>JAPDNY010000001.1:4169525-4769525 GCA_029375565.1 Gekko gecko | reverse complement strand
TTCTGAAACGAGGATTTCCTCCCTCCCCACTTTGGAATTCGTGTCTGGGTCCCTCGCTGGCCCCTGGCCGATCCCTTGGAGGTAAAACGCAATGAAATCTTCTATCGCGCCTTTGCATCTGCTAAATCTGTGTCTGTGTGTGTGCTGGGGAGCGTAGCATGGCTCAAGGAGCCCTTCCCAGTGTGCTTTTATTTTATTTGGAGCCGCCGTTTGACATTCCTGTGGCCGTGGTTCGAATCATAGAATCCTAGAGTTGGAAGGGACTCCCTGGGGTCATCTAGTCCAACCCCTGCACAATACAGGGAATTCACAAATACCGCCCCCGAGGGTTGTCAGGTCTGGGTTGGAAAATACCTGGAGACTTTGGGGGTGGAGCCGTGAGAGGGCGGGGTTCGGGGAGGGGAGGGGCCTCAGCAGGGTACCATGCCATACAGTCCACCCTTCAAAGCGGCCATTTTCTCCAGGGGAGCTGACCTCTGTCAGCTGGAGGTCAGTCGTAAAAGCGGGGAATATCCAGGCCCTGCCTGGAGTCTGGCAACCCTACTCCCCCATGTCCCCCCAGTGACCCCCTGTTATGTGCCCAGAAGTTGAGAATAAACCTCCAGCATCCCTGGTTGTCAACTTCAGGATGGGAAATTCCTGAAGATTTGGGGGTGGAGCCTGGGGAGGGCGGGGTTTGGAGAGGGGCGGGACCTCTGTAGAGCATAATGCCCCAGAGTCCACCCTCCAAAGCAGCCGTTTTCCCCAGGGGGACGGATCTCGGTCGTCTGGAGACGAGTGGTGATTCCAGGAGATGTCCAGGTCCCACCTGGAAGTTGGCAACTTTTAGTCAAACCAGGATGTGGCAGATCTGGGTTCGAATCCGCACTTGCCCCGAAGCTTGCTGGGTGAATGTCAAGTTCTAGCTCCTGTGGTTTGGCGCACCCTCCAGCGTCCTTTTTTCATCAAGGCCAAAGGTCGGGCCTTGGTTCGGGGAGAGGGTTACTGCATCTTGGAAAGCAAAAAAAGAGGACGTATTTCCCAACTGACTACTTCAAGCAAGTGGTTGTGATGACAGGTCTCATTTTAAACACTCCTGCTATTTAAGCTGGGGGCCGCGGTGGCTCAGGGGTTAAGACGCTGAGCTGCAGACCAGAAGGTCAGTTGCTCGGCAGTTCGAGACCCTAGTGCTGCATGACGGAGCGAGCTCCCGTCTCTGGCCCTGGCTCCTGCCAACCTAGCAGTTTGAAAGCAAGAACTTGCAAGCAGACAGGATCATAGAGTTGGAAGGGACCTCTGTGGTCATCTAGTCTGACCCCCTGCACAATGCAGGAAATTCACAAATACCTCCCCCTCCGCACCCGGAGTGACCCCTGCTCCATGCCCAGAAGATGACCAAAAAACCCTCCAGGATTGCTTCCGGACCCCAAAGTGGCAATCAGTATTTCCCTGGGCGTGTAAAAAAGGGCCACAAGAACTAAGCACTGAGGCGACCGTTCCTGCCCTCCCTCTCATGAACTGCCCAAGTTCACAGAATCAGCACAGCTGTCAGATGGCCATCCAGTCTCTGCTTGAAAACCTCCAAAGAAGGAGAGCCCACCACCTCCAAAGGAAGCCTGTTCCACCGAGGATCCGCTCTGTCAGGAAGCTCTTCCTAACGTTTAGCCGAAAACTCTTCTGATTTAATTTCAACCCCTTGGTTCTGGTCTGACCTTCTGGGGTAACAGAAAACAACTCCACACCATTCTCTATATGGCAGGCCTTGGAGTACTTGAAGAGGATTATCATATCGCCTCTCAGTCATCTCCTCTCCAGGCTAAACGTCCCCAGCTCCTTCAACCTTTCCTCAGAGGACTTGGTCTCCAGACCCCTTCACAATCTCCGTTGCCCTCCTCTGGACACGTTCCAGCTTGTCTATAACTCCTTAAATCGTGGTGCCCAAAACTGAACACAATACTCTAGGTGAGGTCTAACCAGAGCAGAGTAAAGTGGTAAACAGGTACCGCTTCAGTGGGAAGGTAACAGCATTCCGTGCGCCTCTGCGTTTAGTCACGCCGGCCACATGACCACGGAGAAGTCTTCGGACAGCGCTGGCTCTTCAGCTTGGAAACGGAGATGAGCACCGCCCCCTAGAGTCGGATTGGACTGGCTTTCGAGCAAGGGAAACCTTTACCTTTGCTATTAAAGCTGCAATCATTGCTTCTAACTGGGAATATTCCTTCAGGTGGGGTAGCCGTGTTGGTCCGAAGCAACAGAGCAAAGTCCGGTGGCACCTTTAAGACCAACAGGTTTAATTCTGGGTATAAGCTTCTGTGTGCAGGCACGCTTCTTCGGGTACATTTGTACCCGAAGAAGCATGCATGCACACGGAAGCTTATACCCAGAATTAAACCTGTTGGTCTTAAGGGTGCCCCTGGAATCAAACTTTGTTCTAGGAATATGCCTAACCTGCCCACCCAAAAAGAGGATAGACACCCCCAAAAGAGGACATCAGCGCTCGTTATCCAGCCTCGTGCCAATCATCTGGCTGTGAAGGAATGGCCCGCCCCTTCCTCTTCAATGCTGTCTGGGCCAGCCTAATAAAAGATTGTCTGGGGGCGGGGCTTATACTGGATTTTCCCAATGCCACCTCCTCAGGGGTGGGCCCACAGTGAGTGAAGGGAATCTGGGCCAATGGCCTCCCCGGCCAAGGCCTTTCCCCTCTCCTGCCCCGCCCTCTCTGAGGGTTGAAGAGGCCACTTTGCCAGCCTATGGAGGCCCTAAGAAGCCCAAACTGCTGCTGGCTTCGTCCTTTGGCTTGTTCCCAGCTGCGGGCCGCTGGTAGGGGCTGTGGCTCATTGGTGGAGCCTCTGTCTGGCATTCAAAAGGTCCCAGGTTCAATCCCTGGCATCTCCAGTTAGAAGGACCGAGCAGCGAGTGATGCGAAAGAGCTTTAACTAAGACCCTCAAGAGCTTCCGTTGGTCAGAGTTGGAGCTGGGGCCCAGTGGTAGAGCATCTGCTTGTAATGCAGAAGGTCCCGGGTTCAATCCCTGGCATCTCCAGTTAGAAGGACCGAGCAGCGAGTGATGCGAAAGAGCTTTAACTAAGACCCTCAAGAGCTTCTGTTGGTCAGAGTTGGAGCTGGGGCCCAGTGGTAGAGCATCTGCTTGTAATGCAGAAGGTCCCGGGTTCAATCCCTGGCATCTCCAGTTAGAAGGATCGAGCAGCAAGTGATGAGAAGGAGCTTTAACTAAGACCCTCAAGAGCTTCTGTTGGTCAGAGTCCGGGCTGTGGCTCAGTGGTAGAGCCTCTGCATGGCATGCAGAAGGTCCCAGGTTCCATCCCCGGCATCTCCAGTCAAAAGGACCAGGCAATAGGTGATGACCTCCGCCTGAGACCCTGGAGAGCCGCTGCCAGCCTGAGTAGACAATACTCACCTTGATGGACTGAATGTCTGTTTCGGTATCAGGCAGCTTTGTCTCTGGGCCATACAGCAGGGGTCCCTGGGGGTGGGGGAGTGGGGAGGAGGGTAGTTATTAATTCTCCGTGTTGTGCAGGAGGTTGGACTAGATGACCTTTGAGGTCCCTTCCAGCTCTACGTCCCGATGCCTTTGTGGGCCTGAGCCCTGTCCCGGTGCACCTCTAAGCTGCCGTCTCACCCTTGCACCTTTCTCTGGATCACCTGGGCCGAGCTGCCTCCTCTGGACCCCTGGACAGTGACACTGGCCAGCTGGAAATTCGCAGCCTCACCTCCCTCTGAGGGTGCCCACTCTGAGTTGGGAAATTCCTGGGCATTTGGGGGTAGAGCCTGGGGAGGGTGGAGGGTGGGCTAGGGAAGGGTCCTTGGTGGGGTACAGTGCCATAGCGTCCACCCCCTAAAGCATCCATTTCCCCCCAGCGGGAAAAGATCTCTGTCGTCTGAAAATTATTTGCAGTTCCTGGAGATCTCCGGACCCCACCTGGAGGGTGGCAACCCTATGGTGGAGGGCAGGGTTGAAGAAGAAGAAGAGAAGAGATTGGATTTATACCCCGCCCTTCACTGCCCAAAGGCGTCTCAGAGCGGCTTACAAACTCCTTTCCCTTCTCCTCCTTCTCACAACAGACACCCTGCGAGGTAGGCGGGGCTGAGAGAACTTCTGACAGAAACTGTCCTTGAGAGAACAGCTGTGCCAGAGCTTGTGACTGACCCAAGGTCACATCAGCAGGTGCGAGTGGAGGAGTGGGGGAATCAAGCCCGGTTCTCCCAGATAAGAGTCCACGCACGTAACCACTACACCAAACTGGTTTGCCATGGAAGTCCCAACACAGATAAGGGAATTTGGAGAGAGGAGGCAACGAATGGGCAATAAAAAAGCTCAACTGCCTGGCCCCACTGCTGGACCTCCTGGTGGCACCTGGTATTTTTGGCCACTGTGTGGACACAGAGTGTTGGACTGGATGGGCCACTGGCCTGATCCAGCATTGGCTTCTCTTCTGTTCTTATGATTTCTGTTGTCTGAAGATTACTTGCAATTCCTGGAGATCTCCAGACACATAATGCCACAGAGTCCACTCCCGAAGCCTTTTTCTCCAGAGGAACTGAACTCTGTTGTCTGGGGAGGGCGGGGAAAGGAAGGACCTCAGGTTCAACGAGGCTGTTTCCTCTGGGGGAGCCACTCCCTTTCGTCTGGAGATCGATTGTAGTTGTGGGAGTTATCCAGGCTCCACCTGGAGGTTGGCGACCTTGAATTGAAGGGTCACCGATTATTCCGGGGCACTCTGCATATGAAGAAGAAGAAGAAGAAAGAACATAAGAACATAAGAGAAGCCAATGTTGAATCAGGCCAATGGCCCATCTAGTCCAACACTCTGTCACACAGCGGCCAAAATATACCAGGTGCCATCAGGAGGTCCAGCAGTGGGGCCAGGGCACCAGAAGCCCTCCCACTGCTGCCCCCTCCAGCACCAAGAATAGGGTGCATCACCTGCCCCAGACTGAGAGTTCCCATCTATACCCTGTGGCTAATAGCCACTGATGGACTTCTGCTCCATACGTTTATCTAATTCCCTCTTGAAACTGTCCATGCTTGCAGCTACCACCACCTCCTGTGGCAGTGAATTCCACGTGTTAATCACTCTTTGGGTGAAGAAGTATTTCCTGAAGAGGAGGAGGAGGAGGAGATTGGATTTGTGCCCTGCCCTTCACTACTTGAAGGAGTCTCAGAGTGGCTTACAATCTCCTTTCCTTTCCCCTCCCCACAACAGACACCCTGGGAGCAGTGTTCCCTCTAAGCTGAGTTAGTGTGAGCCAACTCACAGTTTTTTAGCCTCCGGCTCACACATTTTTGTCTTAGCCGAGGAAGGAGGGCTCCAGAGCAAACTAATTTATGCAGTAGCCGAATCGCTCGCTCACAGCTTTCCTGCCGGTAGCTCCCAAAGTAGCATTTTTTCTCACAGGACTCCACAGTTTAGAAGGGAGCATTGCCTGTGGGGCAGGTGGGGGCTGAGAGAGCTCCTTCGACTGCCCTTGCGAGAACAGCCCCGAGAGAACTTGTGACTGACCCAAGGTCACACCAGCAGCTGCCTTTGGAAGAGTGGGAGAATCAAACCCGGTTCTCCCAGACTAGAATCCGCCACTCCTAACCACTACACCATACTGGCTCTCTGAAGTCAATCCCATAAAATTCAGTTGGGTTTACTCCTGAACAAAGATGGTATCCTTGGGATTTTTTTTTTTTAAAAACGAGAAATTATGGATGCTTCCCCTCACCACCGTTAACAATATGGTGATACTGGGGGTGAGGGGATGGTTGCAAATCTTTTCCCTGTTTCTGATAAGACAAAGGGATGAATGAAGACACTCCCCGAATAGATGTCTCAGTGGCATGGGATATGGGGAGGGGGGGGCAGGCTGAGTCAGAGCAAATGTATCCCCTGGGCCCATAAACACACAGAGACATTTTATGGGGAGAAGAAGACATCAGCGAAAGGGGGCGGGCGGGTGGGCGGCTACGATGGCCAGGTCCCCATCATTGGGTGGAGCCTTGTGATGTCACGGGTGTGTGTGGGGGGGTCTGGCGATGTCACCGGGGCGGGAGGGCCCTGGTGGTGATGTCACAATGATTACTTACATCAGTGGCCGTACTTCTGCACTGCCTGGCACTAAGCGTGCGTAACCAATCCGGCGCCTTGGAGGAGATGGGCTGTTTACCAGACGAAGGAATAAAAAATAATGTGGAGATTAAGTCGGCGCTGAATGTAAAACGCAGTCGAGCTTTTTGAGTGCCAATTAGTGACTCCTCTCTCTCCGATTTTCATTAACGGTGTTGGGAAAGCTGGGTGTGTGTGTGTGTGGGGAAGGGGAGAGTCGGCAGCCGGCTCTTTGATTGCTAAAATGGGAGATTCCTGATGAACGCTGGCCTGCGGATCACTTCCTCCGACCTGGAAATTACTTCCTAAAAGCAGTCGGATAGATGCCTGCAGTTATGGGGTAGTAAAGTAAAGGTAAAGGTTCCTTTGCTCGAAAGCCAGTCGAATCCGACTCTAGGGTTGCGGTGCTCATCTCCGTTTCAAAGCCGAAGAGCCAGCGCTGTCCGAGGACGTTTTCATGGTCGTGTGGCCGGCATGACTAAACACCAAGGCGCACGGAACGCTGTTACCTTCCCACCGAAGTGGTACCTCTTTATCTACTTGCAATTTCTTGCTTTCGAACTGCTAGGTTGGCAGGAGCTGGAACTAGAGACGGGAGCTCACTCTGTCATGTGGCACTCTCGGGTCTCGAACTGCTGAACTACTGACCTTCCACAGCCTGTAATTCAGCGTCTTAACTTGAGCCACCTCAGCTCCAGTTATGGGGTAGCGAGGGGAAAATACTCTGCACGTGCGCAGAGGCCTCGCAGTCTCTGCATCCAGAGACTGAAGGGATTAGCCTTGGCTGTGTTTTATGAGATCTCCCTAACGAGCTTGCTCAAGCTGCCTGAATCTTACCCCCCGCCCTAATAGACAATACTGCCCTTGAGAGGTACCGTCTCATGGAATGGGATGCCTCTCATTGTTGTAACATGGAAGCTGCCCTCTGACCCCTCCTCCTCTCTCTCCCTTTGTCCTCTCACTCTGCACACATGGCCTTCCACGGGGACACTCTCAGACTCCCACAGACACGATGCCGGACAAGCTGGCCATTTTTGATAGGGAAAGGACTCCTTAGATTACGCTTCTCTCTCTTCCTTTGACTGCAATCTGAATGTGAACCGGATCGACTCGGATAAACCTGTGTGTACCTTTTTATGCAAAGTATTTCTTGGGAGACCGATTTACTGCACTGGGTACCAATGTTCCCTCTAAGCGGTGGAGTCTTGTGAGCAAAAATTCTACTTTGTGAGCTACTGGCATTAAAGTTGCGAGCGAGCGATTTGGCTGCTGCAGAAATTAGTTTGCTCTGGAGCCGTCCTTCCTGAGCTGAGACAGAAATGTGTGAGCTGGAGGCTAAAAAACTGTGAGCTAGCTCACACTCACTCAGCTTAGAGGGAACACTGCTCGGTACCCTGCTTCTACGACTGGGCAAAACTCGGCTACATTAACCAAATATCCCCATATAAATGATGTAAATTAAAGAAGTAGTAATAATAATAATAGCAGCTGCCCTGCCCGCATCTCCTGCCCAGCTAAGCTAGAAAAAAGCTGCTCACACATTGCCCGTTGTAGCTCCTCAACCAGAGGCTTTCTTTAAATAAATAAATAAAAATAAAGCAGAGGATTCAGAGTCGGGCAAGCCGTATACCTGGGGGAGAGCATTGCCCCCAAGTCTCTCCCAGGTATAAGCCTGGTCTGTAGAAGGCGAAGAATAGAGAAGGGAGACCAGAGCAGCTGTCTCTGGGAATGCCCGTATGCCCTGTGCCCCTGCAATCGGCTGGACTAGCTAGGCGCTTGAGTAGACCACCAATTTTTGCTAGCTGGCAGGGAGGCAAGACTAGCACCTGCCCCTGCAGGACTGTACCACTTCCAGTGTTCCGTGGAGATAGATCGGGATGGGTCATCATGTTAGTCTGTCTGTAGCAGTAGAAAAGAGCAAGAGCCCAGCAGCACCTTCAAAACTAACAACATTTGTGGCAAGGTGTGCGCTTCCGCGAGTCACTGCTCACTCCTTCAGAACTGAAGACTCACAAAAGCTCCTACCCTGCCACAAACTGTGTTAGTCTTTAACAGGGCTATTCTGGGGCCGGAACGCACAGGAACGGTGTTCCGGCTGGCTCCCGAGCTGGCCACGCCCAGAAGGAACTCATTAGCATAGCAGGCCACACCCAGCAGCAGAAACTCATTAGGACTGGCTGCATTAGGGCTGTGTGGCCTAACATGCAAAGGAGCTCCTGCTCCAAAAAAAGCCCTGGGTTTTGATAACAAACAAGGTATACAGAATAAGAAGCAAAAGGTGGGTGTGGCTGGAGGACCACACTTCTGGGAACATGGGGGTGTGGCCTAATACGCTAATGAACAGTGCTGTCAGGGATGTGGCCTAATATGCTTATGAGTTTCTGCTGTTGGGTGTGGCCTATTATGCTAATGGGTTCCTGCAGCACCTTATTATGCTAATGGATTCCTGCCGCACTTTTTTTGGTAGAAAAAGCCCAGGTCCTTAAGGAGCTGCTGGACCCTTGATTTTTCCAGCGTTCAGCAGGGACATGACCAACGTTCCCTCTATACTGTGGAGTCCTGTGAGCAAAAATTCAACTTTGCGAACTGCTGGCATTAAAGCTGCGAGCGACCGATTTGGCGGCTGCACAGATTAGTTTGCTCTGGAGACGTCCCTTCCTGAGCTAAGGCAAAAATGTCTGAGGCGGAGGCTAAAGAACTGTGAGTCTAGCTCACACTAACTCGGCTTAGGGGGAACACTGGGCATGACTGTACCACTCCAGTTCTCATACCCTGGATCGCTGCCTCACCGGATTATGGGGGGGGGGCAGGAGAATGATGCACCCAGGCAGAGATTAACCTCCAGGAATCGGGGGGGGGCAGGTGGAGCCCTGATAAATGACTCCATCCCCCCTCCCCAGCCCGCAAGGCGCTTTTACTGACTCAAATCGTCGATAGCTTGCCTCCCCCCACCACCCCCAACCGCGGCGGCTCAAGGCAGCTTTGATTTATATACAGTCTGTAATTTTTGAGGGACTAGTAATTTAAGACTGTTACTGGTAAAAACTGGGACAGCCGGAGCGCTTGTGGGTTAGTGGGAGTTCAGGCGACGCGTATCACGGCCTCTTTGAAGGGACAAGTCGCGGAGGAGAGAAAGGGTCGCCGGCTCTGGGCTGGGAAATAACGGGAGATTTGGGGGGTGGAGCCGGGAGAGGGCGGGGTTTGGGGAGGGGCCTCAGCAGGGCACAATGCAAGAAGAAGAAGAAGAAGAAGAAGAAGAAGAAGAAGAAGAAGAAGAGGAGGAGGAGGAGGAGGAGGAGGAGGAGGAGGAGGAGGAGGAGGAGGAGGAGGAGGAGGAGCTGGGTGATTTATACCTCAGTACCTGAAAAGGTTTGTCCAAAACAAAAAGAGGGCCAAATTTAAAACCCACTTAAAAACATACAAAAACATACATGTGTTTATTAAACACAGATTAAAACATTATATAGGGGCCCATTCATACCTCATAAAGAATTGTAAAAATGTACAAGGGCTGATAAAATAGACCTGACGCGTTTCGGCCTTAGCAGGCCTTCTTCAAAGGTCTAATACAAAATGCATATGGAACACATTGGCTATTATATAAACAGAAATGCATACAACCATACATACATAAAGTTTGAAATCAATAAAAACCAGAAAACAAAGGCTGTAAAGATAAAAGAAATACAAAATTAAACACATATAATGCAACTAACCAATAAATTGTAAATATATTATCAAACAATCTCCTTTCCCTTCCTCTCCCCACAACAGACACCCTGTGAGGCAGGCGGGGCTGAGAGGGCTCTTTTGAGGACTGCCCCTGAGAGAACAGCTCTGAGAGAACTTGTGACTGACCCAAGGTCACACCAGCAGCTGCATGTGGAGGATCAAGCCCGGTTCTCCAGATTAGAGTCTGCTGCTGATGAGAAAGAGCTTTAACTAAAACCCTCAAGAGCTTCTATTAGTCAGAGTCGGGGCCGGGGCTCAGTCGTAGAGCATCTGCTTGGCATGCAGAAGGTCCCAGGCTCAATCCCCGGCATCTCCCGTGAACAGGATCAAGCGGCAAGTGATGAGAAGGAGCTTTAACTAAGACCCTCAAGAGCTTCTGTTGGTCAGAGTTGGGGCTTAACCGCTACACCAAACTGGCTCTGGCCCTCTGAAGCTGCTGTTTTCTCCAGGGGATCTCTGTCGCCTGGAGCTCGGTTGTAATACAGGGAGATCTCCAGGCCCCACCTGGAAGGTGGCAACCCTAGGTGTGGACAGAATGGACCCTGAGAATGTTTCCCCCCTCTCCCATAGGGTTTCCTTTTTCCAGCTGGAGCCTGCAGATCTTCCAGAATTATGTCCCGACGACAGAGATAGTTCCCTGGAGGAAACAGCTGCTCTGGAAGGTGAACTCTCTGGCATTGTACCCTGCTGAAATCCTTCCCCTCCCCAAATCCCACCCTCCCCAGGCCCCACCCCCCAAATCTCCAGGTATTCCACAACCCAGGGAGGCAACCCTAGTCTCCCACAATACTAGAACTCGAGGGCATCCAATGAATCTGATGGGCAGTAGATTCAGGACTCAAGGAGCTGCGGTGGCTCCAGTGGTTAAGACGCTGAACTGCAGGCTGTGGAAGGTTGGTAGTTCAGCAGTTCGAGACCCGAGAGTGCCGCATGACAGAGTGAGCTCCCATCTCTAGTTCCAGCTCCTGCCAACCTAGCAGTTTGAAAGCAAGAAATTGCAAGTAGATAAATAGATACCACTTTGGTGGGAAGGTAACAGCGTTCCGTGCGCCTTGGTGTTTCGTCATGCTGGCCACATGACCACGGAAACGTCTTTGGACAGTGCTGGCTCTTCGGCTTTGAAACGGAGATGAGCACCGCAACCCTAGAGTCAGATTCGACTGGCTTTCGAGCAAGGGGACCTTTACCTTTACCTAGATTCAGGACGCCTTCAAGAGGGAACTGAGGTATGGAACAGAGGTCCATCAGCGGCTCTTAGCCACAAGATCTAGATAGGAACTCTCAGTCTGGGGCAAGTGACGCTCTGTATTCTTGGTGCTGGGGGCGGTCAACAGTGGGAGGGCTTCTGGTGTCCTGTCCCCACTGCTGGACCTCCTGAGGGCAACTGGTATTTGTGGCCACTGTGTGACACAGAGTGTTGGACTGGATGGGCCATTGGCCTGATCCAACATTGGCTTCTTTTATGTTCTTATGATGGCCAAAAGGAAATACTCCTTTACACAGAGGGTGTGGCAATAGCCATGGGCATAGATGGCTTTAAAAGGGGGTTAGAGAGATTAGTGGAAGAGAGGTCTATCAGAGTCTACTAGACGTGGTGAGTGAGGGGAACCCCGCAATGCGCCCTCTAACATTGCATTCTGCCAACCGGCACCTCCTGGTAGTCCCCGGCTTGGTTGTAATACTATGGCCAGGGCCTTTTTGGCCTTGGCCTCTGCCTGGTGGAATGAGATGCCATATGAGACCAGAGCCCTGTGGGGCCTATTATAGTTCCTCAGGGCCTGCAAGACGGAGCTCTTCCACCAGGCCTTTAGTTGAGGCAGTAGGCTTCCATTTTGACCACAGTGACCAGAGATCATAAAAGCCAGTTTGGGATCACACCAGGGCTATTTTGGGCAGGAACACAGCAGGAACGGAGTTCCGGCTGGCTCTGGAGTTGGCCACGCCCAGCAGGAACTCATTAGCATAATAGGCCACACCCAACAGCAGAAACTCATGAGGATTGGCTACATTAGGGGTGTGTGGCCTAACATGCAAAGGAGTTCCTGCTACCAAAAAGCCATGGGTTTTGACAACAAACGAGGTAAATGGAATAAGAAGCAAAAAGTGGGTGTGGCTCAATGACCGCACTTCTGGTAACATGGGGGTGTGACCTAATAGGCTAATGAGTTTCTCCTTTGGGGTGTGGCCTATTATGCTAATGAGTTCCTGCTGGGCTTTTTCTACCAAAAGAGCCCTGGATCACACTATCTACCATTGAGGTGCACTGTTTTAAATGCTGGTGATTTTATTGAATTCAGGCTGATGATTTTATGGATTTTAATTGATTATTGCAATATGTTTTAATTTGTACATCTGTATTAATTGCAGTATGTATGTTATGTATGTATGTTGGTACTCGCCCGGAGCCCACAATGTGGGGAGGGCAGGATATAAATCTAATGAAATAAATAAATAAAATTCCAAGACACTGAAAATGTGGACAACACTTCCAATTACCATGTCAGATTACACAGGGAAGCCATTGAAATTCATAAACATAAACACAATTTCAACAGGAAAAAAGAGAGTTTAAAAATAAATAGGGCATGGTTTCCTGTCCTGAAAAACACAAAAGGCTCTACAACGGACAATAGCACTTCAGATAAGATTAGAATCCACATGCAAAAGAACCTCCTCAGGAAACAGGAAACCTCCTCAGGAAACAATCCATAGACAAAAGAACCTCCTCAGGAAAGCTCCTCCATTAGCATGTTCATAGCCTGGAGAACTCCTACAAGATAATGACTCAGCCCTACCCCACCTTCCTGAGTAGATACAAATTATCTGCTTACCATTTTTCTACTTCTTACCTTGACACAGAGTGTACTCCATCTTTCTGTGTTATACCTCTGAGGATGCCAGTCATAGTTACTGGCGAAACGTCAGGTCCTACAGTGCCAAGACCATGGCCAGACAACCCGGAAAATCGACAACAGCTAAATAAAATCTTCCTGACATTCTTTTCCTGGCCTGTTATTTTATGTATTTATTTTAAACATTTTTATGCTGTGTTTCCACCAAATCTAGGGTCCTCAAGGCCCTTAGTTTATTTACTTTATAGTCTCTCTTATTGGGATATTTGGTTAATATAAGCAGAGTTTTGCCCAGTCGTAGAAGCCTGACATTGAAAGTAGTAAATAAATATCCCAAGAAGTACATTACAAAAAAAGGTAAACTTATATTTATTTGAGTAGATCCAGAAGAATAAAGTTTGAGGCCAGTGGCACACTTTGAAAGCTCATACCCAGAATGAAACTTCGTTGGCCTTAAAGGTGCTGCTGGACTCAAACTTTGTTCTATTGCTTCAGACCAACACAGCTACCCACCTGAATTTCAGTTCATGAAATTGAGCAAACTCCGGAGATCGGCGGAAGACAGGAGGGCCTGGCGTGACGTGGTCTGTTATGTACTGACATACGTGAACGCTGCCTATTCTTTACTATGTAAAGCCTGCGTTAGGTGAAGGATTGTAATCTGAAACATTCCTATTGGCCATTCCTGTGGAATTGTGTGAAACAGCCAATCAGAGTGTAAATAGGTTGCAAAGAGGGAACGGACCTGATTGGACTTTATCTCTGTAATATGATTGGACTTAAACTAACTGTGGGTGTGGCTTTGACAGCCCGGGGTTGGTTTAAAAGAAGGAGCTGTGCTCCACTTGTTGTTGTGTGTTCCTTGTGTGTTTCGAGTCGGCGTTTGCTCTTACCAATAAAGCTGAAATCACTTGCTGAAATCAAATCGTTGTCGAGTTGCAAACTTAACATGGTCCATGGGGCTGTGAAGAGTCGGACTCAACTGTGCGGCTGAACAACAACGACGACAATGGAGATACAGTTCACATTCAGACTGTAGTCAAAAGAAAGAGAAGATGCCTAATGTAAGGAGTACTTTCCCTATCACAAGTGGCCGGTTTGTCTGGAATCGTGTGTGTGGAAATATGAGGGCATCAGCTCTAACAGCAGAGACTAGATATACGATGGGTTACAGTTATGGAGTTCAATCAAAAAGACATGCAGAAAACTGTAAACATAACGCGAAAGAGCGTTGCTAATATTATGTTAATAAAGTGAAAAACACAAAAATAAGGTAAGTATATGAACATAGAAGTGAAATCAATCAATCAATAGAACTATTGGTAAGTCAGTTTCAGTTAAGACTGTTGATAGTCAGTTTCAGTTAAGACTGTTGATAGTCAGTTTCAGTTAAGGATGTTCTCGGGAATGAGAGTTATGGTTTGGACGTATCTTCTTCTGAATGGAGAATGAAAAAATGATGAACGCCCAATATATTAGTTGCTGTAGATCTTCCGGGTTGTGTGGCCGTGGTCTTGGCATTGTAGGACCTGATGTTTCACCAGTAGCTGTGACTGGCATCCTCAGAGCCTTCAATAACATATTGCCCAATATATTCTTCATGGACAATCAAGACATGCTTACAAATCAATCACTGTGGGCAGGGTGCAAAGATGCCCATTAGATCCACCCATTAGATCTAGTCTTGCAATCTGGATCAAGAGAAAATAGATCTGCTCCATCTTCTACATGACAGCCCTTGCGATACTTGAAGACTGCAATCATGTCCCCTCTAAGCCTTCTCTTTCCCAGGCTAAACATACCCAACTCTTTCAGCCTTTCCTTGTAAGACTTGGATTCCATCCCGGTTGCCCTCTTCTGGACACGCTCGAGCTTGTCAACACACTTCCTAAAGTGTGGTGCCCCAAACTGGACACAGTACTCCAGGTGAGGCCTGACCATAGCAGAACAGAGCGGAACGACCACCTCCCGTGATCCGGACACAATGCTCCTGTTAATGCATCCTAAGATTGCATTAGCTTTCTTCGCAGCCACATCGCACTGCAGGCTCATGTTTAGCTTGTGATCAACCAGAACACCTAGATCCCTTCCACATGTGCTGCTGTCAAGCCAAGTCCCTCCCATTCCATATCTGTGTCTTTGATTTTTTTGTACCTAAGTGCAGGACTTTGCACTTATCTCTATTGAAATTCATTTTATTTGTCTCAGCCCATTGTTCCAGCCTATCTAGATCATTTTGGACCCTGACTCTGTCTTCTTCAGAATTAACAATCCCACCCAGCTTTGTGTCATCTGCAAATGTGATGGGCATCCCCTCTATGTCTTCCTCCAGGTCATTTATAAAAACACTGGAACAACACTGGGCCCAGGACCGAGGCTTGCGGCACTCCACTCGAGACTTCCCTCCACGTAGACGCAGAGCCATTTACGAGCACTCATTGGGTATGATTTTTCAACCAACCTTGAATCCATTCAACGGTTGCCCCATCCAGCCCACACTTAACCAGCTTATCCTCAAGGATATCATGAGAAACTTTGTCAAATGTCTTACTGAAATCTAAATACACTATATCCACAGCATTGCCAGAGTCAACCCAGGTTAAGACAAAGAGAGGCATCCCATTCAAGGAGATAACACCTATAACACCCTCAGAGTGATGTTGCGCACCCCCACCCAATGTCCAGGCACACCGAATCACTCATTCCAGCATTTCTCACTAATGCTCAAAGTGGACAATGACCACTGCAAACAAGGCAGGAAGAGCAGTCAAATCTCCGGGACTAACAACATTCAAGAATGCACTCGTGCAGGCATTTGAAGGCCGGAGAATGAGGCGGCGAAACATTCTATTACGTACAGAAGCAACAGAGCTGGGATAAAGCCACATCACGAAGTTAAGAGGACAGCATTTTTTAAAAAGCAGTGAATAATTTAAAGCAACGAAGACTATCCGAAAACCCACGGACTCTACATGAACGAGAACTTTCTTCACTTTGTTCAAATGCCTTCCTGAACAGTTTTTTTGTCTTATTCAGAGGAACGGTCGGTGTGTGGGAATCTTTCCGGATTTTGTAAAAACTCCCTCCCCGACAGTGCCATTTTACACATTTGGCAGAATTACAGGAGTGTGGGAGCCTTCCCTTATTTTTTATTTTTTTTTGGTACTTGTGTGTATTTACATGCATGCCTTTAAGCCATCGTGATTGACTTCTGGCGACCCCTAGTGGGGCTTGGGCGTTCAGAGAAGTGGCTTGCTATAGCCTGCCCCCGCCTCCCAGCCCTGGTATTCCTTGGAGGTCTCCCATTCAAATACTTGCCAGAGTCGGCCCTGCTTAGTTTCCAGGATCGGGCATGCCTGGAGTCAGGGATTTTTTGGTAGAAAAAGCCCAGCAGGAACTCATTAGCATAATAGGCCACACCCAACAGCAGAAACTCATTAGCATATTAGGCCACACCCCTGACCGTGCAGCTCCCTCCCAGGATTGGCTTCCCCAGGTGCCCTGCAGCTTGCGGGGCGAATGGGGAACCCGAGGGAAGGAAGGCAGTTCCTGGATTGGCTTCCCCAGGCACCCCACAGCTGCGGGGTATCTGTGGAACCCGAGGAGGGGAGGCTGTTATGTCCTGACTGTGAATCAACCCTATTCATTTGTATGTTAAGCTTGGAGTCAGGACAAGGCTCTTAAGCCTCCACAATCCCATTGGTTAACTGTACTATTGTAAATATTGTAACCAATCAGAACAGTGTGAATAGTTATAGAGGGAACAGACCTCATTGGTCTTTATCTGTGTAATATTATTGGACATTAACTTATGACGGGGCGTGGTTATGTTAGCCCGCACTGTTTAAAAAGGGAGCTGCGCTCCACTGTTTTGTGTGTGTTGTCTGATCGTCTGGCTGCTGTTTCATAAAGCTGAAATCACTTCTGAAATCGTTCTCCTTGTTGAGTTGCATACTTAACAGAGGCAGTTTAAACTGCCTTCCCTCCCTGGATCAGTTTGGCTTCCCCGGGTGCCCTGCGGCTTGCGAGGCGCCTGAGGAACCTGGGCGGGGGTGAGTCTGTAGGCATGGCCAACTCGGAAGCCAGCCGGAACGCCGTTCCTGTGCTTTCCTGCCCCAAAATAGCCCTGCTTGGAGTGTGGGAACCTTCCTGGCCTCTTCAGGCGGGCCATTCTACCACGTAAGAGTCACAACGAAAATGCTTGGGTACAGTAGGCGTCAGTCACCAGAGGTCAACGTGACTTCCAGGTGCACACATGAGCACACATACACCAGAGGTCACCATGACTTCCAGGTGTACACACACTTACACACACATGCACATATTAAAAAATACTGGAAAAGAGAGAGAGAGAGAGAGAGAGAGAGTGCTTGGGTATGGGCAGTTTTTAGGGTTGCCAGCTCTGCATTGGGAAATACCTGGAGACTTTGGGGGTGGATCCAGGAGAGGGCAGGGTTTGGGGAGGAGGGGAGGGGCCTCAGCAGGGTACAATGCCACAGAGTCCACCCTTCAAAGCAGCCATTTTCTCCAGGGGAGCTGATCTCTGTCAGCTGGAGATCAGTTGCAAAAGCGGGAGATCTCCAGGCCCCACCTGGAGGCTGGCAACCCTAGCAGTTGTTGATCTGATCTGTTTGCTGCCTGGCACAGTCAGGAGACTCTGATCTGATGAGCGGGGCTGCCACCGTGGTGGGGTTGCTGACTTCTGGCTGGGTGGGAGATTCCTGGGGAATTGGGGGTGGAGCCTGAGGAAGGTGGAGTTTAGAGTGGGCAGGGACCTCAGCAGGGATTGGATGCTGCAGCGTCCACCCTCTGAAGCTGTCCTTTCCTCCAGGGGAGCTAACCTCTGTAGTCTGGAGATTGGTTGTAACCAGGGCTATTTTGGGGCAGGAACGCACAGGAATGGAGTTCCGGCTGGCTCCCGAGTTGGCCACGCCCAGCAGGAACTCATTAGCATAACAGGCCACACCCAACAGCAGAAACTCATAATGACTGGCTACATGAGGGCTGTGTGGCCTAACATGCAAAGGAGCTCCTGCTACAAAAAAAAAAAGCCCTGGGTTTTGACAACAAACAAGGTAAACAGAATAAGAAGCAAAAAGTGGGTGTGGCTGGATGCTCACGCTTCTGGCAGCATGGGGTGTGGTCTAATATGCTAATGAGTTTCTGCTGTTGGGTGTGGCCTATTATGCTAATAAGTTCCTGCTGGGCTTTTTCTACAAAAAAAGCCCTGGTTGTAACTCTGGGGAAACTCCAGGCCTCACCTGGAAGCTGGCAACCCTACCCATTGGAGCAAATCAGGAGAGGCAGCCCTGCAAATATGAAGGTCCTACTAGGCCATGAAGGACTTTGTAGCTGATACCAATGATTCCCCTAAGCTGTTGTCAGGTTCAAAAGCAAGTAGATCCAAGCATTCTTGAGGTAAAGAAAGGCTTTATTGGAATACAGTGCTAAAACCCACAGCAAGATGGTTATTGTCAGGAATGGCGGGATGTGCAGCTCAGGCATGGTTATAGTATGATGCAAGCATGCCACTAGCAAATGATCTTTAATCACGCGCGCGGGAAACTCCCGGCGGGAGGATTACTTAATGATCGGGAGATGGCTCCCCCCACCCCTCGGCTTCACAGGACTGGAAAATTCTCATAGACTCAAGAATAGCTCAAAGCCTACATTCAAGGCCACAGTGATAACACCGAGCAGTAGAGGTGAAGCTCCCACGTTACAGCTAGCATACCTACGCAAGCGCAGAAGCAGGGACAAGATAGGGAACGCAGAACAATGGACTCAGTATGAAACATGAAACAATGAGCCACTACTGACAGCTGTGGAGTCTTGTGAGCAAAAATTCTACTTTGTGAGCTACTGGCATTAACGTTGCGAGCGAGCGATTTGGCTACTGTATCAATTAGTTTGCTCTGGAGCCATCCTTCCTGAGCTAAGGTAAAAATGTGTGAGCCGGAGGCTAAAAAAAACTGTGAGCTAGCTCACACTAACTCAGCTTAGAGGGATACCCAGTGTCTTGAATTGTATCCAGAAACTCAATCAGTAACCAACGTAGTGACTACAGAATAGCTTAATGTGCAGCCTCTGCCTAGCTACCAGTAGAAATCGAGTTGTGGCATTCTGTACCAGCTGGAGCTTCCGAATAGTCTTCAAGGGCAGACCCACATAAAATGCATCTCAGTAGTCTAGGCAAGAGGTTACCATAATTTGGATCAGTGTGGCCAGATTCAGCCTGTTCCACATAAGGAGCATCTTCTCAACAGCTTTGCTCATCTGGGCAGGGCCTTCTGCAGAGTCTTTTGCAAGCAGGCAAAATCAACAACTGCCCTTACATGTGCCTTTTCTGTGGCGGCCACTACCTTATGGAATGGGACTGTGGTCTTTACTACTGTGTATAGCTGAAACTAGGATTCTACTATGTGATTTTTGCATAATTTAATGTGTTATGTTAATACTTACGCTTTGCTTCAACTCTGTTTTCCGACTTCTGGTTGGTTCTACAACCCTCATTCCTGTTGCACTGTTTATTGACTGCTTCATCCTGTCAGTTGTTTTGACTCACCCTGTGTCATCCGCCATGAGTCCAAGCGAGAAAGACGGACTGTAAATAATGTAAATAAATAACAAATGAACGTTTGCTTTCTTGGTTGTTTGCCTCAAGTTGTAATTTTGTGTCTCTTTCTAACCTGTTGTGGGGTCTCCAGTGGGGAGAGAAGCAGGACAGAAACACTAAAATATTTATGTATTTATTTATTTATTATTTCAGTTTGTTTCCCGCCTTGCCACAGAACTGGCTCAAGGCAGCTAACAACATAAGAAGCACTGAAATAGTAAATACAATAAAATACAATAAAATATATTTACAACTGCCTAAGCAACTGGAGCTGCCTAAGCAACTGGAGCTGCGGTGGCTCAAGTGGTTAAGACACTGAACTGCAGGCTGTGGAAGGTCAGTAATTCAGCAGTTCAAGACCCGGGTGCCGCAAGACGGAGTGAGCTCCCGTCTCTGGTCCCAGCTCCTGCCAACCTAGCAGTTCGAAAGCAAGACGTTGCAAGTAGATAAATAGGTACCACTTCGGTGGGAAGGTAACAGCGTTCCGTGCGCCTTGGTGTTTAGTCATGCCGGCCACATGACCACGGAAACGTCTTCGGACAGCGCTGGCTCTTCGGCTTGGAAACGGAGATGAGCACCGCAATCCTAGAGTCGGATTCGACTGGCTTTCGAGCAAGGGAGACCTTTACCTTTAAGCAACTGAACAGTACTAATGGTGATGATGGCGGCATGCAATATACAAACAGAGGCAATAACCAGCCGATGTTTCATGCGGGCCGAGATGTATTCCAGTGGCACATTCATCAGTGGCGCATTCATCAGTGGCCCATTCATCAGTGGCGGCTCCTAATCAAAAGCCTGGTGGAAGAGCTCTGTTTTGCAGGCCCTGCGGAACTGTAAAAGGTTCCGCAGGGCCCTGGTGACATCCGGGAGCTCATTCCACCAGCATGGAGCCACCACTGAAAAGGCCCTGGCTCTAGTAGCAGCCAACTTGACATCTCTCAGGCCAGGAAGAGTCAGGCGATTCTGTGTTCCTGACCTCTGGGGCACATGTGGGGAAAGACAGTCCCTCAGGTAGGCAGGCCACTGACCATATAGGGCTTTAAAGGTCAAAACCAGCACCTTGAAATGGATCCGGTAAGCTATTGGCAGCCAGTGTAGTGCCTTCAGCAGAGGTTGGATGTGGTCTCATATAGAAAGACCCATCAACAGCCTGGCTGCTGCATTTTGCACTAGCTGCAGCTTCCAGATATGAGACAAGGGCAGCCCCGTGTAGAGAGCGTTGCAGTAGTCTAATCTCGAGGTGACCATAGCACCCAAGTATACATTGGACTACGTGTTAGGGTTGCTGCGTCCCACCTCAGTGGAGTACAATGCCACAGAGTGCACCCTCCAAAGCATCCGTTTTCTCTAGGAGAACTAATCTCTGTAGTTTGTAGGAGATGAGATGTAGGAGATGAGCTGTAATTCCAGGGGATCCCCATGTTCCATCTGGAGGCTGGCCTCCCTACCCGTACACAGAAGTGTGTAAAAATGAATGAGACTGGTGTACGCTTTCATGTGCCAGAGTCCTCTGCGTCAGAGACAGGGATGCCAGCCTCCAGGTGGGACCTGGGGATCTGCCGGAATTACAGCTCATCTCCAGACTACAAAGATCAGTTCCCCCGGGGAAGGAGAACGCTTTGGAGGGTGGGCTCTATGGCCTTGTGCCCTATTGAGGCCCCTGTCCTCTCCAGGCTCCATCCCCAAATCTCCAGGAATTTCCCAGCCTGGATCTGGCAACCCTACCTCTCCATCCCCTGCTAATGGCTGGAGAAGGCCTGACAATCCTGAGGGGACATGAAAGGCGAATACAGAGTGGAACTTCATTATGTGAAATTCAAACCTAGTTAAGAAAAGCACAGAGACCATTAAACAGTTGTGCCGTGCTAGTTAACTGCTAGGTGAGGGAGTCCCAGCGCCCAGGACACTCTGCCCAGCGGATGTCCATGTGTACCTATATGTATTATTCACATGTCATTTTCTCCACTTAATTCCTGAATTTCCTCAGCTAGGCCGAAGCCTCCTTGCCGTGAGTCTGGTTGGCGGGAGCGTCTTTGGCTCCTCTCTCTGCCACTCCTGCCAGTCTGACTCACACCAAGGGGGGCTTGGGCCTAGTTCAGGCAGATGACCAGGCCAGAGGCCCAATAACAACTGTGCTTTTTGACACTTTTATGGGGGGAGGGATAGACCCGTTTTTTTGGATGGCACATTTTATGAGGGGGGCAACAAGGGCTACTACGGTGGCCCGTGAGGGCTAAAGTGAAACCGAGGGGGCAATTTTACTCCCCCCCCCGCTTTTCTTTTTCCCCGCCGACACATCCATGAGGCCACCGGTTACCCGGATGTGGCGGCTAAACGGGACCCATTAAAAAGGCGCCCCGCGGGGAACTCCGCCGCCGCTCGTTGGCCTCCCCCGACGTCACTCAAATCCCGGTGTTGCCCAATAGGAGCCGCGAGGCGGGCGCCTCCGAGCCTTCTCCCGAAGTCTATTGGTGAGCGTCCGCGTCGCTCTGCCCGGCGGCCCAATGGGCGTCGTAAACTGGCGTCGGGAGGCGGAGCATGCCCGGCGGGCCCGCTGCCCAATCAGGATCATTGTTTGTAGTGGGTGCCGGCTCCGGCGGCGGCTGCTGGTGTCGGTGGCGCCGCGTCTGCTGTCCGCCGCCTCCCCCCCACCGCCCGGCCCGAGGGACCCCCGACCGACCCCCCGCCAGGTGAGAAAGGTGGGGGGGCAGAGGAGGGGGCGGGGCTGCGGCGGTGATTGATGGGGGCGTGCCCAATGGGGGGTCCGACGGGGGGGCAGGATGAGGTCCGTGTGGGTGGGGCCTAAGGGGGGGGAGGGATGCGTGGGTCAGACGTGGGGGGGGCCCGGCCCGCTTAGGATGTTGGGGTTCAGCAGGGGGGGTGTCTATGGGGCATGCATATTTGGGGTGGGGACTTTCTAGTGGAACTTTATTGGGCTGGGATGACGGGAGGGGACGCTTGATATATTTTTTTTGGGGGGGGGGCCGCTATTCTCAGTATTGGGGTTCAGGAATCCGTGCACGCGCCTGCAACTTATGGGGCCGGTTTATTGCACGGGGCGATCGGTGGATTTGGGGAGCGGGGCGGGTGCGTGTGTCTGCATGGGGGAGGTTCTCGAAGGGAGGGGCCGCCACAATTTGGAGGGGGGGAGGCCTCGCTTGATTATTGGGGTTCGGCCTCTGCGTGGCATGGACGAGAACTGCTTATGGCATGGCGTGGGGGGGACAGCCAGAAGGTTTTCCCCTTTTTTTGGGGGTGGGGGGATCTTAGGTGAGGGTCACTCAGAAGGGAGCACCTAATTCGGGGTGGGGGTGGGGGAAGGAGCTCTCTTAAATACTAGGTGCACCCAAGAGTGGGGTGGTGGTGGTGATGGGAACAATGTATTCCCATGGGGGGGGAGCAGGCTCTTGGACTTTGATGTTTGGGCTGAGTGTGGGGCGGGGACAGTTATTTTTCTTCCTTAAAGGGTGTGCCGAAATGTTGGGGTGCAGAAGTGGGGCAGGGGGGGGAGAGCCAGAGACATGCCACGCTCTGCCGAGGGTGCCATTTTAGAGGACATTGGGAGTGGCTTGTGTGTGGGGTGGGGGGGGAGAGAGATCAAATTAGGGATGGATGTAGGTCTTTGGGTTAGGATGTTAGGAGCTCCTGAAGTCCCTTTGGGTCTCCATCTCTGGGGTACGTTTATCGTGCTTGGGAGCCTTTGGTGGAGTTTAGGGGGCAGGATCCAATGAGAGATGGATCTAGTGTATTATTATTTTTTGGGGGGGAGCATCCTGATGATCCAGTGTCTTGGTGGGGTGCCAACGTATAGGGCATGTCTGCTGTAAATTGTGGGGATGCTCTTCGAGCAGCTGTGAAACTGGGGCGTGCTTGGTTGGGGAGGGGGCCCTGCGAAAACTCTTGGGTCCCAACCCTGATGGGAGATAGGTGGGCTTCCGTATGTTTTAACTTTAAATAAATCAGCGCGGGGGTGTTTGGCAGGGACGATCCTGAAGTTTGGGGATCAAGAAGTGGGGGGGAATAGGTAGGGTTGCCGTCTGGCTGAAATGAGCGCTTAAGGGTGTTCTGGTGGATTTTGTGTGGGGGTGCGTGTGGGTCAAATGAGGGCTTTGATTTTAGAGATGGGGGGGGGTTCTGCATCACTGAAGAGTTGGAGGGAGGATATTTCCCAAACAGGAGGGGAATGCAAAGTTGTTAAGGGGACTTAAAAAGTTTGAGGAAGATAACTTGGGGTTATCCCCTGATCACTAGGAGGGGCCATGCTTACTCTGCAGGAGATGTGGGGGTGATCGAATGGTTTGATGAACCTTTGCGGGTTTTATTGTGCCCCTCTTATTGATGAGAATATTTAACAATGATAAGAAGTATCCAATGGGCAGCAGTGTTCCCTCTAAGCTGAGTTAGTGTGAGCTAGCTCACAGTTTTTTTAGCCTCCGGCTCACACATTTTTGCCTCATTTTATGCAGTAGCCAAATCGCCCGCTCACAGCTTTAATGCCAGGAGCTCACAAAGTAGGATTTTTGCTCACAAGGCACCTCCGCTTAGAGGGAGCCTTGATGGGCAGGTGCATCTTTGGGGAGTGTTTCAGCGGGGAACAGAATAACAGGAAGGCACCAGGGGGTGTTCTGTGCTGAATCTTGTGTGTGTGTGTGTGTGGGGGGTAGCTGGCCTGGCTAATGCCAGGAAAGAAAGGGCACGGGATGAATGGCGTGCCCCCTTTGCCATGGGGCGAGCCAGCCCATTTGGCAGTTTCTCAGTTGGACCACATTGAAATCTGGTGTGTGTGTGTCTGAAAACAGAAATCGGGGGGCAGGCAGAGAAATGGAGTTATTTGATTTTGCCTAGATAGGGTTGAAGCGGGGGGGGGTCCAGCACATAACGAGATGTAGGAACCATAGACTGCTGCCTTTAGAAGGCGAGGGAGTGGTCTCTTGGCTGCTCCCCCCTACTTATAGGGAAACTGGGTTTCAACCCTGATCAGTACCGGGGGTGCAGTCGACTGGGGGACTGACCCTGGCATACCTCCCCCCCCGACTTTCCCATGCTCAGTACTCTTCCCTTCTCCAGCCAGGGGCACATAGAGGAAGGCAACCCTTTCCAATAGGCTTAGGGGCACAGGCATCCTCTTCACCCTGTGGGAGGTGTGTTTGTGTGTGTGCTTGTGGAGGGGAGATGTGAATTCCACGGGGGCACGGGGAATCCGAGGCAGCGTGAGGAAGGGAGAAGGCGAGAGGGGGGTCTCGGCAGGCGTGGGCGCCCCTCTTCCCGTCCCAGCCTTCGCAGCAGCCGCCCGCCGCTCCTCGGAGCCTGGAGTGAACCGCCTCACGACTCTGCTCTCTCCACCCACCCGGCCGCCGCCACCTCGGCACCGCCGCCGCCTCCCATGTGGGTGGCAAGAATAGGCTTGTTACTGCTTTCTGGGTTTTTTTTTATGAGGTTTTTCTTTGGGGGGTGGGGTGGGGCAGGAGGACGGCAGGCTGTTCCCTCGCCCTGGGCACATCCTTCCTTGCAGGGGGGGGAAGCGGAGCAGAGGTATGCCTCGAGAAGGCGTCTAATCCCAGGCACATGCCGGCAGGCAGCCTCCTCCTCCTCCTCCGAAGTGTCGAGGAGGAGGGAGGGAGGGTGGTACGTCGGGCTCCTTGTCCCCTCCTCCTCCTCCGAGAGGACATTTTATTTGGAAGTGCTGCTTTCTTGTCTGTTCCTCTGCTGGAGCGGCGGGAGAATGCTTTCGGAGGCTTCGGCCAGAGATGGTGGAAATCGACGTGGGGGCGGGGTGGGGCGACAGCGCACTCGGAGATGCTGGCGTGATCGATCGCCTCCACCTGACTGTCGTCGCGGCACCCTCCTCCTCCTCGAGGAAGCTCTGCCCTGATCGGAGAGAGAGCTGGGCAAGGCTTGGAGGGGGGGGATCGGTGTTTGATTGGGTGCCAGGGCGGAGGGGGCTCCGTGCCCCTCCTCCGGCATCGGTGGCGGGAGGGGAAGGGGGCACGGTTATTACAAGCGACCATTTAGGGAACGCAGTGGCCGGAGACGGTCATTTTGGAAGAAGGGACCGCTTCTCAGTTTTCTGGGTGCCGGGAGACGTGCGTGGAACAGCCTTCTCCTCCCCGGAAACATCCCCGATCCAAATCTCCCCTCGGATCCGCGGGCGGATGGGGAATCCGACCGCCCGGACCGGGAGCTGGGCTTTAGTGAACATTGGGTGGCTTTTTTTTTTTTTTGCTGCCGTGCCAGAGCCCCACCCTAGCCCCCGGGGAGAACAAGGAGCGTGGGCAGAGTTGCCCAATCGCTTCGCTGCCCCTGTCGGGCACAGAGGCGGGTCGCCACGCTGGGCTTTGGCACTCCTTGGCCCCCGGCCCTCGTGGGAAGGCGCCAAACGGAGAGGCGATGGGAGGGAAGTTCACCGTCGTAGGTGTAAACTGGAAAAACCCATAAAAGTTTTACCTTCACCTCTCACACAATCTAGGCCATTGTGCGCGGCAGTGGGTTGCTCGGCCGGGAAACCGGCTTCCAGAAAACCGCCGGGAGCTGCTGCGGGCACGCACCTTTCATGTGGCTGGTGATCCCCCCACCCCAATGGTTGTGCTGTGGTCAGGTGCCTTTGGAGTTCTGTGTCTGTCTGAAGGGGGATCCCCTGAGTTCAGAATCCTCCCTCTCCATCCTGGGTGGGCCGTTTAGAATTAGGGTTTAGAGAAAGGCCTGCAGCATGGGATCGCCACAGTCTCGCACTGTGGAGCAAGAGGGATGTATGTGCCGAATGCCCCCCCCACTACCAGGCAGAAAACGCTGTAGTTTGATCGGTAAGAACCCTCGCTAATCTGCCTTGGGCTTTGTCGGTGGGTTGGTTTCCACTGCTCCCTTGTCCCCACCAATGCTTCCTCTAAGCGGTGGGGTCTTGTGAGCAAAAAATTCTACATTTTTTGAGCTGTCGGCATTAAAGTTGTGAGCGAGCGATTGCGCTACTGCATAAATTAGTTTGCTCTGGAGCCATCCCTTCCTGAGCGAAGATGGACACGTGTGAGCCGGAGGCCAAAAAGTCTGTGAGTTAACTCACACTAACTCCGCTTAGAGGGAACACTGGTCCCCACCCCATTCGGTGAGCCTCAGAATGTACAAAGACACGCCGCTTCTTTTGAGCCATCAAGTCGCAGCCGACGCATGACGGCACCCCAAGGGGTTTTCAAGGCAAGAGGCGTTCAGAGCCGGTTTGCCACTGCCTGCCTCTGTGTAGAAACCCTGGGCTTCCTTCGGAGGCTCCCATCCAAGTACTGACCAGGGCCGACCCGATTTAGCCTCCAAGATCTGGCGAGACGGGACTAGCCCAGGCCATTCAGGTCAAGCTGAGTTCAGACTACTGGTCCATATAACCCACTATCGTTTGCTCTGTCTGGTTTATAAAAGTGCTTCCTCCAGGTTTATAAGATTGTGCGCGGGATAGGGCAGGTCGAGAAAGAAGGACTTTTCTCCCTTTCTCACAAGACAAGGACTCGTGGGCACGCCATGAAATTGCTGAGCAGTCGGGTTAGAACGGATAAAAAAGGAAGTCGTTCTTCACCCAAAGAGTGATTAACACTTGGAATTCACTGCCACAGGAGGTGGTGGCAGCTACAAGCATGAACGGCTTCAAGAGGGAATTGGATAAATGTGTGGAGCAGAGTGCCATCAGTGGCTATTAGCCACAAGGTATAGATAGGATCTCTCGGTTTGGGGCAAGTGATGCTCTGTATTCTTGGTGCTGGGGGTGGTGGGGATCAACAGTGGAAGGGCTTCTAGCGTCCTGGCCCCACTGGTGGACTCCTGGTATTTTTGGCCACTGTATGACACAGAGTGTTGGACTGGCTGTGCCATTCGCCTGATCCAACATTGACTTCTCTTATGTTCTTGTGGAGAGATCCTGGAAACTGCAGCTGCTATATCCTCATGTGCAGTTTTAGGAGCCAGAGGCTTGTAGCTTGCCACTTGGACAAACGCGCCTGTTAAACTGCCTCATACCGAGCCATGCTGTCGGTCTACGGTATTGTCGGCTCTGACCGGCAGACGCTCTCCAGGGGCTCCGTCGCCTCGTCTGGTTACCGGATCCTTTTTAGCTGGAGATGCCGGGGTGGGTGGGTGTTGAACCAGCGGGGACCCCCTTCCTTCCGCACGCCGAGCAGACACTCTGCCATTGTGTCCCAGCCCACGCAGCGTAGCACTCCCATCCGCAGACTGCTCTCCCAGGGAGCTCAAGCTTTTTATCCGAGGCGTTGGGAAACTCTCCGGGCCCATCCTGGGAGGGTCACCGCAGAGATTTGGCATTGAGTGGGAGGACCCAGGAGGCAAAAGATGTTGAGCAGCCGCCCTCCTGAGTGGGGAAAACCGGGCTAGAGGTTTTCACACAAGGCTGCAAAATAAATCTTCAGGAGTTCCTGCGTGACTTCCTTTGCAATGGGCGAGGGGGTGGGGTTTGGCGACCAGCAGTGTTCCCTCTAAGCTGAGTGAGGGCGAGCTAGCTCACAGTTTTTGTAGCCTCCAGCTCACAGATGTCTGTCTTCACTCGGGAAAGATGACTCCAGAGTAAAAAAATTGTGAAGCAGCCCAATCGCTTGCTCACAGCTTTCATGCCAGTAGCTCCCAAAGCAGAATTTCTGCTCACGAGACTCCGCAGCTTAGAGGGAGCTTTGGCTATGAGCGTCTTCAGAGCCAGTTTTGGTGTTGTGGTTAAGTGCGCGGACTCTAATCTGGGAGAACCGGGTTTGATTCCCCCACTCCTCCACTCGCACCAGGCTGGATGACCTTGGGCAGGCCATAGTTCTGACAAGAGCTGTCCTTGAAAGGGCAGTTTCTGTCAGAGCTCTCTCATCCCTGCCTACCTCACAGGGTGTCTGTTGTGGGAGCGGAAGGGAAAGGAGTTTGTAAGCTGCTCTGAGACTCCGCGTGAAGGGCAGGACTCCTCCTCCTCCTCTTCTTCTCCCCTCCCGCCCCCTTTGGATTAGCAAGTCTCTTCTTCCCGCCCCTTTCTCCGTCCTTCCCTTCCTCCACGGCGCTCAGGAGTACTCATTTCATTTCCCCCGCCTTTCTCCCCAGTGGGGGACGCACAGCAGTTTGACACCGCTCTCCTCCGTTTTATCCTCCCAACAACCCTGCGAGGGAGGGCTGGCCCAAGATCTTGTTGTTTATTTTAGTGTTTTTATGTATTTTATATGTCATTGCCCTATGTGTTGTCGGCAATGTATGGCTTGTGGCCTCTTGTTCGCCGCCCTGAGCCCTTGTGGAAGGGCGGGGTATAAATCTAATAATAAATAAATAAATAAATAAAGATCTGTGACTGGCTCGAGGTCACCCCGCAAACATCTACGGCAGAGTGGGGATTTGAACCTGGGTCGGCCAGATCCGAGTCGAGCGCTCCGACCTGCGCACCGCTTGGCTGTCACCCCTTCCGTGTTCTCCTAATGGCCGGAGTAGATCAATCGGAGAGAGTGACGGCCGGAGGGCGCTTCAAGTAAGGGAAGTCTGTGGCTGGGAGGGAATTTGAACCTGGCTCCTCTGCAGGCCTAGTCCAGCATTTGGACACCCCCCCCCCGTGTCTTTTAACCCATTCCTTTCCTGACTGTGGGAGAGGGCGGAAAGATCACTTCTCCTTTCCAGGAAGCTCACGTGCTGCTTCCCTGCGGTCCCAGCACCCATCCAGAGCCTGAGGATTGGGGTTGCCAGCTCCAGGTTCTGAAATACCTGGAGATTTGAGGGTGGAGCCTGGGGAGGGTGGGATTTGGGGAGGGGCGGGACCTTGGGAGAGTGTCATGCCCTGCAGGCCACCTTCTAAAGCAGCCGTTTTCTCCAGGAGAAGTGGGATACATGTTTTAAATGAATAACAAATAGGCAGTTTCTGTAGCCTGGAGACCAGTTGTAACTCTGGGAAGTCTCCAGCCTGCACCTGGGGGTTGGCAACTATACGAAGAATAGACCATCGGGGTTGGGGTTTTTTTTCCCAAAAGATGAGGCAGGCACCCACCCTTAAGAAACAGGGATGGTTACGTGGGATGCTGCCTTCTGCAAAAGAAGACGAGGAGGAGGAGTTTGGATTTATATTTATTAATTTTCTTATTTCGTTAGACTTATATCCCACCCTCCCCAGATTGTACCCTGCCCTTCACTACCCAAAGGAGTCTCGGAGCAGCTTACAATCGCCTTCCCCTTCCCTTCCCTTCCCCTCCCCAGAACAGAGACCCTGTGAGGTAGGCGGGGCTGAGAGAGCTCTCTCGAGAACTGCCCTTGAGAGAACAGCTCTGAAAGAACTTGTGACTGACCCAAGGTCACACCAGCAGCTGCATGTGGAGGGGGCATGGGGAATCAAACCTGGTTCTCCCGGATTAGAGTCTGCGCTCCTAACGAAGAATGAGGAAGAGGAGGAGATTGGATTTATACCCCACCCTTCACTACCCGAAGGAGTCTCGGAGCAGCTTACAATCTCCTTTCCCTTCCCCTCCCCGGAACAGATACCCTGTGAGGTAGGCGGGACTGAGAGAGCTCTCTTGAGAACTGCCCTTGAGAGAACAACTGGTCACACCAGCAGCTGCATGTGGAGGAGGCACAGGGAATCAAACCCAGTTCTCCCAGATTAGAGTCCGCACTCCTAACCACTGTGCCAAACTGGCTCTCAAGTTAGAGCATTGTTGTTCCATCTGCCTTGGCATTGTCTGCTCTGACTGGCAGCAGCACCCTCGGGCGTCAGGCAGAGAAAGAGGGCCTTCCCCCAGCTTTGCAGACCTGAGGTCCTTTTAGCATAGGATGCCTCTGTGTGAATCTAGGACCTTCTGCATGCAAGGTCTGCCACTGAGCTCTCGGGGACCGGGGAACAGATCTTTGGGCCTCTGTAGTAGGGAGTAGATTTCCAAGGGCTGAAAGAGACAGTGGTTTGCCTGAGGCCACCAGGTGAGCCAGCAGCTGATCTGAACCAGATACACTGAGGCTCTTTGCCACTGCTCCGGGGCCCGGGTGCAGGTCTCAGATGTGTTTCTGTAGCTTTTGAAGTTGTCCTGCATCAGTCCTGTCTCTGTAGGATGTCCTGTCTCTGTAGCTCCTGAAGTTGTCCTGCATCAGCCAAGAGTCTCCATTCCACTCTAAAGTGATACTAGGGAAAGCTTGCGTGGTGTAGCAGTTAGAGCAGGGGTGTCAAACATAAGGCCCAGGGGGCTGGAACTGGCCCGTCCAAGGCTCTTACGCGGCCAGCGAGCAACTGATGCAAGGGAGAGAGTCCTGGGGGGAGTGGGTGGAGCCATTCCGATTGTGGCTTCAGCATGGACAACTTCGTCGGCAGCAGTCAAGCATCGTGGGAGCGTCTACCCAGGGCTGCACCGCTGGCTCTCCAGTCCGCCCGTGTGGGTTTTCCTTTGCACCCCCCTCCCAGCCCCCATGGGACCTTGCAGCGAGGATATACCAACTTGGAGCTTATTAGCTGCCGTCCTTTGTCTAAGGTAGCTGGCACGGTGTTTTATGGCACACACGGCCCGGCTGGACAAAGCGACATTTATGTCAGATCCGGCCCTCGGAACAAATGAGTTTGACACCTCCAAGTTAAGAGTCTCTGGCTAGGATCTGGGAGGCTCGCTGGGTGACTTTGAGCCTTTCACAGACACTCAGCCTCACCTCCCTCACAGGGTCTTTGTGAGGATGAGACAGTGGAGAGGACAATGGCGGAAGCGGCTTTGGGTCCCTGCTGGGGAGAAAGGCAAAATGTGAATGAAGGAAATAAACTTGCAGAGCCCTTTCCCGTCCTTTTAGGGTTGACACAGGAGGGAGGGCCCCTGTAACCACTAGGGAGTCCAACCCCCTGCTCCATGCGGGATCAGCCTAGAGCGGCTGGACGAACACTTGCTCTAGGCCAGGGGTGGCCAAACTGCGGCTCGGGAGACACACTTTCACGCAGATTGTGCGGCTCCCGGCAGGGCGGCTGGGGAAGCGAAGGGGAGGCATGCCTCCCCAATCGGCCTTCCCTTCCCCAGCTAGTGTTCCCCTTCCTGGGTAGGCTTGAGGTGTGGGGGGGGGAGCAGAGAAAGCAAGCAAGCAACTTTAATGCATTCTAAAAGCCCCCACCCCCTGCCAGCTTGGAGAAGGCATTTGTCTCTTTAAATCCTTTCGTCAAGCCAGCTGGCGTGGGGGTGTGGGGAGGGCTGGCAGACACGTTTAAAGTTAAAGTTGCTTTCTTTCCACCTCTCTCTCTCTCTCTCTCTCTCTCTTTCTCACTCTCTTAGACAAATAAATGTAATTAGCAAACAAATATCTTTGGCACATATAAATATCATTATCTGTTTTTACCCCTTTTGTTTTTATTTTTGGCCAGTCTCACTTAATGTTAATAAAAAGCAAATCTGCATATTTTTCAATTAAAAATGTCTGTGTGGTACTTCTTCATGTCATGCAGCTCTCAAACATCTGACGTTTATTCTGGCTGTCACGTTAAGCGAGTCTGGCCATCCCCGGCCTAGGCTGATCCTGCATGGAGCAGGGGGGTTGGACTAGATGGCCTCTCTGTGGGGTCCCTTCCGACTCTGCGATTCTACGATTCTGTGAGGGTGTCTTTGGTGTGCTTAGTCATTTACTATAATGACCAAAAATGTAGTAATGATGGGTGATAGATTATCACTTTTCCTGCCCTCCCAGGTCTTCGCAATGCCCGGTTGGACCGTCTTTGTTACCAGAATCCTCTGCCTTACAAATTTACATGGATTTTTAAATACTACTTTATCTGCCATGGCTTTTCCTGCCAAATAATGGTAGGAACGGTGGTTTGGTACAGTGCGGGGTGGTGGTGGTGGTGGAATCCAGCGATTTTCCCCAGCTGCCTCCCCCTAGAACTGCAGTTCCCACTGTTCTTAAAGGGAGTTTGCGTTTCACCAGTCTGAGCATAGAGAGTCAATACACCTGAAGCATACAGAGGAATTAAAAAAAAATTCCGGGGGTAGCCATGTTGTTCGTGGCAGCAGAAATAAAGTGGGGTCTTGCAGGCCCTTGAAAGGCAAATGTGGTTTTATTAGAATCATAGAGTTGGAAGGGACCTCCAGGGTCATCAAGTCCAACCCCCTGCACAGTGCAGGAAATGGTCAAGTACCTCCCACCCACATACACCCAGTGACTCCTGTTCCATGCCCAGAAGATGGCAGAAAACCTCCAGTTCTCCAAACTGGCCTGGAGAAAAATTGCTTCCTGATCCCAAAGTGGCGATCGGCGTTTCCCTGGGCACGTAAGAAAGGGCCACAAGAACCAAGCACTGAGGCAACCTTTCCTACCCTCCCTCTCAGGATCTGCCAAAGTTCACAGAATCCGCATGGCTGTCAGATGGCCGTCTAGCCTCTGCTTGAAAACCTCCCAAGAAGGAGAGCCCACCACCTCCCGAGGAAGCCTGTTCCACCGAGGAACCACTCTGACTGTCGGGAAGTTCTTCCTAATATTTAGCCGAAAACTCTTCTGATCTAATTTCAACCTGTTGGTTCTGGTCCAACCTTCTGGGGCGACAGAAAACAACTCCGCCCCGTCCTCTATATGGCAGCCCTTCAAGTACTTGAAGATGGTGATCATATCTCCTCTCCGTCGTCTCCTCTCCAGGCTAAACGGACCCGGCTCCTTCAGCCTTTCCTCATATGGTTTGGTCTCCAACAGTGGGTTTTTTGTACTCCTCCCTCCCCTTCTGGGGATGTGGCAGGCAGAGGTATGGAGCAAGAGCCCGTTGCCTCAGTTTCCCTGCAGTCTTGTCTCCGGACGCAGCCGCTGCAAGTTTAAGCTGTTGCCTCACTGGAAAGGTGCTTTGAACTGGTTTGCTTGGCACCGGGAGGGCGTCGGCCGCCTCCACGTGGAATCGCTCGGGGCGGGAAAGCACCGAGTGTCGGAGATACGGCCAGGAGGCCCAAATCTCCTGCAGCCGGCCTTTCGGGTTCCTGCCCGGTGTGACGCAATGGAGAATTCTGGCCGCAGTCGGGGGGCAGTGCTCCCTCCAAGCTGTGAAGTCTCATGAGCCACAATTCTACTTTGGGAACGACTGGCATTAAAGTGGTGCCTGCTGCATAAATTAAGTTTGCTCTGGAGCCGTCCTCCCGGAGCAAAGACAAAAATGCGTGAGCCGGAGGCTAGAAAAACTCACACTAACCCAGCTTAGAGGGAACACTGGTTGGGTTGGTGGGTGGGCAAGTCTCCAGAAGGAGAGGTGGGCAGTTGCTGGTGCATTCAGGATACCCCAACTGAACATCTCCTTTTCCCAACCTCCATATATATATATATTTTTGCAAATACTCCCCATGATCTACCAGCAGAGTGGCCTCTTTTCTTGTTCAGCACCGTGACTGTGGGTGTTTGCTCTGTGAGGCAGAATGTTTGACGCTGTGCCCTCTGGGATGGTGGCGGCGGCAACCGTCATCAAATCACAGCTGGCTTATGTAGGGCAGGGGTGTCAAACAAGCGGCCCGGGGGCTGGATCAGGCCCCCGGAGGGCTTCCATCAGGCCCACAGTGGAACTGGCCATCTCCTGCTTCCAGTTCTGCTGCTGCATCCTAGCTTGCTTCGCCAGGCTCTCTTAATCGTTCAGCCGCTTCATGTTTCAACCTGGGTTCTGGACTCAGAACCCTGAGCGTGAGATTTGTGTGGGGAATGCCGATAAATCAAAGGTAGGTCTCCAGCTTACAGAGCTAGTGTTTTAGCATGTTTTTATTTTAAGTAAAAAAACCCAACAACTTTGTGTCCGTGTTAAGTTTATATCTCCCCTACCTGGCATTAATGGAGCTGCGGTGGCTCAAGTGGTTAAGACGCTGAACTGCAGACCGGAAGGTCGGTAGGTAGTTCAGCAGTTTGAGACCCGAGAGTGCCGCATGACGGAGTGAGCTCCCGTCTCTAGTTCCAGCTCCTGCCAACCTAGCAGTTCGAAAGCAAGAAATTGCAAGTAGATAAATAGGTACCACTTGGTAACAGCGTTCCGTGCGCCTTGGTGTTTAGTCATGTCGGCCACATGACCACGGAAACGTCTTCGGACAGCGCTGGCTCTTCGGCTTTGAAACGGAGATGAGCACCGCAACCCTACAGTCGGATTCGACTGGCTTTCGAGCAAGGGAAACCTTTACCTTTACCTTACCTGGCATTACATTTTATGATGCACATGGCCCGGCCCAGCAAGGTCTCATTTATGTCAGATCCGGCCCTCGTGACAAATGAGTTCGACACCCCTGTAGGGTGTTCAAGGAAAGAGTGTTAAGAGGTGGGTTGCCATTGCGGGCATCTGCATAGGGGCTTTGGACCTTCTTGGTGGTCGCCCATCCAGATACTGACCAGGGCCGATCCTGCTTAGCTACTGAGATCTGATGAGATCAGGTTACCGTGGGCTGTCCTGTCCGGCTCAGGGTAAAACCATCGAGTCTCAGCTGACTTCGAGTGACCCCGCAGGGTTTTCAAGGCAAGAGACACTCAAAGGCCTCTGCTTAGCGAACCCGGACTTCGCTAAAGAGCCAGTTTGGTGTCGTGGTCAAGTGTGCGGACTCTAATCCGGGAGAACCGGGTTTGATTCCCCACTCCTCCACATGCAGGCAGCTGGTGTGACCTTGGCTCAGTCAGAGTTCTCTCAGAGCTGTTCTCTCAAGAGCAGTCCTGGAAAGAGCTCTCTCAGCCCCACCTACTTCACAGGGTGTCTGTTGCGGGGAGGGGAAGGGGGAAAAGATTGTAAGCGGCTCTGAGGCTCTGAGTGAAGGGTGGGGTATAAACCCAGTCTCTTCCTCCTCCTCTTCTTCTTCGGTGGTCTCCCATCCAAATATTAAACTAAGACCGGCTCTTTTTAAGCTTCTGAGGTCCTATGAGATCAGCCTAGCCTGGGCCAATCAAGTCAGGGCATGTATTGGATCCGGTTTATTTATTTAGTCTCAGAGCTGGAAGTGACCACCAGGGTCATCTAGGCCAATCACCGGTCGAGAGGAAGTACAGCTATAGTATCCCTGACAAATAGGTATCCAGTTGATACTTAAAACCCTCAATGGCGAAGAACCATAGAGTTGGAAGGGAACGCCAGGGTCATCTAGTCCAACCCCCTGCACAATGCAGGAATTTTACAAATACCTCCCCCAAGGGGTCTTTTGGGGGGGGAGCGCACCGGAGCACAGCTCCGGGAGCTCAGGAGCCAAGCCCCGCCCCCAGCAGGCGTCCGGAGGAGTCTTTCAGGCAGCTGAATGTCAATTTCAGCTCCATTATATCCTATGGGCCATTGAAGTCAATGGTGAAAACATAGGGTATATTCTGGGGGCTGGAGGGGAGGGGGTTTGAGGGAGAGGCTCCAAACTGACAGGGTAGCTGGCAGAGCCTCTCCCCAAGATACCCACCAAGTTTCAAGAACATTGGACCAGGGGGTCCAAGTCTATGGGCCCCTAAACAGGTTGTCCCTATTCCCGCCATTGTTCTCTATGGTGGGAAAAAATTAACTTTTTTTCCCACCATAGAGAACAATGGAGGGAATGGGGCAACCTGTTTGGGGGCCCATGGAATTGGACCCCCTGGTCCAATATTCTTGAAACTTGATGGGTATCTTGGGGAGAGGCTCTAGCAGCTATCCTGTGAGTTTGGAGCCTCTCCCTCAAACCCCTCCTCCAGCTCCCAGAATATTCCCTATGTTTTCACCATTGACTTCAATGGCCCATAGGATATAATGGGGCTGAATTGCCGTGGAATTTCTTTCATTCCCTCCTTTCCTTCTCTCTATCTCCTCTTTCCCTCCTTCTTCTCTTCTCTCTTTCTTTCTTTCCCACCTTCTTCTCTTCTCTTTTTCCTCCTTTCCCTGTTTCCCTCCTTCTTCCCTCTCTTTCTTTCCCTCCCCTCCCCTTTCCTTCTCTTTCTTTCCCTCTTTCCTTCCCTCTTTCCTCCTTCTGGCCCAACTGTCATGAGAAGGAGTTTAAACTTTAAACCCCTTCTCTCTTAGCTCCCCTACCCAGACCAGCTGGGGAAGGAAAGGGGAGGCTTTTGAAGATGCCTCCCCCCCTTGCTTCCCCTTCTGACATCACTTCCCTGATGTCAGGGGGAGTGACATATGCTAATAGGCTAATAGCTCATTAGCATACCATATGCTAATGAGCTCCTGCAGCTGTTTTTCTACAAAAAGACCCCTGCCTCCCCCCATCCCCGGTGACCCCTGTTCCATGTCCAGAAGATGACAAAAAAGCTCCTGGATCTCTGGCTAAACAGGCCTGGAGAAAAATTGCTTCCTGACTCCAAAGTGGCAATTGGCATTTCCCCAGGCATGTCAGAAAGGGCCACGAGAACTAAGCGCTGAGGCAACCCTTCCTGCCTTCCCTCTCATGATCTGCCCAAGTTCACAGGATAAGCATTGCTGTCAGATGGCCATCGAACCTCACGTCATAAGGGAGACTGTTCTGGTATCGAACACGCGACACTGTCATAAGAACATAAGAGAAGCCAATGTTGAATCAGGCCAATGGCCCATCCAGTCCAACACTCTGTCACACAGCAGCCAAAAATACCAGGGGCCATCAGGAGGTCCAGCAGTGGGGCCAGGATGCTAGAAGCCCTCCCACTGCTGCCCCCCCCAGCACCAAGAATAGAGTGCATCACCTGCCCCAGACTGAGAGTTCCCATCTATACCCTGTGGCTAATAGCCACTGATGGACTTCTGCTCCACGTGTTTATCTAATTCCCTCTTGAAACTGCCCATGCTTGTAGCCGCCACCACCTCCTCTGGCAGTGAATTCCATGTGTTAATCACTCTTTGGGTGAAAAAGTACTTCCTTTTATCTGTTCTAACCCGACTGCTCAGCAATTTCATGGAAACTCATCCCCAAAAATTGTTATTATTTTCATTAAAATTGGGATGTTAAAGTTTGCAACAAAAACGTAATGGAAGCCTCCTCCTCCTCCTCCTCCGCCTCCTCCTCCTCCTCCTTCTTCTTCTCACAATGTTCTGTGTGTAAGGCAGCCTCATATGCGTCCATTGCTCACTGTTGGGAGAGAATCCAGAATTTGGGGATGACGTCCTGTTCCCAGCCGTGGCCTTGTCTAGGTGTATCATTGGGTCTATGCAGTGATCAAAAGTCTCTTTAGATGGAGTGCAGAGGAAGGGGCCGATAGAGAGAACTTGTTCTTGCTCTCCCATAGTCCTAGAACTCAGGGGCACCCAATGAAGTGGTTGGGAAATAGGCTGAAGACAGACAGGAGGGAGGGAGAAGGAGGTGGAGGTGGTTGTTGGATTTATAACCAGCCTTTCACTACCTGAAGGAGTCTCAGAGTGACTTACAATCGCCTTTCCCTTCCCCTCCCCACAACAGACACCCTGTGAGGCAGGTGGGGCTGAGAGAACTCTCTCGAGAACTGCTCCTGAGAGAACAGCTCTGAGAGAACTTGTGACTGCCCCAAGGTCACACCAGCAGCTGCAAGTGGAGGCGTGAGGAATCAAACCCGTTTCTCCCAGATTGCAATCTGCGCTCTTAACCACGACGCCAGACTGGCTCTCTAGAGCAGGTTTTTATATCCTGCTTTTCTCTGCCTTAAGGAGTCTCGAAGTGTGCCTTGCACACGAAAGCTCATACCTTGAATAAACCTATGTTGGTCTTAAAGGTGCCACTGGAATCTAAATTTATTCTTCAGACCAACACGGATCTGGATCTGTCTTCATGGAAGGTGGCTTACAATCTCCTTTCCCCTTCCCTTCCCCTTCCCCACAACAGACACCCTGGGAGGCAGGCGGGGCTGAGAGAGCTCTTTCGAGGACTGCCCTTGAGAGAACAGCTTTGAGAGAACTTGTGGCTGACCCAAGGTCACACCAGCAGCTGTACGTGAAGGAGTGGGGACTCGAACCTGGCTCTCCCAGGTTAGAGTCTGTGCTCCTAACCACTACACCAAATTGGCTCTCGAAGCTCCGTATTCAGGGAACCTCCGTATTCAGAGGCAGTCAACTTCCAGAGGTCGATCAGTGGCTATGAGCCACAAGGTATAGATAGGGACCCTGGGGCAAGTGAGGCTCTGTCTTCTTGGTGCTGGGGGGGCAACAGTGACTTCTAGTGTCCTGGCCCCACTGCTGGACCTCCTGATGGCACCTGGTATTTTTGGCCACTGTATGACATAGAGTGTTGGACTGGATGGGCCGTTGGCCTGTTCCAAAGTTGGCTTCTCTTATGTTCTTAAATACCAGTGTCAGGAGTTAACACCAGGGGAAGGCCTCAGCCTCCCTCTTGGTTCGTTTGGCCCTCGGAGACAACTGATCGTCTGCTGTGTGAAAAGCTGTGTTGGTCTAGGTGGACCACTGGTCTGATCCATCAAGGCTCTTCTTACGTTCTTATGGGTGCATCAATACTGTAAAAGCAAACCAAAGAGAAAGAAATTTGTAGCTGAAGGTGAAAGGAGCCCTGTCTCTACTCTGGCAGAGTGAGTACCGCGGGCACAGGTGTGTGGGAGAGGAACATCGGCAGGCGGTAGAAGGGAAGAAAAGCTACATGTGCCGTTGCTGGATATATCCCTCACTGGGGGGGCGGGGGGCTCAGCACAATGCGTTGCCATCAGTGCTCCCTCTAAGCCGTGGAGTCTTGTGAGCAAAAATTCTACTTTGTGAGCTCCTGGCATTAAAGTTGTGAGCGAGCGACTTGGCGACTGCATCAATTAGTTTGCTCGGGACCCCTCCCTTCCTGAGCGGAGACAAAAATGCGTGAGCCGGAGGCTAAAAAACTGTGAGGCTAACTCACACTACCTCAGCTTAGAGGGAACACTGGTTGCCACGGGCTGTGTTCCCCCCATTTCTCAAGAAATAATCCGAGCACACGCTTTAAAATTAAGCTTTAAAAGCAAAACAACGAACTCTGCCTCCGGTTTTACTTAAAAAGGAGTGTCTCAGCCAGATGTTCGGCAAGCTCCGTGGTAAAGCGTCACACTCGAGCCACGGAGCCCTGGGTTTGAATCCTCCAGAAGGGTTTCGGGGTCTTGATGGCTGGGGGGCATAACGTGAGAATGTGTTTGGCAGAACCTCAGGAGGGCTTAGATAGAGCGGAGTCCCCGTATGCCCCACACAGCTCTTTTCTTGTTGCTTTCTGCCCCCTCCTGCTGATTCGGGACGCCGGTTTTAAAACTCACCTGTCTCCAAATTCCGCATCCTTTTCTCCTTCCCCGTTTTTAGTCAAGGTGTCGAAAAGGCCCAGAGAGCCGGTGCCCTTGAGCCGGAGGCGTTTCCAGTTCGGCTCCGGGCCGGCTCCTGAAAAGTTCGGGCTGGTGGAGTAAAACTTTGGAGATCCTTTTCCAGGCTTTCCCGTCATGCCTGCCAGAAGAATTCCAGCTCTTCCGAAGAAAACCCAGGCTCTTGGTAGCAAAGTATGTTATGCCGAATCAGCAGATCTCCTTAATTTGCAAAACATTCTGGGTGCTTAGTTGGGCGGGGCGTGTGCATGTGTTTAGCCTGGGATGCCCGGAGTCATGATTACAGATAACCATTCCCGTGGATTTAAAGGTACAGGCCAGCGTTCTGATGAGACATATTTCGCCTGGACCCTTTCAGCATTAAATCTGGGGGTACGCATCACTCCGACATCAAAACGGTTTTGTTTTTGAGCATGCGAGAGGAAGAAGCACCCCCTGGTTGAGAAGCCTTGCCCACACAGTGTTCCTTTGTGAGATGCTGCTAGGGAGTGTGCCTTTCCGTGGGGCCAGACGCATGCAGAGTTTCAACAGGCAGCCTCCTGTGAGGGTTAACAGCTCTGCTGCATCTGCATCAAGAAGCGGAGGCTGGACAACCATCTTTCGGGTATGTTGTAGGTATGTAGGGCTCTCTTTCGGCTACGCTCCTGCAAGGTGCAGGGGGTTGGACTAGATGACCTGCAAGGTCCCTTCCAGCTCTAACATTCTGTGATTCTATGATTCTATAAGTGACTGAATGAACTATTTGCATGTGGTGTGGAGTCATGGTAAAATTAATCCATCTTCTACAGAAGTTCAATGGAAGAACAGGGGTCTGTGCCTTTGTACCCCTGCAGCATCTGAGCCAGGAGTGACGGAGTGAACCAGTCACACCTGACAGGTAGATGGGAAAGAATTGCCCCCAGTCCCCCATCAGAAAGGCTGGTTAGGGATAGGCAGAACGATGACTCATACAGAGACACAGGCGGGCAGCCTCCTCCGTTGGGGGGGGAATGCTGCGGGTACTTAGAACGCTATTGAATTAATTTATTTTTCTTGTCTCCGGGGTGTTCCCGGGGCCACGGTTTGGGAATCTCACTACACAGAGCGGGGCAAGGCGACACATCTGCTCTGTCATTCCCCCCCTGCCGCCGCCGCCGCCCCGTCTGTTCCTTTGTTAGCCTCATTACTGCTCCTCCCCGCCACCCGTCAACCCAGCACTCGGGGCGGCTTAGCCCACAATATCTCGGCGGCATTATTGAATCTTGCTTCCGAGGAGCGCGGGAGACATTAAGTGAGATGGATAACTGGGAAATGGTTCGGGAGACAAGAGTTTCACTGCTGACTGGCTTCGGCTTTCGACAGTTTGCTTGTCGGATTCTCTCCCCTCCCCCTCCCCGACTGCCTAATACTTGTTTGTATGAGGAATGAGATAATTCACTTTAATGAATTATAAAACTTGTTTCACTGCAGTGGGTCTTCATCCCCCCCCTCCCCACTCTCGCCGCCACAGATTTACTGTTGGAGTGGAATAAAATTAACTTAGATCTCACTTGACTGGCTCCGAAGGCTGTGGTTTCCCCCACCAGCACGCACGCGAGGCAAAACGGCTCGCTGGAACCGGGATAACAGGACACTGGCGGAGGGGAAACGGGGCAGGGTCTTGGACAAACGTGGGGGGATCTGGCCCTCCCGATTGGCTAAGGAAGCAAGGCATGCGAGCCTTGGGACGGCCGGGCTGGGGCAGACTGCACGACGCTTAGGTCAGTAGCACGAGAATGGGTGGAGCTTTTGCCAGAGGGCGGAGAATGGGTGGGGCTACTGCCAGAGGGGCGGAGCCTTCTCCTCAGGAGACTCTGGCCGAGGCCGCCGTCCTGGCATGGATGGCTTATGAGCCAGCTTGTGGCAGAAATGGCCTGACTCTTTGGACTTGGAAACAGGTGGTGATCGGGCGCTGCTGACCAGTTGACCTTGCAAACAGCCCGTGGACATTTTTGCTGAGATGACCGACCACGCGCTTGATTAAACTCCATCCAGCAGCCCATTCCTTCTAGTCTTGGGGAAGAAGAGGAAGCGGCCAGGTGTCCCTTCATTCTACCTGGCCCCGTTACCTCACTTCACCAGTTAGGTGGTTAGGCGCCTGGACTCTGATCTGGGAGAACCGGGTTTGATTCTCCTCTCCTCCACATGCAGCGGCTGGGTGATCTTGGGTCAGTCACAAGTTCTCTCAGAGCTGTTCCCTCAAGAGCAGTTCTCAAAGAGCTCTCTCAGCCCCACCTACCTCATAGGGTGTCTGTTGTGGGGAGGGAAAGGAAAAGGAGTTTGTAAGCCGCTCTGAGACTCCTTCGGGTAGTGAAGGGCGGGGTATACATCCAATCCCTAATCTTCTTCTTCCTCCCCCCAGCACACTGTATTCTCTATGTGGTGTTTTAAATCACTGTTAGCCCCTTTTGCATAGCTTATTTTGTTTGGAAAGCAGGGTCAAAATTGGTGTTTGAAAAGGGCGTAGGGAGAGAACCAGCTTCTGCGAAGTTCCTTGACTAGTCACCTGTGAGCAGATTTTACTCAGTCTAGGTGACCAGGCAAACTGGCTGACCACGGTTCAGTCTTCCGTGAAGTTGAGACTACCATGATACGTGCGTCAGCCTTCCTTTATTGCACGATGGGATGGGTGTCGTCTGATGGGATTGGCGCGGGGGGGGCATCCCTTTGCTCCCTGTGTTTGCCGGAGTCAGAGACATGCATGTGCAGAAACCCGAGCAAATTCGCACACATCATCCTCACGATGGACCAGGTGGCAGAAGCCCAGCAATCCAGGGTTAGCATTGTTGCATTCATTGGTGGGGGGGCTCCTTCGAGAGGGGGAGGACTGCAGTCTTCTAGATAACAAATCTTTTTTAAAAAAAACAACAACTTTTATTAGGATACACAATATTTCACAACTTGGTCCACATCATAAATCTCATATCCTTTTTCTCAAAAGCTCCTCTTCCCCCCCTAATGGCTCCCAGCGTTGCTTCCACCATTCAAACATCATATAATGCCAGTTAAACCCTTGTTAACATACTAAGTCTACAGGTAACACCCTCATAGATATTAGTAACTGCTATAAACACCCATTAACTGTAACAATTGTTGCACCCTTAGTAGTTACCCAAACTGAAAACACTGTCCTTCATTTCCCAATACTTCTGTATATATTCTCTGAAATTGCTCCAGTCTGCCAACAAGGTTTCTTCATCTATGTTCTTAAGGATTTCTTGTCCATTTGTCCATTTCTGCCATAAATAGCAATTTTCTCAGCCGATCCCATAAGTCAGGAATCTTTTCATTTTCCAATTTTGAGCATAAATCATTCTAGCAGTCGTTACCATATACCATATCAATGTTCTTTTACTCATACTTATTTCTTCTAACTTGAGAACTAAAAAAACCGTTCAGGTTCTTTCTTAAAGTACATTCCAACATGGCTTTTCCATGCTCTGTATGTATTACAGTCCAGAATGCTTTGCTTTTTCACAAGTCCACCACATATGGTTAAAGGAACCTTCAGCATGTTTACATTTCCAACATGTTTACCTATATTGGCTATCTTTTTGGTGTCATGCACCATCTATACATCATTTTGTAACAGTTTTCTTTAAGTTAGATATTTTCAATGCACTTTTCCATAGAAATTCCCAAGATGACATTGGTATTTCCTTGTTCATGTTAATTGCCCATTTTATCATTTGCTCTTTAACCACCTCATCTTCAGCATACCATTTCTTTTGTGCCATTAGCATAATTCCCTCTGCTAACATTTTGATCAGTGCAGGCTTTGGACACGTATTATTTGAGAGGTTGGTTGACTGACGTTTCCCCCCTCGACTATTCCGGTGTTGCCCTGACCCGGCTAGGCCAGATTCAGGTGCGGGGTAGCCGTGTTGGTCTGGAGCAGCAGAACAAAGTTTTGAGTCCAGCGGCACCTTTCAGACCAACCAAGTTTTATTCAAGGTGAGCTTTCTTGTACACGCTCACTTCTTCAGGCACAACGAAACGGAAACAGAAGTAACAGACATACATACACAGTCACTGTCCCCCCTCTATATGTATGACTTATTTCTGTTTCCATTTCACTGCATCTGAAGGAGTGTGTGTGCACACGAAAGCTCAACTAGAATAAAATTTTGTTGCCCTTAAAGGTGCCATCAGACTCAGACTTTTGTCCTGGATAAGCCAGGCTAGCCTGATCCAACATGGCTTCTCTCATGTTCTTAAGGAATACCAGAGCCTGATCCAACATGGCTTCTCTCATGTTCTTAAGGAATACCAGAATCGTGACGTGAAGGCAGGCAATGGCAAACCAGCTCTGAATGTCTCTTGCCTTGAAAACCCCACTGGGTGGCCATAACTCAAGCTATGATTCGATAGCAAAGAAACAAAAAATTCCAATGTTAATGCAGTTTGGGAATGGTATGGATGTGATCGCCCGGTTTCCTAACGCCGGGAGCAGTCCCCAAGAGCTTGCCTGCTTCTTCCCTCGCCTCTCTCGTTCCTTTTCGGAACCAGCCACGGTTAGTCGCAAACCAAGAATTCACAGCCGTGGTTAGACTCGCCGTTGCAAACTCTGGTTAACGTTGAGATTGAAGTGGGCTAGCTCTAAAGAAGGGAAGGGGGGGAGAGTTTGTGCGTGAGGAGACGGGGAATGGGAAGGTATGTTCAAGTCCATGGGTGTTCCTGTTAAGTGTAGTGGTTAAGTGAGCGGACTCGAATCTGGGAGAACCGGGTTTGATTCCCCACTCTTCCACTTGCACCTGGCTGGATGACCTTGGGCAAGCCATAGCTCTGGCACAGCTGTTCTTGAAAAAAGAGCAGTTTCTGTCAAGAGCTCTCTCAGCCCCACCTACCTCACAGGGTGTCTGTTGTGGGGAGGGGAAGGGAAAGGAGTTTGTAAGCCGCTCTGAGACTCTGAGTGAAGGGTGGGGTATAAATCCAATCTCTTCCTCCTTCTCCTCCTCTGGTTAGGAAATTGGGTATGGTGAGTGGAAGGGCTGTGGCTCAGTGGAAGAGCATCTGTTTGGCATGCTGAACATCCCAGGTTCAATCCCCGGCGTCTCCAGTAAGAATCGGGTCACAGCTGATGTGAAAGACTTCGGCCTGAGACCCTGACTTCAGTGGATGAGTAGTCTGATTCAGTATAGGGCAGCTTCACGCGTTCCTGTGATGATACACACGCCGAACTTCGGCAGTTCAAAAGGTTCCGAAAATTCGCAGGTATACCTACGGTTGACTTTTCCCACGGGGAGATGTCGAGGTGGCCCTGTACCGTCTATGAACGTCCTTCTGACCGTATTCAAGTGTGATGCAGGTAAAAAAAGATGGCTACTGTTCACATCTTTGGAAAACTGTCACGTCTCTTTCCTAAAAACAAAGAATTCGGGGAAGGTTCTGGATGGATCCGCCGCGAGCGAATGCCGGGCGTGCCTTTGGAGCGAGACGGCGAGAGTTGCTCTCCCAATTCTTCTTCTTCTTCTTTTTTTGTTCTCCAAAGGAAATCCGTCTGCCGGATGCGGGTGTTCAAAATGGTTGCCTAGGAATGGCCCCCTCAGCTGCCGAACAAGGCCGAATGGGTTGCGTCCTACCCCCCCACACACACACACACCGTGAATCATTCCCCAATTCATTTGATTCTCCCAATCTGAACAGGGCGAGGAGGGTGTCGCGGCCTCGGTGGCATAAAATTCTTTATTGCCTTGATCTCTCAATAGCTCATTGTTCGGGTTCCTCTCGGCCCTCGTGGACAAATGAGCAGCATGGGGGAAATCTGGACATTCAAAAGGGCGCTTAGCAGAATCGGGGGGGTGGGGAAACCCTGCACATTCCTCAGCATTGGAATCAATTTCTCAGACACCTTATATCTCCCCCACCACCACTGCCTCCCAAACCCAGGATGTTAACGTAGTCACCGGGGGCTATCGTCCCACGGGAGTGCGGAAAAGCCACAGAATGTGGTTTGCATTTTTTATTTTTTTTTTGGCGGAGGGGGAGAGTGGGAGGAGCCCAGTCCTGGTGGTTCCAAACACGTATGACGTTTGTGGTTCTGTGCGCGACGACATCTCAGCAGCTGCCTTTGAAAACAGTCTGGACAGAGAGTACTCCATCCTTCTGTGTTATACCTCTGAGGATGCCAGTCACAGCTACTGGCGAAACGTCAGGTCCTACAATGCCAAGACCGCGGACACACAGCCCGGAAAAATCTACGACAGCTAGAGGTCTGGAAACTGTTTTCAGGAAGAGTGTAGCAAGAGCTTGCTGGGACAGATGATGAAACCCGGGAACCCATTTCCAGCAGTGGCAAGACCGGCGCGCCTTCAGGAAGCTCCGAAGCAGGTCGGGGTGTCAGCAGGTCTCCCCTTTTTCTTGTCCCCTCGCAGCTGGTATATTCTGTCCCGAGCTCGGTGGCCCAGGCTAGTCCGATCTCATCTTATCTCGGAAGCTAAGCAGGGTCAGTCCCAGTCAGTATTTGGAAGGGAGACCATCAAAGAATACCAGGGTCGAGACGTAGAGGCAGGCAATGGCAAACCACCTCTGGGCGTTCTTGTCTCGAAAACCCCACGAGGTCACCATAAGTTAGGTGTTTGTTGTTGTTCAGTCCCACAGCCGGGCCCGGCTCTTTGCAACCCCATGGACCACATCACGCCAGGCCCTCCTGTCCTCCGTTGCCCTCCCGAGTTCGCTCAACTTCATGTCCGAAGTTAGGTGTTACTTGGTGGCAAAAACCCAAAAGGATTCTGGGGTACACTGCTCCTGAACTTGGAGTTTCCATCGACAGACTTCCTGTCCTCCAGGAATTTTTCTAATCCGTTTCTAAAAACATTGAAGCCTCTAGCCATTGCTACATTTTACATTAGTAAGTTCCATGCATTAATCTTGCATTTCATGTACGTTTATGTGTCTATGTGTATTTTAAATCTGTCCCAAGTCTGTTTCCTGTTAGTTTCATTGGGCAATGCTTCCCTACAAAGAAGGGGGGGGTGTCTTAGAAATGATTCCCACCTGTTGATACCTATATTGAGCTCACATTTGTAGCCCAAAAGAGAAAAGGAACCTAATAGGAGCCATGCTAGATCAGACCAGTAGTCCATCTAGTCCGGCATCCTATCTCACACAGTGACCAACCAGTTCCTCTGGAGGGCCAACAACAGGGCATAGAGGCCAAGGCCTTCCCCTCATAAGAACTTAAGAAGAGCCCTGCTGGATTAGGCCAATAGTCCATCTAGTCCAGCATCCTGTCTCAAATAGAGGCCTCGCCAACCAGTTCCTCTGGACAACAGGGCATAGAGGCCAAGGCCTTCCCCTCATAAGAACTTAAGAAGAGCACTGCTGGATCAGACCAATAGCCTGTCTAGTCCAGTCTCACATAGTGAGACCAATAGTCTCACATAGTGGCATCAGCCAGTTCCTCTGGAAGGCCAACAACAGGGCATAGAGGCCGAGGCCTTCCCCTCATAAGAACTTAAGAAGAGCACTGCTGGATCAGACCACTAGCCTGTCTAGTCCAATCTCACATAGTGAGACCAATAGTCTCACATAGTGGCATCAGCCAGTTCCTCTGGAAGGCCAACAACAGGGCATAGAGGTCGAGGCCTTCCCCTGAGCTTGCCTCCTGGCTCTGGGATTCAGAGGCTCAGTGCCTCTGAATATGGAGATTCCCCTCAGCCACCATGGCCAGTAGCCATTGATAGACTTATCCTTTATAAATCTATCTAATCCCCTTTTAAATCTGTTTATTCCTGTGACTATCACTACATCCTCTGGCAGCAGATTCTGCATTTTAATCAATCTCTGTGTAAAGTAGTATTTCCTTTTGTCCTTCCTGAACCTACCGCCCATCAACTTCATTAGATGCCTTCGAATTTTGGGAGATTTAAATCACCCCTGCTTGCTCACCTGGAAGCAAGCTATGATTGCTTCTCATAGCTGAGCCAGTAATTTACCAGATATTTTTGGTGCCAGAGGATTGTTGTGATGCGTGTAGAACCATGCCCCTGGCAGCTTTTCTTTTGAAATATTGGGCTCTCATAAGAACATAAGAGAAGCCATGTTGGATCAGGCCAGTGGCCCATCCAGTCTAACACTCCATGTCGCACAGCGGCCCAAACCCAGGTGCCACCAGGAGGTCCACCAGCAGTGTTCCCTCTAAGTTGAGTTAGTGTGAGCTAGCTCACAGCATTTTAGCCTCCGGCTCACACATTTTTTGTCTTAGCCCAGGAGGGATGGCTCCAGAGCAAGCTAATTTATGCAGTTGCCAAATCACTGGCGCACAACTTTAATGCCAATAGCTCGCAAAGTAGAATTTTTGCTCAAGAGTCTCCACAGCTTAGAGGGAATATTGTCCACCAGTGGGGCCAGAACTCCAGAAGCTCTCCCCCTGTTGCCCCTCCAGGCACCAAAAATACAGAGCATCACTGCTCTGGACATAGTTTTCCATCGAATACCTTGTGGCTAATAGTTAATAATATTAATAAATATTAACCTGAAGACCCCCATCTTAATTAAAAGATTTCACAGAACCCCCGCTCCCCTCAGGTCCTCCCCTCCTCCCTCGCCGGCACACACCAGACCAGCATCTTTTCAAAGCGCATGAGGCAAAGCCACGTATGCCCCAGGGGACTTTCTGGCCTCTCGCACCTTCAAAACCACCATACATTGAGAACTTTAAGTATGCTTTAAAAGCAAGTTTAAGGGGGGGGGGAATTGTGTTTTCTGCAGTTGGCCTACAAGGTTAGGTCTCAGGGGGGCCACTGATTTGATGGGGCCACCAGTCAAACGGCCCCGACCGTGATTTTAATCTGTCTCAGCTCTTTGCATAGGAACATTGCCCGGGAGGCATCAAGTAGTTTCTTTATCAGTAACATCCAAATAAGCAGCCTGATAACCCAGCCTAGCCGTATCTCTTCAGGTCTTGGAAGTTAAGCAGGACTGGCCACAGTTAGTACTTGGATGGGAGACCCCCAAGAAAGACGGGTTGTTGTGCAGAGAAAGCCCAGTTTGTTTATTTATGGCATTTTTAATTGTATGGCGAACCACGTCTGCTCATCTCTTAACCTTGAAAACCCCATGATCCTGGAACTGCCAGCGTCGTTATGACTTGAAGGCACACAGTAAATATTATTTTTTCTTTAATTTTTTTTAATTTTTCAAATTTTATTAGATTTATATACTGCCCTCCCCAGTGGGCTCAGGGCGGTGTACAACAATTAAATATGCAATTAAAACAGTATTACAATAACAATTTACACATAAAGTCATAAAATACCATAGAAGTAGTCAGATGACTAGTCAGAACAGTCCTGATGGACAGTTGGCCTGAAAAAATTGGGCAGAAAAAGTTAAGGCCAGAAAAGCTAGAGGGGAGGGAGAAGGGGGACATCCGCTGCCTCAACCAAATGCCTGGCGGAAGAGCTCTGTGGAAGTGCAGTAAGTCCTGCAGGGCCCTGATCTCATTTCACCAGGCAGGGGCCAGGGCTTTTTCAACCCTGGCCCTGGTCGAGGCTAGCTGGACATCCCTGGGGCCGGGAACCACTAACAGATGTTGATTTGTGGACCTCAGGGCCCTCCGGGGCTCATATGGGGAGAGGCGGTCTCATAGGTATACTGACCCCTGGCTGTGCAGGGCTTTAAAGGTAAGCACCAGCACCTGGAAACGGATCCGGAATTCAATAGGCAGCCAGTGCCATTCGCGCAGATAGATGCCATCCGAACAAGGGTGGGAAGAGGCCTGGAAAAACTTTCAGAGCTGCTCACGGACATAGAAAAGGACCAATGTCACGCACAACCTGAACTCGTGGTATTCAGCAGAAAGGTGTCATTGGCTAGTACGGCCTGGCCGCAGAGTGGCATCTCTCGTTCTCTCTGCTGAAATCCTTTACGTTGGGAAACCGAGTGAGAACCAATCTGTTTTCACACCTGTAGAAACCACGAGGACCGCATTTGGATTGGACCTCAGTCAGAGAGTGTTCGTAGGGCGAAGCTGTTGGTTCCCAGAAACCCATCCGTGTGTTTTCTGCCTGGTTGCCCTGTGGTGACCTGGAAGCGAAGCAATTGAAGGCGACGGCAACTCCTATGGAGCTCCCACCCTTAGAAAGAAGGGGAAGCCGATGCCATCACTTTCCTGTTCAGACGGAGAGTCCCTGCGCCCATTCCTGGATAACCAAGTGGGCTCCATTATCACATGATCCAGATGGGGGAGCTTGCCTCAGAGGACCCTTGCAGACCCCCCGGGGTCCCTGGCCCCTAGTTTGAGAACCGATCGTCCACTCACCAAGCTCGAAGGCAGTCCTTTTTCTAACTCCGTCTCCTGTTCCCATGTCCGTCCCTTTGTCCATCTCTTTTCTCGTTGCCCACTGATCTCCGGCGACGCCACATTCCTTCGTAAACCCAAAACTTTGAAAGCACAGCAAATTATATAAATTAAATATAATTGCCGTGCGTTGCGTGATTTTGAATAACGAATCTGGATTATGTCAGTGGGACGCCCCGGCCCCCCTTCCCCTTGCGAGTAATTCCATATTAATTACCCTTTCTCACTTCCACCGAGGGGTCAGATTGTGCTACGTCTCCGAATGCGTTGAACCGACCCAGAGCCCGCCTGGAAATTCCGGGATAATTATAATTTTGAATTTGTGCCGTGATGGGCAATTGATGAATCATTTCGGTGGTGGGACGGACTGAGAAGAACGATTCTAAGGAGATCTACTCAGAACGCTATTCAGGCCTGGTCAATGAGGCTGACTCCCAGAGAGGTGTTCTTGGGATTGCGCTATAAAGCTCTTGATTGGAAGGCCCCCCAATTAGTATCGCAGCAGATTTTAATTATTTTTTTTTTAAAGCCGTTACTGCAGGTTTTTACAAAAATTGGAAAGGTGAGGATCATCTTAGAAGAAGCATTCACGCTGTTCCTCTCACAGAAGGGATGCTTTCTAATTAGGGATGCCAAGCCTCCAGGTGGGACCCGGGGATCCCCCGGATTACAGCTCATCTCCAGACTACAGAGAGCAGTTTCCCACGGAGAAAATGGCCGCTCTGGAGGGTGGACTCTTTGGCATGGAACCCAGCGAGGTCCCTGTCCTCCCCAGGCTCCACCCCCAAATCTCCAGGATTTCCCCAACCTGGATCTATCATCCCTCCCCGCCCATCCCCCATCGGTGTCCGTGGGGCACCCGGCAGCCCCACTTCTAACCGTTAAACAACACAACAAACACAGACGAAGAACCATTGTCCATTGGAGTGTAAGAGCCCGTTAGGGAGGAAGCTGAATGTCTAAATAATATGGTTCCATGAGAATTGCTCTGAAGAAGAAACATTCGAAACTCGCGCGGCTGATGAGAGGAGTCAGCCACTGTAGCCACTTTGATACAGCCTCCTTAGCAGACCTGGAATGTGGCAACTGGTAAGAAGACCACAGTGTCTCTGGACTTTTTGAGTCTATTTAGTCTGACTGGGAAGGCTTCGTCTGTCTTTTTCAAAGCCAAGCGCGAAATGTTATAAGCTAAGGAGCTATTGTAATATTTACAGTGATCTTATGTATTGTTTTTGATTTGTGTTAAAACATACGCCAAAAAATTCATAAAACCCTTGAGTGGTGAACAACTTTGAATTGAGTCTATTCACGGGAGAAGTAGTGCTGTGTTGTTTAACTGAGTCCAGTATCCCCGTGTTCCCGTTGTGTTTACCACTTCTAATCGTAGCAGAGGTCTTCCCTCTATGCCCCTCAGACACAGGAGGGAATATTTCTTCTAAAGTGATCCCCAATGCAACCGGAAGGTGCATAGTCTTCACCCTCAAAGAAAGTCAGTCTTCCCTTCCAAGCGTTGGGGTTTATTGATATTCAGATGTATGCAGATTTAATCAGCTAATAGAACTGATTAATTGATGAAAGCTCATATGATTGTCTGACGAAGCTTCCTGGGAGAGCCAGCCCTGGTTTGCATAGGTTACACGAGGACACGACAGCGGGGCACGCATTAGCAAATACCCGTTAAAGGATATGTTCCGCCGATGCTTTCCCCCAATGTGAGGAGTCCTCCACAACGGGCACGCTCCTTGCGCTGAAGGGAAGTGCTGCCATTAACTGCATGGATCCATGGGATCTAGCCCAGTATTTTTCACCCAGGAAAGTATCTCTTGATTCAAAAAAATAGGTTCCCGGCAGTGTTCCCTCCAAGCTGAGTTAGTGTGAGTTAGCTCACAGTTTTTTAGCCTCTGGCTCACACATTTTTGTCTCTGCTCAGGAACAATGGCCCCAGAGCAAATTAATTTATGCAGCAGCCAAATCGCTCGCTCACAACTTTAATGCCAGGAGCTCACAAAGTAGAATTGTTGCTCGCAAGACTCCACAGCTTAGAGGGGACATTGGACTTCCCGGCACCTCCAGAGTGCAGTTGGGGTGGATCTTCATAAATATAGATCGGTGCCATGCTGTAATGCAACAAACATTAAGCAAACTCTGGAGAACGCCAGAAGACAGGAGGGCCTGGTGTGATGCGGTCCACGAGGTTGTGAAGAGCCGGACTCGACCGTGCGACTGAACAACAACAAGCCATGCTGTAATTGCGTGCCCCTTTCCCGGCGAACCTGCTATGAATATATCACAATCCCGGAATCAGAATGGCTGAAACATGTCCCCAAAGCTAGTTCAGTGTAGTGGTTAAGTGCGCGGACTCTAATCTGGGAGAACTGGGTTTGATTCCCCACTCCTCCACTCGCAGCTACTGGATGACCTTGGGCAAGCCATCGTTTTGGCAAGAGCTGTCCTTGAAAGAGGAGTTCTCTCAAAGCTCTCTCAGCCCCACCTACCTCACAGGGTGTCTGTTGTGGGGAGGGGAAGGGAAAGGAGTTTGTAAGCTGCTCTGAGACTCCTGAGTGAAGGGCGGAGTATAAATCCAATCTCCTCTTCTTCTCCTTCTCCTCAAAGTTACCGGCCACTATTTGAGTGAAGCCCTGACCTGCATGGCCCAGGCTAGCCTCATCTTGTCAGGTCTCAGAAGACAAGCAGGGTCGGTCCTGGTGTGTTTAGATGGGAGACCACCAAGGAAGTCCGGGTTGTATTTCAGAGGAAGGCAGTGGCAAACCACCTCCATAAGAACGTAAGAGAAGCCAATGTTGAATCAGGCCAATGGTACATCTAGTCCAACACTCTGTGTCACACAGTGGCCAAAAATATCAGGTGCCATCAGGAGGTCCAGCAATGGGGCCAGGACACTAGAAGCCCCTCCCACTGTTGCCCCCCCAAGCACCAGGCATACAGAACATCACTTGCCCCACACTGAGAGCTCCTATCTATACCTTGTGGCTAATAGCCATGGATGGACCTCTGCTCCATACGTTTACCTAACTCCGTACTTCTCTCGCCTTGAAAGCCCCCATGGGGGGGGGGTTTGCCATAAGTTGGCTGTGGCTTGATGGCCCTTTCCACCACTACCCTCTTAGTGCAAAGTTGTTTGCAGCCATAGTTGTTCAAAATCACAATCCAAAAATGAAAACCGCCATCTATGTAATAGTTTTATTGGGACCAGGTGCAGTGGTGCGAAAGTGTGTGCGAGCAAAGGCTTTCGCTCACACACTCTTTTGTGTGGTTGTTGTTGAGTCGCACAGTCGAGTGTGACCCTTTGCGACCCCGTGGACCACATCACAGTCGAGTCTGACTCTTCGCGACCCCGTGGACCACATCACGCCAGGCCCCTCCTGTCTTCTGCCATCCTCCGGAGTTTGCTCAATTTCACACTTGTTGCCTCGATAATACTATCCCACCATCTTGTGCTTTGCCATCCCCTTCTTCTTTGACCTTCAATCTTTCCCAGCATCAGGGTCTTCTCCAGTGAATGCTCCCTTCTCATTTGGTGGTCCCCGATCCCATTGAAGGTGTTATTTGGTTTTTGTTTTTGGATAACGTTAGTGAAGTTTCCCCGCTATGGTCACAAGGAGAGGTGGGATCCGGGCTTACCAAGGGCATCTGGGCAAGTGGGTATTTATAATCATGGGTATTAAAAAGTTGCAGGATCCTCAAATATATGGTAAACATCTGGGAAATTAGAATTGTTAATGTAATGTGGGTATTGAATATATGTGCAACTTTTGGCAGACTACATTTAAGGTTTTACTCATTGTCGAAAGTTTGTTCTCTTGCAGTTTAAATCACTGCGAACTCAGTTTTGTTAATTCCATTGCAGGTATTGTAACGGGGGCAGAGAATGGGTAGGGTGGCTCTTCTTTGAAGTTATTAATTAGATCGTTTCCAAGGGTAGCCATGTTGTTCTCCAGTAGAATGGCCAGATTCGAGTCCAGTACAAATGGAGCTGCCTTACACTGAAGCAGAGCCTCGGTCCATCAGAGTCAGTATTGCTCGCTCAGACCGGCAGCGGCTCTCCAAGGTCTCAGGCAGAGGTCTTTCCCATCACCTACTGCCAGATGTTTTAACTGGAGATACCGGGGATGGAACCTGGGACCTTCTGCATGCCAAGCAGAGGCTCTACCACTGAGCCACAATAGCATCTTAAAGAGACCTACAGGATTTCCAGGGTATGAGCTTTCGAGAGTCGAAGCTCCCTTCGTACGACACCTTTCGAGCTTTCTCTCGAAAGTTCGTACCCCGAAAATTCTGTTGGTCTCTAAGGTGCTACCGGGCTCGAATCTCGGCCATTGCAATCAATTAGACTTACAGAGGCTGCTCGGCAACGCCACTCTCCGAGCGGCTTACGATAAACCCCAAACAAATTGCAAACAAGATAAGGCAGCGTCTTCTTGAAACTTAAGCAGGTCCGGTCTGGAAAAGTTGTACGAAAGCGGGGAGCGCGAATCCGAATCCGTGCACACCAGGTGTGTGTGTGGGGGAGTTTTTGAGCAGGGAGTTGGGGCGAACTTGCCTCACTGCAGCCCCTTCTGCCTCGTGGCAGCTAGTCCACCGGGTCCCCCATCTCAACCCCCAGAACTGGTTTTCCCAGTAGTCGTGGGCAATGTTCCCTCTAAGCTGTGGAGTTTTGTGAGCAAAACTTCTACTTTGTGAGCTCCTGGCATTAAAGTTGGGAGCGAGCGATCTGGCTACCGCAGAAACTAGTTTGCTCTGGAGCCATCCTTCCCGAGCTAAGACAAAAATGGGTGAGCCAGAGGCTTCAAACACTGTGAGCTGGCTCACACCAGCTCAGCTTAGAGGGAACACTGGTCGTGGGGGGGGTGGCTTCTAACGGGAAGGAAGGAGAAAGCTCTGCCTCCCAGAGTGTCTTCTACTTGCTGTTCACAGCCTCCAGCCCGATATTTCTCTCTCTCTCCCTTCTGTTTCTTGATTCACTTCCCCCCATGCATGCCCTCCAGAGCACATTGAGGGCCACCCGCCTTTCTCCACCTTGCTCCCAGAGTCTGCGCCGGGCTCCCAGTTTTTCGAAAGATGGCGCGCCCGTGCCTCGGTCACGTTCCCTCCTGCCCCCGCTTGCGCTGTGCTCATCTCCTTCGCCGTGCAGCTATCCTCCTCAATTCCAAACGCTGTCAATCAAACTCACTCTCTATCAGTCTGAGCCAGCTAACAGGTCCGCCACGCCGTAGCGTGACCAAGGAGTGGAGCTCAGCACCGGGCCAAGACGGAGGCCTGCGTGGGTAGAATCACGTGCCGTTCTCGGCAACACCCACTGAGTTCCGTAGAGCACGGTTAGCAGGCTGCCGGCTGCGGTGTTCTTGTTTTATTTATCCCCTTCGTTCGCTTGGGGACCCAAAGCGCCTTGCGTTGTTTCGCCGTTCCTCCATTTTGTCCATTGAGCCGGTTGTGGGGAAGTCACCCTGGATTTTGTGGCCGCCAGTGGGCGAATATAACTTCCCGTTCCCTTGGTATGTCCCCAAGCACATTTCTTTCTGTGTCCCCTATAGGATTGTGGCTGCCGTAGACTTGGGGATGGGGATAAGTAAAAGGTGCAGTGGGGGGGCACAGCATTCGGGAGGGTGCGTTTAAAGGTAAAGGTTTTCCTTGCTCGAAAGCCAGTCAAATCTGACTCTAGGGATGCGGTGCTCATCTCCGTTTCCAAGCTGAAGAGCCAGCGCTGCCCAGAGACGTTTCCGTGGTCATGTGGCCGGCATGACTAGACGCCAAGGTGCACAATTATCCTTCAGCTGGTGTTTTTTTTAGCCATCGAGTCACAGCTGACTTATGGCGACCCCTCATGGGGTTTTCAAGGCAAGAGATGCCCCGAGGTGGTTTGCCGTCGCCTGCCTCCATGTCTTGACCCTGGACTTCCTTCGTGGTCTCCAATGCTCCCTCTCAGCTATGAGCCAAAATTCTACTTTGTGAGCTACTGACACTAAAGTTGTGAGCGAGCCGTTTGGCTGCTGCATAAATTAGTTTGCTCCGGAGCCGTCCTTCCTGAGCCGAGACGAAAATGCGTGCACCGGAGGCTGGAAAACTGTGAGTTTAGCTCACACTAACTCAGCTTAGAGGGAACACTGGTGGTCTCCCATCCAAGTACTGACCAGGGCCGACCCTGCTTAGCTTCCGGGATCTGATGAGATCGGGCTGGCCCGGGCCATCCGGGTTGGGGCACTGCAAGGGCCACAGCCCCTCCCCTGAACAGAGCAATCACATGTAGCCGCCTTATCCAGAATCAGACCCTCTATCCATCAAGGACAGTCTTGTCTATTCAGACTGGCAGCGGCTCTCCAGGGGTCTCAGGCAGAGGCCTTTCCCATCACCTGCTGCCGGATCCTTTTAACCGGCATTGAACTGGGGCCCTTCAGCTTGCAAAGCAGATGCTCTGCCAGTGAGCCACAGGGACAGCTTCGTGAAGAAGGAGAGTTGGTTTTTATACCCAGCTTTTCTCCACCCTGAGGAGTCCCAGAGTGGCTCGCAATCGCCTCCCCTTCCTCTCCCCCACAACCTTGCGAGGCAGGCGGGGCTGAGAGGCTTCGGAGAGAACTGGGACTGGCCCAGGGTCACCCAAGCCAGCTTCACGGGGAGGAGGAGCGGGGAATCGGACCCGGTTCTCCGGATGAGAGTGCGCCGCTCTTAACCACGACACCACGTGGGTTTTCGTGTGGGGTCACAACCTGCCAGCTATCCCTTACCTCTAGCAAAAGCCACATCCCTGAAATAGATTATAGTTTCTGGCTTGAGGAAAGCTGCCCTAGAGTCCAGTAGCACCTCAAAGACTAACAAAGTTTATGGCAGGGGAGGAGCCTTTGTGAGTCAGGCCACAAATTTTGTTAGTCTTCGTAGTCTTTGTTAGTCTTGAATGTGCTACTGGCCTCTTGCTCTTTTCTGCCGCTACAGACAGACCAACGCGGCTATCCGTCTCGATTTAGCAAAGATGAGTAATCCTTCGTCATCCATGCTATCTCTGTGTGACCAGGAGAGCTTTGACTTTGGGAAACTTACACCCTGAAGATCTGTTTGGTCTTTATGGTGCCGACGGACTCGAATCGAGCTCCTACGTCGTTTCTGTTTGTGATGGAAGGGACTTGCTCAGGCACTAAGATTCTCCAAGGGGTAGAGCAACAGGAGAGATGCTTTGTATCCTCCCTGTTTCTAGTACAAAGCCCTTCCCTTCCCCTGCCTGTGCCCATCTCGATGGGCGTTTCACTCATAAAATGTCAAAATATATCAGGCGTTTGCTGAATTTGAAATGCAAGATTTTGGATGGAAGCAGGAGACTTAACAGATGCGCAGCCTTTGAGTGTGACTTAGGCCACGTGCATTTGGTACTGACCCTTGAAGGACGTCACCACGGACTCGCTCTCCCATATGCAAAGGTAAGAAGGCGACTAGAGGGGCTTGCACCTTGAACTTTCAGCCGTTTTGGAAAGCTGTCATCAGTCACGGCTGCTTGCGGATGCACAAGAAGCTTGGCTTTGACCAAGCACGAGAGTGGTCAACATTTCCTGTGGTCGACCCTAGGAATTAGAGTGCCAGTATGTTCCGTATCTGAAGAAGTGAGCAGTGACTCCTGAAAGCTCGCCCCCTGCCACCAATTTTGTTAGTCTTTAAGGTGCCACTGGACTCTGGCTCTTTTCTACTGCTACAGACTGACACCGCTACCCGTCTTGATCTATCTGAAGAAGTGAGCCGTGACTCACCAAAGGTTGTTCTCTGCCACAGATTTTGCTAGTCTTCAAGGTGCCACTGGACGCCTCCTCTTTTTGGCAGACTAACAGGGCTACCCATCTGGATCTATCTGAAGAAGTGAGCCGTGACTCACGAAAGCTCCTATACCCTGCTACAAACTTTGTTAGCCCTGAAGGTGCTGCTGGACTCTTGCTCTTTTCGACCGCTACAGACAGGCTAACACGGTTCCCCATCTGGATCTATCTGAAGAAGTGAGCCATGACTCACGAAAGCTCCTACCCTGCCACAAATCTTGTTAGTCTTTAAGGTGCTGCTGGACTCTGGCTCTTTTCTACTTGCTACGGACTACTATAGCTACCCATCTAAATATATTTGGTGTACCGGAAGTGCCCTCAAGAACACAGGGAGGGGGGAAAGTGCTCCTTTGCTCCTGCCCCGGTGAATGGCCCACGCACACTCGGAGCTGTGGCGAGCTCGACCAATCCAGTAAGAGTATGACGATCAGATTTCCTGGTTGGTTTGCTCCATTCATATTCAAGGGGAGACGCTATCGAAACTAGTTTGTTCTAAAGGTATTGGTAGTGGATGGGAGGAGCCTAACAGAGGGCCTTGTGGGGCCAGCGGGGTCGTGTGCAAATGTGTAGACGTGCCGAAACGAAACTGGGGTGGGGGGCGTAGAAGAGTGGATCCGTGAAGGTTACCGAAGTATGACGTCCGCGCTGTTTCACTCTGTAATGTGGCGGCCTCTGAGTAAAATCTGAATAACTTTCAGCAATAGAGCATGGTTTTTCCTTTCGGGAAGTCCCAGGCATCTCCAGCTAAAGGGTCTCTGGTAGCAGATGTTAGAAATGTCAGAGATGCTGGAGAGGAGCTGTTGGTCATAGTAATAGGCAGTCCTGAGCTAGGTGGAACCCATGTCTTGACTTCTGTATAAAGGCATCTTCACAAATGGTCCCTTACCCTTAGTAGCTGGGTATCTTTGGTGGGAAGTCCTCCTTGGCTAGGAAGGTGGTTTGTGATGGGTAAGTCTGCTGGGGAAGGTGGGTTTCTGAGGCCAGAGGTGCATTTTGGACTGGAAAGGCCCAAACAAGTCATTGCAACATGGCTGACGCCCAGTGGGAGCTAACATTTCTACGCTCGTTGTGTCAGGCGGGAAGATTCCGGGCTCTCCCCTATCTCCATCGTGCATCGTTCACAACTCGATCTCGCGCCTTTCAAAGCAGGCCAAGCAAGAGGCTACCGGCCCTTGGCTTAATTTTTGATTTCTCTACAGGGACGCTCCCCACCCCAACCCGCGGCGAAGACGTTACTTGATCTGGATCGTGCTTTTTAGAAAAAAATAAATAAGGCCGGCGCCCAGTGATACGATTCTGTATTTTCGGCAGCTAAGCAGTTAAAAAAGACCCTTGGAGGAGAAGCCCATGCTCATGAATGAAAGGCAAAGTTTGGCAAGGTGCCAGCATATGCTTTAAGGAGCGGGGGGCAAGAGAGCCAGCCCGGCAGAGCTGATGATGGAAGTCATGGGGAAGGAAGGGGGGGAAGCAGTTAACTGGCTCTTATGCCACAACCAACTTAAAAAAAAAAATTAAGCGATAATTCCATGTCCTGAGGTTACAAACCGGCTGCAACTGGTTTTATTTTTTTTTCCCCTGCCCCCGCTAGGCATCATGGGTAAAAGTAAGCATCCCCCCTTTTCTTTTGTTTAATATAACGGCACCACAGATGATTGGCAGGGACGTGCCCGTTCTGCAACTGGGCTCCGGCAGGTCCCTGGAGGGGGATGGCACGCCGCGGCCGCCCATGTTCCACCGAGGGGGCTTCTCGTGAAAAAAACCCTGGCTTTCCCCCCTGCCCTCGCGTGCTCGCAATCTGTCTTCCCCTCCGTCTGTCTGTCTCTCCCCTCCTCTTGACAAGTAGAGGAGCGAGGGAGAACACGCTACCTGTAAGTAGTCTATCGGACTGTCTTTTTTTTTTTTTAATATAGATATATGTATATATAAATATTTAACAAAAAGGGTCTTTAGGGAATAGCCAAGACCTTGTTTTTCCTTAAAAAATGTTTGGGTTTTTTTAGTAGCCACAAGCTCTCGAATGTTTGGGGTTTTTTTTTTTTTTTTCCAACGTTTGGGGGAAGAAAAATCTTTGTAGTATAATTTTTTCCCCAGTTGCCCCCCCTTGCTCCGTTCATGCGGCCGCTGGTCTTCAGCTGCAGAGGGAGAAGACCGAGGTTGGGGGGGAGGGGGGAGGATGATTATTTGGGGAATATGGCAAAGAAATTCTATTGTCTCTCTGGCGTGCTGATAGTTTGATAGAATACCCCGAACCTTCTCTGTCTCTCTCCCTCTCCCTCTCTCTCTCTCTCCCCTCCCTCTCCCCCCTCCTCCTCCACCCCGCCTCCCTCCTTTTCATGTCAGCTACAACCCTGCTCTGTGAATGGAGGCAGCCAGCTGACGGGGGGAAGAAGCCTGGCACCGTGCCAGGGGCTGGAGTCGCTTTTGCGCGTGTGTGGAGTGTATGCAGAGCACAAAGCGAGGGGGGTGGGTGGGCGGAGGGAGGCGGCGGAGGCCTTCCTTGCAGTCTAGGAAATCGCAGGCTATTATATAAGGGAGTCTGCGTCACCCGGGCGGATGGGGGGGCGGCGGAGGGCGAAGAGGAAGGGGAGAGACAGGTCTCCAAGCTGTTCCCCGCTTCCCCTCCCTTTTATTGTATTAAAATGGCCCGGCGAGTCATTGAGCTAATGCCAACATCTTTTTAATTCTACCAACTTCTCCCTCCCCATCCATCCGTCCACCCCTCCGAAAGGAAAGCCGTGCGGTTCGGCCACGGGGATAGGTGTCCGGGGGAGTGGAGGACCCACCCCTCCCCTCCCCCGGCTCCAAGGGTTAATGAAATAAGACTGAAGACATGTTGAAAACCTTTCTCAGGGTGCTGGAATCCATGACGGACTCCCTCCCGCCCCGGTCGAGGATTCCTTCTGTAAAGGGCCTCGTTTTATTGCGATTGGGCGAAATTTTCGGCGGAGAGGCTTTTTAAAAATAAAAGCTCCCGCTCACGTGCCTCACAGCCTCGGTCGCCCTCACGGCAATCCCTTCGAAGGTTCGTCCCTTCCCAGTTTCCATCATCCTCTGCTCTGAAAGCCCAGTAATGCAGACCTGTAATGCCAAGCTCAAGTTTCCTCCGTGGCCGGGGGAAGGCATTCCATAGACGCCTCGTGCCTAACTCTTATTCCTTCCGACGTCCCAAGGCGTTCGGCTTCAGTGCGAAAGTTCGGAGGCGAAACTCTGGGCCGAAACAGAGGCCGAAACAGAGCTTTCCCCCCCTTCCAGAAGTTGCCAGGAGCTTGAGAGTGATTTGCCGAGGGCTGCCCACCACGTGTGTGGTTGAGGGAGGATTTGAACCCAGCTGCAGCGCTCTCTAATGTGGAGCGGTTGGGTACTCCTGTGGCAAGGCCCTGGGAGGCTCTGTGGGCCGTCATGATGCTAAAATGGGGAAAGCGGCGTTCAGGAGAAGAGCAAACGCTTCCCCCGAAGAGTGCATTGATAACTAGGAATCTGTTCGGCCAGTGGCGGAGCCTTCCTCTAGTGTGACGATCCGATCTCTCGCAGAACGTGCCTCCTCCACTGGAACAGGGCTCCGTGCTCCCCCAGAAGGGCAGGTTTCTTAGTCTACTCTCTTCACCCTCCTTGCCCCCCTCCCGTTAAAAATACAAATTCTTTTGAAAACTGCTCGGAACCGGAGTCTATCTGTTCCCTCTACTTTCCTCTCTTCCCCGGTGTGAGTCGGAGACCAGGTCTGTGTGTGCATTAGACTGTGGTGGTCATATCGAGGAGGGAGAACGGATCGGGGGACTTCAAGCTAAGACTTCAAGCTTGCCGGCGCCCACATAGGGAAACTTGCACGGCAAGAGGCAGACCGGGTGAAAACCTTTCCACTGGATTGTCCTAGTTTTCGACTCGGATGAAGCTTTTCAGTGTACAGGAATGTTCAGAACGGCAACCCGGACTCGCCTCCCAGAGCAGTTTGGAGCCCTGTTGCCGCCTCCTTTCCGCCCCACTCTGTCGCATAAGTCGATGAGGGGTGATGTTTATAACCGAGAGTCATCCTGAAGCTTTTCACTTGACCTCTGTGTAAGAGTTGGCGCAGTTTAGGAGTCGGGTCTTGAATCTCGAGTTCAGATCTCGAATCTGGATTACTTGAGGCAAGACACTGTTCTTCTAGCCTCTCATCTGCCAGATGGGAATCTAAATGTTCTGACCGAACTTGCTGGGCCGTTGCAGGAGTTAGGCAGTGTACAAGCACGTAACGAATATGGAGGAGGTTAGAGCACCAGCTTTGCATGCCAGCGGTCCTCGGTTCGGTCCCTGGTTCAATCCCCAGCCACTCTAGTTCAAGGGTCTCAGCTGGTGTTGACAAAGACCGTTGTCTGCATGGGATCCTGTACAGCCGCAGCTAGTCAAAAGAGGTGATGCTGGGCCAAATGGACCACTGGTCTGACTTGCTGAAAGATAAGTTCAAATGTTCAGGATCGCTGGTAAAATCTCTCGGCGTGGCCCTAGCCCTGAACTGTGGCCCTGTGGAATCTGCTTGGAACAGCGTCGACCCCGTTTGCATTTAGTCAACTGCCCAAAGTCCTTATCTTTGCCGGCGGGAATTGAGCACGGCTGTTCCAGTTCTGCATTTTCCTCTTCCTCGAGCCAAAGCTCTTCCTTCTCCTCCTCCTCGCCCCCACCCCTGACTTCATGCCGGAGAAACGAGATGGCTTCACTCTCTAGAGTCGTTATCATGTTGGCGTTTCCCCTTCTGGTGAGGAGAGCTTTCCCCGTTTGCCCAGTCCGGTCACCTCGGAAGAGCCGTAAGGGAGAGAGAAGCGGAGCCGTCTTGGTGAGCTCCTGCCAAAATGGCTCATTATGAGACGGCGTCACGACGGCTCTCTGATGCCTTTGAGAACAGAGCCCGCTCTGTCTGCAACTGTTTTCTGCCGCTTCTTCTCTACGACGCTTTGAGGATTCATGCGCAGATTGTCGAGATTTTTTTTTTTTTTTGGCAATGGATGGAGATGGAATTTGGACCCTCTGGCCCCTCGGATGGAAGACCCACTTTACTTGTAAGCTGAGCGTTCTCTTCTTTCGATCCCGGATCGTCACGTTCCCCTCCCCCAAACACAGGCGCAGCTGTGGCGTCACACCTCTCTCGGCGAGTTGCGCGTGGAATGTGGAACGCGAGCAAATGCATTGTGGCCACTTACAGTCCGAAGGAAGCGTCAGGGTTCAAAGCCGGGTGGGGGTGGTGGCAGCGGTAACGGTGTAAAGCCCTCTTTGCGTCTCCCCCCCCTCTCCTCTTCCTCTCCGCTCTGCCTGGCTGTCAAGTCCCGATTTCCTTTTTAGGCGATTGTCCTTTTTATAGCATTGTGTGGAAAAACCGTTTGTCTTGGGAGCCAGCCATTTTGTGCGTTCTGTCTTGAAATGCATCTGTACGGCGGCGAGGTCGCTCTGCGTTTGGCACGGGCGGAGGAGTTGAGATGTCGCAGCCGGCCGGCGGGTGGCTGGCGGGACTGAAAGTGAGCCAGAGGGTTTAACCCGCAGGGCGGGCTTGGAGAAATCGCCCTGCTAAGGGTTTAGCTGGCGCCCGAGGCGATTTTTGTTTGTTTGTTTTAGAAATATAAAGCGAGGATCTTGGGGATTCCGATATGCCAAAATCTGTTGCAAGCAGCAGGAGCAGGGAAGGCTGAAGGTAAGCAGGACGGAGACCCGTTCAGGGAAGTGAGATGGCTGCCGGCTGCCGGCCAGGAAGGGTAAAGGACCCTCCATGTACAGAGACAGTATACTGTGAAATGCCAGCTGTTGTGGATAAGCTGGGGAATACCATTTATTCTGCACTCGTGGATCAGTTCCGCTAGCGGAGGTGCTTTCCACAGGCGGAAGAAGTCTTCCGCAAGAGGGAAGCATCACCGCTAGTGGAACGGATCCACGGCATCCGTCCCGTCATCTTTATAACCCGACTGTGAGTTTCCAGAGGTGTCTGCTGAGACAGGGGGCTTGATCCTCTAGCGGTGCAGTTCTTTTCCGTCACGTGGAGGCTGTATCGGCATTTAAAATCCGCTTCCTTGTTTTATTTCGTACAGTACTTTCAGATCACCTCTGCCTGCAAAATGGGGAGCTCAAGGCAGTTTGCAATAATAAATCTTTACAGTGCTGGCCGGTTAGTGCAGAGATGACCGAGGAACTGGACAGAACGTCCCAGGGACACTGGCCCATACATCAGTCACTTAGTCCTGGGAATCGACAAATCCCAGGTGCCAGGTCACCACGGCTCCTAGAAATTTCATTGTCGTACCCAGTATTTTCATCAGTCGTTTGTTCGTCATCGCCTCTTGGTGATTCTCAGTAGAAGTTACAAAGCGTATTTTGGGTGAGAGTTCGAGGTTCGCTTGTTGTTGTGCTGAAAACCAGGGTTACCCCCTGCCTGTCTATACACCGGAACTCTATTGTTGCAGCGTTAAAAGATGACAAGCAGCTGTGAAAAGTGTAAGGATTTGCTTTTGCACAGCGATGGTTAGAAAGCATGGTTATTAAAATATAGAAACTTGAAGGATGAAAAAGGGTCCGACTCCTAAATTTTTGGGGTGGCCGCATGTGTGTTAAGCGCCGGCAAATCGCTTCCAACCTATGGCGGCCGTATGAATTAGTGACCTCCGAAACGTCCTACCCTTAAGAACCTCGCTCAGGTCTGGCAAAGTGAGGGCCCTCGTGGCTTCCTTGAGGGAGTCAGACCGTCTCCTGTTGGGTCTTCCTCTTTTTCCCGCCGCTTTCAACTTTTCTTAGCATTATTGTCTTTTCTAATGACTGTCTGTCTTCTCATAATGCGGCCAAAGTACAATAGCCACAGCTTGGTCATGAGCACAGCTCACGTGGTCAAGGCCTGCCTGAGGTGTGGTTCCAGTGCCTTTGAAATTAAACCCCAGCCTGCCAACCAATAGGCACTACTCAGCTCTCTGGAAAGAGCTGGTATCCGCATGCTGCTCGATTGCTAAATAAGCGCTCCCTCCCCATATACCTTTGACTGCTGGGTTGCTGGGGGACAAACAGGCCCGTAGCCAGGATGTTGTGGCTTGTGGGGGCAAGATTTTTTCTGTTGGGGCTGCCATTATTTGCCATAATGAAGCCGGGATGGCGTGTGCCCCTCTCCATCCCCTCCTGCAAGATTTTAAAAGGCTCTTCAGCGGGGAGCACGTGACCCGCTGATCAGCTGGAGGGCCCTTTAAATCTTCAAAGAGGGAGAGGGGCGTGCACCCCCACGTCTTCTCAAAATAAAGGTTTCCCTTGATCAAAAGCAAGATGAATCTGACTCTAGGGGGTGTGTGTTCATCTCTGTTTCCAAGCCGAAGAGCCAGCACTGTCCGGAGACTTCTCCGTGGTCGTGTGGCCGACATGACTAGACGCCGAGGTGCATGGAATGCTGTTACCTTCCCACCAAAGCGGTACCCGTTTATCTACTTGCAGTTTCTTGCTTTCAAACTGCTAGGTGGGCAGGAGCCGGGGCCCGAGATGGGAGCTCACTCCGTCACGTGGCACTCAGGTTTCGAACTGCCGAGCTACAGACCTTACAGTCTGCAACTCAGCATCTTAACCTCTGAGCCACCACGGCCCCCAAAGCATGTAAAGGAGCCATTTAAATAATTTTGGCAAGAAGCGAGAGGGCCTTTAGGAAGTGGGAGGGGCTTTAAGGAATCATAGAAGCATAGAATGTTAGAGTTGGAAGGGACCTTGCAGGTCATCTAGTCCAACCCCCTGCACTCTGCAGGAGCATAGCCGAAAGATAGCCCTACAACATACCCGAAACATGGTTGTCCAGCCTCCGCTTAAAAACATCCAGCGAAGGAGCATCCACCACCTCCTGAGGCAATCTGTTCCACTGCTTAACCACTCTTACAGTTAGGAAGTTTCTCCGGATATTTAGCCGGTATCGACTCCCTTGTAATTTCCACCCATTAGATCTAGTCTTGCAATCCGGAGCAAGAGAGAATACTTGAAGACTGCCATCATGTCCCCTCTAAGCCTTCTCTTTCCCAGGCTAAACATACCCAACTCTTTCAGCCTTTCCTCGTAAGACTTGGATTCCAACCCTCTCACCATCCTGGTTGCCCTCTTCTGGACACGCTCGAGCTTGTCAACATCCTTCCTAAAATGTGGCGCCGCAAACTAGACACAGTACTCCAGGTGAGGCCTGACCATAGCAGAATAGAGCGGAATGACCACCTCCCGTGATCTGTACACAATGCTTCCGTTAATGCATCCTAAGATTGCATTAGCTTTCTTCGCAGCCACATTGCACTGCAGGCTCATGTTTAGCTTGTGATCAACTAGAACACCCAGATCCCTTTCACATGTGCTGCTGTCAAGCCAAGCCCCTCCCATTCTGTATCTGTGCCTTTGATTTTTTGTACCTAAGTGTAGGACTTCGCACTTATCTCTACTGAAATTCATTTTATTTGTCTCAGCCCACTGTTCCAGCCTATCTAGATCATTTTGAATTCTGACTCTGTCTTCTTCAGAATTAGCAATCCCACCCAGCTTTGTGTTGTCTGCAAATATGATAAGCATCCCCTCTATGTCTTCCTCCAGGTCATTTATAAAAACATTGGAACAACACTGGGCCCAGGACCAAGCCCTGTGGCACTCCACTCGAGACTTCCCTCCACATAGACACAGAGCCATTTGCGAGCACTCATTGGGTACGATTTTTCAAACAACCTTGAATCCACTCAACGGTTGCCCCATCCAGCCCACACTTAACCAGCTTATCCTCAAGGATATCATGAGAAACTTTGTCAAATGCCTTACTGAAATCTAGATACGCTATATCCATAGCATTGCCATAGTCAACCATTTTAGTAACTCTGTCAAAAAAGGAGATAAGGTTGGTCTGGCATGACTTATTATTGATAAACCCCATGCTGGCTACTACCAATTAACTCATTCCGTTCAAGGTGCTCACAGACAGAGCGTTTAATAATCTGCTCTAGAATGTTCCCAGGTATTAATGTCAAATTGACAGGCCCGTAATTTCTTGGGTCTGTCTTTTTCCCCTTCTTGAAGATCGGGACAGCATTCACTCTTCTCCAGTCTTCCAGCACAACACCAGTACTCCAGGACATCTCAAAGATTAGAGCCAGAGGCACTGAAATAACATCAACAATTTCTTTTAGCACCCTGGGATGCAAGCCATCCGGCCCTGGAGATTTGAAAGTATTTAAGGCAGCTGGATGCTCTCTAACCATTTCCTTACTTACTCTGGACTGGCAGTTCCTCCTTCCTTCATATGCCCTGCATTCTTCAGTTTGTATACAGCTCACCTTATGGTTAAAGACCGACGCAAAGTGAGAGCTGGGTAATTCCGCTTTGTCTTAATCCCTTGTTAAGGCTTGACCGTCTTCCCCTAGCAATGAGCTTACAAACTGGGGCTGGCCATTTAAGAAAGGGGGCAGAGCCCCCAATAGCCCCACTGTAGCTACGGGCCAGGGGGCAAATAACAGGTTAGAGCCATGACTTGTCAGTTTTGCTCTCCACACATAGAAAGGCTGGACTAGTCTGATCCAGCTAGCCCGATGGTGGAAAGTGCTGTCAAGTGGCCGCCGACTTACAATGACCATGTAGGGTTTTCCAAGGCAGGTGACGTTCAGAGGTGGTTTGCCATTGCCTGCTTCTGCGTAGCAACCCTGGACTTCCTTTGTGGCCTCCCTGTTGTTGTTCAGTCGCACAGTCGAGTCCGACGCTTTGCGACCCCGCGGACCACATCATGCCAGGGCCTTCTGTTTTCCGCCGTCCTCCAGAGTTTGCTCAATTTCACATCCGTTGCATCGATAACACTGTCTCAGCATCTCATCCTTTGCCGTCGAAGAAAAGCGTATGGAGCAGAGCTCCATCAGTGGCTATTAGCCACAAGGTATAGATAGGAACTCTCAGTCTGAGGCAAGGGATGCTCTGTCTTCTTGGTGCTTGGGGGGGCAACAGTGGGAGGGCTTCTAGTGTCCTGGCCTGGCTGGTGGACCTCCTGATGGCACCTGGTAGTTTTGGCCACTGTGTGACCCCAGAATGTTGGACTGGATGGGCCGATTGGCCTGATACAACATCGGCTTCTCTTACGTTCTTATGTCCCCTTCTTCTTTTACCTTCAATCTTTCCCAGCATCGGGGTCTTCGGTGACCTCCCATTCAAGTCCTAACCAGGACTTGACCCTCCTTGGCTTCCAAGACCTGATGAGATCAGGCTAGCCTGGGCCATCCAGGTCGGGGCACTTCAGCAAGTGACACCACCTAAATGGTAGCCTAGTGGTTATGAGCATGGACTCTCAGTCTGGGAGAACCGGGTTTGATTCCCCACTCCTCCACATGCAGCTGCTGGTGCGACTTTGGGACAGTCGTCAGCAATGTTCCCTCTAAACTGTGGAGTCTTGTGAGCAAACATTCTACTTAGTGAGCTACTGGCATTAAAGTTGTGAGCGAGCGATTTGGCTACTGCATAAATGAGTTTGCTCTGGAGCCATCCTTCCCAAGTGAAGACAAAAATGTGTGAGCCAGAGGCTAAAGAACAGTGAGCTAGCTCACACTAACTCAGCTTAGAGGGAACACTGGTCGTAAGTTCTTTCAGAGCTGTTCTCTCAAGGACAGTTCTCGGGAGAGCTCTCTCAGCCCCACCTCCTTCACAGGCTGTCTGTTGTGGGGAGGGGAAGGGAAGGGAAAGGAGCTTGTAAACCGCTCTGGGACTCTTACGGGTAGTGAAGGGTGGGGTATAAATCTAATCTCTTCTTCTTCTTTTTCTAAATCTGGCCTTGGGTAGACAGTGGTCAGCCCCAGAGGAAAGTGGGGATGTGAAGGGAGTTGTGGCTGCAAGCCATGATTGATTGATTGATTGATTGATTGATTTCATTAGACTTATAGCCCTCCCTCCCCTGCACAGCAAGACGCAGGTCAGGTGACAATAAAATCAAACCAATACCACAGATTAGTTGTTAAAAACCATTGTCAAAGTAATAGAGTACGGCCCAAGACAACAGAAATTATCCAAAGCGAGGTTGTACAGTCTGCGTGTTGGTGGAACCGGTGTGATGACCGAGTGAATGGCAGAGGGGGGGGTGCGCTGGTGTGTGGGCCCCCCAATTCAGATGGAAAGCTTCTTCACCTTAACAATAGGCCCGGCAAATCGTTTCTGTCTTACAGGCCCTGCGGAATGGCATCAAATTCTGCAGGGCCCGGGTCTCACCCGGAAGAGCGTTCCACCAGGCCGGGGCCAGACCCGAAAAGGCCCTTGCCCGGCTTGAGGCTAGACGAATGTTTTTGGGGCTCAGGACCACCGGGAGGTTATTGTCCATAGAGCACAGTGCTCTTCGGGGGGCATACGGTCCCGAAGACATGTTAGTCCCAGACGATGTAGGGCTTTGACGGTTAAAACCCAGACCTCGAACCTTCAACTTCCTTGAAGTTTTGCCCGCCCCTTTCTGAGAGCCGGTCTCCTGCGAAACTGACCTGCTGTGTGTCTGACCTTTGCCCTTTCCCAGGGTTCCTCTGTCTTCTTCTGCAGACGACAGTCCCTGGCACAGAAGTGTCTTTTTCACGGGTCACTCTTGCGAGAGGTAATAATGTGGACACCATCGAGCAGGCGAGGGCACCACAGTCAGGCGTTTTGGTTTGTGGTCTTTGTGTTTAACTCTTGGAGGGGGCTACAGTCCTCTTTCCGTCTTCGCTCCGGCTCTTCTCGGAAGGGGAGTTTTGGAACCCCGGGATTTTGGAGCATTTGAAGCTCAGACGGCTCCCTGGAGCATCCCGGAAGCATCCGGTGGGCCACAGGACGCTGGCCTAGCTTGGCCTTTTGGCCTGACCCAGACAGGCCGGGTTTATGCCGTTTCAATGAGGCTGTGTGTGTTTCTGCTCGAAATTGGTCCGGGCAAATAAAAAACGCCAAAGACCTTTGAGTCAGACAGCGGCAGGCCTCATCCTTCGTCCCCAGGGACGTGCACTCTGCAAACCTATTTGCTCTGACAAATCCGACTTGTTTGCTTTCTCAGATTGCTGCGGCCCCGGATCTTATGTTGGACGAGATGGCTTTTTTGGGGAGGGGGGGCTTTGCTCCCTTCTGCCGTGATGCCACCGCTACTTTTCTGCCACCCTCGCGGGTCTTCATCCCACGCCAGACCTCACCAGGGCACTGATCTAGGGGCACCACTCTATGCTCCTCCAGGACTCAGTTACTGCTGTCAAAAGCTTCTGCCCGTGGTCATTCCCCCCTCCATTTGCGACAGGACAGCTGCCGTAGTGTCGGAGCCCAAGGAACTGAGTTGCGAATGGGGCGAAGCACCCCGTTCGAATCTCGCCCCTGCTGTTTGTTTGTCCCAGAATCTCAGCACGGAGGAGTTCTTCGGCGGATGGGTCGGCCCCTTGCAGCTGGTAGTTTAAAGACCGCTCCGCCGAACTAAACACTAGCTCCTGATAAGATCAGCGTCTTGTGTGAACTGTCTCTAAGGAAGTCAGGACTTGCTGACATCACCATGATCTCTTGATTGGCAGTGAAGGTGGAGGGGAGCTGGAGGAGGCACGATCACGTGGGGACGAGCCACGTGGAGAGTGGCACTCGGCAAAGCCTGTGGCGTGTGCAACTAGATCCCGAACCAAGGCCGGAGGAGAGCCAGTTTGGTGCAGTGGTCAGGAGCGCGGACTCTAATCTGGGATAACCGGGTTTGATTCCCCCACTCCTCCACATGCAGCTGCTGGTGTCACCGTGGGTCAGTCACAAGTTGTTTCAGAGCCGTTCTGTCAGGAGCAGTCCTCAAAAGAGTTCTCTTAGCCCCACCTGCCTCAGCGAGTGTCTGTTGTGGGGAGGGGAAGGGAAAGGAGATTGTAAGCCGCTCTGAGACTCCTTCGGGTAGTGAAAGGTGGTCTGTAGATCCAATCTCCTCCTCCTCCTTCTCTTCTTCTTGGTTAGGACTGCAGACTCTATTCTGGCAGAAAGGGGTTTGATTCCCCACTCCTCCACATGCAGCTGCTGGTGTCACCGTGGGTCAGTCACAAGTTCTCTTGGAGCTGTTCTCTCAGGAGCAGTTTTCGAAAGGGCTCTGTCATCTCTACCTGCCTCACAGGGTGTCTGTTGTGGAGAGGGGAAGGGAAAGGAGATGGTAAGCCGCTCTGAGACTCCTTTGGGTAGCGAAGGGCGGGGTATAAATCCAATCTCTCCTCTCTCCCTTCTCCTCTGCTATATCAGAGCAAGGCAGGTCACCGCAGACATGTCTGGCCTCTGTGGAAGCTCTGGGAGGGGGCTGAAGCTGCCATACCCGTTGGCCAAAAGCGGCAAGGTGATACTTCCCCGAAATAGTCTGACATCTCGAGGGCTGGGTGCCATCGTTTGTTTGTGTCAAGGGCCATCACAACCCGATGAATTAATATATCCAGAATATCCTTTCAGTTACAGTAAACGGAGGGCCTCTGTGGCTTCCTGGATTCGGTCAATCCATCTCATGTCGGGCCTCCCTCTTTTCCTGCTTCCTTCCACTTTTCCTAGCATTATCGTATTTTCCGCAGAGATAGATCGAGACGGGTAGCCACTTTATTCTGTCTGTAGCACTAGAAAAAAGCAGGAGCCCAGCAGCACCTTCAGGGCTAACAAAATTTGTGGCCGGGGAGGAGCTTTTGTGAGTCATGGTTCACTTCTTCAGATAGATCCAGATGGGGAGCCGTATTAGTCTGCCTGTGTAGCAGTCGAAAAGAGGAGGCGTCCAGTGGCACCTTCAAGACTAGCAAAATCTGTGGCAGGGAACAACCTTTGGTGAGTCGCCGCTCCCTTCTTCAGATAGATCAAGACGGGTAGCGATGTCAGTCTGTCTGTAGCAGTAGAAAAGAGCAGGAGCCCAGCGGCACCTTCAAGACTAACAAGATTTGTGGCAGGGGGTGAGCTTTCGGGAGTCACTGGCTCACTTCTTCAGATACAGCCAGAATGCGAGTCCATCCGTCCTTTATATTGGAAAGGGGAGTGGTTTCATAGGCCGGCAACTGACCATGGCAGGTGCGTGACAATAGCAGGCGTGAATGGATTAGGTGAGATACGCAGAGGGGTAGTAGGCGTTGCAGTAGTTGTTGTCTTTCGGGAGTCACTGTCTCACTTCTTCAGATACAGCCAGAATGTGAGTCCATCTGTCCTTTATATTGGAAAGGGGAGTGGTTTCAGAGGCAGGCAACTGACCATGGCAGGTGCGTGACAATAGTAGGCATGAATGGATTAGGTGAGATACACAGAGGGGTAGTAGGCATTGCAGTAGTTGTTGTCTTTCCCAGTGACTCCTGTCTTCTCGTGATGTGATCAAATAGCCTCATTTTGGTCATTGTAGCTTCCAGGAAGAGTTCAGCTTTGATGTGATCTGAAGTGTACTTATTCAACTTTTTGGCGGTCCACCATGCCTGGCTTTCCCCTTTTGAGGGCTCTGAGTTGCAAGTGGGGACCCAGGTATGGCCCTGAGACTGGAGAAAACCAACGGGAGCCCGTGTGCGGTGTAGGGGCTAGTCGGCGTGTCAGGCTGGGATCCGGTAGTGTGTTCGTGTGTGGTCAAGTCACAGCTGACTTACGGCAACCCGGTTGGGTTTCAAGGCAAGAGACGTTCCTCTCTTCAGAAAGGATGTGGACAGAACGGGGTGTCTGCAGGGGATAGTGATGAGGATAAGAACGTAAGGGAAGCCAACGTTGGATCAGGCCAACGGCCCACCCAGTCCAACACTCTGTGTCACACAGTGGCCATAAATACCTGGTGCCATCAGGAGGTCCAGCAGTGGGGCAAGTCACTAGAAGCCCTCCCACTATTGTCCCCCCAAAACACCAAGAATACAGAGCATCACTTGCCCCAGAGTGAGAGTTCCTATCTATACCTTGTGGCTCATAGCCACCGATGGACCTCTGCTCCATATGTTTATCCAGTTCCCTCTTGAAGCCGTCCATGCTGTAACTGCCACCACCTCCTCGCTTCTTTTGTATGCTGAGGGCCACTGCACCACCTCCTGTGGCAGTGAATTCCACGTGTTCATCACTCTTTGGGTGAACAAGCACTTCCTTTTATCCGTTCTAACCTGACTGCTCAGCAATTTCATGGAGTGCCCACGAGTTCTTGTCTTGTGAGAAAGGGAGAAAAGTACCTCTTTCTCTTCCTGTTCTATCCCAGGCATAATCTTACAAACCTCGATCATGTCACCCCCTCAGCCGTCGTTTCTCCAGGCTAAAGAGCCCCAAGCGCTTTAACCTTTCTTCATAGGGAAAGTGTTCCAACCCTTTGATCATTCTAGTTGCCCTTTTCTGCACCTATTCCAATGCGATAATATCCTTTCTGAGGTGTGGTGAGCAGAATTGCACACAGTATTCCAAATAAGGTTGCACCATCGATATATACAGGGGCATTATGATACTGGCTGATTTGTTTCCTGATAATCCCCAGGATAGTGTTGGCCTTTTTTATTGCAGTTGCACACTGTCTTGACATTTTCATTGAGTTATGCACTACGACTCCCAAGATCTCCCTCTTGGTCAGTCTCTGCCAGTTCGGACCCCATCAATGTATATTTATAGTTAGGATTTTTTGGCCCCAATGTGCATTATTGTGCACTTGGCCACATTGAACCGCATTTGCCATGCTGACGCCCACTCGCCCATCCTCGACCGGATCCCTTTGGAGTGCCTCACAACCCCCCTGGTCCTCACCACCTGAACAACTCGTCCGCAAATGTAGCCACTCACTGCCTACTCCCAACTCCAAATCATTCGTGAACAAGTTAAACGCCTGGAAACGTTTTGCCTTGCTCAGGAAGGAGGGCTCCAGAGCAGACAGATGTATGCAGCAGCCAATCGCCGCTCAGAACTTTAATGCCAGTCGCTCACAAAGTCAGAATGTTTAGAGGGCGCATTGTTTGTAACACCGGGAGATCTCCAGGCCTCACCTGGAGGTTGGCAACTCTAGTGGCAACTGGGCTGGGAGATCCCGGGAGATCTGGGGCTAGGGAGGGTGGGGTCTGCGGAGGGAGTTTAGCAGGGATTTAATGCCATAGAATCGTCCCCCCTCAAGCAGCCATTTTCTCCACTGAGAATGGTCTGTGTTGTCTGGGAGATCAGCTGCAATTCCAGGAGATCTTTGGGCCCCACCTGGAGGATGGCAACCCTATCTGTAGGAAATAGAGGGGCTCATCCGCTGGTCACCCACACTTTGAGTGCCTGCGGCAGAAATAGATTCTGCGACCTAGCGTGTGACAGCCAGTGTTGTGCTTTGGGCGTCCTGCCATTGTAGGGGAATGGTCGCTTCTCAAGCAGACCTCGCACATCTGTTCTGTTAATTTTTTAAATTTACGCGACTTGTAAGCTCAAGGTGGATGGCGTGGAATCCACTGCCGCAAGGAGTAGCGGCTACAGGCCTAGGCAGCTTTGAGAGGGGATTGGATAAACACCTGGAGCAGAGGTTCCTGAGTGGCTGTTAGGCACAAGGGGTAGAGGGGACACACTGTCTGGGGCAGTGATGCTCTGTCTTCTTGGTGCTTGGAGGGCAACAGTGGGAGGGCTTCTGGAGTTCTGGCCCTCCTGGTGGACCTCCTGTTGGCCACTGTGGGTGACACGAAGTGTTGGACTGGATGAGCCATTGGCCTGATCCAACATGGCTTCTCTTACGTTCTTAATGGCCAAGGTCCGCGAGTGGCTATTAGACACCAGGTCTAGATGGAACACTCTGCCTGGGCCAGTGATGCTCTGTCTTCTTGGTGCTTGGGGGTAACAGTGGGAGGGCCCCACTGATGGACCTCCTGATGGCCACTGGGTTTTGGCCATTGTGTGACAGAGAATGTTGGACTAGATGGGCCACTGGGCTGATCCAGCACGGCTTCTCTTGTGTTCTTATGACGGAATTTAAGACAAGCAATACGAACAGAGGGGTTAGGCAAGCCAGACAGACCAGTTAAAGTGTTGGGATAGGACCTGGAAGCAGACCAAGGTTCAGATCCCATCGGGGCTGTAAGAGTGGTTGACTTTGGGTCAGTCCCATGCTCTCAACCTAACCTACCTCACAGGGTTGTAGAGGGGATAAATCTGAGAGCCAGTTTGGTGTAGTGGTTAAGTGCACAGATCCTAATCTGGGAGAACCGGGTTTGATTCCCTACTCCTCCCTTCGCAGCTGCTGGATGATCTTGGGCAAGCCATAGTTCCGTCAGAGCTGTTCTTGAAAAGGGCAGTTCTCGAGAGAGCTCTCTCAGCCCCACCTACCTCCCAGGGTGTCCATTGTGGGGAGGGGAAGGGAAAGGCTGCTCTGTGAGCCACTCTGAGACTTCGAGCAAAAGGTGGAGTATAAATCCAATCTCTTCCTCCTCCTCTTCTTCATAAATAAATTAAAGGGAATAAACAAACAAATGGGTGAAGGCAAACACTCTCTATATACTGCCCTGACCTCCACGAAGGAGGGGCAGGAAGAAATATGCAAGATCCGTGGAAATCTCTCTGAGTGCTGTCCATCTAGCGTTGTGGCAGTTAGGAGAATGAGCCGTGACTTGGGTTCTACTCCCATCTGTTCAAAGTACTTGTTTTGTCATAACACCCCTGCAAGGTAGACAGGCACCAGTTCTTTATTTTAATTTCTGTGTACTCCGCCTTTCTCCTTGTTGGGCACCCAACGCAGCTTAACATCGTTCGCCTCCATTTTATCCTCACAACAAACCTGTCAAGGTAGGTGAGGCTGAGAGTCTGCAGCTGGCCCACGGTCACCCAGGGAGTGGTGCATGGCAGAGCAGGAATTTGAACCTGGGTCTCCCAGATCCTCATCTGGCACTCTAACCCCCATAGTGTAGGTGGGGGACTTGCCCAAGGCTACCTAGTGAGCCTGTGTCAGGGCGAGATTCAAATTGGGGGATCTCTCTGATCTCTCTGATCGTAGCTGCACCGGTTCACAGAGGCCTCTGTTGGGGAGGGGTACAGGTAAGTGGCACAGCATCTGCTTTCTATGCAGAAGGTCACAGGTTCAGTTCCCAGCATCTCTACGTAGGAGCAGTCAACAGGTGAAGTGCTAGTCTGTATTCTTGGTGTTGGGGAGGAGGCAACAGTGGGAGGGTTTCTAGTGTCCTGGCCGCACTGGTGGACCTCCTGATGGCACTTGGTATTTTTGGCCACTGTGTGACCCAGAGTGTTGGACTGGATGGCCCACTGGCCTGATCCAACATTGGCTTCTCTTACATACCTATGGTCAAGAGATTGGATTCATACCCCACCTTTCGCTTGGAGTCTCAGAGTGGCTTACAATCTCCTTTCCCTTCCCCTCCCCACAACAGACACCCTGTGAGGCAGGTGGGGCTGAGAGAGCTCTTTCGAGGACTGCTCGTGAGAGAACAGCTCTGAGAGAACTTGTGACTGACCCAAGGTCACACCAGCAGCTGCATCTGGAGGAGGAGGAAGAGATTGGATTTATACCCCATCCTTCACTCAGACTCTCAGAGCAGCATTACAATCTCCTTTCCCTTCCCCTCCCCACAACAGACACCCTGTGAGGCAGGTGGGGCTGAGAGAGCTCTTTCAAGGACTGCTCATGAGAGAACAGCTCCGAGAGAACTTGTGACTGACCCAAAGTCACACCAGCAGCTGCCTGTGGAGGAGTGGGGAAATCAAACCCGGTTCTCCCAGTTTAGAGTCTTCGCTTTTAAACACTACACCAAACTGGCTCTCATGGAAGACGTCCACGCGACACGAAAGATCTCCACCTGAGACCCTGGAGAGCTGCTGCCAGAATAGGACAGTCAGGACCGATGCCCCCTCTAAGCTGTGGAGTCTTGTGAGCAAAAATTCTACTTTGTGAGCTTCCGGCGTTAAAGTTGTGAATGAGCAATTTGGCTCCTGCATAAATTAGTTTGCTCTGGAGCCCTCCTTCCTGAGCGAAGACAGAAATGTGTGAGCCGGAGGCTAAAAAACTGTGAGCTAGCCCACACTCACTCATCTTAGAGGGAACACTGGTCATGACCATGATTAAGAAATGGGTCGACTCTGAAGAAGTTTGGTTTGTGTGTGTGTGTTCATGCAAATGAAAGAGGGGCTATTGAGACAGGGTACTCTAGAGAAACCTTTCATTGGGCAGGAGATATCACTTTGGGGGCATTAATCAAGTGGCATTAATCAGTTGCTGGGCTGAAAAGGGCTGAGGCAGGTGGGTTTGAGGGGGTATGACGAAAGGAGGAGCGGGAGGGGAAGTGGAACAAGGCGGTGCGCTGTCACGGTCAGAGTGTCGAACTAGGAATGGGGAGACCCTGGTTCAAATCCTCCTCCAGCCAGGAAGTGGTGCCGGCAGACCTCGGGCCAGTCGCACTCTCTCGGCCTCACCATCCTCGCAGGGTTGTCGTGAGAATAGCCCTGACCTGGATAGCCCAGGCAAGCCCGATCTCGTCAGATCTCGGAAGCTAAGCAGGGTTGTCTCTGGCGAGTGCTTGGATGGGAGACCTTCTTGGAATACCGGAGGCGGGAGGCGAGGGCAGGCTTTATTCAGCCACCTCCCCGAATATCCTCCAGGCCCCCAGTAGGGGTCAGTCACCAGCTGTCACCATGACTTCCAGGGGCGCGCGCATGCACACACACACACACACGCATATGACAAAATACAAAAAAAACCCCAACCCAAACCCAAAAAAGGTTGTGAGAATTAGACGGAGGAAAGGAAATCCCTCAGCTCCTCGGAGGGAAGAGGGGATAGAAGTGTGATAGGTAGGTAGGTAGGTATGGTGGGAAGATGCCAGGGGCAGTAAGATTTTATTTTATGTACTTAATTTTCCCTTCTTTCTTCTCCTCTCCGTGATTGGAGTCCCATCCCATCCCCCCCCCAAGGGACTGGTAGTCCAGAATCAGGATCTATAATAATATAGGAAAATCACCATCTGGATTTTTTTAATGTTATATATAAAGTTTAATGTTTCGTGTTTTGTATTTCATGACACTATGTCCTGTACATCGCTCAGACCCCAGCATCAGCTGGGATGGGGCAATTAATGCACATCATCATCATCGTCATCATCATCATCATCATCATCATCATCATCATCATCATGTCTTTTTGTAGAAAAAGCCCAGCAGGAACTCATTAGCATATTAGGCCACACCCCTGACAGCACAGCCTATTAGCCTATTAGGCCACACCCCCATGTTACCAGAAGTGTGGTCATCCAGCCACACCCACCTTTGGCTTCTTATTCTGTTTACCTTGTTTGTTGTCAAAACCCAGGGCTTTTTGGTAGCAGGAACTCCTTTGCATGTTAGGCCACACACCCCTCATGTAGCCAATCCTGATGAGTTTCTGCTGTTGGGTGTGGCCTATTATGCTGATGAGTTCCTGCTGGGCGTGGCCAACTCGGGAGCCAGCTGGAACTCCGTTCCTGTGCGTTTCTGCCCCAAAACAGCCATAATAATAATAATAATAATAATAATAATAATAATAATAATAATAATAATAATAATAATAATTATTGTTGTTGTTGTTGTTGTTGTTGTTGTTGTTGTTGTTGTTGTTGTTGTTGTTGTTTTATACCACACAAAGCAGCTTACATTATCTTCTCCTCCATTTTATCCTCACAACATCCCTGCGAGGGCAGGTTTGGCTGAGAATGTGCAATTGGGCTGGCTCTCAGTATGAAGGGAAGGGAGTGAGGCATGGAAGGAGACCCAAAGGAAGAAAGGAAACGTCGGGAGTTGGAGTGTACCCGCACTACAGCCCTATTGTTGGCGTAACGAAATCCCTACAAATCATCAATAAATAGCACGGCCACTGCCAAGACTGAACGTCTCGCCTCGATTTGAGCAACGGAGGCTAGGCTTCGTCCTGAGACGTCTTGCCGAAGCAGGAACCGAAGGCCGCTTTAGACGTTACTCCCGGGTTGCTGTCCCGTGTCCGGGACACCCCTGCGCCGCCCGCGCACCGCACGTCACTTTGCACTCTTAGGCACGTTGTGGGCTTTGATGGGTAGCCAGCCACAGCTGAGTTTGGTGGAGGAGAAATGTTGATGTTCGGGGCTGTGACTCACACGTCATGTTTTAAGGCAGTTTTTGTTCTGCAGTAAAAGGGAGCACAAAAGAAAGGTAGAGTTGTTCCTTCTGCAATTGGGGGGAGGGGAGCAACTTAATTATTGACTTGCAAGCTAACCTCCAGAGCTGTCTCTGGAAAGGGTAAAAAGCCCAGTAGTGGCTTTAAGGCTAACAAACTTGATTATAGCGTAAGCTTTTGAGAAACACAGCTCTCTTCGTCTCTACTGGGCTTTTTACTGTTTTGGAGTAACAGACTAACACGGCGAACTCCTCTGGATCAGGAAAGGGTATAACTTTATTGAAGAAGAGAGGAGGAGGAGATTGGATTTATATCCCCCGCCCTTCACTCGGAGTGTCAGAGCGGCTTACAAACTCCTTTCCCTTCCCCTCCCCACAACAGACACCCTGTGAGGGAGGTGGGGCTGAGAGAGCTCTGACAGAAACTGCTCTTTTTCAAGGACAGCTCTTGTCAGAACGATGGCTTGCCCAAGGTCATCCAGCAGCTGCAAGTGGAGGAGTGGGGAATCAAACCCGGTTCTCCCAGATTAGAGTCCACACACTTAACCACTACACCAGACTGGCAAGTATTTGGATGGGAGACCTCCAGAGAATACCAGGACTGGGAGGCCGGAGGCAGGCTATCAAGCCCCATCTCTGAACATCCTCCATGCCCCAGTAGGAGTCGCCAGAGGTCACCATGACTTCCAGGCGTGGGCACAGACACACACACAAATGCAGGTGATTGCCAGCCGAAAGTCCCCGAATTGTCCTGATTTTTGGAGATTCGCGTGCCTTGAATGCTTGGTTTGCACACCTTGTTCCCCCCGCCACCCTTTTAAAGCATGCCTCTACCTGCCTCCCTATTTTTGGCTCCGGTTTGGTGCTCAAAAACCCTTCCCTAGCCCAGTTGGCTCCAGAGGCAAGGGAAGCTCAACTTGCGGGCTGCGGTTTTCGAAAAACGCCTTGGGGCAGAGAGGGGAAGCACACGAATATAAATACGGAAGACCGTGGACGTGTGTGTTTTTGTACCCCTCCCTTGACAAGCCGAAGCAGCAGTAAATTATGCAAGTATGTTCCAGGGGCCTGTGGGAATGAGCGAGGGGGCACATACTTCGGAGCCTTCCCCGGGCGGAGGAATTGGGGTTGCTCCAGTTGAGGGGCAGCATGAAACTTGTCTTATACCGACTCAGACTCTCGGTCCATCGAGGTCGATATTGTCTACTCAGCCGGCAGTGCTACTCCGGGGTCTCAGACAGAGGTCTTTGCCATCACCTAGCGCAGGGGGTGACTGAACTTGCTCAACATAAGAGCCGCATTGAATAAACATCATGTTTGAGATCCCTAAGACACGAACAAATATCACACACACGTTTTTACTGGGAAAATATGCAGATTTGCTTTTATTAACAATAAACGAGACTGCCCAAAATAAAAACAAACGGGGTAAAACCAGATATTTGATAATGATATTTATTTGTCCGATGATATTTGTTCGCTTGCTAATATTTGTCTAAGAGAGAAAGAAATAGAGAGAGAGGTGGAAAGAAAGAATGAAAGAGGTGGAAAGAGAGAGAGAGAAAGAAAGAGAGAGAGAGAAAGAAAGAAAGAAGGCAAATAGATGGGAGGGAGGGGGGAAGAAGAGAGAGAGAGAGAGAGAGAGAGAGAGAGAGAAAGCATGCCTCCGCTTCCCTAGCTGCCCTGCCGGGAGCCACACAATATGTGTGAAAGAGCTGCATGTGGCTCCTGAGCTACAGTTTGGCCACCGCTGGTCTAGCGCCTGGCACTATGAACTGATGCCAGGGCGTGAACTGGGACCTTCTGCATGCCAAGCCAGAGGTTCTTCCACTGAGCCACAGACCCTACTCAGACTGGTAGAGGCTCTGCTCCAGGGTCTCAGGCAGACGTCTTTCACATCACCTACTGCCTGGTCCTTTTTAACTGCAGGTGCCAGGGGTTGAACCTAGGACCTTCTGCATGCCAAGCAGATGCTGTGCTCCAGGGTCTCAGGCAGTGGTCTTTCAATCTCCTATGACCAGAACCTTAACTAGAGATGGCGGGGATTGAACCTGGGATGTTCCGCATGCCAAGCAGAGGCTCTATTCAGGGGTCTCAGGCAGAGGTCTTTCACATCACCTACTGCCTGGTCCTTATTAACTGCAGATGCCAGGGGCTGAACCTAGGACCTTCTGCATGCCAAGCAGATGCTCTGCTCCAGGGTCTCAGGCAGTGGTCTTTCACATCTCCTATGACCTGATCCTTAACTAGAGATGGCGGGGATTGAACCTGGGACGTTCCGCATGCCAAGCAGTGGCTCCACCCCCAAGCCACAGCTCCTCCCCAATTTGGAGCAGACTAAAGACACCTTCATGCAGTGCCACGTTAGCTTACAGAACTGCCTTCCACGAGATATTTTGATGGGCATGGGGCTGGTTCATGAAAGAGGAGTGGTCTGATGGGGGCCGTTAACTATGATAGCAAGATGGAGCTTCCATGCACAGGGGCAGTGTACTTTGGAATGCACATTTCTGTAGAGCAGCAGGGCTGGCGTCGGTGGGTAGCAGGAAGCCGTCCTAGATGGAATCTTGGTCAGACCAGCAGGGCTTTCCTTAAGTTCTTGTGAAAATTCAGGGGCACTGGAGCACGGGGGCTTTTTTGCAGGGACACCAGGGCTCCGAAGTCACTCTCATAGGGAAGAATGGATTGTCGTGCCTCTTTTTTTAGAGCAATTTATAACAGCACGCTTCTGAGAGCCAGTTTCGTGTAGTGGTGAAGCGTGCGGACTCTAATCTGGGAGAACCGGGTTTGATTTCCCCATTCCTCCACAGGCAGCTGCTGGTGTGACTTTGGGTCAGTCACAAGTTCTCTCAGAGCTGTTCTCTCATGAGCAGTCCTCGAAAGAGCTCTCTCAGCCCCACCTACCTCACAGGATGTCTGTTGTGGGGTGGAGAAGGGAAAGGAGTTTGTAAGCTGCTCTGAGACTCCTTTGGGTAGTGAAGGGCAGGGTATAAATCCAATCTTCTTCTTCTTCTTCTTCTAAATACGCTTTTGGCAAGTCACTCTGTCGATGCCGTCTTTATGCGGGTTTCCATCTACGGCTTAGCCCCGCAAAGTTTGAGTCACGTCTTTTAAAAAGAAAAACGTCATGCCCCGTAATGTAAAACGGCAGTCGCTGAAAGAGCAGCATAATTTTAGATATTATTCCTATTTTAGAGATCGTTCGGGTTTGTCATTTAATTTCCGCGTTTATTTCTAGGCTTTTAAGTAGAGGCTTACAAATCGACAAGCCGCCCCATTGTTTGGATAAGAATTCCCTCCAGGTGATCAGGCAGAGACGCTTAAGCAAAACCTGGCTGTCCCCGCCCCCTTCCCCTTCAGCCTTCTCTTTGAAATCCCAACTGCTGCATATTAGACATGTGTGGGCAAGCAGTCATGCCGGCTAGTAACTCTGGAGGACGTTTTCAAGGCGGCTTTCAGTGCGTTTATGAACTGCCTCAATCTATGGGGGGAAAGGGCAGGAAACGAATACAGTCAGAGGCATGGGAGCAAAGGACCAAAGAAATTTTTATTTTATTATATTTATATTGTAAGAACATTAGAGAAGCCATGTTGGATCAGGCCATTGGCCCATCCAGTCCAACACTCTGTCACACAGCGGCCAAAGATACCAGGTGCCACCAGGAGTATAAACTTATGGAGCAGAGTCCCATCAGTGGCTATTAGCCACAAGGTATAGATAGGAACTCTCCGTCTGGGGCAAGTCTGTTCCACTGCTCAACCGCTCTTACTGTTAGGAAGTTTCTAAATGTCAGGAGAAATGTCCTAACTGTAGGAGTGGTCGAACTGTGGAACAGACTGTCCCAGGAGGTGGTGGGTGCTCCTTTGCTGGGCGTTTTCAAGCAGAAGCTGGACAACCATCTTTCGGGTATGTTGTAGGGCTATCTTTCAGCTATGCTCCCGCAGAGTGCAAGGGGGTTGGACTAGATGACCTGCAAGGTCCCTTCCAACTCTTAACATTCTATGATTCTATGCACTGTATTCTTGGTGCTTGGGGGGGCAACAGCGGGAGGGCTTCTGGCGTCCCGGCCCCACTGGTGGACCTCCTGATGGCCCCTGGTATTTTTGGCCACTGTGTGACAGAGTGTTGGACTGGATGGGCCATTGACCTGATCCAACATTGTTTTCTCTTATGTTCTTATGTCTGGGGCAAGTGATGCTCTGTATTTTTGGTGCTTGGGGGGGGCAACAGTGGGAGGGCTTCTAGCATCCCGGCCCCACTGGTGGACCTCCTGATGGCACCTGGTATTTTTGGCCACTGTGTGACAGAGTGTTGGACTGGATGAGCCATTGGCCTCATCCAACATTGACTTCTCTTATGTCTGGGGCAAGTGATGTTCTGTATTCTTGGTGCTGGGGGGCACAGTGGAGGTTTAGTGTCCCGGCCCACTGGTGGACTCTGATGGCACCTGGTATTTTTGGCCACTGTGTGACAGAGTGTTGGACTGGATGGGCCATTGACCTGATCCAACATTGTTTTCTTTATGTTCTTATGTCTGGGGCAGTGATGTTCTGTATTTTGGTGCTTGGTGGGGGCAACAGTGAGGGCTCAGCATCCCGGCCCCACTGGTGGACCTCCTGATGGCCCCTGGTATTTTTGGCCACTGTGTGACAGAGTGTTGGACTGGATGAGCCATTGGCCTCATCCAACATTGGCTTCTCTTATGTCTGGGGCAAGTGATGCTCTGTATTCTTGGTGCTTGGGGGGGGGGCAACAGTGGGAGGGCTTCTAGTGTCCTGGCCCCACTGGTGGACCTCCTGATGGCACCTGGTATTTTTGGCCACTGTGTGACAGAGTGTTGAACTGGGTGGGCCATCGACCTGATCCGGCATTGACTTCTCTCATGTCCTTATGGTCTAAGCAGGCTTCCCTTTCCCAACCTCTCCTTCCTCTGACACGCGGGACAACTGGCCCCGCGACGCCCCAAGAAAAGAGAGAGCTCCTGGCCCGGGGGCTGCAACCTCCCTTGCACTGACCCGCTCTCCTTGCCCCCCCCCCCAGGATGGACCGAATGACGGAGGACGCCCTGCGCCTGAACCTCTTGAAGCGGAGCCTGGACCAAGCCGACGAGCGGGATGACGTCCTGGCCAAGCGGCTGAAGATGGAAGGGCACGAGGCCATGGAGCGCCTCAAGATGCTGGCACTGCTCAAGAGGAAGGACCTGGCGGGCATCGAGGTGCCCCACGAGCTGCCTGTCAAACAGGACGGCCTGAAAGTCTACGAGGAGAAGCTGAACGGGAACCTGCGGCCCCACGCGGACAGCCGGACTTCGGGCAGGCCGGGGAAGGAGAACATCAACGACGAGCCGGTGGACATGAGTGCAAAGAGGAGGTAAGAGAGACCTTTTTTTTGTTAACCTGGGAAGGAAAGGTGCCCCTGCGTGGGGCAGAGCCCTCCTCCCTCTCGCGAGGGCTGAATGCAAAACAAATCCCTGCCTCAGTAGCACCTTAGGAACCAGCAAGATCTTTGGGGCACGAGCTTTCGAGGGTCATTAGCATTGCCAGCTCCGGATTGGGAGATATCGGGAGGTTTTAGGGGTGGAGCCTGGGGAGGGCGGAGTTTGGAGAGGGGAGGGGCCTCAGCAGGGGCATGACACATCATCAGATGAACCGGAATTTCCAGGCCTTTTCCTAGCGTAACCCTTGAGCCTCGGAGACCAGACGACATAAGTGAACGTGTGTTTCCCAAAGCCACTTGGGCGCAGACTGTGGCAGGTCTGTGGGGCAGGGCAGGCGTTCAGTCCACGAGGAGGGGTGGGCGTCACGAACCCAGCATTCTGTTCCCGGAGTGCAGGGGGCGGCCCAAGCCCCTCTCCCCAGAGCAGTCTCAGTAGTGGGCCAGCTGGAAGGTCAAACACAGCGGCAGGGCAGGTTTATGATCTCAGAGGGGGGTAGCCGCATTGGTCTGCGGTAGAACCGCTGGAGTCAAGTCTAGCAGAGCACCTGAGCGCCCGATAAAGGTCTCTGGGGTCCGGATTCCATTGTCTTGTCTGTTTAAAATACTCCCAGGCCGCATTCGCCACGTTCTCAGCCGCGCCCAGGACTTTTAAAGCGAGACGACTGTAAAAACGAAAGAGCAAGCCGTTATTATTTATTTTTGAAAACCAAGCCGCTAAGTCAACCAATTTAAAAGCTGACCACGTTTGAAAGGGAAACCGCCCAGGACAGTTGGCTCCTCATTGTGGGGAGGCAGAGCGTTCCGAAGCTCTAGTTCCGTGGTAGATCCCGTGTCTCACTGTCATCTTTCTCAGTGAGGACCTGTGAGTTGTTGGTTGTTGTCGTTCAGTTGCACAGTCAGGTCTGACTCTTCGCGACCCCGTGGACCACATCACGTCAGGCCCTCCTGTCTCCCGTCGTGCTTCGGAGTTTGCTCAATTTCATGTTCGTTGCCTCGTTAACACTGTCTGATTATCTCATCCTTTGCCGTCCCCTTCTTCTTTGACCTTCAGTCTTCCCCATCATCAGGGTCTTCTCCAGTGAGGGCTCCCTTCTCTTTGGGTGGCCAAAGTACCTGTTAGGTACCTGGCTATAAAAGAAGCACAGTCCCCCAGGTATGCAAGTCTCAGGGCTTGATAGGTCAACACCAGTGTTCCCTCTAAGCTGAGTTAGTGCGAGCTCACAATTTTTAAGCCTCCGGCTCACACATTTTTGTCTCGGCTCAGGAAGGAGGGCTCCAGAGCAAATGAATTTATGCAGCAGCCAAATCGCTCGCTCACAACTTTAATGCCAGGAGCTCACAAAGTAGAATTTTTGCTCACAAGACTCCACAGCTTAGAGGGAGCGTTGGCCAACACCACCCACTGAATTGGGTCAGGAAGCACACTGGAATTGGGGCAACACTGCTTCGAGAAGTTGGTGCCCTCCCGTGCCCATCTGAAAAATGGGCAACAGTGTTCTGCACCGGTTCCCGAGCCGTCTTCAAGGGCCGCCCCTTGTAAAGCACATAGCAGCAGTCAAGCCTGGAGATTGCCAAAGGTTGGGTTGGGCTTTCTTGACCCACAATACAGCCAAATTTTATCATTTCATGGCCCCTGGAATCAAGTTGGCCGGGTACGGGTGATAAAATTAATGAAAGCCTAGCATCAGTTGTCTACTTGACGTCCATAATTTAAGCTGGACACAGGTAAAGAGGATAGTATTGAAGAAGGGTGTGGCAGACAGCACCATGTAATGTGTAATCTTGGAAGCTCGAGTGGGGAAGCAGGGTGGAGTTTCTGTTGACTGGGGCTGGGGAGAGCATCTTTGATGTCTGTGCTGCCCCTTCTTGGTCAGAGGAAGCAGAAATAAACAAAAATCAGGAACATAAGAATGTAAGAAGAGCCCTGCTGGATCAGACCAGTGAGGGTCCATCTAGTCCAGCATTCTGTCTCACACAGTGGCCTCAACCAGTTCCTCTGGAGGGCCAACAACAGGGCATAGAAGCTGATATTGCCTCTTGGCTCTGGGATTCAGAGGCTTAGTGCCTCTAAATACAGAGGTTCCTCTCAGTCACCCTGGCTGATAGCCATCGATAAACTTATTCTCCATGAATCTATGTAGTCCCTTTTTAAAGCTGTTTATTTCTATGGCCACCTTGACACGCTCTGGCAGCGAATTCCACATTCCAATTGCTCCCTGCGTAAAGTAGTATTTCCTTTTGTCCATCAGGAACCTACTGCCCATCAGCTTCGAGTTCTAATCTTTTGAGAGAGGGAGAAAAAGTTCTCTTTGTCAACTCTCTCTATTCCTTGCATAATTTTATGAACCTCTGTCATGTCCCGTCCCGTCCCCCTTAGCCGTCTCTTTTCTAAACTAAAAAGTCCCAGACTTCTCAGCCTTTTCTCTTAGGGAAGGTACTCCAACCCCCTGACCGTCTTGGTCACCCTCCTCTGCTCTTTTCCCAGCTCTGCAGCATCCTTTTGACCAGAACGGTACACAGTGTTCCAAATGAGGCCGCACCACAGATCTATACAGGGGCATTACAATAACAGCCGTTCTGTTCTCAGTCCCTTTCCCGATAATCCCTGACATAGCGTTTGCCTTTTTCACTGCTGCAGTACACTGGGTCGACCCTTTCATTGAGCTATTCACTACGACCCCTAGATCTTTTCCCCTCTCGCTCTTAGCAAGTTCAGACAGGGATGTATAGTTCAGCTGAATTTGCATAAGTTACTCAGGTCGTTGAATTCACCTAGTTTTGGGGTGCGGTAGGTGCTGCTCCGCAGAAAGATCAGCACCTTTTTTATGGCCGCGTGCCCCCTGTGGGTGCCCTTGAGCCAGTTTAAGAAGCATGACCCTGCGTAGCCCGTTGGGTTTGATTACGCGCCAATGTGCCCGAGGGCAAATAAGACCAATCTGAAGGAGGGGGGACATTTCCTGGGCTGGTCCCATGGGAGTCATAGCCAGTCAGGAACAAGAAAACTGCTTTGATGGTTATTATTTCTGAAAAGCGTGCCTTCAGGTGTCTTAATAAATAAAGCCCATTGAAGGCAGTGCAGCCTGAACAGCAAACGCTTTCTTTCCTTTGGCACTAATTCCTGAAAAATCACCGGGTGGGAGAGGGCGCGCTTAAGAAGCATTGCTCTAAATAGGCTTCATTGACCTTTACGTTCCTGATTGGCTAGGATCCTCCATGTGACGAGTTCCGAAAGCAGTAGGGTGGCTCTAACTATCCACCAATGAGCCTTCCTCCGATTTAAGAAGAGAGAGAAGAAGAGATTGGATTTATACCCCGCCCTTCACTGCCCAAAGGCACCTCAGAGCGGCTTACAAGCTCCCTTCCCTTCCCTTCCCCTCCCCACAACAGACACCCTGTGAGGTAGGTGGGGCTGAGAGAACTTCTGACAGAAACTGTCCTTGAGAGAACAGCTGTGCCAGAGCTTGTGACTGACCCAAGGTCACATCAGCAGGTGCAAGTGGAGGAGTGGGGAATCAAACCCGGTTCTCCCAGATTAGAGTCCGCGCACTTAACCACAACACCAAACTGGCTCTCCTTCAACAGAAGAGCCACTGGGCTTGAAACTGTGTTCACTAGAGCGGTAGGAGAGGGGTCGGATCCAGCCTGGTGCCCTTGGGGGTATTAACGTGTAGTCAGATTTGACCGCATCATTAGCATTGCCAGTTTGGGATTGGGAGATATCTGGAGATTTTAGGGGTGGAGCCTGGGGAGGGTGGAGTTTGGACAGGGGAGGGACCAATACAGGGCCTAATGCCGCAGAGTCCGCCTTCCAAAGCCGCCATTTTCTCCAGGGGAACTGATCTTGGTCACCCGGACATCAACTGTAATAGTGGAAGATCTCCAGGTGCCCCCTGGAGGTTGGCAGCCCTAAGCATCAGTTTGGTGTAGTGGTTAGGCCAGTTTAGTGTAGTGGTTAAGTGCGCGGACTCTAATCTGGGAGAACCGGGTTTGATCCTCCACTCCTCCACTCGCAGCTGCTGATGTGACCTTGGGTCAGTCGTAAGTTCTTTAAGAGCTGTTCTCTCAAGGGCAGTTCTCGAGAGAGCTCTCTCAGCCCCACCTGCCTCACAGGGTGTCTGTTGTGGGGAGGGGAAGGGAAAGGAGTTGGTAAGCTGCTCTGAGACTCCTTTGGGTAGTGAAGGGCGGGGTATAAATCCAATCTCCTCCTCCTCCTCATAACATGATCCCTGATTGGCTGGGATCACTCTCCGGAAAAGACAGAAACCCGGACAAAGGTGCTGAAAGATTAGCAGATTCGGAGAGTAACGGCAGGGAGGGGCGCAAAACAAAAGTGACCCCCCCCCCCGTGGTTTGCCCTTGCCTGCCTCTGCGTAGACACCCTGGTCTTCCTTGGTGGCCCCCCACCCAAGTCCTAACCAGGGCCGACCCTGCTTAGCTTCCGAGATCTGATGAGATCGGGCCAGCCTGGGCCATCTGGGTCATGGCACCCCCACCCCATAGGAAATACTTTCTCCCCCTCCAAAAGCTCTTCATTTGTTCTGGGAAACCCCAAACGGCCGAAGATCCAGCACAGCCCTAGAATGAAATAGTCTTGTTGGCTCAGCAGATGGTTGGGCATTGGGGCGGGGGGGGAGGAGAGTGTGTCCTCGTGGTCCCAGGCCACTAAGCTCTCAGTCCTTCTCCGGTTGGCATTAGAGGTTCACCGTGGGGTGGGGGGAGCCCATGCAGCCCCGTCGTCCCCGCAGGGCGTCAGCAGCGTGGGGGGCACGAGCGGCTGTCAACCGGAGCCCGGCAGCGTTGCCGCAGGTGCCGGCTTGAGCGGCAGAGCCCTGACTCACTGGCGCAGTCACGGGTGGCAGGGAGACAAGATGCCTACCGTGGGCGGGAGAGAAGCGTCTCTGGCGCAGAACCGTCTTGGCCGGCGCTCCGTTTGGCTGGTGGCGGCCCCAGGCTGCGGCACCTGCCATCTGCCCCACCGCCTCCGGACAACCTCCGTTCCCTTGTGCTGGAACAGAAGGATTTTGTAGGTTGGGCGGTGGGGCGGCGGGGGCGGGGGGGGAAGAGTCGCATTGATGTGTCAGAATCGGACTGTGGGCAGCCAAGGAGCCGACACCCGGGAACTGGGCACGGGTCGTGTGCTGCGAACGCCCCGATTACCCAAGCCGTCATCGTTCTGCCAGGCCAGGGGGAACAAAACGGTCAGTGTAGGAGGGCAGGGTCATCCTGCAGCCCAGGGAAATGTCATCACCGGGGCAAAATGGCTGACCCTCATACCTGGCTCAGGAGTGAAGTTGCCTCATACTGAATCAGACCTCTGGTCCATCACAGTCAGTATTGTCTACTCAGACTGGCAGCAGCTCTCCAAGGTCTCGGGCTGAGGTCTTCCACATCACCTCCTGCCTGATCTTTTCATCTGGAGATGCCGGGGATTGAACCCGGGACCTTCTGCATGCCAGGCAGAGGCTCTACCACTGAGCCACGGCCCCTCCCGTTAACCAGCACCACTGGCCCATCTCAGTATTGCCTGCTCAGACCAGCAGTTACTCTCCAGGGTCTCACATGGAGCTGTTTCTTATCATCTACTGCCTGATACTTTTAATGGGAGATAGCAGGGATTGAACCTGGGACCTTCTGCATGCCAGGCAGAGGCTCTACCACTGAGCCACGGCCCCTCTCCAGGGTTTCAGGTGGAAGTCTTTCACATCATCTATTCCCTGCATGCCAGGCAAAGGCTCTAGCACTGAGCCACGGCCCCTCCCTTAACCAGCACCACTGGTCCATCTCAGTATTGCCTACTCAAACTGGCAAGTATTGCCTACTCAGACTGGCAGCTACTCTCCAGGATCACACATGAAGCTGTTTCTTGTCATCTACTTCCCGATCCTTTTAACTGGAGGTGCCGGGGAATCGAACCTGGGACCTTCTTCATGCCAGGCAGAGACTCTACCACCGAGCCACAGTCCCTCCCCTTAACCAGCACCAGTAGTCCGTCTCAGTATTGCCTGCTCAGATTGGCAGCTGCTCTCCAGGGTCTCACGTGGAGCTGTTTCTTGTCATCTACTGCCTGATCCTGGGATTGAACCTGGGACCTTCTGCATGCCGGGCAGATGCTCTACCACTGAGCCCCATGGGGCACAGCAAAAGCGCACAGGCCTGTAGGATTCCTGTTCCAGGCCCAGCTATTTCTGCTGTAATACAGCCTGCCGGCCCTGTGACTGTGGAGGCCCAGAAATAACTCTGGGGCAAGGTGGCCGCTTGTAGGTAGGAGATGTGCTCTTGTCCTGCTCCTGTTCCTGTCAGCAAGGCTGGTGTAGGAGAACTGCCCGTGGCTTGTTCCGTGTGTTAAGCGGGGTTTGTCTATACGTGGGATGGGAGAGAGCACTTGGATTTCCCACTTCCGGCACCGTGCCTTGGACTGGGCCTGCAGACAAACTTCTGCATGCAGGAAGGAGAGGCGGGGGAAGAGACTGTCTCCCGCTCTCCGGTTCCCTTATGCCACAGGCATAGATGGCTTTAAAAGGGGATTAGCTACATTCTTGGAAGAGAGGCTGCTAGCTAGAGTGACTGAAGAGAGCCCAGAGCCAGCAGGCAGCCTCAGGGGAGGGCTTCGGCTTCTGTGACCTGTTTTTGGCCCTCCCAGGTAACTGGCTGGCCACTGTGTGAGACAGGGTGCTGGACTAGATGGACCCTCACTGGGCTGACCCAGCAGGGCTCTTCTGATGTCCTTTTGAGGGGAAGGCCTCAGCCTCTCTGCCTTGTAAGTTGGCTCTCTAGAGGAACTGGCTGGCCACTGTGTGAGACAGCGTGCTGGACTAGATGGAGTATTGGTCTGATCCAGCAGGGCTCTTCTGATGTTCTTATGAGGGGAAGGCCTTGACCTCTATGCCCTGTTGTTGGCCCTCCAGAGGAACTGGCTGAGGCCACTGTGTGAGAAAGGAATACTGGACTAGATGGACCCTTACTGGTCTGATCCAGCAGGGCTCTTCTGATGTCCTTGTGAGGGGAAGGCCTTGGCCTCTAATGCCCTGCTGTTGGCCCTCCAGAGGAACTGGCTGAGGCCATGTGTGAGACAGGATGCTGGACTAGATGGACCCTCACTGGGCTGACCCAGCAGGGCTCTTCTGATGTCCTTTTGAGGGGAAGGCCTCGGCCTCTCTGCCTTGTAAGTTGGCTCTCTAGAGGAACTGGCTGGCCACTGTGTGAGACAGCGTGCTGGACTAGATGGAGTATTGGTCTGATCCAGCAGGGCTCTTCTGATGTCCTTGTGAGGGGAAGGCCTTGGCCTCTGTGCCCCATTGTGGGCCCTCCAGAGGAACTGGCTGAGGCCACTGTGTGAGGCGGGATGCTGGACTAGATGGACCCTCACTGGTCTGATCCAGCAGGGCTCTCCTGATGTTCTTATGAGGGGAAGGCCTCGGCCTCTTTGCCCTGTTGTTGGCCCTCCAGAGGAACTGGCTGAGGCCCCTGTGTGAGGCAGGATGCTGGACTAGAGGGACCCTCACTGGTCTGATCCAGCAGGGCTCTTCTGATGTCCTTATGAGGGGAAGACCTCGGCCTCTTTGCCCTGCTGTTGGCCCTCCAGAGGAACTGGCTGAGGCCCCTGTGTGATACAGGAGGCTGGACTAGAGGGACCCTCACTGGTCTGATCCAGCCGGGCTCTTCTGATGGTCTTATGGGGGTAAGGCCTCAGCCTCTCTGCCCTGTTCTTGGCCCTCTAGAGGAACTGGCTGAGGCCACGGTGTGGGACAGGCTGCTGGACTAGATGGACCCTCGCTGATTTTCTTAAGTGGAAGACAAGGGATTTAAGGGGGACTGAGAACGACGGAACTTTTGCAAAGTAGTATGCTTTCTCACGTTCCTTTCAGAGCGGTACTTCCTTCGAAGGTGATAGAACTTAGCATTAACTCCCCCTCCCGCCCCCGCCGCCCCAAACAAAAGCCATCTGCAGCGAGGAGAGTGGATGACAGCCGCGCACATGCACACCCCGAAAAACCTGTGGTCCCTGTCAAAGGAAAGTGCATAGGAGGAAGGGCTTTATGTAGGCTGTTCCTCTTTGGTCTTGGCTGCTCGAAGCGTCTCTTGATACTCTGTCATGATCTTGTGATCTTGGAAGCCTCGGCAGAAAAGATAGGCGAAGTCGGGGGAGCCAGGCACCGTTTTAGGAAACGCTAAAGTGCTTCCTGGCAGAAAAGGAACAGAGAACAGAGAAACCCAATCCATCCTTTTTCCGCGCGCCCCGCTCCTGCCCTCTGAAGTCAGCAAGTAGTCCTCCATCAGGAGGTTCCAGGTGGGCGGCTTTTAATTACTTCTTAATTGGTCTTTGAACTGGCCCTTTTAGTTTGCTTTCTTGTTGTTCTCATTGAGATCCTCCGTAGCTGAAAAGTAATGTCTAAAAAAAAAAAAATGATGATAACCAGGCCCTCTTGGGGTTTCGGAGGGAGGGGAGGAGGGCTGAGAATACGGCTCATGCCTGCCAGTGTTCCCTCTAAGCCAAGTGAGTGTGAGCTAGCTCACAGCTTTTTGGCCTCCGGCTCACACATTTCTGTCTCCGCCCAGGAAGAGATGGCTCCAGAGCAAACTGATTTCTGCAGTAGCCACATTGCTCGCTCACAGGTTGTTCGCCAGTAGCTCGCAAAGTAGATTTGTTGTTCACAGGACTCCACAGCTCAGAGAGAGCGTTGAGTCTGCGTATCCTAAGAATTTTACCCTTCACATAGGTTCACTGACCTAAAGAGCTGTCGGTGGCAGAGGAGAGGTAGAAAATGAGTACCCCTCTGTTTGATTCACCCCTACGCTTGCCAACTCCCCCAGTGGGGGCGGGGTTTCCCCTTATTTTGGGCCCCCAATTGTGCCGCTGGTCACCGGGGGAAGCCCTGCCCCCAAAGAGTTCCAGCACGCCCGACGTGCCTGGCGTGACGTCATCGCACTGGACACACTGTGCAGGAGACGCTCTAGCCTTTGAGTAGAAACTCCATGGTGACTATAGAGTTTTTACCTGAATGCTAGAGTGTCCCCTAAACGACGTGCTCAGCGTGATGACATCACTTCTGGGTGACATCATTGAGGCTCACACGCAGGAGCCGGGCTGGATCCCCGTGCTGGAATCGAGGGGAAGATCCGGCAACCCTAGTCTCTGTCTGTCTGTCTGTCTGTCTGTCTGTCTGTCTGTCTGTCTCTCTCACACACACACACACACACACACACACACCTTTTTGCCATCAAGTTGCAGCCAATTTCTGGCAATCCTGTAGGGTTTTCGAGGCTGGAGACGATCGGAGGTGGCTTGCCATTGCCTGGCTCTGCATCATGACCCTGGACTTCCTCGGCAGTGTCCCATTCAAATAATGACCAGGGCCAACCCTTCATAGCTTCCAAGATCTAACAAGATTGGGCTAGTCTGGCCTATCAAGGTCAGGGCTGAGTTGCCCAGCCCTGTCTGTCCTAAGAACTTTATCCTTTTCATGTTCAGTTTGGCATGGCGGTTAAGTGCGCGGATTCTAATCTGGGAGAACTGGGTTTGATTCCCCACTCCTCCACTTGCAGCTGCTGGATGACCTTGAGCAAGCCATAGTTCTGTCAGAGCTGTTCTCCCAAGAGCAGTCCTCGAAAGAGCTCTCTCAGCCCCACCGGCCTCACAGGGTGTCTGTTGTGGGGAGGGGAAGGGAAAGGAGATTGTAAGCCGCTCTGAGACTTCTAGTGAAGGGCAGGGTATAAATCCAATCTCCTCCTCCTCCTCCTATTTAAAAAGCCCCTCAAGTTTCTAGCCCTCTTGGTGGCAGAGGAAAATGGGGAGGCACCATCTGATTCCCCCTCCGTACCCGAAGATATTTCTCTTCCACATATCTGACAAGAGTATTGATTCTTGGAAGCTCCTACCCTGAAAATCTCGTTGGTCTCTGACGTGCTCCTGGACTCATATCTGGCATTTCTACTGCAGACCGACCTGGCTAGTCTCTGAAACAATCTTTCACCTGTGTTCACTCACTTAAAGAGCCCCTCAAGTTTCCAGCCCTTCTCTGGTGGCAGAGAAGAGTTAGGAAATGAATGGCTGAGTTTGCCCCTTTCCTGCCCAAGAGCGTGAAGTCCAGACTCGGCAGGGTTCTGGCCGCGAAGGAGGCTTTTCTAGTGTCTGTCCCTCTGGCAAGCACTTGGATGGGAGACCTCCTTGGAATACCAGCAGTCGGGAGGCGGGGACAGGCTTTATTCAGCCCCCTCTCTGAATATCCTCCAGGCCCCCAGGAGGGGTCATTCGCCAGAGGTCGACGTGACTTCCAGGTGCAGACACACACACAATACAAAAATACCCCCAAAAATAGACTTCTCAGTCACAGTGTGCTAGGCATGCAAATCATAAAATCATTGAGTCGGAAGGGACCTCCAGGGTCATCTAATCCAACCCCCCGCACAACGCAGGAAATTCACGAATACCTCCCCCCCCGCCACTCCCCCAAGTGGCCGCTGTTCCACACCCAGAAGATGAAAGTGTTCTAGCATTGTCTGGAAAACGTTGGGAGTGCAGCGTAAGGGCTCCTGTTACTGTGCATAGGGGGGAGTGGTGCATCTGAGCGCCGCACAGACCTCTATCCCCCCCTCCCCCCATTCATGGCCCTGCCCCCCCTCCACCGCCGCCAGTAATTTTGCAAGGGCCCGAACCTCTCGGCTGAACTGAATCGCACCGGCCAGTCAAGGCCATTGGAGTTCCACCGTCGTTAACTCCAGACATGTCTTCTTCCCCTCCGCACCTTTCCCCTGTTTGAAAGTAGACCCTTCCCTCCTCCAGCCCCACGCTTCTTTAATTCCCCGGTGCAAGAGAATGGCAGGCACAACAACGCAGATACTTGTCTTTCTCCGTTACCATGACTTCTAAGCAGCCTGTCTGGGATCTGGGAAGCGACTCGGTGCCCGCTACTCGCCTTTATCACTATAGTTACACACATGTACACACGAAGCTGCCTTATTCTGAATCAGACCCTCGGTCCATCAAAGTCAGTATCGTCTACGCAGACTGGCAGCGGCTCTCCAAGGTCTCCGGCAGAGGTCTTTCCCATTACCCACGCCCGGGCACTTTCTTTTTTTAAAAAAACCAAATTTTTATTGGATTATTTTCAACATTGTTAAACATCGTTACCAATACATTTTCACAAAATTTTACCCTATCCCCCCACCCCCCTAATAGGCTTGCAACACTGCTATTAACAAAAAAAAGAAAATTAAAAGGTAATCAAGTTTAAACTTATAACAATCTACAAACCAGGTAACCTAATTTCAAATATATAAAGGCCTGACTTTTACAGACACATTTTCCAACCAAGGTACAGAACAATCAAATATTCATTTCATTTCTCATTGATTCTCAATACGCCCGGGCACTTTCAACTGAGGCTGCCGGGGATTGAACCTGGGACCTTCTGCATGCCGGGCAGCTGCTCTGCCACTGACCCGCAGCCCGCTTCCCCAAGCCACGCCCCCAGATGAATTTTAAGGCCAAAAGCTACGTTGGGAAGCAATGCCCCTTCAAGCGGTGGAATCCTGTGTGCAAACATCTTACTTTGTGAGCTCCTGGCGTTAAAGTTGTGAGCGAGCGATTGGGCTGCTGCAGAAATTAGTCTGCTCTGCAGCCGTCCTTCCTGAGCTGAGACAACAACGGGTGAGCTGGAGGCTAAGAAACGGTGAGCTAGCTCACACCAGCGCAGCTTAGAGGGAACACTGGTTGGGTGTTCCTATCGCAGAATTTTAGCATTGTATGCGGCACGGCCCTCGCTGGCGCAGCTCTCCTCCTGCCGCGATCGCATTTGGCTGTTTTGGGGGCGGTTGCCGAGGGAAGCCCCGGTTGCCTCGCCACCTCCCTCTGTGTGACGTCACAGTGCCCGCAGCGGTGCTCGGTGACCACCGGGGTGACATCAGCCGTCTCCGAGTGACAGGAACCGGCGGCCGCTTCTGACGTCTGGTGATCACTTCCAGGTTGCACGTGGGTGGTCCGGTCTGTGCTTGGGCTCTCTCTCTCTCTCTCTCTCGACAGGAGACGCACCCTGAAGTTGCGATGAGTGTAGAGTTCAGGTAACCCACCCGCCTCAGAACTGTCTTAAAATTCTCTCTCCCACGTCTCTGATTCGATGACCTTTCAGCCATGCCTTGCCTCCCGTAAAAACCTTTTGCCGTATTCCTTAGCGGCGGCCTTCATTTCTCCATTTGCAATGAACGCCACTTGCTCCTTAAGCAGGGCCTGGAATCATCCCCTAGGTTCCTGGGTCATCTGTCTATTTAATCCCTAGAGCTAGGAGTTTGAACAAAGTTGAGGATTGGAATAGGATACCTGTCCCAGTTAGTTCAGGGGACTTTAGAACAAGGGCTGGGAGGGGCTGTGGCTCAGTGGCCCCAGGTTGAATCCCCGGCATCTGCAGCTAAAAGGATCGGGAAGCAGGTAATCATAGAACCAGAGAGTTGGAAGGGACCTCCAGGGTCATCTAAGTCTAACCCCCTGCACAGTGCAGGAAATCCACAAATACCTATGAAGAAAGGTTAAAGCGCTTGGGGCTCTGTAGCCTGGAAAAACGACGACTGAAGGGTGACATGATCGAGGTTTACAAGATTATGCGTGGGGTAGAGCAGGTAGAGAAAGAAGTACTTTTCTCCCTTTCTCACAATGCAAGAACTTGTGGACAGACAATGAAATTGCTGAGCAGTCGGGTTAGAACGGATAGAAGGAAGTCCTTCTTCACCCAAAGAGTGACTAACACATGGAATTCACTGCCACAGGAGGTGGCAGCGGCTACAAGCATGGACGGCTTCAAGAGGGAATTGGATAAACATATGGGGCAGAGGTCCATCAGTGGCTATTAGCCACAAGGTATAGATAGGAACCCTCGGTCTGGGGCAAGGGATGCTCTGTATTCTTGGTGCTTCAGGGGGAGGGCAACAGTGGGAGGGCTTCTCGTGTCCCGGCCCCACTGCTGGACCTCCTGATGGCACCTGGTGTTTTTGGCCACTGTGTGACCCAGAGTATTGGACTGGATGGGCCATTGGCCTGATCCAACGTTGGCTTCTCTTATGTCCTTATGTTACCTTTCCCCCCCACACCCGCAGTGACCCCAGTTCCATGCCCAGAAGATGGCAAACTCCAGGATCCCCGGCCAAAGTGGCTTGGAGAAGAATTGCTTCCTGGCCCCAAAGTGGTGCTCGGCATTTCCCTGGGCGTGTAAGAAAGGGCCACGAGAACTAAGCCCTGAGGCAACCCCTCCTGCCCTCCCTTCTCCTGATCTGCCTAATGACATGAAAGGCCTCCGCCTGAGACCCTGGAGAGCCACGGCCTGTCTGAGTAGACCAATATTGACTTTGATGGACCGATGGGCTGATTCGGCATGAGGCGGCTTCACGTCTTCTTGCGACTCCTGGGATTCCAGGCCGCCTGGACTGAGTTTGATAAAACAGAATTTTACGCAGGTGCCTTCTTCTAGTTTGCACTCGACGTTAGTGAAGAATCAGTGCATTTCCCAGTGAAACGGAGGCTCGATTTTAAACACGATCCTGGCGAGTTTGGAGCGCCTCCCCCAAGGCGCTTTGCCGTCACACGGCGTCTCATTTAAACAGTCAGCCCAAATTGAAGGGGCATCACGTGGACTCAAAGTGCCTTTGCCTTCTGTGACTGCTGGTTAGCGAGAGCTCAGATCTCAGTGAAACTCTCAGGGCGTTGCTCTGAGCTCTGGGGCTGTTTCTGCACATGCTGGTGGGAAGCACCGTCAACTCGCAGCTGACTTACGGGCGACCCTGTAGGGTTTTCAGGGCCCGAGACAAACAGAGGTGGTTTGCTGTTTGCCTCCCTTTGCGTAGCTACCCTGGTCTTCCTCGGTGGTCTCCCATCCAAGTACTAACCAGGGCTGACCTTGCGTGGCTTTCAAGCTCTGATCAGATCGGGCCCGCCTGGGCCATCCAGGTCAAAGAAAGACCGGAACAGAGCTGGTTTGCCGTTTGCCTGCCTCTGCGTGGCAACCCTGGACTTCCTTGGTGACTTCCCGTGTGCGGTTCTGGAGGCCTCGCTCCGAAAAGGGTGTGGGCAAAATCGAGAGGGTGCAGAAGAGAGCGACGAGGATGATCAGGGGTCTGGGGACTGAGCCCTATGAGGGAAGGCTGAAGGCCTTGGGAATGTTTAGGTTGGAGAAGAGGAGACTGAGGGGGGACATGATGGCTGTCTTTAAATATCTGAAAGGCTGCCATTCGGAGGAGGGCAAGGAGCTGTTCCAGTTGGCAGCAGAGGAGAGGACCCGGAGCAATGGGTTTAGATTACATGCAGAAAGGTATCGGCTGGATATTAGGAACACTGGCAGATTAACCATTAAGCAGACTAAGCATGTGTTGAAGGCACCAGGGCCAAAGGGGGCACCACAAAGTTCGGAAAAGGGTGAAAAGATGTAGAAAAATGCCTTTTAGGTCATGAATATCGGAACTCTGATACATTTAACTTCTGAAATATTAAAATAGATGTCGCATTGCATTTTTGCAGAAGTTTATGTAGCTAAAGTTTGGCTGAGTTTGTACAGTATATTGTGTTATCATATGAATAAATTTTTCTATTGCTGCAACCAGCATTGCATATATATCTGGTCAGGCAGGTCAACAACTAAGATGGACTGGGTCAGTGTGGAAAGGAGGGGGGGGCGCCAAGATTGGTCAGTGTTTAGGGCACCTGGGAGCCTTAATCCGCCCCAGATTAGGAAAAACTTTTCCACGGCCAGAGGGGTTCAAAGGCGGAATCAGCTGCCTAGGGCAGTGGTGAGCTCCCCTTCACTGACAGCTTTCGAGAAGAGGCAGGGCGAATATTTGTCAGGGATGCTTTAGACTGGTCCTGCACTGGGCAGGGGGTTGGACTGGATGGTCTGTATGGCCCCTTCCAACTCTGTGATTCTATGCGTCCCCCATCCAAGCACTAACCAAGACCAACCTTCTGTGACTGCTGTATAGAGAGAGGACAGATCTCAATGAAACTCTCAGAGCTTCCCCCTGAGGTTTTTGGGCAGTTTCTTTACATGTTGGTGGGAAGCGCCAGCAGCTCGCAGCCAACTTGTGACCAACCCCGTAGGGTTTTGAAGCCAAGAGACGTTCAGAGTTGGCCTGCCATCGCCTGCCTCTGCCTTCCTCGGTGGTCTCCCATCCAAGTGTGAACCAGGGCAGACCCCGCTTAGCTTCCGAGAGCTGGCGAGATTGGGTGAGCCCGGGCCACGCAGGGCAGGGCAGTTTCTGTGTGGCCCTCGGCAAATCAGGCCCTTAATGTCGCTTTCCCTACCTTGCAAACAAACCCACCAAAGTCAGTAGACCACACAACTTTATTACTAGCCGATTGGTACCTAAGGACATAAGAGAAGCCCATGTTGGATCGGGCCAGTGGCCCGCTGTCACACAGTGGCCAAAAATACCAGGTGCCATCGGGAGGTCCAGCAGTGGGGCCAGGACACTAGACGCCTTCCCACTGTTGCCCCCTCAAGCACCAAGAATACGGAGCATCACTTGCCCCAGACTGAGCCTTATGCAGCCTAAATGACAAACTCTGCCTCTGTGAAGCACGGTTGCCCGGAGGTGGTATTTGTTCACCCGGGGTGTCCGAGCCGTCACCACCACTGAAAAGGCCCTGTTGCCAGTCACTACCCGCTCGACTCCGGAAGGTGGGGAGGGGGGGCACCGAGAGGAGGGTCCACAGTGAAGATCTTCAATGGGGCAAGTTCACGTGGGTGCAGGAGGGTCCATCGCCCCTCTACTTCTCAGTCACACTCAGCGTTCCCGCTAAGCTGAGTCGGTGCGAGCTGGCTCACAGTGTTTTAGCCTCCGGCTCACAGATGTTTGTCTCAGCTCAGGAAGGGAGGGCTCCAGAGCAAACTAATGTAAGCAGTGGCCAAATGGCTCGCTCACAACTTTTATGCCGGTAGCTCACAAAGTAGAATTTTTGCTCACGGGACTCGAACTCATGTGTTATGAGGGCCGGATCTGACATGAATGAGACCGTGTTGGGCCGGGCCATGTGTATCATAAAAGGTAATGCCGGGGTTGTTGTTGTTCAGTCGCACAGTCGAGTCCGACTCTTCGCGGCCCCATGGACCAGATCACGCCAGGCCCTCCTGTCTTCCGCCGTCCGCTGAAGTTTGCTCAATTTCATGTTCGTTACATCGATGACACTGTCTCACCATCTCATCCTTTGCCGTCCCCTTCTTCTTTGACCTTCAATCTTTCCCAGCATCAATCAGGGTCTTCTCCAGTGAATGCTCCCTTCTCATTTGGTGGCCAAAGTCTTTGAGCTTCAGCTTCAGGATCTGGCCTTCCAGGGAACAATCAGGGTTGATTTCTTTTAGGATTGATTGATTTGATCTCCTTGCAGTCCAAGGGACTCTCAAGAGTCTTCTCCAGCACCATAGTTGGCACAATGCCGGGGAGCGGAGATATAAACTTTATAAAGGGCACAGACAAACACAGTTAAAGATTTTTTTGAATTTAGATAACACATTTTCGGTGAGTTCAACACCCCCGGTTCAGAGGGAGCATTGGTCCCCCTCTTTTTATCCCACCCTGCCTATACGGAGCTCTGGGTCGCACGCATTGTTCTACCTTCCCCTGTTTTATCTGCATAACAACCCTGTGGGCTCAGAGGTGGTAGCTGGTCCGGCAAGCTTTGTGGCAGGCAGAGTGAGGATTTGAAGTCAGATCTTTCATCTCCCAGTTTGATACTTTTAACACCACCCTGGCTTAGGTGCTCACAGAGGGTATTTTTAGAATCATAGAACCATTGAGTTGGAAGGGACCTATAGGGCCATCTAGTCCAACCCCCTCCATAATGCAGAAAATTCACAAATACCTCCCCCCACACACACACACACACACCGTGAGTGACCCCTGTTCCATGCCCAGAAGATTACAAAAAAAAATCCAGGATCCCTGGCCAAATTGGCCTGGAGAAGAATTGCTTCCTGACCCCCCAAAGTGGCGATTAGCATTTCCCGGGGCGTGTAAGAAAGGGCCATGAGAACTAAGCCCAGGGGCAACCCTTCCTGCCCTCCCTTCTTGTGATCTGCCTAAGTTCACAGAGCCAGCTTTGCTGTCAGATGGCCATCTAGCCTCTGCTTGAAAACCTCCAAAGAAGGAGAGCCCACCACCTCCCGAGGAAGCCTGTTCCCCTGAGGAACCGCTCTGACTGCCGGGAAGTTCTTCTTAGCATTTAGCAGAAAACTCTTCTGTTTTAATTTCAACCCGTCGGTTCTGGTCCGACCTTCTGGGGCAACAGAAAACAACTCAGCCCCATCCTCTAGATGACAGCCCTTCGAGTACTTTAAGATGGTTATCATATTGCCTCTCAGTCGGTCTCCTCTCCAGGCTAAACACCCCCCAGCTCCTTCAGCCTTTCCTCATGGGACTTGGCCTCCAGACCCCTCGCCACCTTTGTTGCCCTCCTCTGGACACGTTCCGGCTTGTCTATATCCTTCTTAAATCATGGTGCTCAAAACTGAACACAATACTCTAAACGTTTGCCTCACCTGTCTCAGCTTCTGTGGTGTGACAGTTGCCAAACTCAGCTTCTGTTTCTCAATCTCCCTCCCCCTCCTTTTTGTCCCCCTCCAGCAGTGACCAGGACAGGGGGCGGCTAACCCCCTCGCCGGATATCATTGTCCTTTCCGACAATGAGGCTTCCAGTCCCCGCTCCAGTTCCCGGATGGAGGAGAGGCTCAAGGCCGCCAACCTGGAAATGTTCAAGGTAAGGCGCTTCTCTGCCCCGGTTCCTGAGAACGGAGAGGCCGGGAGCTCCAAGGGCTCGAAGTTCCCACTTGGATACAAGATATTCGTCCATTTGGACATGCATCATGCACGGTCATAGCTTCTTCCAAGGGATCTTGGAACGTGTGGTTCTAAGGGGGTGCGATTCCACATGCTTTCATCGAGGCCCTTAACTCTTTGCTGGTTGGACAGTGGTTTCTGGGGTGATTCTGCCCTTTGGGCGTTTTACTGGGGCATGCAGCCATGGGAAAGTGCAAACCATGCTGCTTGGGTAACACGTGAGATCCCGGCAGGAGCTCCAAAGCTCATTAATGGTTTTGCAAAAAACGAGGTTATGGCTCGTGCCCCGGGGCCGTTCTGGCATCCTCGGCCGCTCTGGCCATGGGCCAGAGGAGACAGGGAGATCCTGCCCGTACACGTCTGCAAGCAATCCTTTTGCTCCCCGCCACGAATGGGGCGCCTCTCACCTCGACCTGTGTCCTCCTCTCCCCAGGGCAAAGGCGTCGAGGAAAGGCAGCAGCTGATCAAGCAGCTTCGGGACGAGTTGCGGCTGGAGGAGGCCCGGCTGGTGCTGCTCAAGAAGCTGCGGCAGAGCCAGCTGCAGAAGGAGAACGTGGTACAGAAGGTGATGCGTTGCGCGGGGGCCCCTCGGAGGGGGTGGGCCGTTCACGGAGCGCACCATGGTTCCTGGATGGTGCGCTGTGAGAGCGGCTGAAAATCTGAGCCCCCGTGCCAGATGCCGAAAATCTGAGCCCCCGTGCTAGATGCCGAAAATTTGAGCCCCCGTGCTAGATGCCGAAAATTTGAGCCCCCTTGCCAGATGCCAAAATATGAGCCCTCATGCCAGATGCTGAAAACCTCGTGCAAGATACCGAAAATTTGAGCCTCATGCCAGATGCAGCCACCACCCTTTGCCTGTTAGAACAGGGAGACTGTGTACGGCATTGGTTCCCCTACCCGTATTTCCCCTACCCCCATCTTGGCTGTGACATCCTCCCATGGGAGGGTCCACTAAGATTCTCTGACACAGCCCCTTGTGCCCCCATTCACCAAGCATGACCCCTCCTCTCCTGGAGCCCTGACTTGGATCAGGACAGATCACCGGGAGGGGAGGTTTGCCAGCAGCTGGGTGGAGCCCGGAGATCTCCCAAAATTACAGGTGGTCTCCAGACTGCAGAGGTCAGTCCCCCTGGAGAAAATGGCGGCTTTGGAGGTCGGACGCTCACGTTATCACATCTCTACTGAGCTAGTTCCCCTCCCTAAACTCCACCTCCCCAGGCTCCACCCCCAGATCTCCAGGAATTTCCCAGCCTGGAGCTGGCAGCCCTACCTGGCGGCAGTAGCTCCATTCTGGCGTGACCCCATGTCATGATCCCAGCGGGTTGCCACCTTCAGCTGCCACCACTCTGGACTTCGGGTCCCTTGAAAAGGCCAAGAGTACCCTCCCAAGGCCAACCAAAATGCCCCTTTTAAGCCGAGAAACATAGGCGTGATGACCACGCAGAGAACAATTAAACAAATGGTTTATTAATACGGTACCGGGGCAAGGAAAACAAGCCAAGGTGCTTTAAAATATATAACAGCGTATAAAGGCAAAATAAACAAATCTAATGCAACTACCTAGTTCTTCTTAACTGATTACTACTTCAAGGCCCACAGCCTTTTATACCAGGCCTGTTCCTGTACTCACTCTGTCCCAAGTGAGGGATCTTTCTCTCAGACCAGTCCCCTCAGTTATACTCTGTGTGAGGCAAGACTGCAGAAGAGAAAAGATGAAGAAGAGAAGAGAAGAGATTGGATTTATACCCCGCCCTTCACTGCCCAAAGGCGCCTCAGAGCGGCTTACAAACTCCTTTCCATTCCCCTCCCCACAACAGACACCCTGTGAGGCAGGTGGGGCTGAGAGAACTTCTGACAGAAACTGCTCTTTTTCAAGAACAGCTGTGCCAGAGCTTGTGACTGACCCAAGATCACATCAGCAGGTGCAAGTGGAGGAGTGGGGACTCAAACCCCGTTCTCCCAGATTAGAGTCCGCACACTACACCAAGAATGCAGTTTCACATTTCAGAAAGCTTAAGTTACATCTCCTCATACAATCCCTGAACTCCGATTGGTTACAACCGTTGCTAAGCATTGTGGGGATTGTAGGCTGTCTGCTTTCCACTCTCCTGGGCCTAGGCCACACCAGGTCTCGTCTCCCAGTCCTACACAGATCATGACACCCCAGCTCTAGGTTTGCTCTGAACCCAAACGGCCACTTGAGCTTCCAGACGTCCCAGCAGGCCATGGTTTTAACACCCACACGCCTGCTTTCATTTTCAGTCTGGTCCTTGCTCTGGTCTCTTGGGGGGGGGGGAGCGGAACAGCACCTGCAGCCATGGCTTTGTCAGTTCAGGCGTTGTGGTCAGCCATGCTCAGCACATCCCATGGTCTGCAGAGCTGCTTCAAGCCCTGGCTTTAGTCGCTGACCAGCTGGGGTGGTGTAAACTTTTGGTTCAGGCATCCCCCGCCAGCCCGCTTCACACTCATAATGTCAGATCGTGGTCTGGTGCCGCGGGAACAGTCCCCGGGTTTGCCCCCCTCTCTCTTCCCCTTGCAGTTTAATTAGCGACCGCCACATTAGTGGAGAGCACCATTTGCCAGGATGCGTGAACCAGCCAAGTCTGCTTTGTGCATCTGTGGCTTGCTGCTTTACGCTTCCGTGGGCTGCAGGTTTGGAGCAGAAGCACACACACACATAGTTTGTTGGTTCGACTCTTTAACGAGAAACTGTGCCAGAAATGCCGGCGGGAGGATGGGGGGGATGTTCCAGGAGCTGGAAGGGTTGTTGCACGACGTGCCCATGTCACTAGAAGTGATGCCGTGTAGTGGTTAGGAGCGCGGACTCTAATCTGGGAGAATCAGGTTTGATTCCGTACTTCTCCACGTGCAGCTGCCGGGTGACCTTGGGCAAGCCACAGTTCTCTCAGAGCTGTTCTCTCGAGAGCAGTTCTCGAAAGAGCTCTCTCAGCCCCACCTACCTCACAGGGTATCTGTTGTGGGGAAAGGAAGGGAAGGAGATTGTAAGCCAGGTGATAGTTTGGGGTTGCATGCAAGTTGACCCACAGCTGAGCTTTTTAAACCGTTGCTCAGTGCCGCGTCCGAATAGAGCCGAAATTAGCCCAGCTGCTCCACGTTTGCCCAGGGCGGTAACTTCCCTGTTCTTCTGGGGGCTTATCGAGAAAGAACATATATATCCCTGAAACGTGGAGTGAAGCAGGTCTCCAGTTTCGATCCGGGGAGGTACAGTACTGCCGGTACCCATAGCGCCGGAAGCTGAAGCTCTCCATCAAAATTAATGCCAGCGTCGCTGTCTCTGTTCTCCGCTAGACTCCGGTGGTTCAGAATGCAGCATCTATCGTCCAGCCATCTCCTGCCCATGTCGGACAGCAGGCTCTGTCCAAACTTCCCTCCCGGCCTGGAGCTCAGGGGGTCGAGCCCCAAAACCTCCGAACATTACAGGTAAGGAACGCGGTGGTCCGCTGGTTCTTTCGTTTCCCGAACTGTTCCTTTGGGGCCCTTGAGCGTAACAGTCACAAGTCCCTTCAGGAGATGTCTGCTACTTAGCTGTAGCGGTGTCGCCTCCTATGGTCGCAAGAATTCAAATCTGATGTTGCTCTTTCCAAGTTTGATGTTTAATGTTTCGCAGAGTTCATTTCCTGTACATTCCAGAAGCAAACTTTGCAAGGCTCCAAAATCTTGCCCAGAGTCATTGTCCTTGTCTCGTGCGGCTGAAGAAATTGGCTTGCCTTGCTTGCCTCTCATACTCGCCCACCAAAATCTAATTGGCTTGGCTTGAAAGTGAGAGTTCTGTATACTGCTGTAAGGTAAAGGTAAAGGTTTCCCTTGCTAGGAAGCCAGTCGAATCCGACTTTAGGGTTGTGGTGCTCCTCTCCGTTTCCAAGCCGAAGAGCCAGCACTGTCCAAAGACGTTTCCGTGGTCGTGTGGCCAACATGACTAGACGCCAAGGCGTGTGGAACACTGTTACCTTCCCCCCGAAGTGGTACCTATTTATCGACTTGCAATTTCTTGCTTTCGAACTGCTAGGTTGGCAGGAGCTGGAACTTGAGACGGGAGCTCACTCCCGTCATGCAGCACCCAGGTCTCGAACTGCTGTATACCGCTGTAAAGGTAAAGGTTCCCTTGCTCGAAAGCCAGTCGAATCCGACTCTAGGGCTGCGGTGCTCATCTCCGTTTCCAAGCCGAAGAGCCAGCGCTGTCCGAAGACGTTTCCGTGGTCATGTGGCCGGCATGACTAAACACTGAGGCGCACGGAACGCTTTTACCTTCCCACCGAAGTGGTACCTATTTATCTACTTGCAGTTTCTTGCTTTCAAACTGCTCGGTTGGCAGGAGCTGGTACTAGAGACGGGCGCTCACTCTGTCTTGCGGCACCCGGGTCTTGAAATGCTGAACTACTGACCTTCCACAGCCTGCCAGTTCAGCGTCTTAACCACTTGAGCCACCGCAGCTCCTGTGTACCGCCGTACCCTTCTATTAATCTGACTTCCACTTCCTTTCCCCTGGCGTTCATGCATGTCCTCTGCAGACAAGGCAGGGGCCCCTCTGCTCACCCTGTGCAGGACCAGCAAAGCCCCGTCTCCTCCAAGCTGCGGGCTGCCAGCGAAACGCTATCTCCTCCAACCGGGAGGATGCAAACCAAAGCGCTTCCTTCTGCACCGACGCTGCCCATCCGTAGCACCACGCGACTCGGGGCTGCCCATCGTCACAGGCACGAAGCATTTGAGGGAAGCGTGCGCACGCTCGCAAAGAACGGAAGAGCCGCTCAGAAATAAATCATTCCGGGGTTGTCTCCGTAGCAAGCCTGTCTGAACTCGTCTGCCATTTCGTGGCGGGTTTCTTTCTTTTCAGTTTAAGCTTGCAGAGATCAGCCAAAAACACACAAGCGGTTAAGATTTCCATTAGTCGACCGTAGAGCAGGACGGAGCCCCCAGGTAACTCCTGTGTCGGCACCGCTCCTCGCCAAGCTGGAGGAGGGAGCTTCGAGAGACCCTTTGCTTTCTCCAGGTCTTCTTCAATGTGGGAGATACCACCGGCCTTTGAATGACGTCCCTCTCCCATTCTTGCCGCTTGGAGACCTTCCTGTTGCGTTTGAGAACAGGCGGCGGGGGGGGGGGGTGTTTTCCCCTCGTAGGGCCGGCCAGCTGGCTTCTTCCAAGAACCCCCCCTCCTTTCCCCCTCCGCACTGTCGCATCGGTTCCCAGAAACGCATTAGCATTGCATTGACCTTTTTACGACGTTCACGCACTCCGTGTTGGGGGATGGGGGGAGGGTGCGGCCGCCGCGCCTGGATCCCTGCCAGAAGACATCTTGGCAGCCCAGATCCTTTGATGGGAGCCTCTTCCCTGAAGGCAAAGACGCACCTTCGGGTTCAGGCAGCCGGCTGTTTGGCAGCATCTGCCGCCATTAGGCAGAACGCGGGAGCCGGGAAGCGAGAGCCCAGGATGACCTCCTTTTGGGAGGGCCGTTGTGGGTTCTGCTCACGGACGTGTCGTAACTCGGGGGTGGCCGGCGGGTGGATCGCTGGCAAGAGGCGGCCTGAAAGAAGTTCAGTGCAGCTCTAATACAGACACGCCATTTTGTTTCACAGTCCGGCGTTCTGTTTCCCACAGTGGCCAAGCCAGATACCTCCGGGAAGCCCAGAAGCAGGGGGTTTGAAGCAGGCCCGTAGCTACGGTGGGGCTTTGAGGGGCTCCACCCCTTTTCTTAAAGGCATAGCCCCACAAGAATGTATCCTGTAAATGCTTTTCCCAATCATTTGTAAACATTTTTTTTAAAAGGCGCTCCTTTAAGCAGAGTGGGCTGCTGTAGTCAACTGATTCCCACACTGAGCAAGGGGGTTGGAGTAGGTGACCTCTAGGATCCCTCCTAACTCTGTGTTGAGAAACTGGTCTTCTTTCAGAGAGTTTTTCTGCCTAAGTGCTAGCTTTCTGGACTATAGAAGTCATCACCACCACCACTCCCAGCCAGATCGTTATCAGAATTGTTGCTTCGGCTGGCAGAAGTGATTAGCTTGCAGCCGCTGAGAACTGTCATCTAAAGTGGTTGACAGCTCGTGATTTAGAGATCTCCCCCGGTCACAGCTTTCCCTTGGCTAAATGGCTTTTCTTTCCGCGCTGAGAACTTCAGGCCCACCGGAAAAAAAAATTGCCTCACGAGCCACAAGATCCTGGCTACGGGCCTGGTGTGAAGGCAGTCTGGTTGCCTCTCAGCCGGCGACGCCCAGTGGCAGAGTGCCTCTGAAGCTGGAGGTTCCACTTAGCTGTGAGAGCCAGCTTGATCAGCCTTTCCCTCTCCACGAGGGACAGATTTAAGCTCGAGGTTGGTGAGGCAGAAGCAGCTCACACAACATTTTGTTGACACTTCGGCTGCTACTCTGCAACGGCGTCCTCGGTCTGGGCAGCTATGGCATGCTTGTTATGAGCAGCAGGGCATCTCCCTGAGAAACCTGATCTGTTCTCATGACCCCTTCATGAGTCCCTGAAGTCCCCTGGAGTTCTCCGGCACGTAGTTTGAAAACGGCCGCTGTGTAGTCACATGTCGCGATTTTGCCACCGGTCCGTTGAGCCGGAAGCAAGTGGTGGCACAGTGCCAGGGAGGCTCGAAAGTTTCAATCAAGTCCCGGAAGTAAAAACATTCCTGAACCTGGTCAGAGGGCTCCGAAGGAGGCAGAGACGCGGACACCGCTGGCCCTGCTGCTCTTAACGGCCCTCGGCTCTTGAACCCTCCCGCGGCTTTTCCGGAGCGTCAGCCGACCGACTGGTTTGGCAGTCCAGTGGCTGATAACGCCCAAAGATCCTGCAGACCCCACCCTACCAGCTTCAGCTTAACCAGAGGTCCCGGCCAATGCTCCCTCTAAGGTATGGAGCTTGAGGGTTAAGCAGCTTGAGGGTTGAGTGAGATGCTCCCGCGTGTCAGTTGTGGGCCCCTCGCAGTGTCATTCCCACCCTCTGTGTTTAGAATTGCCGGTCTCCCTCTTGGCCGCCAACCAAAAGCGTCGGCCGTGGGGTCTTAACGGGAAAGGCCAAATAAAATTGTGCCTTCCCGACACTGCTGCTGCTGCTGCGCGCTCCTGGCTCAGTAGACCGGCGGCCACTCTGAAGTTCCTTGGAAGCCCATATGAGGCTCTTCAGTCACCCAAACAGGGATGGCAAAGAAACTTCCCTCACAGACGGAGATGGTGCCTGCGGTGGCAGGGGGAGCGGGGCGGCCAGTTTCCCATGAGTCCACATCCTTGGTTGCACCAATCAACTCAAGACGTCTTGGGTTCGCTGTAGTACTGTGCACTTCACAGCTGAGGACAGCGTTCTGTTCTCTGGGCCCTGCCGCTTTAGCTGTCCCGAGAGGAGGCTATTCCACATCCTGAACACATGAAGCTGCCTTATACTGAATCAGGCCCTTGGTCCCTCAAAGTCAGTCTTGTTATTATAAGAACATAAGAGAAGCCAATGTTGGATCAGGCCAATGGTCCATCCAGTCCATCCATTCCAGGATGGCCAAAATACCAGGGGCCATCAGGAGGTCCAGCAGTGGGGCCAGAACACCAGAAGCCCTCCCACTGTTGCCCCCCACAAGCACCAAGAATACAGAGCATCATTTGCCCCAGACATAAGAACATCAGAGAAGCCAATGTTGGATCAGGCCTATGGTCCATCCAGTCCAGCACTCCGTCACACAGTGGCCAAAATACCAGGGGCCATCAGGAGGTCCAGCAGTCTACTCAGAGAGGCAGCAGCTCTGCTGGGTCTCAGGTGGAGGTCTTTCATGTCCCGATTCTGTGGTCCCTTTTTAGCTGGAGAAACCAGGGATTGAACCTGGGACCTTCTGCGTGCAAAGCAGATGCTCTCCCGCTGAGCCATGGCCTGCCTTCCTGCTTCAGCCTCGTGTCTTTGTCCGGCCGCTCTTAAAGACCACCCTAGGACCTGAACTCGCCCATCCCAAAACAAGGCTCCCCGACTGCCCAGTGCCCTCCCCTGCCCCGTGCAGGCAGGACTTGTCGTCCTCCCAAAGATCCTGCAGACCCCACCCTACCAGCTTCAGCTTAACCAGAGGTCCCGACCAATGCTCCCTCTAAGGTATGGAGCCCTGCGAGCAAAAAGTCTACTTTGTGAGCTACTGGCATTAAAGTTGTGAGCCAAGTGGTTTGGCTGCTGTATATATTAGTGTGCTCTGGAGCCATCCTTCCTCTGAGCTAAGACAAAAATGTATGAGCCGGAGGCCAAAAAACTGTGAGCTAGATCACAGTAACTCAACTTAGAGGAAATACTGGTCCTGACGGTTTTGCTAGCTGATGGATACACCTTGTCTGCCTTTGCGTGAATGTGTGGCCTCCTCTGGCCAACCAGAAAACCCTGCGTCAGGCAGGCTTCCAAAAGGAGTCACAGCAAGTTCCCCCCACGAGGATTTTCTTGGGTCACCCCTCTGGATCACCCCTCATACGATGGGCCCTTCTGCCCTCAGTCCCAGGGCGCGTTCATAGCAGGGCCAGTGTTCAGTAGGGATCGTTAGAGAGCGGGTGAGAGACCCCGTGGCCTTGGGAGGAGACCCCACTGGGCAGTCTTGGGAATCACCACCTTGCCCTCTCGGGGCGGTGGGCGGCGTGGCTGTGGGCCAGCCCCACCCCTCCTTGCCACCCCTTCCACTGCCGGGAACGGAGGTGGCAGCTGCTCCTCTTCCTTATATCCTGCCCTCCTTCACTTCGTTTGCCTGCCACAGCGGGCAACAGCCAAGAAGAGGGAAGGAGGCAGCCGTGGTTCTTAGCGGCGGTGTCAGCTGCTTTTAGCAGCAACAGCAGCTTACTTGCCTTGGTGGGTGAGCAAGTAGCAGCGGCGAGTAGGGGCAGTTGCTGTTCCCCTGCCTGCCCTCTCTCCGGGTGCATTCAGACAGGGCATTTAAGCCGGTTAGAAACGGAGTACTTACGCACAATCACACGCACAACATCTGCCTTCCGTCCCTAACCGTTGCCAATCGTCACAAACACCCCTTAAACCGGTGTAGTTTGCCACTAGGTGCCCAAGTGGTGTTATCCTGAGTGCTCCGGTTCTAGCCGCTTCCCCCCGTCTGATCGCTCTCCGCCGGTGTTGAGCCACTTCCGCTCAGAAGCCTGAGGCTTCCGCTTTTCATCCTCCATTATTTTTTTTAGCGTCGGCGATGTGTGCTTGGGCGAAGCTTTGCCCCAGTGTTAACGGAAACAAAATTTAAGCGGTGCCTAGTTTAAGGCTTTAGAGGAGTCTGGGACCTCACGGAGGCCGGTTTCAGTGTTAAAGTTTAAAGGGAAGTCTTCACTTCAGGGCATGCTTTTCGGGATACGGTGTTCTGCGCATGCGCAAGGATCCCAATTATATGAAAGGTTGCCTATGCGCATGCGCAAACTGAAAAAAAAAATTAAAAACCCCGCTGATGCTCACTGCTGTGTGCCTAGTGTGGATGCCCGGGAGCAATGTGCTGCGCAGTGGGAGAGGTATGTGTGACTGCGCTTGTCCTGGATCAAATTAGCCCAGTTGGAACCAGAGCAATTTACACCGCTTCCGGCACACCGTCTGAACGCACCCTCCGTGTCTTAGCCGCATCTGGGAAGAGAGCTGCCAGACGGTTTCTCACCGAGGTCCCCCAAACCTCAGGATTGGGCCTGAGGCTACGGGGAGGCCTACACGGACTGGCCGGCACCACAGCGTGCATGACTTGGAATGCTTCCCAGAATCCTCTTTCTGTGCTCCCAGGTTTTCCAAGAGGACAACCTGACCCTGATAACAGTAGAAAAGAGCAAGAGTCCGGTAGCAGTTTAAAGACTTAACTAAACTTGTGTCAGGGGAGGAGCTTTCGAGAGTCGCCGCTCACGTCTTCAGACACCGCTTCCCATACTAACTTCTTCAGACACCGCTTCCCACACTAACTTCTTCAGATATCTGAAGAAGTGAGCGGCGAGTCTGAAGAAGTTAGTATGGGAAGCGGTGTCTGAAGACGTGAGCGGCGACTCTCAAAGCTCCTCTTCTCCCACAAATTTTGTTAAGTCTTGAAGGTGCTACCGGACTCTTGCTCTTTTCCACTGCGACAGACAGACTCACGTGGCTACCCGTCTTGATCTGTACTGATAACAGAAAATGTTCCCCCAACGAGATGCAGAAGTCTTGAAAGACACTGGTGTACCTTCACCGTGCCATAATGTATTTTGGACTTGACTTACCCAATGCAGCTATCCCTCGGTTGTAAAGTTGGCCATCAAGGCGCTGCCGGCCGATAACTCTGCTGATGGAGGATGAAGGAGCCGGCCTCTTCTGGACAGGGCTGCCCTCCCCCACCCCAAAGGAGCCAGGTTTGCAGCTTAAAAAGGGTTCCCTTGCTTGAAAGCCAGTTGAATCCGACTCTGGGGGGGGGCGGTGCTCATCTCCATTTCTAAGCCAAAGAGTCAGCGCTGTCCGGAGACTTCTCACGGAATGTTGTTACCTTCCCACCGAAGTGGGATTTATCTATTTATCTACTTGCGATTCCTTGCTTTCAAGCGGCTTAGGCCGGCAGGAGCTGGGGCCAGAGACGGGAGCTCACTCCGTCACGTGGCACTCAGGTCTCAAAACTGCCGAGCTACCAACCTTCCAGTCTGCAGCTCAGCGTCTTTGTGCATCTTGGGATGCTGCGGGAGCGCAATGTAGCCTTGCTTCTCCATACTCTGATCCTCTGGAGATTGGACTCCTGCAGTGCGCTGTGCATGGGCTCGGCCGTGCTCTGCTTGCTTGCATTTCAGTGTGCCTGCCGGTTCAAGATTTTCAGCAGAGGTCATTTTTTTGGTGGTGCCGTGTGCCCTCTGAGGTGCAGTGGGTGATCAGCAAACGCAGGGCCTTTTAAAGTGGTGGCCCCTCCTTGTTGGTGTTCCATCCTCACAGCTGCTCACCTGAGCTCTTATAGATACACGAAGACCTTCAGGTGAGACGGCAGGCATCCATCTCTGTTGTCCTCCCTGCTCTAGTTCCCAGCCCACTGAAAGAGCCTGTTTGATTCCACCTCGTGCCCCCAACAGATTCATATGAAATTGTCGCTACCGGTACAATTTTATCGTTTCATTTTAATGGTTTTAATGTGGTTTTATTGTGACTAGTCTTGAACTCGGTTTCAGTGGTCCGCCCTGAGCCCGCTTCGGGGAGGACGGAATAGAAATCAGTCCATCAATCAGTCACTTTCCCCGATTCTCTCAGGCTTTATGTTGGCCGGATCAAGTCGTGTCCGTATTTTTGCTCTTTGCTGTTACAGATACTGGTTTGCCAGTAGTTGTAATCGAATGGTTTGCTTTTTTTTTTTTTAATGGCTGTGGTATTCCTGAAAGCTGCCTCAGTAGCTTTTGATGAGAGATCGCAGGGTACGGTTTTTAAAACTATGAAATAGTTCCCATTATCTTTGTCTACTTGTTGGTGAACTGTCCCACTCCGGGCTGCTTGTGTGATTTATTGAATTCTCTGATAAAGTATTATCCCCCACACTTAACGCTCTCCGTGAACGGGAAAAGCGATGGAGTACTCTTCCAGACAACTGGGGGGGCGAATGCTAGGCTGAAACCCCTTTTCTTAGTATGGTCGTTCCCCAAGTGTAGGAATTTTTTTAAATTTAGAGCAGGGCTGTCAAACATGCGGCCCAGGGGCCAGATCAGCCCCACAGAGGGCTTCTATCAAGCCCACAGTGGAACTGGCTGTCTTCTGTTTCTTCTTCCAGTTCTGCTGCTGCTGCGTCATCGTAGGTTTGCAGCTTACAGATACACACCTGAACAGCATACTCAAGTTTGCAACAGCACGGACATTTTGATGCAGTAATTCAGAGCAAGAGGTGTCGGTTATCAGACACTGTTAAATGAACAAAATACTGCAGAGAGTGCTGATGTTTTAAGCATGTTTTTATTTTAAGTTTAAAAAACGCTTTTGTGTTTGTGTCCTTTAGAAAGTTTATATCTCCGCTACCCGACATTACGTTTTATGACACACATGGCCCGGCCCAACGAGGTCTCATTTATGTCAGATAACATAACAAATCAGTTCGACACCCCTGATTTAGAGGATCGGTCAGTCCTATGAGTAGTTCCGTCAGCATTCTGAAACGGTGCTAGTCAGATGCCAGTTGACCACCTCAGTGGGGACTAGAGCCTTGAACGATATGACCGGGGTGGACAATTGGCATGAAGGAAAACGTGTATGTGACAGTGGAAAGTGCTGTCAAATCACAGCCGACCTAGGGCGACACCGTAGGGATTTCAAGGCACGAGACAAACAGAGATGGTTTGCCATTGCCTGCCTCTATGTAGCAACCCTGGAATTCCTTGATGGTGTCCCATCCAAGGCCTATCCTCTGAGCTCCCATCCTCTAAGCTATGCATGTGAGTGGCCGCTCATTAACACAGGCATCCCCTCTCAGCAGCAGTCTGGAGCCATGCAGGGTCTTGCATTGCCCACTGTCCATTTTAAAAGTACAGCAGTCGGAGACCAGCGTACTTTTCGGGATCACCTCTCCCAGCATACCCCCTGAAGAGCACTACGCTCCGGGGAGCAAAATCTCCTGGTGATCCCTGGCCCGAAAGACATCCGGCTGTCCTCAGCCTAGAACCAGGACCTTTTCAGCCTTGGCTCCGGCCTGGTGGAACTCTCTGCCTGGCGACATCTGCACCCTGTGGGACCTGGTAGAGTTCCGCAGGGCCTGTAAGATACAGATGTTCCAGCAGGGCCTGTGGTTGAGAATGGCAATGGTTCACCATCTAGGCTGGCCTCTGTCTCTTGCCCTCCCTCTCCCCTTTCCCTTGGGAAAGCTGTAACTGACATCAATGCCTTGGATGAGTTTTATGTTGTATTATACTGTTTAAACTGTTTTTACTGTTAATTATTTTGCATCTGTTGATGTATTGACTATGTCATACATCACCGTGAGCCCTCTGGGGAAAGGCATTTTGTAAACTGAATCAGTCGGTTATTTTCTGCTCAGGATGTGAACTGCTCTGCTCAGTAGGGTAAAAGAATTAGAGGGACCCGTTGGGGCCAAGCCTGGCCCATCCAGGGGAGAGCCAAATTTGTGTACCTCTGTAGCGTCCTGTTTTTTGGGGAGACTGTTTCTCCTTTAAAACTCGCTCTGTGTCCATGAATTTAGTAGATTTCTGCTGCCACCAGGAATTAAATATTCCAAATCTCTCAATTTTGGTAGAATGACCCAGTGTCTGGGCTCTTCAGAGGACTATGTGGCCCTGAGGAAGGACTGTTCTGATTTCTGGGATAAGTTTAAACGAAGAATGACTTATTTATAAAAGAACAAAATAGGTTTCTGGGTATTTTTGAACTGTTGTTGAAGAAAGAAAATGTAACTGACAAAGCTTGGCATCACACACAGTCCCTCATACACCAAAACTCAACTCTGACAGGCTTCTCTCTCTCTCATATAGCCACACAGGCTGAACTCTCTTGCTCATATAGTCACACAGGCTGAACTCTCTCATATAGCCACACAGGCTGAACTCTCATAGCCACACAGGCTAAACTCTCTTCACAACTCTCCACACTCGTCTCTTCAAGAACATAGAATTACCTGAGACATCTCTCCTCCCACACTCTCAGTCATCAGCCAGTCACATCACACTTGTCCCCCTCTATCACTCTCCTTACATTACTGCAGTCAAACTAAACATTTAAAGAAACACACACACCAAAACATGAAATCATTACAACCTCTGTCTACTTTGTTGTGACGCTTTGAAGGTGGAAAGGTTTGCATTCCTTAAGGTGGAGGGAGATGCAATCCAGGGCATCGCCCCAAAGCTTCAAGGTGTGTCCTGTTCCCACCTGAAACGCACATCCCTTTCCCCCTCTTTCTCTCTCTGGACAGGGTCACAGCGTCATCCGGTCAGCCACCAACACGGCCCTCCCCCACATGCTTATGTCTCAGCGTGTCATCGCGCCGAATCCCGCCCAGCTCCAAGGGCAGCGTGTCCCCCCGAAACCAGGCCTCATCCGCACCACCACTCCAAGCATGAGCCCGGCCATCAGCTACCAGCCGGTGAGTCGCGGGATTTGGGAAAGGCTGCGTGTTGAGTGCCCCCCCCAGCTTGTACCTGGCTCCCCAGGGCTGGCAGGCAGGATCTGACCTGTGGGATCTCTGACTGGGCACTTCTGCACAGGCTTTTGCCAGCAGAACCCAGGATGGGGGAGGGGAGGGGCCCTGGGGCCAGAGCTGGTTGTGAGGAGCTGGCTCACAGAGAACCCTTGTGTGGCGGGTGGCGGGCGCCATTCGACGTCAGGAGCCATGCGGGAGAAACCGCCTTGGTAAGGATGCCCCCTAACGCGCCCCTCCTTTGGTCCCCCCCCCTCCAGCAGTCCAGCTCGGCTGTCCCTTGCCAGCGCACGACGTCCTCGGCCATCTACATGAACCTTGCCTCCCACATCCAGCCGGGCACGGTGAACCGGGTCTCGTCGCCGCTGCCCAGCCCCAGCGCCCTCAACGATGCCGCCAACTCCCAGGCGGCCGCCAAGCTCGCCCTGCGCAAGCAGCTGGAGAAGACCCTCCTGGAGATCCCGCCCCCGAAGCCGCCCGCCCCCCTGCTCCACTTCCTGCCCAGCGCGGCCAACAGCGAGTTCATCTACATGGTGGGGCTGGAGGAGGTGGTGCAGAGCGTCATCGACAGCCAAGGTAAGGCGGCCCACGGGAGGAATTTAGGCGCGGTCGGACTGGGCAGAGGGGAGGCAGGAGGGGTTGGGGGTTCGGGGACCCCAGTTGGTGGTGCAGGGAGGGTCAGTGGGACCCCGGTTCAGGGGCAGCGAGGCTAAGGAGGCAGCCGGTCGGTCCTTCCTGCCTGGGGGTGCCTCCGGGGGCAGAAGCTGTCCCTGCCTGCTAAACTCCCCCCCCCCGCCACCGCCGCCCAGCTACAGAGCTGGGGAGTGACAAGGTCTCACGCCTGACCTGGCTGGCACCAAGACGAATGCCATCGCCGTCCCTGGGCCTTCTTGGAATACTTAACAGTATTTGACGGTCACACATAATAGGTGATCAGGTGAAAATACTGGACCGATCAATTGACCATTGTGGCCAACCCCTGATCCAAGGGCGTCCAGAAATGACTCTCCTCCGTATACTTCAGGCTGTCTTTAGTCAACCTTGCATGCCACTTGCATTCTTTTGCTTCCGGGGAGGCTGGATTCCAGCCGCTACACACACAAACACCAGCCCCGATTCTTCAGCGATGGAGAGCCGGTTTGGTGTAGGACAGCCAGTCTGGTGTAGTGGTTAAGTGCGCGGGCTCTAATCTGGGAGAACTCCTCCACACGCAGCTGCTGGATGACCTTGGGCAAGCCATGGTTCTGGCACAGCTGTTCTTGAAAAGGAGCAGTTTCTGTCAGAGCTCTCTCAGCCCCACCTACCTCACAGGGTGTCTGTTGTGGGGAGGGGAAGGGAAAGGAGTTTGTAAGTCGCTCTGAGACTCCCAAGTGAAGGGCAGGGTATGAACCCAATCTCTTCTTCTTGTGTCCTCGCTTGCAATAATGCATTCAGATTCTGATCGCCATTACGGGGGAGGGGGTGGGGTGTGGCACAATCGAGTGCCTCTGCCATCCAGGTATCTCAGAATGCCTGAGAGAGGACTCTCCTGATGACTGCCCTTTTCTCCCCCCTCTTCCCTTCCCTTCCCTTCTTTTTTCCTGGGATGCCCCCCCAGGCAAAGGCTGCGCCTCCCTCTTGCGGGTGGAGCCCTTTGTCTGTGCCCAGTGCCGCACGGACTTCACGCCGCACTGGAAGCAGGAGAAGAACGGCAAGATCCTGTGCGAGCAGTGCATGACCTCCAACCAGAAGAAGGCGCTCAAGGCCGAGCACACCAACCGGCTGAAGAACGCCTTCGTCAAAGCGCTGCAGCAGGAGCAGGCGAGTCTCTGCCTGGGGCTCAAGCCGGGGTTGCGGGGCGAGGGAGTAGAGTTACCGGCACAAGGACGGTGGGAGACCGAAAGGGGGCGGGGCGCACCAGCGATGCGCTGACATCACTTCCGGGGGGACTGGTAATTGGTGTCAGGATATTGCCAGGTTGGAGAACAAGTATAAAGAGAACAGTCGTGAGAGTCTGACCCACAAACCAAACAGTCGACAAGACTTGCAAAGAAAATGCTTTCTGTGTATTACAGTCTGAAACACTACAACACAATAAATTCCTAGACATCACAAGAAAATCCTAGTGCGAAGGTACATCACTGACGTCGTCTCCGGATTATACAACGACGTTTCGAAATTGGATCTTCTTCAGGAAACGTTAGAGTAGTACAAAAGCTCTCGTTCATAAAGCACTTGAAAGATAAGCCATGAAAGATAATACTTTCAGATAGGATGCTGATCTCAGTAAATGTTCGGGCTCATTAAAAGCTGCTAAGCTTTTAATGGATCCTAGGCGTCTCACCAGGTTGGACCATAGAGTTTTGTCTAAATGCTGGGGTGTCCCCGGCGACACACTGATGTCACTACCAGCTGCACAGTGTGGCAGGATGCAGCACATCACCTCCTCCCCATAACTGTTTTTCTGCCCAGCTGAGTGGTGGCAGAAGGGGCCCGTGGGGGGTGGGGGTGGATGAGGATCCCCCTCTCCCAGCAAGCACCTGGCAGTCCTAGCAAGATGATGATTATGGTGTGTTTTTGTCACCATAACCCTAGCGGGGAGGCAGGGGTTCAAGCTGAATTTGGACAGGGAGTCCGGCCTCTCTGACGTCCTCAGCCAGGCTTCTCTTCTGTTTACTGGCATGCATCTTTTTTTTCTTTTTCCTTTTGTATTTTTCATGTTTGTGTGTGCACCCGGAAGTCATGACGACCTCTGGTGACTGACCCCTACTGTGGGGGGGGCCTGGAGGATATTCGGAGAGATGGCTGAGTAAAGCCTGCCCCCACCTCCCGACTGCTGGTATTCCAGGGAGGTCACCCATCCAAGTCCTTGCCAGAGTCGACCCTGCTTAGCTTCTGAGGTCGGGCTTACCTGGGCCATCCAGGTCAGGGCTGGGATGCATCTTCTTTGAAATAGCTTCAGACCAACTGCTGTGCTTCCCCTCCCTCAGCCCTGACCTGGATAGCCCAGGAAGCTAAGCAGGGTCAGCCTTGGCTAGTATTTGGAAGGGCGACCTCCAAGGAATGCCAGGGCTGTGACGCAGAGGCAGGCAATGGCAAAACCACCTCTGAAAAACGTCTCTTGCCTTAAAAACACATCTAGCTCGCCACCTAGTGGTGCGTAACGCTAAAAGAGCTAGAACTTCTGTATGCCAGACAATCTTGGGATCTCCAGGCTAGTCTACCTACAATGCCATGTGATAATTATTATTCCTTCCCTCAGTTTTTTTTTTTTAAAACAGAAGCAGCATGGGAATTGTAGTTTTTGTGGGGTGGTGGAGAATTCGTTGTTGACAATCTTCAGACAGGAGGATGCGGGGCGAAGAGAGCCAGGCTTTGGGGATGACGTTTCGGGACCGGGTGAGAGGCAGTAGAAGCGCCCTTGAGGCTTTGAGCAGGCGGGCAGCCCCGGGCACTGCGCCGTCTAACTCACGACCCGCTTCCTTTTCCTTCCGCAGGAGATAGAGCAGCGGCTACAGCAGCAGGCAGCCCTGTCGCCCACTGCCGCTCCCGCCGTGTCCAGCGTCAGCAAACAAGAGAGCATCATGCGACACCACACGCTCCGCCAGGTAGGCAGCCCCCCACCCCCCTACCCGAGGCCACACTCCACCTGCCCTCTTCGCGGCTTGGCCTTGGCCGTGACCCCTCCTGCAGCCTCACTTCTGGCAAGAACCAAATTTCCTGCGCCCGGACAGTCTGAATTTTGGATACAACGCAAATTGGAGGGCATTCGGCCTACTCTGTTCAGGGCTTTTTAGCAGCAGGTGTACCCGAATCCTCGAATGGCCACCCGTGGTGGGTTTCGCCGCCGCGAGAAATTCGTGCTGTCTGTTCGCCGCTCAATCCCCTGCTGCCCTGTTTTCTTCCTCTCCCTCTTCTGCAGGCACCGCAACCCCAGAGCACTCTGCAGCGCGGAATCCCCACCTCGGCCCGCTCCATGCTGTCCAATTTTGCCCAGGCCCCGCAGCTCTCGGTCGCAGGCGGCCTCCTTGGCATGCCAGGTAACGTGCCGGATTCGGGGTGGGGTGGAGGGAGGGGTGAGCCACTCCCTGAAGTGCTTCCCAGTTCGTGGAGTTTGGAGCGGATGTCAGGTCTGTTACCGAGTTGATCTCAAGGACAAAAAAAGGGGAGGGGGGGGAGCTGAACCTAAAACCTAGAATCCAGAACCGGACAAAGGTTAGTCAAATGTAGGAGAGAGGGGGGCCAATGTTAAAAACTTGACGAAGGAAATATAAAAATACCTGTATTTATTGATCACAACTTTAAAAATATATATAAGGGCCCAGTAAACATGTTATGTATAAATAACGATCAATAAAACACAAGGGCTTATAAATCTGACCTGGTATATATTTATTGATTGGCAATATATATTTACGGTTTATTTATTTGTTTTTAATACATGTGTTTAATTTTCCATTTTTTTTTAATCTTTTACAGCAACTCGCTTCTGGTCCTTATTGTATTCGTGCTCTGTATGTATATGATTGTACTATATGTTTTTATAATAGCCAATATGTTCCTCGCTATTGACCTCCGAGGAAGGCCTATGTAGGCCGAAACGCGTCAGGTCAGATTTATAAGCCCTTGTGTTTTATTGATAGTTAACGTGTGACTGGGCCCTTATATATATTTTTAAAGTTGTGATCGATAAATACATGTATTTTTATATTTCCTTCATCAAGTTTTTAACATTGGCCCCCCTCTCCTGCATTTGACTAACCTTTGTCTGGTTATGGATACCAAGTTGATCTCACGCATCTGCCTGGGGAGGTGGTGGGCTGCCCCCTCCCTGGCAGTCTTCAAGCAGCGACTGGACCGACACTTATCAGGGATGCTCTAGGCTGATCCTGCATTGAGCAGGGGGGATTGGACTAGATGGCCTCTGTGCAGCCCCTTCCAACTCTGCGATTCTGCGATTCTGTTCTGCGATTCCGTCTTCATACCGTTTTAGCCTTGACGTACAGAGCACATCTGCGGTTGCGGTTGTTTGACCTACACTCGGGCAAGATTGGCATGGCCTTTATTTTATATTATTTATTTATTTAAAACATTTCTGTGCCACCTTTCCAACCAAGTAGGGTCCCGAAGGTGGCAAGCGCCGAGGCATTAAAACGTTCAAAACCTTAAAACCGCATTTCAGGCATTCGTGCAAAATATTCAACAATACGGTAAAAGCATATACGGTAAAAAACGTATATTCAACAATACGGTAAAAACAATACACACCACAAAATCACCAGGGGTGAAGGACGAATCAGACGATTAAGGGCAAGCCACCTGGCACAGAGAGCAGGCGGGGTTTTATTTATTTATTTATCAATTTTGTTTATCGAATATCTACCCCGCCCTCCCAGCCAAAGCCAGCCCAGGGCGGCCCACACAAAATCGACATACAATTACAGTAAAACATAATATAGGAATTAGATTAAGATAATTCTAAAATCCTTTAAACCACCGGATGGTAAAGCGCTAGTTACATTGATTTCATCATGCCGGGTAACGTGCCAGGTAACGTGCTGTTATTCAGTTCTTTTGTCTCACAGTCGGTTTTCCGGTCTTCTTTAGTTCTCTGTCCGGCGGCCGGCTCAGGCTGTTGTTGGAATTCCAAAAGGAAACAGGGCGCTCTCTAATCTCGGCTGTCAGTTCTTAGCGGTAGTGGCGGCTCCAAAAGACTGGCGGAAGAGCTCTGTCTTACAGGCCCTGCGGAAGTGCAGAAGATCCCGCAGGCCCTGATCTCCTCTGGGAGCTCGTTCCAGCAGAGAGGAGCCGCCACCAAGAAGGCTCTGGCCTTGATTAATGCCAGCCTGGCCTCCTTTGGACCCAGGAGGGCCCAGTCGGTTCTGGGCCTCTGATCGCAGTGCTCTCTGGGGTACATGTGGGGAAAGGTGGTCCCCTCAGATATGTAGGACCCTGACCATATAGGGCTTTAAAGGTATTAGCCAGCAGCTTGAAATGGATCTGGTATGCTGTCGGCAGCCAGTGCAGTGCCTTTAGCCCAGGCTGGATCTGCTCCCGAATAGGGAGTCCTGTCAGCAGCCTAGCCGCCGCATTTTGCACCAGCTGCAGCCTCTGGATTTGAGTCAAGGGCAGCCCCATGTAGAGAGCATTACAGTAGTCCAGGGGTGGGGGCAATGCACAGTCCTGCAGTGCTGAAAGCCCACAGTGCATTATTGGTTTCTACTGCTGAAGTATAGCAGACGAATAGGGTTGTGGCTGTCCGACGCCGGGCTGTCGGGAAGGCAGCTGACAAGAGTCGACTAGGAAACCTATTTGCCCGCCGCATGAATCGGCATCTGTGGTTATGAGCGAGTGCCATTATTAAATTTTGCACGCTGGACTCATAATATGTTTATGTCACAACATCACACTTTTAGATACAAATGTTATCCACCAATGGCATCGGGGACAGCGTAGGAGGATAGGGTGGCCAGCCTCGAGGTGGGGCCCGGAGATCTCCCGCTAGTATAATTGCTCTCCGGACTACAAGGGTCAGTTCCCCTGGAGAAAATGGCTGCTTTGGAGGGTGGACTGTATGATATTGTACCCTGCTGAAGTCCCTCCCCTCTCCAAACCCCGGCCCTCCCAAGGCTCCACCCCCCAAATCTCCGGGTATTTCCCCACCCAACCCTATAAGAGGAGGATCTCAAGACTGTATTTTGTCCTGGGCAGTGCTGTGGGCAGGAGAGAATCCAGCGTGTCTAATTTTGGGTCCTGCAGAACTCCCAAGGTTAAGTCCCTGAGATTGGAGCTCATCGCCAACTGCTTAGCCCCCGCCCTAGGCTCCCTGAGGTATCTGACTGGTTGGTAACAGACTTTGGGCCCCGCAGGTACCCTTTTCGCTAGCGGTGGCACCATCTCCTGGCGAAGAGTCTCTCCCGTGACGGGAAGGCTCCTCAAGCTCCAACCCCGAACGGTGAGGCCTTTGGTTGGATTCTGACCTCCTTGTGTTCTCCCCAGGTGTCAACATCGCCTACCTGAACGCCGGGATTGGGGGCCACAAAGCATCGAGTCTGGCGGACCGGCAGAGGGAGTACCTTTTAGATATGATCCCGCCGCGCTCTATATCGCAGTCCATCAGTGGGCAAAAATAACGCCAGCTGCCCGCTCCCCTTTCCTGCCCTCCGGCCCTCCCTCGCCCTCCCCCTCGTCCGTCGCATGCAGTGCCTGTATTGGTGCCTATTAAACGTGGAGGAAAAGAGAAAAAAAAAAGACAAAAAAAAAAAAGAGAAGAGAACATTTCCAGTCTTCAGAGACCTTCCCTCGTCTCTCCCCACCTTTGCGTTTCATTCGTGGGGAGAGGCCCCATTTCCCCCGCCCAAGGTCAGAACGTGTCTGCTTGGATCCTGCACTATACATGTGTTAATTAATGCTTGTTTTAATGCTCCTTTTTCTCTCCCCCCTCCCTTTTCGTAATGACAATGCATAGAATTTTTAATTGTTGTGTTCTTATTTTTAATAACTTTTTTCCTCCCCTTTTGCTTAAATGGACAGTTTAAGGAATTTTTTTGTTGTTGTTGTAGGGGAAAAAAAAAAAGAGAGATCTTCTTAGAGACTGCAAAAAGGCGCATCCGCCACGAACTTCTCCTTACTTGGGCAGGGTGCTGGAGGCACCCGGGGCAGGGAGTAAGTCACCCCTATGGGTGTGGCCGAGCTTTTCAAGGCAGCAACCCCCTACTGCGGATGGTGCCCCGGAAGGTTGATTCCCCCACACCACACCACACCACACCACCAGGCATGCTGATGTCAGGCGTAGGTAGAGGGAGTCAAAGCCAGGGAGGTTTTTTCAATTCTTGGCAACAGGACAGGATGGTTTTGTAGTCATGGTTGTGGGGGGTTCCCACTGAGAGAGTTGCTGGTTAATTTTTTTTTTTTTTTGGGGGGGGGGAGCATTCTCTCAAATGGCCATGCCGAGGAACCAACCCAGTGGAAGATGAGCTGCTTCTTTGGAACATCTTTCGCTCCCCCTACCTCTCTGCTGCTGGTATTTCCCCGCATCCCCCTGCCTCGTCCAAAGGAGCCATGCAGTATTGTACCAGGACCTCCAAAGAGTTTCACTGTCGCCAGACTGAAATCTGCGGTGGGGGTGGGGGTGCTTGTCTCCACTCTCCCTTCCTTGCCAGCAGAGGGCGCTGCCAGTTTCAGGAAAAGCTCCAAGCTCTGCTTGCGGTTGCCCGGCTCAACCTTCCGGAATGCAAACCGGGTGACTTCTCCGCCAGTCAGCTGGCTTTGAGTACAGCAAGGGGTGGGGGGCTTGGGAGGCCAGGCCGAGAAGGGGGGCGAGACCATTTTGTGTTCTGAGACCTGCTGGGGGAAAGGAGAAGGAGCATCTGTGGCGGGGACCGGAGGCAGTTTCCCGGCAGCGGAATTCCCGCTGGCGGAGAGGGCATCATTCCACCGAGCCACGTTTAGTTTTCTGGGTTCCCCTTCTTTTCCCCTTCAGTTTTCTCCGCTCCTTCCTCAGCCTGTTAGCCATAGGAGACTTCCCTGGCCTTCAGTGGGGGTGGGAAGGGGGCATTCCGGGGTTACGTCCCCTATCCTCTTTTTTCTCTGACCTCTTCCAGACAGACACCACCGTGGCCTCAGAAGTCCCCCCAGCCTACCCAAGCCACGATTCCCCACTGGGCTTGTGCTCTTCCCTCAGGGGCCCCTCCAGACCCACACTTTTCTCTTCCCCCTCCAATCTCTGAGCACTTACAAAAAAAAAAAAAAAAAGGAGACGGGATGAGGCCTGCCTGTGTGTGGGGCTGGGGGGCGCCTCTCCCCATCAGGTCCAGGATGCCCCATACAAGCTAGCCGAAGGTTAGTTGCAGAGTACATGCACACGTACAGAGGTCTGTGTCGATAAAGATTTTGTTCCCCACCTGCAGGCTTCCACCAACCCCCCTCCCCCCCCGGCACCTGTGCAGATAACTGTGATGGCTTCCTTTTCCTTTGCGGTTTTCTCTGTGAAATCGTCTCCTCCCACCCCACCCCCTGCCTCCCCTTCCCACTGATCCCTTGACACCTTCCCTTGGATGTGGTTTGTGCTCCCCTGCCCCTCACCAAAAACCCAAGTGCCATTGTCTCCCCACCCCACCCCTCCTCCAGCCCTTTAAAATCAGGCATTGCCGAGAGTTCCAATGCAACCACCTGTATCGGGTAGGATGTAGTGGTGTTTTTAAAAAAAAAAAAAAAAAAAGATTATGGTGATGACATTAAAAATGTGCAATACTGACCCCTCCCCCCTTTTTGGCCTCTGCCCCAAAGCCTCGGACAGGGGCTCTTGATAGTGACCATTGAACAGTAGCGAACCAGACAGCTTTGGGGGAGGGGATTGGCCAGGTACAGCTCTCCCCTTCCCTTCTGCCTGGCACGTAGTTCTAGTAGTAGGGAAAGTCCCCAGAAAGAATTCTTTGGGATCAGTCAGTACGTTTCTCGCCGTTTTAGCGGGATCACTCCCCCGCCCCCTCGAACTATCTCGCCTTCCACGGAACTGAGCAGCTGGCCGAAAAGGAGTTGGCAAAATGCTGAAGGTCAGCGGATTAGTTCGCCCACCCCTACGTCGGGGTATCTCATGGTCTGGCGACAGCGCTTGTCAAATACGGGGTTCTGACCTGAGTATCTGGGATTGGCCAAGTTTCTGCTTTGGAAGCCAACGTGTCGATACCGAGGGGGTGGGGCTGATCCAGGAAGCAGTCAGAATTTCTTCTGTTCCCTTGCCCACTTTTTGGGGGGGTTCAGGATGGGTGGAAGAGCACAGATTCGGATAATAGTTCTGTAATCCAGGGGACGGGGGCGCTCCTTCCTTGCCCCGTGAGGCAGTTTTTCTACACCTGCACGGTTACTTCACCTGAGAACGTGCTGGCCTGGGGTCCAGTGGGCCGAGGCTGATGGGACTTCCTTAGAAGAGACGGGGTAGGTGGAGTTGGGCCTACCGTTGGTGTTTCTCCTCCTCCTTGCACCCCATATGGGGGGATACAAGCTTTGGACCCTTGTCCTTTTATGTTACCTTTCTCGATCGACTCCCCCTCTCAGCTTTCCCCAGATCCTGAGGGGTAATTATCTTTCTTCTCTCTCTCTCTCTCTCTCTGCTTAATTTTTTTGGATGTAGTGTAGAGAATCATCCTTATTTTCTTTAAGGTACATGCAGCTTAACTTTTCCTGGCTTCCATTCGCTTTCCTTCTTCGGCTTAATTGTAGACGCTTTGTGGTTGATGCTTTATTGGGGTTTTTTTCCACTCCGTGTTTCCTCAGAAAAAAAAAATAAGGCATAACTTGTCCCATCTCCCCTTGGCCTCCATCCCCCCCCCTTTTTTTCTCCTTTGTTCTTTCGCTCCCTTCCCCGACCAGATCTTCTTAGCTTAACGATATTTGCTGCCGAAATGTTATAACAAGGACTCATTTGTTGTATATAAGCTATTTCTTGACACATTTAAAAACAAAACCAGAAAAAAAATGGAAATTGTACATTGTGTAGAAAACAAAATGACAAAAAAGAGACAGCTTAGCCATGAATATTGTGAAAGTTGTTAACGTCCTTTTGTAGTGTGAACTTTTTTGTGTATGACATTAAAATGTGCAAAAGGCGGTTTCCTGGAGATTGGGGGGGGAGGGGTTCTGTGCTTTTTTTTTGCGGGGGGGGGGGAGGCTGTGCAGCTCTGGCCCCAGAAGCTGGAACGGACTTGGTGGTAGCCACTGTGTTTCCCCAAATGGTGCCTTTCCTCCTCTTGTGTCAGAGGCAAGAAGTCCTGTGTAGTACCAGCACACCCACAGCCCTGGTGGAGGGAGCCTGGAAGCTCCGCCCCCTCCCTGCCTCGTCAGCCTCTAGGCGGCGTCTAACAGAGGCAACTCTCCTTGCTTTTTTTTTTCTTTTTCTCGGCAAGCAAGGGAGCAAGGCAAGTATTATTTTCGTTGTGATACGATTATTCTTAATAAACTGTCAATGTATTTGCACTGTCTTTAACAGTCGCTTTAGCTTTTGGACGACTTACGTTTTGATCAGTGTGCAGCTCAAGGCTTCCCCGGATAAAGGTTTTTTACCAGTTACCCCAGCAATCTGGGGGGGGGGGAACGGGACAATGCAGGGGGACTTTCAGGAAGGGGCGATCCCCGCCTGCATCTGCTTTTGCTCACCCCTTCCGTCGACAGAAGACTCGCCTGCCCCTCTCCATTGCTGACTGTCCCCCTTCCTCCCGCGTCTCCTGACCGAAATGTCCGCTTCTGGCCCTGAGGTTTTACATACGTCCGACGACACTCCAGAACATCCGAAAGACCTCAGCTAGGAGCCGGTTTTTTGTTCGGTTTGGTCTCGCGCCCCCACCCCCTCCCCGGCATCCCGAGTACTCGAAATTTTGGTGCCTAACCACTTCGGTTTTTAAAGCAAAATCATGACTTAAGTTTCCAAGAAGCATGTGCAGAAGGATCCTGCATTCAGGTGGGTTACTTCTTGCACAGCAGATGCCGTTCAGCAGCCTCCACCGATGTTTTCTTTGTTTGGTAGATTCGGGAATACGAAATCCTCAGTGTTTCACAGGAAGACGCCAGTGGTAAATAAGACAGGTTCGAAGCCCGACAGTATTGGCAGGAGGTCGCAGGTTTCATTTTGAGTGAAAACCACAGTCACTGCTTAGTAGCATAGCAGGAGTTGGTGCTTCTAGGCTAAGGTTGCTGTTTCCACCCTCACGCAGCCTCTTAAGTTTTCACTCGCAAGACATCCCGAATTTTCGTTCTGAGAAAATTCGGGGTGTCTTCTCTTTCCGAGGGTTGCATTTGGGATGTATTTTCTTGCTGAGGGTCCCTGCTCTCCTTTCCCTTCTGCTTTCTGCCACGATTCTTTTCCTTAGATGCAGAGCTGGACATCTTTGGAAGGTGTTTTTTGTTTTTAATTCCTAATAAGACTTTCTTTAAAAATGGATACCAAGTTTCTAGTCTTCATGATGTCTATCGATATGAAAGGGCTCCACGTGTTTCTGGTGCAGAAGTTTTTGTGGCCTGCACAGTTATTAGTGTATTTCTCGAGTATTCGAACTCTCCCTTCACCTATTCAGTCTTCGTTACCGTGCTGTTCAAAATGCCTGGCCCTGCCCCCAGCTCTCCAGCACTGAGGTTCGGAGGGAAATGCATGAGCGTACCAAATATATTGATCTGATGAATGTATTCTTATGGCTGGAATGTCAGGGGAAGAGGCTTGGCTTGTAAGTCGACCAACACTGGCTTTATGGGGCTTCCACATTTCCCCCTGACTGCGGTGCGAGACAAAGTTAACAAAAGCCATAAAGCGCTTGCCGATACCATCTTTCGTTTCCACATTACCGTCCTGAGATGCTTCCTAATGCTTTTCCAGCACCCCATGAGGTTTTCCCAGTCTCCACAAGTGATCTGTGCTACTCCCGGATTGGTGTTTTCCAAAACCTGGTCATTTGCCATGGAAAAGGCCCCTAGCCCTCTTCTCCCCCATAACGTAAGGGCGACCGTGCAGTCTCAGTTCTCCACCCCCCACCGTTATGGCAGGAGTTATGTAGACTCTCAAGTTTTTAAATCCTTAAAAAAAAAAAAGTCAAGGGTTTCAGTCAAATTAATACTGCCCACCCTTGACCCATTTAAGAATCCATACGAGGGAATGGCTGAAATCCTTTATATGGAAACCTGTAAGAGAATGCAGCAATCCTGCTATTGATTTGCGGGGGCGGGGGGGGGGATATGGGAGACTTCTTAGGACAGTGCAGTGAGTTTGTGTTATAGGGGCTGGATGAAACATCACCAAGGGTAGATAACATACTTTTTCTCCAAGCCATTTAGAGATAACGCAGGGCCCTAATGTGTGGATATGCCAGTCCGTATTCAGCAAGTCCGCTGTTCCTCTCCTATTCATTCTGCTGTGTCCATCACCCTCTTTAATATCGCGTAGCCGCTGAAAAGCACCATGGTCTTTTTTCTTTTCTTTTTTTTGTCGTTGAAAGGGGCGTGTCTGTGTGTGTGCGTTAAACTGAAATCTTGTCAATTTAAATCCCAAACAGCAGTCCACTGCAGGGTGAGGAAAGGGCGGAAAGCTGGTTTTATAGCGGAAGTATCGGAGAAGAAGGAGAGGCCCCCCGGGTGGGAAACCAGACCTTTTGCACAATTTTAAAGGGGCTTTTTTTTTCCTTCCTTTTTCGCATTGTGTTTTTGAACCTGGTTTAAAAGGGGGGGGAAATCTGTTTAAATATTGCCAATCGATTATGCAGTGACCTGATTAAAAAAAAATAATAAGCTAATTTTTGGAGAAAGGATTAAAAAAAAACTTTGTAATATTTATCACTTGCAAGCTATGTTTAATAAAGAAAGGAATGGTTTATAACTTTTGATGTGGCTGGTGCATTGTATTTGCTGTGGTGGCTGGGATCAGGGTGGCTGGGATCAGGGACCAACTTTGACAACTGCCCATACACGAGCTCTCTCCATGGTGGCCCCCACCTTGTGGAGCAGCCTACCTGAGGTGATCAGGAAGGCTCCCGCTCTCCTGGCTTTCCACGAACAGCACGAAACCGAATTATTCACGAGAAGAAGAGGAGGAGATCGGATTTATACCCCACCCTTCACTACCCGTAGGAATCATAGAATCATAGGATGTTAGAGTTGGAAGGGACCTTGCAGGTCATCTAGTCCAACCCCCTGCACTCTGCAGGAGCGAAGCCAAAAGATAGCCCTATGACGTACCCGAAAGATGGTCGTCCAGCCACCGCTTGAAAATGTCCAGCGAAGGAGCATCCACCACCTTCCGAGTGCCACAGACTGGTTTGGAGTCTTGGAGCGGCTTACAATCTCCCTTCCCCTCCCCACAACAGACACCCGGTGAGGTAGGTGGGGCTGAGAGAGCTCTTTCGAGGACTGGCTGTGGATATAATCTAGATTTCAGTAAAGCTTTTGACAAAGTTTCTCATGATATCCTTGAGTTAAGTGTGGCTGGATGGAGCAACCGTTGGATGGATTCATGGTTGGTTGAAAAATCGTACCCAGTGAGTGCTCGTAAATGGCTCTGCGTCTACATAGAAGGAAGTCTCAAGTGGAGTGCCACAGGGCTCGGTCCTGAGCCCGGTGTTGTTCAATGTTTTTATAAATGACCTGGAGGAAGACATAGAGGGGATTCTTATCAAATGTGCAGATGACACAAAACTAGGTGGGATTGCTAATTCTGAACAAGCAGAGTCAGGATTCAAAATGATCTAGATAGGCTGGGACAGTGGGCTGAAGCAAATAAAATTAAATTCAATAGAGATAAGTGCAAAGTCCTACACCTGGGCACAAAAAATCAAAGGCACAGATATAGAATGGGAGGGACTTGGCTTGACAGCAGCACATGTGAAAGGGATCTGGGTGTTCTGGTTGATCACAAGCTAAACATGAGCCTGCAGTGCGATGTGGCTGTGAAGAAAGCTAATGCAATCTTAGGGTGCATTAACAGAAGCATTGTGTCCAGATCACGGGAGGTGGTAGTTCCGCTCTATTCTGCTATGGTCAGGCCTCACCTGGAGTACTGTGTCCAGTTTTGGGCACCACACTTTAGGAAGGATGTCGACAAGCTCGAGCGTGTCCAGAAGAGGGTGACCAGGGTGGTGAGAGGGTTGGAATCCAAGTCTTATGAGAAAAGGCTGAAAGAATTGGGTATGTTTAGCCTGGGAAAGAGAAGGCTTAGAGGGGACATGATTGCAGTCTTCAAGTATTTGAAGGACTGTCATGTAAAAGATGGAGCAGATCTATTCTCTCTTGCTCCGGATTGCAAAACTAGATCTAATGGGTGGAAATTAGAAGGGAGTCGTTACCGGCTAGCTATCAGGAGAAACTTCCTAACTGTAAGAGTGGTTGAGCAGTGGAACAGTCTGCCTCGGGAGGTGGTGGATGCTCCTTCCCTGGATGTTTTCAAGCAGAGGCTGGACAACCATCTTTTGGGTATGTTGTAGGTATGTAGGGCTCTCTTTCGGCTATGCTCCTGCAGAGTGCAGGGGTTTGGACTAGATGACCTGCAAGGTCCCTTCCAACTCTAACATTCTATGATTCTATGAAACGGAGAAGAGAGAACAGTGCACGCTGTGTTGAACTTGGACGACGGGTCCCCACGTAACAGCCGATTTCAAGCAATAAAAACAATAATGTAGTGGTATTTCCCCCCCAACCAACTTGTCATTGTCGTTCAGTCGCACAGTCGAATCCAACTCTTCGCGACCCCATGGACCACATCATGCCAGGCCCTCCTGTCTTCCGTCATGCTCCGGAGTTTGCTTAATTTCGTGTTTGTCGCACCAAATTACACATAATTAATAAAGAATTTGAACCAGCTTGTAGGAAAAACTGTGGAGAGCGGGCAGATTACCTACAATGTTTGGTGGTCTTGTAAGTATATACAACTGTTTTGGTGAGAGGTGGTTAAACGTATAACTTCTCCAGAAGTTATGCTTCTAAATGAACCGATAGAACCGAAATTTAATAAGCAAAACAGTGGAATCAATCCCAATTTTAACTTCAACTGCCAGATTAACGATAGCTACGAAGTGGACAGAGAAGACTCCACCCACAATTGAACAGTGGCAGAACCAAATACAGGATCAATTTATTATTATTATGAGTAGAAGTTCCAATTCATCCCCAGGCCAATGCAATTTTTAAATTTCCAGCAATTTAGTTTCCCCTCTTAAAACTACAAGGAGCTGCGGTGGCTCAAGTGGTTAAGACGCTGAACTGCAGGCTGCGGAAGGTCGGTAGTTCAGCAGTTCGAGACCCGAGAGTGCCGCATGACGGAGTGAGCTCCCGTCTCTAGTTCCAGCTCCTGCCAACCTAGCAGTTCGAAAGCAAGAAATTGCAAGTAGATAAATAGGTACCACTTTGGTGGGAAGGTAACAGCGTTCCGTGCGCCTTTGGGTTTAGTCATGCCGGCCACATGACCACGGAAACGTCTTCGGACAGCGCTGGCTCTTCGGCTTTGAAACGGAGATGAGCACCGCAACCCTAGAGTTGGATTCGACTGGCTTTCGAGCAAGGGAAACCTTTACCTTTACCTTAAAACTACATGACGAAAAATGACATAATTCCTAAGAACCCTAATCACGGATCGTCATTATATTTTTAATTTTTGGTTAATTGTTATTATAAGATGTGATTGTTTAATTTTTTAAAAAAAATATATTGCAATCAAAATTCTATGATATTCTATGACTAATCGTATGGTGTTGGAAAAAGAATAATTTTTTTTTTTAATTGGATGACAAGTAAGCTACAGCTGTACCAGACAGATACTGCCCCAGATTCTACCACTTCGTAAGTGAAATGCTGAGTTCTTCCTGTACTCCTCTGTGTCCCTCCCAACACCTGGAAAGATCGTTCCTAGGTTTGCGAGACCTATGTAGAAGAAGAACCATAAGGGTTGGGAAGGCTGAAGGGTGAGGGGTAAAACCATTCCTCTCTTCCTCTTTTGCAAGTGCAGCTTGCAAGTGCCTCTTCTCTCTTGCTCCGGATTGCAAGACTAGATCTAATGGGTGGAAATTACAAGGGAGTCGTTACCGGCTAGATATCAGGAGAAACTTCCTAACTGTAAGAGTGGTTGAGCAGTGGAACAGACCGCCTCGAGAGATGGCGGATGCTCCTTCGCTGGACATTTTCAAGTGGAGGCTGGACGACCATCTTTCGGGTATGTTGTAGGTATGTAGGGCTCTCTTTCGGCTGTGTTCCTGCAGAGTGCAGGGTGTTGGACTAGATGACCTGCAAGGTCCCTTCCAACTCTAACATTCTATGATTCTATGAGGAAAGGGCTCAGATTCATCCATTTGCACCTCTCCGATCCTCTGATCTGTATGGACCCCCAGAATGATCTTCCTAGGTGTTGGAAGGGGCTACAGAAAGAGAGAGGAGCACAGGAAAGTTTTGGTGTGCAAGATGATAGGATACCCAATACGATGTCCAGAGTGTGTGTTCCTCCTTTACGATCTTGATTGTTTTCATTTTTTGAGGTTCCCTTCGCCAAGGCGGATGAGTGGCTTTTCTCCACATTTGGCTGAGGGAGAAACTGAACGTGTGTTACAGTCACAGATCAAACCCCCGTGGCTAGCTATAATTTGATCCCAAGCTGAATCAGCCTTGGCGGGAAGGCCTGCCAGCAGTTGAACAGATTTTAATTCCTTCTCACCACCTCCAGGCACACACTTTCCGAAACCCTCTCCTGGATATCACCGTGTGACAAACCGATCCGAATTCAGTCGCGTCAAACCTTTTTGCTCCAAATCTACTTTGAGAGTCAGGTGTAATAGTGGATAGCGTGTTGACGTGGGACCGAGAAGAGCCAGACTCAAATCCCCCCCATTGTATATCCCCCCCATTGTATATTACATTTCTCCAAAATGGGGACCCCAAGCAGTTCACGTCGTGTCTGGCCGAAAGTTACCCCCTGAGCTTCCATGGCCAAAGTAGGGATTCCAACCTGTGTCTCCCAGATCCTAATCCAACACTTGAACCACCCCACCGATGCTCAGTGGCTGATACCAGGCCAACTGCTCACCCTACTCCTCCATCACAAATAAAAATGGGGGAGGGAAGAGGAACGGTATACCCAGTTCTGAGCTCCTTTACGGGAAGTATTTGGAAGCCACACCTCAAACTTTCATGGAAAGGAGGTCTTGGAAACATTGTGAAATTGTTGGGAGGAACCAAGCTTTGGGGGTAGTATGTCAGTGGGAAATGCATCTCCCAGCCATGCCTTCCCATCTTGTTACTGGTGACAGCTTTCAGTTCCCTCCAGCTCCCCATCCGCACCCCACCCCACAAGAAAGGGACACAACCAACGAGGCATTTTCCACTTTGTTTTTAATTTTTAACACAGACAAGAAAGATTCCTGGATATCACATGACACCCTCACGATTGTGAAACTTACAAGTGGCTGCTGGAGGGGGTGTGTGATGAAGCCCAGACAGTCTTGGGGAGAAGTCAGTAAGAAAGAATCGCTTCTGGGGGCATCCTTTTAATAGCACTAAAACCTGAAACAAAGGGCTTTTCCGCATTCTAATTTTCCCTCACTTGTAAGTTCCTGTTTTGTCCAGTGGGTTTTCTGTTCTACACCTTCTGCTCCCTCTAGTGGTCAATTCAATATTACATTGGTTTATGTCTGGCATAAAAACCTCCAGTTTAAATCTGCAGGAAGATGTGCCAGACATAAACCTGTGTAATATCGAATCGACCACAAGAGGGAGCAAGACACATGCAGAACAGGAAAAAACCACCAAAGAAACATGCAAGAAAAATGAGAATGCGAAACACCCACAATCCACATAAATGTATAATTTGGAAAGAAAAAAACCCTCGGAGTTTATCTTAAAAAGTACTGAGGAATTTTAAAGCAATCATGAAAAGCATCACTTTGCTGATTTTAAATTTTTTAACCATTTCCTTCTTAAAATAAGTCTATTTGGATCCATAACCGGGACCTAAGAACAAAATACTGGAAACAATTTCATCTGCAGATGCTGATCTCTGAAATGGGTTGAACTATCTGAGATGCCAGTGAAAACTACTCCCCCCTTTTTACAATTGGCCTCGTTGACCATGATTTCATTATGCTGATCTATTTGGATCAGCCTTTGAATTCCACCATCAGCCTTTTCTTGGGGGAAAATGCAGCCATTGCATAGTTTCAAAACCGTGAGTGATTTTCTGTTGGTTCACGCCAGGCAGTGCGGTAAAGAGTGATGGAGAAGTTTGGGGACCGTTCTCGGGTGCTAATCCCCCCCTCCTGCAACTCCTCCAAAGTGTTTCTTCCTCTGGGCCCCTGTTTCCCACTCGGCACCAGCCCCTCTTTTCCATCACTCTTAAGTCGCTCTGTCTCTCTTGAATAGGAGGTTAGCTTTTCCCGGCAGGGTCCTCCACTCTCCAATAATTAATCTTCTGGAAGGACCCTGGCCGTGGCCTCTTAAAGCTTTGTTTCTTTCGCTTCGTTACACAAAACACAGTTTTAAAAACAAATTTCGGTTCGAAAGCATTTCCTCGTCTCATTGGTTCTAGCCTTTTTCTCAAATCGATCGTACTATTCACAGTGGTTCGCCGGGAGCGGAGGCCGGGCTTAGCGAAACGGAGGTTGGGCCGGCAGCCGTGCTGGATGGACTGGCGGTTGCAGACAGAGAGAGATCCAGGGGTGTGTTCAATTGTTCAAGGCAAGGGACGACTGGTCTACGGCAACTGAGGTTAGAGCGTGCCTCTGGTTGTGGGGTCCAGAGCATCCAGAGGGGACTGAAGGATGCAGGCATCTTAAAAAGTCCAGCTTCTCGCCATTTGGAGAATTTATAAAAGAGAGACAACTGGAGAGGGGGAAAGAAATTCCTTTTGTCTTTGGCAGCTGATCTAAGTAAAGCAGGTTTTTTTAAAAGGCAAGGAAGCTGATGGTGAAACCTTCGATGTGTGTGCCGATGGTGTAGTCATTGGTGGGGGGTCGTCTTTGGCCAGAGTGACGCGAAAACTGGGGGAGCGTGCTCGGTGGCCTCACTGAATTATACAGGGTTTAGAGAGAGAATGCTACTCTCTCAGGTCTACGAACACCCTACGTAGTCGTTGTAAGTTGGCTGCAAGGAGCCGGCGCTTTCCAGCACTACCGTGAGCAGCGGATCTGCCCCTCTTGGCCAGCCATCTCACTGGACGGCAGGGATGGCACCAAACTGCATTCGCCAGTGCCGCCCGCTTTCACCCTGTGTCTGAACGGAGTGGAGGGGGGACGAGGTGATAAAAGCACTGGGGATTTACTGGACTGGGCCAACGGAAGATACCTTGCTGGTCGGGGCCCTGGAGATACCCCTCTGGCCTAACACTCTTGGGATCCTCCTGACCAAAGTTCGTCGGGAATCCCTAGCTGCTAGTTTTTACGGGTCGTATTTTATTAGGTTGGAGCTAAGTATGTATTACATGTTGTCCTGCTTACGGATCCTCAGACTGTAGAGGCAAGAGGGAAAGATGTTTTCAGCACCACGGGGAATAAAATTAGCCAGATCCAGTTGCAATGAAGAAGAAGAAGAGGAGATTGGATTTATACCCTGCCCTTCACTACCCAAGGGAGTCTCAGAGCGGCTTACAAACTCCTTTCCCTTCCCCTCCCCACAACAGACACCCTGTGAGGTAGGTGGGGCTGAGAGAACTTCTGACAGAAACTGCTCCTTTTTTCAAGAACAGCTGTGCCAGAGCTATGGCTTGCCCAAGGTCATCCAGCAGCTGCATGTGGAGGAGTGGGGAATCAAACCCAGTTCTCCCAGATTAGAGTCCGCGCACTTAACCACTACACCAAACTGGCAGTTTTTAGGAGCAGAAACAGAAGTCTTAAGACCTGGATGGCTTGGGCTGGCCTAATCGCATCAGATCTTGGACCCTAAGTAGGGGTCGACCCTGGTTAGTAGTACTTAGATGGGAGACCGCCAAGGAACTCCAAGGCTAGTGGCTAGGCAAGGGCAAACCGCCTCTGAATGTCTCTTGGCTTGGAACCCTTATAGCGTTGCCCTAAGTCGGCTGCAGCTTCATGGCAAAAAAGAAGAAGAAGAGATGCAAGAAATGGAACGGGTGCTTGGAAAATGGACCGAGTCCCAAGAAAGGTGTGTTTCATCACTGCAGGGATTTTTGGATTCAAAAAGGACGTATCTGTGATGAAAGGAGAAAAGGCTTTCGTAGGATTCATTCTCTGAGAAAGATGTGGACGTGTGAGTAAGTTAACTAAGGTAAAGGTAAAGGTTCCCTTGCTCGAAAGCCAGTCGAATCCGACTCTAGGGTTGTGGTGCTCATCTCCGTTTCAAAGCTGAAGAGCCAGCGCTGTCCAAAGACGTTTCCGTGGTCATGTGGCCGGCATGACTAAACACCAAGGCGCACGGAACGCTGTTTCCTTCCCACCGAAGTGGTACCTATTTATCTACTTGCAATTTCTTGCTTTCGAACTGCTAGGTTGGCAGGAGCTGGAACTAGAGACGGGAGCTCACTCCGTCATGCGGCAGTCTCGGGTCTCGAACTGCTGAACTACTGACCTTCCCTAGCCTGCAGTTCAGCGTCTTAACCACTTGAGCCACCGCAGCTCCTAAGTTAGCTAAACATGGAGGCTATTTTGTGAAAATCTCTTCTGCAGAACGTAATTGTTATGGGAATCCAGTATTCCCAACGGCGCTGTTCGTTTTCAGAACGTGTGTTTGGAAGAGAAATTGCCAGGTGTGGGCTGACTATCGAGTCGTCTTTCATTCACATTTGGAGGTGAACACATGCTCGGTTGTTCTGTGGTTTTTGGAAGGAAAAAGATGGACCCCAATTTTTGACGGTTCAAGTTCTCTGGCAGGAGTTGTTTTAGTCAGGAGAGGGAGAAAAACGCCGGCTCGTCCCCTTCCCCCTTAATCAGCAGTTCCAAACTGACCGGTCCTCAGGGAAAAAAAAAGTCTCACTGAGTTGAATGGGTCTTGTGTCCAAGTCATTATGTTTAAGATTGCAGTCTGGGGGTGCTGTTTAGGGTTTCCAAAATGTAACTACGTAATTCTGTGGTTAATGAAGCTTAGAGACATTACCCAGAAGCTAAGACGCACGTGTTTGGGTGTATGAAGAGAAGAAAAAGAGATTGGATTTATACCCTGCCTTTCACTCGGAGTCTCAGAGCGGCTTACAATCTCCTTCCCTTTCTCTCCCCACAACAGACACACTGTGAGGTTAGGTGTGGCTGAGAGAACTGCTCGTGAGAGAACAGCTCTGAGAGAACTGTGGCACGCCTAAGGTCACCCAGCAGCTGCATGTGGAGGAGTGGGGAATCAAACCCGGTTCTCCCAGATTAAAATCTGCGCTCCTAATCACTACACCAGACTGTAGAGATGGCTGGACTCAAAGGATTTGTTAACACCGCCAGAAATGTACCCAGATGTGTTTTTCACTAAATAACGAAGGCTTCTTTGGGGGTGGTCATCATGCATCTAGAGCAGGGGTCACCAAAATGGTGCCTGTGGGTACCATGGCATTCACTGGCACCTTTCCTGGTGCCCGACAAGTGTTTCTCTAGAAAGTGGGCGGGGCCAGGTGGGACTTTTGCCCAGCAAGACTCCTGATTGGCTAGTTGGAGATTTGATTGGCTGTACACATTTTTGGAAAGCTTCCTTTGGTAGCCGCTGCCACCAGAACACAAGCATCTTCACTGTGTGATTGAAGGTAAGCTGCAGCCGTCATTTTGTGGCTGGCTCCGCCTTCGGTGCCGTTTTCTGGAAGCCATTTTAGGGCCAGCTCCCCCTACGGTGCCATTTCCTGGCAGCCATTTTGTCACTGCACTCACGGTGCTGTATCAGAATTCCAAAGGTGCCCACAGGATCAAAAAGACGGAGGACCACCGTTCTAGGGGAAGGGATCCAGGCCACGCCACTTCTAAATAATACATTTATTGATAAATATTATACGGTTTGGGTTTATAGTGACATGTTGCTTTCAGTATATTTGCCTTGCATCGTCTGTTTCTTTATGCATCGATATTAAAATTCTGTTTCTGTTCCAAAAAGGGTATGCAAAACTCGCTGGAAAAAATTCTAACATGAATTGCAGCTCACACACATGGCAAATCTATTGTCAGGAGAGCAATATTGTTTGGCTCTTTTGAGGTTTCCATTCTTTGCTTAATTGCCTTTCTCGCATACAAGTGTCCAGATGTTTTCACTCATAGTTACATTGAGTCTTTAAGACAGACGTGGGGGAAGTCTATACTGTGTGTAGGGCAGTAACTGGTTACTCCAGATTGATTTTTGTGATGTTTATAAATTAATCCCCATGAACTTTAATTTTATTTGATAGCAGAAGTTGGTATGTATCACAATACACACTGTATACCACCTGCAAGCATAATCATGCACACAAAATTATGTTGTGTACCCCATATGCAGGCACTGTAACCAATGGCAATTGTACTTTTCATAGAATTATAAAAGTGGCCATTCTATTGAAAACAGAAAAAAAACAACTTTAGCTAAGATACTAATGAAATTTAGATAGAGTAACTTCATACTCCAGTATTTAACGTGGGCTGGGGCTCCCTATGAAGAAAGGTTAAAACGCTTGGGGCTCTTTAGCTTGGAGAAACGACGGCTGAGGGGTGACATGATTGAGGTTTATAAGATTATGAATAGGATTGAGCAGGTTGAGAAAGAAGTACTTTTCTCCCTTTCTCACAATACAAGAACTCGTGGGCACTCCATGAAATTGCTGAGCGGTCGGGTTAGAACAGATAAAAGGAAATACTTCTTCACCCAAAGAGTGATTAACATATGGAATTCACTGCCACAGGAGGTGGTGGCAGCTACAAGCATGGACAGTTTCAAGAGGGAATTAGATAAACATATGGAGCAGAAGTCCATCAGTGGCTATTAGCCACAGGGTATAGATGGGAACTCTCAGTCTGGGGCAGGTGATGCACTCTATTCTGGGTGCTGGAGGGGGCAACAGTGGGAGGGGGCTTCTAGTGTCCTGGCCCCACTGCTGGACCTCCTGATGGCACCTGGTATATTTTGGCCGCTGTGTGACAGAGTGTTGGACTGGATGGGCCATTGGCCTGATTCAACATTGGCTTCTCTTATGTTCTTATGTACAAAGTTTACAGGGGGTTAAAGGCAAGGATGAGTAGTAATTATTTTTTACTTCAGGGACGTCATGCAACAGACAGCTAGTGACAACATCATAATAGTGCAAAGTGATTAAAGCCACTAATGTTTGAATTTCTGTAAGAAAAAATGCCTCCTGGGGTATGTCAGCCCCTGATATTGAAGACACAGTCTTAATGCAGCACAATGCTGTGCTGCATCTTGGACGTTGTAGTCTTTAAACCTTCTTAAAGCTGTGGTTTTTGTGCACATCGATTTTGCTGCAGATTTGCTGCATCGAGGGTGTCGTAGTTTTCCTTAGAGCTGTGGGATATCCCAATGGAATAAAATCCATTGTTCTATATTGGTCTTTTAAAAATGGGGGGGGGGGGAGACTTGGGCAAGTCTGTATGAATGAGGGGGACATGACACTTGAAAATTCCTGGAGAAACAACTGTTCAACTTGCAGATATATCTTGTAGGCTGAATGATGGCAGGATGGAGATGGATTGCAGACCAGGCGACTACATCCAATGCAGGAGCTCTCCATCCGATGCACAAGCTGCTTAGCTATTTGGTGGCAGCATGTTTGGTGGCACCTACTTAGCTATGTGGGAGGGGCTGTGGCTCAGTGGGAGAGCATCTGCTTGGCATGCAGAAGGTCCCAGCTAATCCCCGGCATCTCCAGCTAAAAGGACCAGGCAGTAGATGATGGGAAAGACCTCTGCCTGAGACCCTGGAGAGCCGCTGCCAGTCTGAGTAGACAATCCTGACTTTGATGGGGCAAGAGTCTGATTCAGTATAAGGCAGCTCCATGTTCCAAACTTGGCAACTTGCTGCTCAAAAGTTGGAGATGGGTGACCAGGCTTGGTAAAATGGAAGTTCACTGGACTGCAGCCTTAGCTAGTGGGTACAGTAGCTTCCAGGGCCATTAAGAGCCATTTAAAGGAGCTGAGTGGGAGGAAGGGACCGGAGTGATCTGGAATCCGGAACAGTGGGAGTCCGATTTGGAGGTGTTCTTGAGGTAAAAAGCATTGGTAAAGTAGAGAACATTGGTTGCTGTGTGTGGAAAAAAGGAGTTTGTTGGTGGCCAGAGCTCTCCTGAGGTAAAAGTTAAGGTAAAATGTAAGGAGATGAGGTAATAAGAATACCAGGTAGTCTGAAAGGGGGAAACAAGTTGGAAAAAAGGGATTTTGCCCTCCTGAGGTAAATGTTTCAGCTAAAACCTAAGGAGAGTTGCGGTAATAAGAATCCCAGAGAGTCTGAAAGGGGGAAACAAGTTGGAAAAAGGGATTTGCCCTCCTGAGGTAAATATTTCAGCTAAAACCTAAGGAGAGTTGTGGTAATAAGAATCCCAGAGAGTCTGAAAGGGGGAAACAAGTTGGAAAAAAGGGATTTGCCCTCCTGAGGTAAATGTTTCAGCTAAAACCTAAGGAGTTGCGGTAATAAGAATCCCAGGGAGTCTGAAAGGGGGAACAAGTTGGAAAAAAGGGATTTGCCCTCCTGAGGTAAATATTTCAGCTAAAACCTAAGGAGAGTTGCGGTAATAAGAATCTCAGAGAGTCTGAAAGGGGGAAACAAGTTGGAAAAAAGGGATTTTGCCCTCCTGAGGTAAATGTTTCAGCTAAAACCTAAGGAGAGTTGCGGTAATAAGAATCCCAGGGAGTCTGAAAGGGGGAAACAAGCTGGCAAAAAGGGATTTTGCCCTCCTGAGGTAAATGTTTCAGCTAAAATGTAAGACAGTTTGATAATAAGAATTCTCAGTGGTTTAAAAGGAAAAGCACGTTGGCAAAAGAAATTTGCCCTGCTGAGGTAAAACGTAAGGAGGCGCTGTAATAAAGATCCCAAACAGTCAAGAAAAGAAAGAATGGGCCTAGTAAGAAGATTTGACACTCCTGAGGTAACAGAAAAGGGCAAAACGGGAGTTGCCACTAAAATGCCTCCCAAGAAAGTTGAGTCCTCAAAAGCAGGTAGAGATCCAGATGTAAGCTGAAAAATGTGTCCTGCTTGTTTCTAAACATGGGGCATGTATTGTGCTTGGGAACTTTGTCTGTCTTCTGTATTTTCAGTGGCTCTTTAAAGAACCAGCCATTTGTTATCTTGTTAACTTAAAATTAATGGGAGCAAGTGCAGGGACTCTGTATGAGCCCCATTGCATTCTTCATAGTCTGAAAGCAATAGTGACGCAAATTTTTTTTGGACCAACGGTATGAATAATGTTATAGCTCTGTGCCTTTTTAAAGCTATTTATGCTTTGCATTGAGGATGAATATTTGGGGGGTGGACAATTAGACAGCAGAAGAAGCAAGAGAATGGCCCGCTGGGCCATGATGACCATGTGAAACTATCTAAGCTTTCAATCTTGTGCGTGTTTCCTTGGGGGTAAGAGTCTGATTGAAAACTGTGGAGCTAAGTTTGTAGATGACACTATGTTGTTCAGGCTGGTGAGAACCAGGGAAGACTGTGAGGCGCTCCAGAGGGATCTGATGAGGTTCGACATGGGCAAGTGCAGAGTAATGCACACTGGAGCAAAAAACCCTAACTATAAATATACGTTGATGGGGTCTGAACTGGCAGTAACTGACCAGGAGAGACATCTTGAAGGAGAGAGATCTTGAAGAGATAACTCACTGAGGAGATCAAGTCAGTGTGCAGTGGCAATAAAAAAGGCAAACGCTATGCTTGGGATTATTAGGAAGGGGACCAAAAACATATCAACTAGTATCATAATGCCCTTGTATAAATCTTTGGTGCAGCCTCATTTGGAATACTGTATACAGTTCTGGTCACCGTACCTCAGAAAATACATCATGACATTGGGAAAAAGGTGCAGAAAAGGACAACTAAAATAATCATAATTGAGGGGATGGAACACCCTCCCTATGAAGAGAGGTTGAAGAGATTAGGGCTTTTTAGCTTGGAGAAACGATGATTGATGATAGGGGTTTACAACATTATGCATGGGATAGAGAAGGTAGAGAAGGAAGTACTCTTCTCCCTTTCTCACAATACAAGAACTCGTAGGCACTCCGTTAAATTAATGAGCAGTCGGGTTAGAACAGATCAAAGGAAGTGTCTCACCCAAAGAGTAATTAACACGTGGAATTCGCTGCCACAGGAAGTGGTGGCAGCTACAAGCATAGACAGCTTCAAGAGGGGACTGGATCAACATACAGAGCAGGGGTCCATCAGTGGCTATTAGCCACAAGGTGTAGATGGAACACTCTGTCTGGGGCAGTGATGCTCTGTATTCTTGGTGCTTGGGAGGGGGCAAGAATGGGAGGGCTTCTGGAGTACTCGTCCCCGCTGGTGGACCTCCTGATGGCACCTGGGTTTTGGTCACTGTGTGACAGAGTGTTGGACTGGATGGGCCACTGGCCTGATCCAACACGGCTTCTCTTACGTTCTTATGGAACCAACCTTCCATGGGGTCAGACTGGCAACAGCAGGTCACAGGTGGCAAGCTTGAAGAAACTGCTGGCTTCCCCAAAAAGAAGTTAAATATTTCTTCCCATGTAGCATGGAGATAATGGAAATAGCAAGAGCCAGTTATTTGTTGTGGCTGCTGGAGATCATCAGATGAAGAAGCGAGGAGTTTTAAGATTCTTGCAAAAGCAGACGGGCAAAAGAAGAAAACATCAAGGGGAGACATGGCTTCGCCTCCCTTGGCATATCAACAAAGGAAGAGTGAGGAGGCGTGCTAAGAAAAGCCACGAAAAATCAGACCGAGGGTCCATTTAGTCCCACATCCAGTTTCCCAAAGCCCACAGGAAAAACAGAAGGGCCCCAACTGTTCCCAGCTGTCAGCCCTTCAGTGGTATACTGCCTCTGAAGCTGGAAGTTCCATTTAGCTACCGTGGCTATTTATTATTTATTTGAACGTTTAGAATCTGCCTTTCCCGCCATCGACAGCTGATAGCTGTTGACGAACTTTCGCTCCACGAATCTATGTCCTCTCCTTTCAATGCTATCTGGATCAAGACATCCTCTTGTGGTAGTTTCAGAGGGGAGCCGTTGTTGGTCTGCAATAGGACAACTAAACTCGAGTCTTAGAGACCAACTTAGAGACCAACAAGATTTCTGGGGTGTAAGTTTTTGAAAGTCAAAAGCTCTCTGACAAAGAGAGCTTTGACTCTCACTTTATACCCTGAAAATCTAGTCGGTCCCTAAGGGGCTACTGGACTCAAAATCTAGTTAATCTACTGGACTCAAATGTGGCTCACCTTGTGGTAGGAGGTTCCAAAAGTTAATGACGCACTGTGTGAAGAAGGGCTTTCTTTAGGCGTGGCTCCCCTTGGGATCTGGTATTCTAGCTCAGGTATGAGCAGGAAGAGGTCGAAGCTTGTATTTCAGGGGCTTCATGCAATGGTGGTTTGGGCACCAGACTGAAAAGTGGGAATCTTTGGCAGGAAGGACAAAACCCGGTGAAGGACTCATCCACACAGGGAAGAGAAGAAGAAGAGAGAAGAAGGGCTTCGATTTATACCCCGCCCTTCACTACCCGAAGGAGTCTCAAGAGCAGCTTACGATCTCCTTTCCCTTCCCCTCCCCACAACAGACGCCCTGCGAGGGAGGTGGGGCTGAGAGAGCTCTTTCAAGGACTGCTCTTGAGAGAACAGCTCTGAGAGAACTTGTGACTGACCCAAGGTCATACCAGCAGCTGCATGTGGAGGGGTGGGGACTCAAACCCAGTTCTCCCGAATTAGAGTTCGTCCTCCTAACCACTACAACAAAGAGAATGGAGTGCACTTTCTGCTGTAACGAGAACCTTGCGGCCACTACGACAGGTGGTTTGCCGAAAGTAGGACTGGCTCTGGAAAAGGGCCACCAGTTACCACGTGAGACCTGCGTAATTGTATCAGACCTCCGTGGAAGCCTTGAGCGCACAGGAGAAGTGCCGCCTGAGCCAAAGGGACATTAATAGCATTGCTTCTTGTGTGGTTCATTTAAAGCCATTCAGTTACGTATTTGAGTCGGGAAGCTCTTTTGGCACTCTTGCAGGCCAGAAGCGGTTCTGGATGGGCCTCTTTGAATGTTAGCTACAACTCTTGGTTTGGAACTTTGCTTTGGTTAGGCTTTGGGTTATTTAAAGGAGAAACCAGCCAGCGCCAGGAACAATGGATTTTGGTTGAACTCTGTCCCGGGGGGGGGACAGGAAGCGGCTGTAGGTGGAATTTGCACCCTGGATAAAATCTCTCTCTCTCTCCTTGCCGCCCGGTTCCCTGCCTCCGGCACCACCAGAGAACCACTGTGCGGCATCTCCGCTCTTTGGGAGACGCCTTCTAAACAAAGTAGAGAAGATCAACTCTTATCAACTAGGAGAAAACATTTTACCTAAAGCGCTAAAATTAAAAAAAAAAGGTTAGGGTGGGGGGTGGGTTTTGTAATATTTTGGTGGGGAAGGGGAAAGGTTAGGGGTATTTTGGTTACAGTTCCTAGAGAGATACTAGGGGGAAAAGGGGGAAACAGCAAAGCTCTCGGGCAGCGTCTACCTAACGGTCCTCTCTTTTCGTACATGCACGTTTTGGTTGGACGGGGTTTTCCCCGCAAGCGCACAGAGAGATCACGCCTTGGCAAAAGGGAGTCTCGCGCGGCCACTCGTTCAGGGAGGGAGTGGCGCAAGCTCTCACACGGTCTTGTGTACCCTGGGCTGTGCTTTTCAATTCTTTTTTTTTCCTTTTCTTTTTTTGGGAAAGAGGTTGACAATCAAAAAAGCGGAAAGAGCAAAGGCACCTAGCTGGCAAGAGAAGAGTGTGGGGGATTTCTGTAGGACTCAGCTGGGGAGGCAAATGCACCACCTTTCATGGTAAAGGCAAAGGTTCCCTTGCTCGAAAGCCAGTCGAATCCGACTCTAGGGTTGCGGTGCTCATCTCCGTTTCCAAGCCGAAGAGCCAGCACTGTCCGAAGACATTTCCGTGGTCATGTGGCCGGCATGACTAAACACCAAGGCACACGGAACGCTGTTACCTTCCCACCGAAGTGGTACCTATTTATCTACTTGCAGTTTCTTGCTTTCGAACGGCTAGGTTGGCAGGAGCTGGAACTAGAGACGGGAGCTCACCCCATCATGCGGCACTCACGGGTCTTGAACTGCTGAACTACTGACCTTCCGCAGCCTGCAGTTCAGCGTCTTAACCACTTGAGCCTTGTTATCAAAGCATATATATTTTTTAAGAAAAACCCTGCTCCTTCCTGAGCGGGGCCAGGGGAGGAACCAGAATGGAAGGGTGAGCTGGCGAACCCCAGAGCAAAAGGCTGGCAAACGGTCGGTTGGAACCCCCCAAATCCATTCTGCTAGCTTTTCTGCAGCTGAAGAATCCTCCCCCCCCGCCCCCGGACACCGGACCAGGGGAAAGCACCTCTGCTGGTGGAACAGATTGGTGGGATCTGACTTTATGGGTGCAGCCTGTCAGAATCTGGAGACGCGCTGGCAGGATGTGACCAGTGTTCCCTCTTAAGCTGTGGAGTCTTGTGAGCAAAAATTCTAATTTGTGAGCCACTGGCATTAAGGTGGTGAGCGAGCGATTGGGCTGCTGCATGAATCAGGGTGCTCCGGAGCCATTCTTGCGGAGACAAAGAGGTGTGAGCCAGAGGCTAAAAAACTGTGAGCTAGCTCACGCTAACTCAGCTTAGAGGGAACGCTGGGTGTGACCTAATTTGGAGTGGTGGCAGTAGAAGCAGAAGAAGAGACTGGATTTATAGCCCGCCCTTCACTCTGAGTCTCAGAGCGGCTAACAAACTCCTTTCCGAAGTGAAAAGATACTGGGGCTTAAGACCGTATGGTACGGAATGCCTTGGAAGATCGTCTCTTTTCCAGTTCTAAGCACTGGGTAGGAGGCAGGCTGTGGGGAGGAATAAGGAAGGACACTCTGCCCATGCCCCAATGCACTGCCACAGGAGGTGGCGGCAGCTACAAGCATGGAGAGTTTCAAGAGGGAATTAGATAAACGTATGGAGCAGAAGTCCATCCGTGGCTATTAGCCACAGGGTATAGATGGGAACTCTCAGTCTGGGGCAGGTGATGCACTCTATTCTTGGTGCTGGAGGGGGCAGCAGTGGGAGGGCTTCTGGTGCCCTGGCCCCACTGCTGGACCTCCTGATGGCACCTGGTATATTTTGGCCGCCGTGTGACAGAGTGTTGGACTAGATGGGCCATTGGCCTGATTCAACATTGGCTTCTCTTATGTTGTTATGTTCACTGTTGTTACCACTTTGTGGGACTGGAGCTTGCCGTTCAAATGTGGATTACAAGGCTGAGTTTTGAATTGACCCCTCTCTGTCACGGCGCTGCCTTGGAAGGAGGCCTCGCCTGAAGAACAGGGGTCGACTGTCTCCCCAGTCTATCTTGCCAGCTCAGGTGTTCAAGAAAGAAGGAAGGAAAAAGAAGGCCAGGAAGAAAAAGAAAAGACAGGATGGAAAGGGGGGAGGGGGTGGAACGACATTGCCGGTGGGACCACAATTTTTGTGTGGCCCCCGCCATTGTGAGTCACGTAGAGCTCGTTATGGCTGTCCCAGAGCTAGAGGTGGGCTCTTCAGATCTCAAGGGGATGGCGGGAGAGATCAGAACTCAGAACCAGACCTCTCCTGGTGCAAAAGATCCGTCTCCAACCATGTATTTTTGAGGTACTGGGGGAGGGGGTTGTCTGAGGGGAGTTTTCTGAAGTCAAGAATGTGAGTGGGCCGTTTCAGTCCCTTAAATAAATACTTTCCCCCTGAGGACCGAAGAGCCCCTTTCCTCTCTAAAAGGACCCATCCCGCCACTCGTGGGTCACTGAGACCTATGTCGTCCCCTCCCACCCCCGGTCAAAAACTCGAAGACTAAGGCTCTGTCCGCACGGTTAAAGCTCTACATCTTTGGAAGCAGTACAGCAATTCCTTGAATCATCTTAAAAAATATTTGGATAGAGACGTTATACATATATATATATATAATATATATATAAAAAAAAGACACTCTGTAGGAAGCAGCGAGAGAATCGAAAGGAGCGTGAGGGGGATGCGCCCTCCCTGCTCCCTCACGACTGAGGAGGAGGAGGAGGAGGCAGGGGGGGTGCTAAAAGGGGTGGGGGGGTTACGCTGCTGCTCCCACTTTTGGTTTGGCGATATTTGGTATGCTGGTGCCAAGCGCCCAGGCACCGTGGGTGGGGGGTCGGAAAGGGGACGGTCCTCACCCACCCGCGTGGAGGTGTCGTTCATTTGGAACTAGTTTTGGAGTCTCAACCTCCCCCTCCCCCATCCAAGCCCCAATCCGTAATGTGGGTTTGGCTTCGGCGAAATGTGGGGTCCGCTCCCACCTCTGGTCTGAGGTAGCCAAAGAGAGGAGCTGGTGCTTCCTTTCAAGATGGCCGCCTCAGCTTCTGGAAGCCTCCAGTTGCCAGGGAAACTGCCCCCTTTCCCCTCTGGCATGGCCCCCTGAGGGGGGGGGCGTTATTTGGCAGCCAGAGTGGCTGGCGGTTGAGGTAGTTTTGGTATTTGTATCAAAAATAGACATCCAAGAGAATTGGGGTGGGGGGTTTGGTCAGGATGGTGAAACAGAGCTGAACCCTGGAGGTCCAGTCGAGGTGAGGTAGATTCTTTGGAGGTTTACGGTCGGTGTCCAGGACGGGGTGGTGGGTGCCGGGGTACGGGGAGGCCGAACCACCGAGGAGCTGGCACTGGGCTCCGCGTCGGGCCCCTCCGACCCCATCCCCACCTGCATTGGCTTAACCGCTGGGCTGGGAAGGAGGGCAGCGTTCGATGGTCACTTCGAAACAGGGAGTGTCGTGGGCGGGGAGTCCGTCTGAGGAGGGCGGGTTCTGCGGGGGAAGAAGAAAAGCGATGTCGACTTTACCGGCTACGTGCAGGCAATCCTTTCTTCCTGCCATTCTGAGGTCCTTTTCCCTGTCGGCCCCACAGTCCTTAAGCCGGGCCCTGTATGACAGCATTCCCCCCTTCCCTTTTTAATGCCCCCCCCCCAAAAAAAAAAAATTAAGGCTTTGAGAGTGAGGAACGGGCAGACACCTAAACTCTTCCCAATGTTTTCAAACCCAAACCGGAGCTCGTGGCAGAAGGGACAGTTTTAGAAATGTTTCACGATCTTGAAGAAGAGAAGAGGTTGGATTTATACCCCACCCTTCACTCGGAGTCTCAGAGCAGCTGACAAACTCCTTCCCCTTCCCCCCCCAAGAGACACCCTGTGAGGGAAGTGGGGCTGAGAGAGCTCTTTCAAGAACTGCCCTTTCCAGGACAGCTCTTGTCAGAACTATGGCTTGCCCAAGGTCATCCAGCAGCTGCATGTGGAGGAGTGGGGAATCATACCCGGTTCTCCCAGATTAGAGTCCGCGCACTTAACCACTACATCAAACTGGCTCTCGCCAACCTGACAGAGCTATGGCTTGCCCAAGGTCATCCAGTCAGGTGCAAGTGGAGGAGTGGGGAAATCAAACCCGGTTCTCCCAGACTGGAGTCCGCGTACTTAACCACTACACCAAACTGGCTCTCAACATGTGATCGGATCCTGCCCCTTTACAGCTGACCGGTTCGGCCTAGGCATATCTAGACCCTTGTTCCTCCCGCCTCCTCACCTGAGTGACCAGTTCCACCATCTCGGAGGGTTTCGCCCTGCCCTCGGGTTTTCGCTGTGTTCGGGGAGGCTCCCGGGCGGTGGTCTGAACCGGCTCCGTTCCCTGGGGGACAGTCCAACTCTCTTGGGTCCCTTTCTTACAGAAGAGGCTGCGGGGAAAGCAAACTGGGGTTGAGGGGAGCCCCGGAGGGCCTGACCCACAAGGACAGCCCCACACACATCCTTTTCAGCGATACTTTGGATGGTCAGATACTAGACATGTTTTGTTTCAAACGATGCTTGCCTAATCCCCACCTGGACCATCATTCAGGACCTCAGCGGTTCTCAAACTGTGGGTTGGGACACAAAAGTGGGTTGCGATTCTCTCACAGGTGGGTCACAAGAAGAAAGAAAAGACTTGGTTTTATACCCCGCCCTTCACTATCCAAAGGTGTCTCAGAGCGGCTTACAGTCTCCTTTCCCTTCCCCTCCCCACAACAGGCACCTTGTGAGGTAGGTGAGACTGAGAGAGCTCTGAGAGAACTGCTCTTGAGAGAACAGCTCTGAGAGAACTTGTGACTGACCCAAGGTCACACCAGCAGCTGCATGTGGAGGAGCGGGGAGTCAAACCTGGTTCTCCAGATTAGAGTCTGCCGATCTTAACCACTACACCAAACTGGCTCTCAGGGAGGGAGAGGGAAGAAGAAGAGGAGGAGATTGGATTTATACCCCACCCTTCACTTGGAGTCTCGGAGCATCTTACAATCACCTTTCCCTTCCTCTCCTCACAACAGACACCCTGTGAGGTAGGTGGGGCTGAGAGAGCTCTGAGAGAACTTGTGACTGCCCTGAGGTCACCCAGCTGGCTGCATGTGGAGGAGTGGGGAATTGAACCTGGTTCTCCAGATCAGAGTCTGCCGCTCTTAACCACGACACCAAACTGGCTGTCTGGGAAGGAGGGGGAAGAAGAAGATGGGCTGGGGGAGGAAGCTCCAGGAGGCTTGATGGCCAATTGGGGTTTGCCTCGGCATACTGTGTGAAGCGGCTGTGAAATGCACCCTGATGCTCAGAAACTACAGAGGGCTGGCATCAGCGTAGTGCGAGGGGCGGCAGCTGCCAGAGCCAAGGGCTTCTGGTGAGGTCCCTGTGAGTGTGCCGGTTCCCCACCCACTCACTCAATTGTGAATGTTTCACCACTGAAACATCCTGTCCAGTGGATCTGGGGAACAGGTGGTGCACAGTGACCGTGTGCCAAGCAGCCATGGTGGAGGCACTCCTAAGCACCCATTCCACTCAGCATTATTAGTATTATCAGCGTAGTGTGTGTAGCATAGGCAGGGGATCCTAAGATTGTCTGGCAACCAGAAGTTCTAGCTCTTTCAGCGTTACACACCACTAGGTGGCGAGCTAGACTTGTTTTTAAGGCAAGAGATGTTCCAAAGGTGGTTTTGCCACTGCCTGCCTCTGTGTCACACAACCCTGGTATTCCTCGGAGGTCACCCTTCCAAATACTAGCCAGGGCCGACCCTGCTTAGCTTCCCAGATCTGACGAGTTTGGGCTAGCCTAGTTTTGCACTCCGTGTTGCAAAGGAAAGGGCGTGTGGGCAGATGTGAGTGCAGGAGATGGGCAGTCTCACAATATGGAGCAGAGTTCCATCAGGGGCTATTAGCCACAAGGTCTAGATAGGAACTCTCGGTCTGGGGCAAGGGATGCTCTGTATTCTTGGTGCTTGGGGGGGGGACAACAGTAGGAGGGCTTCTAGTGTCCTGTCCCCACTGCTGGACCTCCTGATGGCACCTGGTATTTTTGGCCACTGTGTGACACAGAGTGTTGGACTGGATGGGCCATTGGCCTGATCCCACATTGGCTTCTCTTATGTTCTTAAGTGGGGGGGGAGTTTGGGGGTCCGGAAGGGAGGTGTGAGTGGGGCCACAGGTGGTGGACAGAGGAGATCCTAGTAAAACCCTGATCTGGGTGGCCCAGGTTCGCCTGACCTCGTCAGATCTCAGAAGCTAAGCAGGGTTGACCCTGGTTGATACCTGGATGGGAGACCTCCGAGAAAGTCCAGGATCGTTCCACAGAGGCAGGTAATGGCAAACCCACCTCCGTTCGTCTCTCGCCTGGAAAGCCCTACAGAACTGGCCTAAGTCAGCTGCAACTTCGGGGCACTTTCCACCCACCCACCCCCCACTTTAAAAAGGCTGAGGACCATTTCTACACCCACCCTGATTGTCCGCGATAGAGGATCTGCCAGGATATTCAGGGAAATGCAACCATCAGTTGAGACATGATGGGACTCATTCACACAGTGCTAAATGAGGCCGTTTCAATCAGCGACCGTTTGCAAGAGGATTTCGCCATTCCACACAGTAAAATCCAGTTGCAAAGTGCATTGGAAGTGGAATGAAAGTGCGTTATTTAGCGTGTGTGAAGGCATCCCGGGGAGTGAGAGAAGGGAGCCATAGAAATCCCTGGAGTTATTGTATGGAATGCTGGGAACTAAAAGGCAGGCACTGAGGAGCATTCTGGGTAGTTCGAGGAAGAGGTAGAGAAGGCAAAGGAGGTATTTTTCTTGTTCCTTGTGGGTAGCAAACTGGTATCCGGGAAGAACAGAAAGCTCTGTATCCTAAGGCTTCTGGGGAACCGAGGGGAGGGGGTCGGCATCCCAGAGATGTCAGGCCGAACCTGCGGGGTAGGCGCTCACCTCTTGCGGTAGCCGAACATGAGGAAGAGGACGCAAAATATAATGCACGCCATGCCAATGTGAACGCCAACCACGATGCCGGCGAGGGAGCTCTCCCCGTCCTGCCCGCACTGGCACACCGGGTTGGCATCTGCAGGGCAAAGAAACACAGAGGGAAGTCACGGAGGGCCAGCGAGCAATGCTCCCTCTAAGCCAGGGGTGTCGAACTCATTTGTTATGGAGGGCCAGATCTGGCATAAATGAGAATTTGTCGGGCCGGGCCATGTGTGTCATAAAATGTAATGCCAGATAGCGGAGATATAAACTTTATAAAGGACACAAACACAAAGGGTGTTGTTTTTTTTACTTAAAATAAAAACATGCCCGAATCACAGGCATTCTCACAATATTTTGTTTATTTAACAGTCTCTGATAACCGACACTTCTTGCTCTGCATTATTGCATCAAAATGTCTGTGCTGTAGCAATCTGGGAGGGGGAGGAGCCTCAGCCCAGTGCAGGGAGCAGAAGCTTGCCGATCTATCTCTCCTGAGCGATTGAGAGAGTCTGGGAAAGCAAGCTATGACGCAACAGCAGCAGCAGAACTGGAGGAAGAAGCAGGAGACAGCCAGTCCCTTGCGGGCCTGATAGAAGCCCTCTGGGGGCCTGATCCAGCCTCCAGGGCTGTATGTTTGACACCCCTGCTCTAAGCTATGGAGACCTGTGAGCACAAATTCCACTTTGTGAGCTACCGGCATTAAAGTTGTGAGCAAGCGATTTGGCTTACGGCATAAATTAGCCTGCTCTGGAGCCATCCTTCCTGAGCGGAGACAAAAATGTGTGAGCCGGAGGCTAAAAAACTGTGAGCTAGCTCACACTAACTCAGCTTAGAGGGAACACTGCCAGCAAGCAAGGGGAAGGGGGAGGGACAAGGAGGTTGCCCTCCCCTTGAGGAGAAACGAGGTACGGAGAAGCGGGTGTTTCTGAGAAATTAGAAGTGGGGAAGGGGACAGAATGCCAGGACAAGACCGTATACGTGAGCCCTGCCGGACTGGGCTGAAGGGGCTGCCGAGGCCAGAGCGTCCTGTTTCCAACAGAGGACAGCTAGATGTCTCTGGGAAGCCCACTGGCCTGGGGAGGAAGGCATCGGTCCTCCCTGTTGCTTGCTCCCAGCATCTGGAATTCGGGAGTAGACCGCTTCTGAGCCACTGAGAGCCCTCTCCTCCTCCTTTAATGTGCCTCGTCCCCTTTGAAAGCCAGGGCGATGGCCACATCTTGTGGCTGTAAACCCCACCCTTGTGTAAGATGGGGTTTGGACTCCTCCGCCCTGGACTCTTCCACCCTGAACTCTTCCGCCCAGTGCTTACCCAGCCTCTCAGAGTTCTCCTTGAGCGACACAAAGCGCACGCTGCTGTTCCCGTTGCCGTTCCCGTTGAAAGCTTGGAGTTTGATCTCGTACATGGCGGAGGGCTCTGTAGGGTTGGAAGTGGGGGAGGGGGAGAGGACATGAAGTTGGTGTTTCCGGTGGCAGGCACTAGGGGGCGGCATTGCCAGGCTTCTGGGAGCTAGCCTCTAAACTGGCTGTTCAAATGTTGCTTAAATGGGGCAAAATGGCAGGACCCGGATGCAATGGTGGTGCAGCCCAGCCAAACTATTTTCCATCTGTGACAGGAGTGTGAGCGTCGTGCTTTCCAGGAGATGTGATGGAGCTCTTTGAACTCTCCCCAGCTGCGACCGAGTGGGCTGAAAATGTTGTACACTGCCCTGATCCCCAAATATGGGGGAGGTTGGCTTAAAAATAGATATTATATATAAATAAATAATCGATATTAAGAGGAGGAGGTTGGATTTATACCCCGCCCTTCACTACCCGAAGGAGTCTCAGAGCGGCTTACAATCCCCTTTCCCTTCCCCTCCCCACAAGAAGAAGAAAAGAGAAGAGATTGGATTTATATCCTGCCCTTCACTACCCAAGGGAGTCTCAGAGCGGCTTACAAACTCCTTTCCCTTCCCCTCCCCACTACAGGCACCCTGTGAGATAAGTGGGGCTGAGAGAGCTCTGACAGAAACTGCTCTTTTTCAAGAACAGCTCTTATCAGAACTACGGCGTGCCCAAGGTCATCCAGCCAGGTGCAAGTGGAGGAGTGGGGAATCAAACTCTGGTTCTCCCAGATTAGAGTCCACACACTTAACCACAACACCCAACTGGCTCACAACAGACACCCTGTGAGGTAGGTGGGGCTGAGAGAGCTCTTTCGAGGACTGCCCTAGAGAGAACAGCTCTGAGAGAACTTGTGACCGACCCAAGGTCACACTAGGGACAAAATGGGGGAGGGGACCTTAACCCTGAAACCTGGGATCCAGAACCTAAAAAGTCAAACAGAATAGAGGGCCAAAAATAAAAATTTAATTCATATAGTATAAAAAGATACATGTATTTATTAACAAAGAATTAAAAAACATATAAGGGCCCAATCCCACCTCATGTAAAAATGCCAGCATTTAGCACACAAGAGCCAATGGACTTGACCTGACACGTTTCAGCCTGAATAGGGCCTTCTTCAGAGGTCAAACATAATGAGGAGCCTATTGGCTTATATCAGTACAGTACAATCATACAATTACGCAACATAGATACAAGACGGACCAGAAGAGAACTGCTGTAAAAATAGAAAAATGTGAAATTAAATACATATAATAAAATGAATAACCAGGTATCATTAATTTATTCATTTTATTATATGTGTTTAATTTCACATTTTTCCAGGGTTATTTTTGGGCAGGAACGCACAGGAACGGAGTTCCGGCTGGCTCCTGAGTTGGCCACACCCAGCAGGAACTCATTAGCATAACAGGCCACACCCAATGGCAGAAACTCATTAGGATTGGCTACATTAGGGGTGTGTGGCCTAACATGCAAAGGAGTTCCTGCTACAAAAAAAAGCCCTGGGTTTTGACAACAAACAAGGTAAACAGAATAAGAAGCAAAAGGTGGGTGTGGCTGGATGACCACACCTCTGGTAACATGGGGGTGCAGCCTAATATGCTAATGAGGGGTGTGGCCTAATATGTTGATGAGTTTTCTGCTGTTGGATGTGGCCTATTATGCTAATGAGTTCCTGCTGGACTCTTTCTACAAAAAAAAGCCCTGCATTTTTCTATTTTCTTACCCGTTTCTATTTCAGGAGTTGGGGACTCAAACCCGGTTCTCCCAGATCAGAGTCCACGCCCTTAACCACTACACCAAACATTGCCAGTCAAAACCAAAATTAAATAACAAATCCCAAATCTCCCCCACCAACACCACCCTAAAGGATGTCTGCCAATCCAACGCCCTCCAGAAGCCCTGGCAAACAAGTATCGTGCCCGTGTGTGAGACAGCTGGCGTGTACCCTATCGTGCGAGTGGAAAGTCAAGGAACGTGGAGTTCCTGAGGCCCAGGGGGTCTGAGGATGTGGATCGGATGTGGGGTGGCCAATCTGCTACGCCGTAGGGGGGCCTCTGCGCTTCCAACTGTGCTCTGCTTGCATCTCCCTTTGTAAATAAAGCAGGAATTACAAAAACAGAACCATTTCAGAGGGGTGGCCGGGTGGGTCTACGATAGAACAGCTAAATCCGAGTCCGGTGGCAGAGCCCGACGAGATTTCCAGATCGCGATGGGTAGCGATGTTAGTCTGTCTGTAGCTGTAGGAAAGAGGAAGAGTCTAGTAGCACCTTCAAGACTAATAAAATATGTGGCAGGGAATGAGCTGTCGTGAGTCAGCGCTCACTTCTCCACGAAAGCTCTTCCCCTGCCACATAGTTTGTTAGTCTTTAAAGGTGCTGCTGGACTCTTGTTCTTTTCTCCTGCTGCAGACAGACTAACACAGCTACCCATCTTGATCTATCTCCATGGAAGGTATCACATCTAGTCGTACAGACAGGCCTGTAGCTACAGTGGGGCGTTCGGGGGCTCGGCCCCCTTTCTTAAAGGCATGGCCCCACAAGAATTTCTCCTGTAAATGCTTTTTCCAATCATTTTAAAACATTTTTTTTAAAGGTGTGCACTCCTTTAAGCAGTGTCGGGGTGCTGCTGTTGACTGATTCCTATGCTGAGCAAGGGGGTTGGAGTAGGTGACCTCTAGGATCCCTTCTCACTCTGTGTCAAGAAACGGGTCTTCCTGGTTTGACAATGGAAAAAATTAAGCAAGAAAAAAGAACAGTATTATGGTATATGATCATGTCGGTGAGAATGGCCTTTGCACAACAGTGGAAAACGGATAAAGTACCGGATGTACAGGACTGGTTAAGGAAACTGCTATTTTTAGCTGAAATGGACAAAATGACTAAAAAACTAAACGGGCAAATGGCAGAACAATACTTAAAAGAATGGGAAGACCTGAAAATCTATATGGAAACTGAACATAAAATGAAAGGGAAAATGTATAACTGATTCTTATTGAAAATGAAGTTACGTCAGATTAAGTTAGATTTTTGTATATAAAACATAAATTACCTGGTTTATAGATTGTTATAAGTTTAAACTTGATTACTTTTATTGTTTTTTGTTATTGGCAATAGCAGTGTTGGAAGCCTATTAGGGGGGAAGGGGGAAGGGATATAATCTATAACGAATTGGAAATTATGTTTAAAAATGTTGAATATATTCCAATAAAAATCTTGTTTTTTTTAAAAAAGAAACTGGTCTTCCTTTCAGAGAGACTTTCTGCCTAAGTGTTAGCTTTCTTGACTTTAGAAGTCGGCTTGTTATCAGAATTGTTGCTCAGGCCGGCAAAAGCGATTAACTTGCAGCAGCTGAGAACTGTCATCTAAAGTGGTTGACAGCTAGCAATTTAGAGACCTACCCTGGTCACAGCTTTATATTGGCTAAATGGCTTTTCTTTCTGCACTGAGAACTTCAGGCCCACCAGAAAAAAATCTGCCCCACAAGCCACAAGATCCTGGCTACGGGCCTGCATACAGAATGAAAATTTGGTTAGTCTTCAAGGTGCTGCTGGACTCTTGCTCTTCTCTACTATAAGATTTCCAGAGTATAAGCTTTCGAGAGTCAAAGCTCCCTTTGTCAGCTTATACCCCCCAAAACAGAATAGGTTTCTTGTGCTTGTTTGTCTGACGGAAACTACGACCCAGAAGGACAAACCCTGGAATGCTTTCACGGCTTGGGGGGCATGCAGAATTGGTGTCAGAAGTGGGATAAGCGATGTGTTACCCGGATGGCTGGAAAATAACTCCTTGCTCAGCCTCAGGCCGAGACACAACGGTGGATCACTCACCCAGGTCGTTGTACGTGAAAGAGTTGGCGGTGGCAGGCAAGATCAGGGGTCCTTCATAGTGGGCGCTCGGCAGCTTTCGCAGGTACAGTTTGAAGCCTTCGATACTTCCCGGCCTGGCGGGCAGCTCCCAGAAGACGTGGACGGAGCTGGTGTTGAGGATCTTGGTGAAAAAGCCCACTGCTGCGGGGACTGAGCAGACGGAGTTGGGGAAGGGAGCAGAGTTAGAAAAGAAGATGGGGGCCTAGCATGACCCTCTGCACCAGGGGTCCTCAACATGGTGCCCATGGATGCTATGACGCCTGTCAACACCATTTCTGGTGCCCACCAAGTGTTTTTAGGAAGTGGGGGGGCGCGAGTAGCATAACAGAATCATAGAGCTGGAAGGGACCTCCAGGGTCATCTAGTCCAACCCCCTGCACAATGCAGGGAATTCACAAATACCTCCCCCACACACACACACAGGGACCCCTGTTCCATGCCCGGAAGATGACAAAAAAACCCTCCAGGATCTCCAGCCTAACTGGCCTGGAGAAAAATTGCTCCCTGACCCCAAAGTGGCGATCAGCATGTCCCTGGGCGTGTCAGAAAGGGCCAAGAGGACTAAGCACTGAGGCAACTCTTCCTGCCCTCCCTGTCGTGATCTGCCCAAGTTCACAGAATCAGCACTGCTGTCAGAGGGCCACCGAGCCTCTGTGTGAAAACCTCCAAAGAAGGAGAGCCCAACACCTCCCGAGGAAGCCTGTTCCACCGAGGAACCGTCCTAACCATCAAGGAAGTTCGTCCTAATGTTTAGCCGAAAAATCTTTGGATTTAATTCCAACCAATCGGTTCCTGGTCGACCTTCTGGGGCAACAGAAAACAACTCCGCACCATCTTCTGTACGGCAGCCCTTCAAGGACTTGAAGATGGTGATCGTATCCCCTCTCCGTCGCCTCCTCTCCAGGCTAAACATACCTGGCTCCTTTCCTTGTGGGACTTGGCCTCCAAACCAAGGTGGGGCATTTGCCTAGCAAGGCTTCTGATTGGCCACTGGAGACTTGATTGGCTGAACAGGGCTTTTTAAAAATCCTGCTTTGGCAGCCGCTTGCCGTCACAGCACAAGCATCTGCACTGAGTTATGGAGTTAAGCCGTGGCCGCCATTTTGCTGCTGCAACCACCGTGCCCTGTCGGAATTCCAAATAGGCCTGCAGGCTCAAAAAAGTTGGGGACCCCTGCTCTGCTCCGTAGGTGAGGACCAGAGAGTCCTTTCATCAATCCTTGGAGAAGACCACGGGTGCTTTAGCCATAGCTGTTAGCAGGGCTTTTTTTGTAGAAAAAGCCCAGCAGGAACTCATTATCATAATAGGCCAGACCCAACAGCAGAAACTCATTATCATAATAGGCCAGACCCAACAGCAGAAACTCATTGGCATAATAGGCCACACCCAACAGCAGGAACTCATTAGCATAATAGGCCAGACCCAACAGCAGGAACTCATTATCATAATAGGCCAGACCCAACAGCAGAAACTCATTATCATAATAGGCCAGACCCAACAGCAGGAACTCATTAGCATAATAGGCCACACCCAACAGCAGGAACTCATTAGCCTATCAGACCACACTCCCATGTTACCAGAAGTGTGGTCATCCAGCCACACCCACCTTTTGCTTCTTATTCTGTTTACCTTGTTTGTTGTCAAAACCCCAGGGCTTTCTTTTGTAGCCGGAACTCCTTTGCATGTTAGGCCACACACCCCTCATGTAGCCAATCCTAATGAGTTTCTGCTGCTGGGTGTGGCCTGTTATGCTAATGAGTTCCTGCTGGGCGTGGCCAACTTGGGAGCCCACCGGAACTCCGTTCCTGTGCGTTCCTGCCCAGAAATAGCCCTGGCGATTAGTGGGGCTGGATGTACAAAGGAAACAGAATGCAGTGATACAGTCCTGTCATGGTCGGGTAGACTGTACAGCTCCAGGCTGCAAGTTGCTTTTGCATGTTCACCCACTGGGGAAAAACAAGATGGGTAGCCTTGTTTGTCCGTAGCAGTAGAAAAGAGCAAGAGTTCAGGACCACCTTAAAGACTAACAAAATATGTGGCAGGGTGGGAGCTTTCGTGAGTCACGGCTCACTTCTTCAGATACCTGAAGAAGTGAGCCGCGACTCACGAAAGCTCATCCCCTGCCACATATTTTGTTAGTCTTTAGGGTGCTACTGGACTCTGGGGGAAAACAGTAACTAAGAAGGAGGAGGAGTTTACGTATGCAGAAAACTAGCATGTCAGGAAGAAGGCAGGCACAAACCTTTACCCCTGATAAGCTAGCTTTCTGCTTGCAGGGTGTTTCCCCCAAAAAACTTTTTTTAAAAAAAGACCCACTCCCTGATTGCAGTCTGAAGCTGTACATTCTGATTCAGGACTCCATTACTTCCTTCTACCTCTTGTATAGACGTGGCATAAATTTCTACAGAGAGCAGTGCGGGGATCAAATCTGCTAAGCAGCCGTATCTTTTAAGGGCAAGTGGAAAGTGGAGGAGCTAACTGGGCTTTCTGATTGGCCCGAGGAAGGTCTGTCCACATATGAACACGTGAACACGTGAAGTTGCCTTATACTGAACCGGCCTATCAGTCCGTCAAAATCAGTATTGCCTACTCAAATTGGCAGCAGCTCTCCAGAGTCTCAGGCAGAGGCCTTTAGCACCACCTGATCCTTTTAACTGGCAATGGCAGGGATTGAACGTGGGACCTTCCTGCATGCCAGGCAGACACTTTGCTCATTGCATCACAGCCTGTCCCGGAACACAGGCGCTCTTTCCTCTCTTGCTGCTGAGGCCAAGGAGAGAGAGGCTCCCCCTCACTGCATCCCTAGTGAGAAGTTAAAACAGCCCAGGAGCAAGTTGAGTTGAGCAGGGGACTTGGACCTGAGCAGCAGCATGATAGATGGAGGGGATGGGTGATTCTGCAGTGCCAGGCCCGTAGCTATGGTGGGCCTTTTGGGGGCTCTGCCGCACAAGAATTTGTCCTTTAAGCAGAGTGGGGTGCTGTAGTTGACTAATTCTCACACTGAGAAAGGGGGTTGGAGTAGCTGACCTCTAGGACCCCTTCTAACTCTGTGTCAAGAAACTAGTCTCCTTGCAGAGAGTTGTTTTTCTGCCTGAGTGTCAGCTTTCTTGACTATAGAAGTCATCACCCCCCTACCTGCCGGCTTGTTATGAGAACTGTTGCTTAGGCTGGCAGAAGCGATTAACTTGCAGCAGCTGAGAACTGTCATCTAAAGTGGCTGACAGCTTGCAATTTAGAGATCTCTCCTGCTACCAGCTTTCTTTGGGCTAAAGGTTTAACAGGCTAAGGGTGATTGCTAGCATAAGAACCCCTATGTAGAACAGACGGCTTGAGAAGACGCAGAGAGAGAATCCTAGCTGAGTCGTCACCCTCAGAATTCTGGCTTTTCTTTCAGCACTGAGTACGTCAGCCCCACCAGAAAAAGGAAATTGCCCCACAAGCCACAAAATCCTGGCTATGGGGCCTTTTTCTGCACCCATTTTGGCTCCTGCCGGTTGGGTCTGTGTGACTGGGGTTCGGCATGCTGCTGGCTGCTGAGTCCAGTGTTCCCTCCGATCTCTGTGTGTGAGCGGCTGCTCATTGACACAGGAAGCCCCGCTCAGCAGCAAGCTGGAGCCACGCACGGTCTTGCACTGCCCGTTGCCCATTTCAAGTTTATAGCAGTTCTGTTCTGCTCAGGATGTGAACTGCACTGCTCAGTGGTGGGGGTGGGGGGAAATTAGAGGGAACGTTGCTGAGTGCTGACTACCCCATGGTGAGCTGGTGAGCTGAAGGATTGGCATTCCCTGTCTACAGTGCCCTGTAATGTCATGTCAAGGGGGCAGAGGGTCACAGACAACAAGGGAAGACCATCCACAGTTCACAACTATATGTACTCAAAACTGTGCATTTTACATATTTTACAAAAAAAAAACCCCATATTCAAAACCAACAGTAGGCTCCACTGTGATTCCGTACACAGTGTCCATAGACCTCCAAACAGAAAGTAAACATAGCAGAAGACACATTTTTTCCTGTGTTTTTGAACTGATATGTGCATCGTGCAGTCAATTTTGTCTTTCTATGTATATTAATGATTGCTTCATAGTTCCGTTTGCCCAGCCGCTGTTGAAGATCATTGAAACGTCTTGATTTATACCTGGGAGAGACGTCTGGCTGCTTTTAGTGAGCGTCTTCTGCTGCAGTTAACTTTCTGTTGCTTTTGAATATGTTCTTTTTGCAAAATAGGCTTAATTGTTACGAGCAATCTGTCGGATAAGTGTCTGTACACTCTATTGGGTTACGTTCCCTCTAAGCAAGGGAGCTTTGTGAGCAAAAATTCTACTTTGTGAGTTGCTGGCACTAAAGTTGTGAGCGAGCGATTTTGGCTGCTGCATAAATTAGTTTGCTCCGGAGCCGTCCTTCCTGAGCTGAGACAAAAATGTGTGAGCCGGAGGCTAAAAAACTGTGAGCTGGCTCATACTAACTCAGCTTAGAGGGAATTTATGAGCACGAACCCTTCTTTGTATTTCAATGAATGCCATATACAGTTTTTTGAGTACATATAGTTGTGAATCGTGGATGGTCTTCTCTTGGTGGGTGTCGTTTCTGGCTATACTTGTATGCTAAGGGTTCCCTATTGTCTTTGGCATACGGGGCGGGGGAGAGGGTGTCAAAGGGGAGAGGAGCGCGCACTCACTGCTTCCCAGTGTGGTGGCCAGAATGGGCTGGGAATCTTGACTGGCACCCAGCGGCGAATAAGCCTTCAGGTAGATGGAGTAAGTCGTGGAGGGTTCCAGGTTGGTGAAGACGTGCTGGAAGGTGGTCTTGCTGACGGCCTCCTGCAGCTCCCGGCTGTCGGACTCTGAGTGATTTAAGCACAGCGCTCTGGATTAGGATGGGAGGGGAGGCACCCGAGGGGGGGGACTCACACACATGCGGGGGACGGGTTGTGGGAGGGAGAGGACCCCGCGTCCCGACTCACCGCCGGCCTTACGGATGTGGAGCACGTATCCGATGATGGCCTCCGTGACCTCCATGGGGGGCTCGAGCCAAGAGACCTGGATGGAGGTGGTGGAGAGGGCCGTGGCCTGGACCCCTTCCGGGGAGCTGGGCAGTTCCTTGGAGAGGGCCACGGCCAGGCGGGCGCTGGCCTGGTTGGTGCCAGCGCTGTTCTCGGCGATGCACTGATAGATGGCCTCGTCCGCAGAGGTGATCCGCTGGATCATCAGGGTGCTGGGGAGAGAGGGGGAGGAGGTGCCAGTGGAGAAGGTTTCAGAGCGTGGTGCTGGTGGTGGAAGCCCCCCCCTTTTAAAAAAACGTTTGTAAAAATGTGAGAAGAGCCCTGCTGGATCAGACCAGGGAGGGTCCGTCTAGTCCAGCATCCTGTCTCACACAGTGGCCTCAACCAGTTCCTCTGGAGGGCCAACAGCAGGGCAGAGAAGCTGAGGCCTTCCCCTCATAAGAACATCAGAAGAGCCCTGCTGGATCAGTCCAGTGAGTCCAGCATCCCATCTCACACAGTGGCTTCAACCAGTTCCTCTGGAGAGCCAATAAAAGGGCATAGAGACAGAAGTCTGACCATGATAAGAACATCAGAAGAGCTCCGCCAAATCAGAGTAGTGGTCCATCTAGTTCAGCATCCTGCCTCACACAGTGGCCTCAACCAGTTCATCTGGAGGGCCAACAACAGAGCAGAGAGGCTGAGGCCTTCCCCTCATAAGAACATCAGAAGAGCTCTGCTGGATCAGACCAGTGAGGGTCCATCTAGTCCAGCATCCCGTCTCACACAGTGGCCTCAACCAGTTCCTCTGGAGGGCCAACAACAGGGCAGAGAGGCCGAGGCCTTCCTCTCATAACAACATCAGAAGAGCCCTGCTGGATCAGACCAGTGAGGGTCCATCTAGTCCAGCATCCTGTCTCACACGGTGGCCTCAGCCAGTTCCTCTGGAGGGCCAACCACACGGCAGAGAGGCCAAGGCCTTCCCTTCATAAGAACATCAGAAGAGCCCTGCTGGATCAGACCAGTGAGGGTCCATCTAGTCCAGCATCCTGTCTCACACAGTGGCCTCAACCAGTTCCTCTGGAGGGCCAACAACAGGGCAGAGAGGCCGAGGCCTTCCCCTCATAAGAACATCAGAAGAGCCCTGCTGGATCAGACCAGTGAGGGTCCATCTAGTCCAGCATCCTGTCTCACATGGTGGCCTCAGCCAGTTCCTCTGGAGGGCCAGCAACAGGGCAGAGAGGCTGAGGCCTTCCCCTCATAAGAACATCAGAAGAGCCCTGCTGGATCAGACCAGTGAGGGTCCATCTAGTCCAGCATCCTGTCTCACACAGTGGCCTCAACCAGTTCCTCTGGAGGGCCAACAACAGGGCAGAGAGGCCAAGGCCTTCCCCTCATAAGAACATCAGAAGAGCCCTGCTGGGTCAGACCAGTGAGGGTCCATCTAGTCCAGCATCCTGCCTCACACAGGGGCCTCAGCCAGTTCCTCTGGAGGGCCCACAACAGGGCAGAGAGGCTGAGGCCTTCCCCTCATAAGAACATCAGAAGAGCCCTGCTGGGTCAGACCAGTGAGGGTCCATCTAGTCCAGCATCCTGTCTCACACAGGGGCCTCAGCCAGTTCCTCTGGAGGGCCCACAACAGGGCAGAGAGGCTGAGGCCTTCCCCTCATAAGAACATCAGAAGAGCCCTGCTGGATCAGACCAGTGAGGGTCCATCTAGCCCAGCATCCTGTCTCACACAGTGGCCTCAACCAGTTCCTCTGGAGGGCCCACAACAGGGCAGAGAGGCCGAGGCCTTCCCCTCATAAGAACATCAGAAGAGCCCTGCTGGATGAGACCAGTGAGGGTCCACCTAGTCCAGGATCCTGTCTCACACAGTGGCCAATCAGTTCCTCTGGAGGTCCCACAACAGGGCAGAGAGGCTGAGGCCTTCCCCTCATAAGAACATCAGAAGAGCCCTGCTGGGTCAGACCAGTGAGGGTCCATCTAGTCCAGCATCCTGTCTCACACAGCGGCCTCAACCAGTTCCTCTCGAGGGCCCACAACAGGGCAGAGAGGCTGAGGCCTTCCCCTCATAAGAACATCAGAAGAGCCCTGCTGGGTCAGACCAGTGAGGGTCCATCTAGTCCAGCATCCTGTCTCACACAGGGGCCTCAGCCAGTTCCTCTGGAGGGCCAACCACACGGCAGAGAGGCCAAGGCCTTCCCCTCATAAGAACATCAGAAGAGCCCTGCTGGAACAGACCAGTGAGGGTCCATCTAGTCCAGCATCCTACCTCACACAGCGCCCTCAACCAGTTCCTCTCGAGGGCCCACAACAGGGCAGAGAGTCTTCGTGCAACCATAACCATTACGCTTAGCTTTTATGCTTCTAAATAAGCTCTCTTTCTATTTCAGTAAAAATAGCTGCTCTATTTAGAACAAAGGATCCCCTTTCACCTCACAGCCACCCCCACACGCTGACCATTCTGTCCTTATGGGGTTGCCAGCCTCCAGGTGACCTCCCAGAGTTATCGCTGGTCTCCAGACTGTGGAGATCAGTCGCCCCGGAGAAAATGGCTGCTTTGGAGGGTGGACTCTGTGACTTTATACTATGCGGAGGTACCTCCCCTCCCCAAGCCCCGTCCTCCCTGGGCTCCACCCCCAAATCTTGAATTTCCCAACCCTAGAAGAGAATGCAAGCAAATCCTGGTGCAAGCAAAGAGAGAGTCAAAGAGATTAAAAAAAAATCCTTCCCCAATATTTTTTTTTTTTGCAATCGTCTGGAGATGCCCACTAACTGGGCACTAATGAATGAGACCACTTTGCGTGGATATTTGCATAATATGCAGATCAGGTTTCCCCGATTGGAGGGAACTTGACGGCTCCTGTACGGTTACACCGACTTAAAAGTGTGCCGCCGGTCCATCATCCCAGCCTCACCTGTTGTTGTGGGTGAGTTTGATGTTCTCGCCAGGCGCCAAGACTTTGCCGTTCTTCAACCAGATGAGGTGGGGCTCTGGCACGCCTTGTGCCACGCAGGTGAAGATGGCACTGCTGCCGGGGGGCTTGGAGACAGACTGGGGCCACTGCACAAACTCTGGCGGAGCTATGGGAGAAGGGGAGATCAGACCACAGCTGTAGGGTCCCAGGTCAGGTATACTTTGCCAAGGGTTGGTTAATAGGTCAGTCATTTTCACACCTCCAGTTCGCTCCATCTGTCCACACAGATAACAGAACGACAGCCGTGAAGGATCAGAGCTGGAAGAGACCGGGAACCGGGGTGGCGTTGTGGTTCGAGTGTCAAACACAGGAGACACGGGTTCAAATCCACACTCAGCAAGAGACCTCGCTGGGTGATCTCGGGCCGGTGGCTTAGAGAGAATGACTCTCTTAGCCTAAACTACTTTGCAGGGTTGTTGGAAGGATTACACGGAGGAGGGGGGCACCCCCCCTGTCATCCTTGAAGATAAAAATCTGATAAATAATCCAGCAGTACGGTCAGTAACAGCAGCTAGCCAGGTGTCCCTGGGAAGCTTATAAACAGGGTAAAGAAGATGATCTTCCTCTCTTGTTTGTCCCCAGTATCTAACATACAGAAGTGACCGGGGCTCTTTTTGTAGCAGGAACTCCTTTGCATATTAGGCGACACACCCCTAATGTAGTCAATCCTCCAAGAGCTTACAGAGCTCTTCTTACAGGGGGCTACTGTAAGCTTTTGGAGGATTGGCTACATCAGGGGTGTGTGGCCTAATATGCAAAGGCGTTCCTGCTGCAAAAGGAACCCTGCGAGAGGTCTACTGCTTTTGTACAGGTAGGTTCCATTTAGTTATAATGGAGGGATAATGCAAGTCTTAAAGGCTCCAGGGGTATACTGCTTCAGTGCATGGAGGCTCCATTTGCCCGTCATGGTTAATTTTTAGAACTGATTAAAGTGGATTAGCATGACCAGGCTTGAACAGAGGAACATTGATTTTTGAGAAGGAAATAGTACGGGAAGCTTTGTCAGCTTTGTAAGCATTCTCTGAGAGTAAGCCATCTTGAATAACGAACGAACCATCTTCAGCACTTTTATGAAATTGTATTAGTTATAAAGGTATTGTTTTAGACAGGGCCTTTTTTTATAGAAAAAGCCCCGCAGGGACTCATTAGCATAATAGGCCACACCCAACAGCAGAAACTCATTAGCATATTAGGCCACACCCCTGAAAGCACAGCTCATTAGCATATTAGGCCACACACCCCATGTTACCAGAAGCGTGGTCATCCAGCCACACCCACCTTTTGCTTCTTATTCTGTTTACCTTGTTTGTTGTCAAAACCCAGGGCTTCTTTTGGAGCAGGAACTCCTTTGCATGTTAGGCCACACACCTCCTCATGTAGCCAATCCTCATGAGTCTCTGCTGCTGGGTGTGGCCTACTATGCTAATGATGTTCCTGCTGGGTGTGGCCAACTTGGGAGCCAGCCGGAATTCCGTTCCGGTGCGTTCCTGCCCCCAAAATAGCCCTGGTTTTAGATGATTTTATGTTGTTTTAACTTTATGAACGGACTGTGAGTCGCCCTGAGCCAGCATCGTGGGGAGGGCGGGGTACAAATGGAATAATTAAACAAATAAAATAAAACTGAGGAGGTGCGGAGTGCTCGAGTCTAAGCCAATCCCAAAACCTGGGGATCGAACACACAGAAAATCAGGAGTAAGGTAAAAATGCAGAACAGATAGGGTGCGGGGGCAGCGGAAGTTTGTTTTCCTCTGCAGCACATGACAGTTTATACGTGGCCAATTGCCCTGTGGATGGGCTTTTAAAAAAAGGGTTTGGCCTGAATCACTGGGCTGAGCGACTCACTAGGGGTGAATGTCTTCTTCTTCCTTCCCCTCCCTAGTTCAAGGGGCCGTTGAGGGTCCCTTGCCCACAAAAGAATTGCAAAATCAGCCCACGCCAAGGAGACAGAGGTGAAGGATCGCAAAACAGTGAAACCGGTTCTTGCTCTTTTAAACTGGCCGAGTCCAAAGGATTTCTAACTGCCGGAGGGGTTCGTCTAAACTGCTTTAGACGACATCCACAGCTTAATTGTGCCTTAAATTCGGGGAAAGGGGAAGAAGCCGTGGACGGAACCTGGCCCTGGCACAGTTGCCGGGATCGTGCCCGCTTCCCCCAGCTGCGCCGCAGCCCCCGCCCCCCACTCTTGGTCGCAGCGTGGGAGCGACCGTGTAAGCCAGATGTCACATTGAAAGGCCTGACACTCTCCAGAAAAGAAGCTGTAAGCTTCTAAAAGACGGGTGCATCTCATTAGCTCGGCAAAGGGCTGGGAAATGAGCAGCTCCCCCCCCTCGCCCGCCTTGCCCCCGGACAAAGGCGGGGCCCCTCCCCCACGGGGCAGAGGCAGGGGAAGACAGCCCCACACTTGAAAATGGCTTTGTCGTCCAGATGGCCTGGGGTTCCCGGCATGGTAATAAGGTGTGCGCGTTGTATATATGTGAGGGTCTCGCACACGCCCCTCCTTTGGCCAGACCAGAAAACCCACCCGGTGCCCTGGCGAGGAATTTTCCCAAGTGCAACCCCAGAAAAGCGTGCAACCCCCTTTGGCTCCCCTGGAGGTGTAGGAGAGTCCGATTATGAGGGAGCACGTGGTTTAGAAGCAAACTGAGCAGGGGAATGCTGAGTCTTGGGGTGCTTTCGTGCATGCTTTAGTCCCACTTTAGTGATCTTGTCCGCAAGTGGATTTTCCCATTGAATCCAGTTGCAAGGTGCCTTGAAAGTAGGCCGAGAGTGCATGATCTGGCTGGTGCAGAAGCAATCGGTCACTCGTAGTTGTCAGGGAAACCCCCGTCCAATCTCCTTTCATGGCTGTCCAAGGGAACAGCCACCCTGAACTAATTCCCCACTCGGACAGCACCTCCTCGGTCATACCCGCCTGGGTCCCCGGAGGTTATGGGAACACAACCTCTGAACGCTGGTGGACTCTGAATATTGTCTCCCTGCTTTCCCCTTCTCAACATTGGTCCGAAGGAGGTTTAGTGGTAGCGAACGGGTTCCCAGCTTTGCTGTAACCGACGGGGAAGAGGACGGGGATAAGGCCAGGCCTCCTGTCATTCCACACCGCCGCCTCCGCTCACAAAGTCAAGTGTGCGTTTTTTAGCTGGGGTGTCCTATGCCAGACCTTGGTGGATTTTGCCCGGAGGCGCCCCCATTCCCTTTCAACTGAATCTCTTTCCAGCACCATTGATCCTGGTTGTGGACTCTGACTGATACCGGATCGAGGAGCAGGGTGCTGGGGGTGAGCACGGACCCTCGCCCCCTTTTCTTTGGGAACAGAGACCTCTTGATTTCAAACGCAAAGCCACAAGGGGTCCATTTGACACCGTTCCCATGACGGGGAAGAGAGGGGGTTTCTTTGCGCCATCAATCACCCCGCGGCCCTTTGTCCCCGGCACACGGGTCACAAAATCGACCCCACATCTCTTTATCCGAGCCGCGGCCCAGAATCGATGGCCACTCTGGGGGCAGGTTCGATCCTGTCTCTCATCAACCCTTGAAATGAGAAAGCGGGCGGGGCGTGGTGGTGGTGGGGAGGACATGTTAAAATGAAACCGATATCGGGCAAGGAACACCTTGAAACGGGAGGCCCGACCAGGCGCATTAAAATTTCTGTCAGCCGGGAAAGAAAGACGTGCGCCTTGATGGAGAGCCGTGCGGGTCTTTGTGTGGAAAGCCCAGAGGTCAAGGGGTCTGCAAGTGGACTCGCAAAGGCCGCGGCCGGGAACCCCTTGCAGAGGTTGAGAGATCCCTAGTGAGAATCGTGCGTTTCGCCCAAAACGGTGAACCACGAGGACACCAACGGCTAGATACAGAAAAGCAGCCAAGCATTACGGGATTAAGGCATTTTTCATTCATCCTTTCACCGCTGGGTTGAATTACTGCGGGTTACGGCTGTCGGCTGGTTAAAGAAATCATAACTGATTGGTTGCATCAGCAGAAATGTGCATTTGAGGTAGGGGGAAATGATAGTTCTGAAGGATAACGGCATTCTGGCCTCGTTTTCGGATGGAGCGTCCCAGGGTTACTGTGTGCCTCCTCTTAGAAAGAGGTTTTCCCTTTCCTCTCTCTTTCACACACACACACAGGAAGGGATGCCTCAGTTAAGAGGGGGCTGGGGTCACCAGGTCCCCCCCTGGTCACTGGCAGGGAGGGTCGGGGTCGCCAGCTCCAGGTTGAGAAACTCCTGGAGATGTGGAGGTGGAGTCTGGGGAGGACAGGGACCGCAGCGGGGTACAACGCCACAGAGCCCACCCTCCCAAGCAGCCATTTTCTTCAGGGGAACTGATCGTCTAGAGGTGAGCTGTCATTCCACTTCCACAGGAACCCCAGGTCCCACCTGGAGGCTGGCCATCCCTAGGGGCAGTAGAGTTGCCAGCCTCTGGGGCAGAGCTTGAAAATCTCCTGGGATTACCGCTGATACAGAGATCAGTTCCCCTGGAGGAAACGGCTGGAGGGACTCTTCCCCTCCCCAAACTTGGCCCTGCTCAGGTTCTACCCCTTACATTTCCAGGAATATCTCAACCCAGAGCTGGCAACCCTATGAGGGTGTGTGTGTGAGTGTAAAGTGTGGGAGCTGTTGTGATGTAGTTAGGGTTACCAGATGTCCTTTATTTTAGAGGACATGTCCTTTTTTGGTATCCGTCCCCTTTTGGGCTCTTTTTTAAAAAAAAAAAAGTGATGAAAATGTCCTCTTTTGAAGAAGGAGAAGGAGGAAGAAGAAGAGGAGGAGGAGGAAGAAGAGGAAGAGGAGGAAGAAGAAGAGGAGGAGGAGGAAGAAGAGGAAGAGGAGGAAGAAGAAGAGGAGGAGGAGGAAGAAGAAGAGAGGAGGAGGAGGAGGAGGAGATTGAATTCATGTCCCGCCCTTCACTCAGAGTCTCAGAGCAGTTTACAATCTCCTTCCCCTTCCCCTCCCCTTCCCCTTCCCCTCCCCACAACAGACACCTTATGAGGTAGGTGGGGCTGAGAGACCTCTTGACAGAAACTGCTCTTTTTCAAGAACAGCTCTTATCAGAACTACGGCTTGCCCAAGGTCATCCAGCAGCTGCAAGCGGAGGAGTGGGGGAATCAAACCCGGTTCTCCCAGATTAGAGTCCGCGCACTTAACGACTACACCAAACTGGGGTCAGAAGTTGTGGATTCTTGTGAGCAAAAATTCTACTTTGTGAGCTACTGGCATTAAAGTTGTGAGTGGGTGATTTGGCTACTGCATAAATTAGTTTGCTCTGGAGCCCTCCTTCCTGAGCTAAGACAAAAAATTGTGAACTGGAGGTTAAACAACTGTGAGCTAGCTCACAGCTTAGAGGGAACACTGATTCCTAGTTAGTACCAATCAGTGTTCCCTCTAAGCTGACTTAGTGTGAGCCAGCTCACTGTTTTCTTAGCCTCCGGCTCACACATTTTTGTCTTCGGCTCAGGAAGGATGGCCCCAGAGCCAACTAATTTATGCAGGAGCCAAATCACTCACTCTCAACTTTAATGCCGGTGGTTCACAAAGTAAAATTTTTGCTCACAAGACTCCACAGCTTAGAGGGAGCGTTGGTGCCAATGATCACAGCTTAAATCACAGGGGTATTTAAAATGAGATTTGTCATAGCCAAGGCTCCCTCTAAGCTGTGGAGTCTTGTGAGCAAAGATTCTACTTTGTGAGCCACCGGCATTAAAGTTCTGAGCGAGCGATTTGGCCGCTGCCTAAATTAATTTGCTCTGGAGCCATCTTTCCTGAGCTAAGACAAAAATGTGTCAGCTGGAGGCTAAAAAGACTGCGGAGCTAGCTCACACTCACTCAGCTTAGAGGGAACACTGGTCATAGTGATCACTCTTTTGAAGTAGTCAGTTGGGAAATATGTCCTCTTTTTTTGCTTTTCAAAATATGGTAACCCTAGGCGTAGTAGTTAGAGGGTTGGGCTAGGAAAGGAGTCACCCAGGTTCAGATACCCTGCTCAGCCACCAAGTTCACTGGGGGGCAGTCATGCTCTCTCAACCTACCTCATGGGATTGTTGTGAGGATCAAACAAAGGAGGACAGAACGCTGTCGTCTGCCCTGAGTCAGGGCAGGGTAACAATGCACCGAATATACAAATAAATATCTGGATCTTTTTTAAAAAATTCACTTAAAAATCTGCTACTCCAACATTCACCGGAGAAGACCCTGATGCTGGGAAAGATTGAAGGTCAAAGAAGAAGGGGACGGCAAAGGATGAGATGGTTAGACAGTGTCATCGATGCAACGAACATGAAACTGAGCAAACTTCAGCGGACAGCGGAAGACAGGAGGGCCTGGCGTAATCTGGTCCATGGGGTCGCGAAGAGTCGGACTCGACTGTGCGACTGAACAACAACAACAACTCCAATTAATTAAGGCACCCTTTTGACCAAGCGCAATCTTGTTATAAGCGATTGGCAGGGCTATTTTGGGGCCGGAACGCACAGGAACGGAGTTCCGGCTGGCTCCTGAGTTGGCCACGCCCAGCAGGAACTCATTAACATAACAGGTCACACCCAACAGCAGAAACTCATTAGGATTGGCCACATTAGGGGTGTGTGGCCTAACATGCAAAGGAGTTCCTGCTCCAAAAGAAGCCCTGGGGTTTTGACAACAAACAGGGTAAACGGAATAAGAAGCAAAAGGTGGGTGTGGCCGGATGACCACACTTTTGGTAACATGGGGGTGTGGCCTGATAGGCTAATGAGCTGTGCTGTCAGGGCTGTGGCCTAATATGCTAATGATTTTCTACTGTTGGGTGTGGCATATCATGCTAATGAGTTCCTGCTGGGCTTTTTCTACAAAAAAAAGCCTTGGTGATTGGTAATAACTGGGAGATCTCAAGATTGTCTGGCAGATCGAAGTACTAGCTCTTTTAGTGTTATGCACCACTAGGTGGCGAGCTAGACTGGCTTTTTAGGCAAGAGACATTTCAGAGGTGGTTTTGCCTCTGCGTCACACAACCCTGGTATTCCTTGAAGATCACCCATCCGATACTAGCCAAGGCCGACCCCTGCTTAGCTTGCGAGATCTGACAGGATCGGGCTTGCCTGGGCTGTCCAGGTCAGGCCAAGTGACTGGTTAATTGACCGAACGCTGGTGCCCTGTGTAGCCAGGACAATGGCTACTGCTGCAGTGGAGGGCTTGCGTGTGGAAGGAGGCCCTGGCTATTGCAAGGCCTCCGAAGGCAGAACTCGGTCCTCTGAACCCTTCCCTTCCCACATCTTGCGTCTGGGCTCGACAGGGTGTGGTCAAGAGCCATCTGACTGAGCATAGCAGCTCCAGTTGCGCTGTCTTCTTTGCAAATTAGATCGTACTTCATGTGCGGGAGCTAGAGGTGGTTCTTCCTTCGCAAAGGATCAGAATCGCTCCTTCTGGAGTTTATTTCTGAATAACTCGGGGGGGGGGTCAGGCTAATGCATCTCTCCCTTCTTAACCAAAGGAGGGAATCTTCAATCATGTCGAACACACAAAGTTGCCTTCTACTCAATCACACCGTCGGTCCCTCAAGGTCAGTGTTGACTACTCAACTGGCAGCAGCTTCTTCTGAATCATCTCCTGCCAGATCTTTTAACTGGAGATGCTGGGGACTGAACCTGGGACCTTCTGCATGCCAAGCAGAGGCTCTGGCACTGAGCCACAGGCCTTCTCGGAGTCTCAGGCTGAGGTCTTTCACATCACCTACGACCTGGTCTCTTTAACTGGAGACGCTGGGGACTGAACCTGGGACTTTCTGCATGCCAAGCAGAGGCTCTGCCACTGAGCCACAGGCCTTCTTGGGGTCTCAGGCCGAGGTCTTTCACATCACCTACAACCTGGTCTCTTTAACTGGAGATGCTGGGGACTGAACCTGGGACTTTCTGCATGCCAAGCAGAGGCTCTGCCACTGAGCCCAGGCCTTCTCAGGGTCTCAGGCCGAGGTCTTTCACATCACCTACAACCTGGTCTCTTTAACTGGAGATGCTGGGGACTGAACCTGGGACTTTCTGCATGCCAAGCAGAGGCTCTGCCACTGAGCCACAGGCCTTCTCGGGATCTCAGTCTGAGGTCTTTCGCATCACCTACAACCTGGTCTCCTTAACTGGAGATGCTGGGGACTGAACCTGGGACTTTCTGCATGCCAAGCAGAGGCTCTGCCACTGAGCCACAGGCCTTCTCGGAGTCTCAGGCTGAGGTCTTTCGCATCACCTACAACCTGGTCTCCTTAACTGGAGATGCTGGGGACTGAACCTGGGACTTTCTGCATGCCAAGCAGAGGCTCTGCCACTGAGCCACAGGCCTTCTCGGGATCTCAGTCTGAGGTCTTTCGCATCACCTACAACCTGGTCTCCTTAACTGGAGATGCTGGGGACTGAACCTGGGACTTTCTGCATGCCAAGGAGAGGCTCTGCCACTGAGCCACAGCCCCTCTGCTGATTTTAATGACTTAGTTTTTTAATTTGCTTAGTGCCCTAAATATAATGATTATCACTGCAGTAAGTTTTTAATAACAGCAGATCTGAAGGTTAAATTCACGTTAGAAGTGAATACACTTTTGCAGCACAGAGGGAAGGCAAGTTCATGTGAGGTCTGTCTTGACACTGACAAAGCTATATGATTATTTTTAGTGCATTTGTAAAATTGCCCCTTAAACCTTTCAATTAAAATGTTAATGTTCTGGGGTTTTTTAAGGCAACATGCACAGGACCTAATTTCTTTTCTGGTTATAACAGGCTCCTAGCCACAGAAGGGTAAGAAAGTCCGGCATTCCAGGATGGTTCCAGTACTAGGCTAGCACCAGGAAGACCCAGATTCAAATGCACCCCTCTGCTATGAAGCTCACTGGCTAACCTCGGGACTCTCATCCTCTCTCAGCCGAAGCTACCTCGCAGGGTTGTTGTGAGGCTAACGTGGAGAAGGGAGAGCCACATTTTCAGCCCTGAGTTCTTTCGAGGAAGGGTAAGATAACACGATGTTGTGTTCAGTTTTGGGCACCACAGCTGAAGAACTATATAGACAAGCTGGAACGTGTCCAGAGGAGGGCAACGAAGGTGGTGAGGGGTCTGGAGACCAAGTCCCAGGAGGAAAGGCTGAAGGAGCTGGGTCTGTTTAGCCTGCAGAGGAGACGAGTGAGAAGTGATAGGATAACCATCTTCAGGTACTTGAAGGGCTGTCATGCAGAGGACGGTGCGGAATTGTTTTCTGTTGCCCCAGAAGGTCAGACCAGAACCGACGGGTTGAAATTAAATCAGAAGAGTTTTTGGCTAAACATTGGAAGAACTTCCTGACAGTTAGGGTAGTTCCTCGGTGGAACAGGCTTCCTCGGGAGGTGGTGGGCTCTCCTTCTTCGGAGGTTTTCAAACAGAGGCTCGATGGCCATCTGACAGCAATGCGGATTGTGTGCACTGAGGCAGACCATGAGAGGGAGGGCAGGAAGGGCTGCCTCAGTGCTTAGTTCTCGTGGCCCTTTCTTACTGGGAAATGCTGATCGCCACTTTGGGGTCAGGAAGCAATTTTTCTCCAGGCCAATTTGGCCAGGGATCCTGGAGGCCTTTTTTGCCATCTTCTGGGCATGGAGCAGGGGTCACCGGGGGTCTGGAGGGGGGAGAGGTATTTGTGAATTCCCTGCATTGTGCAGGGGGTTGGACTAGATGACCCAGGAGGTCCCTTCCAGCTCTGTGATCCTATGATTCAAACACATTACATAAACATCCCAGCTCCTTCATTTCCCGGCAGCCAACCGTCTGACTCACACTCACCCTGCACCATGAGTATGCCCTGGGCCGTACGGCGAACACGGGTTCCGGGCCGATTGGCGGCACAAACGTAGACCCCGGCGTGCTTCACGGACACATCTGAGATCATGAGGTTGCCCGTTCCCAACACCTGGATGCCTTCGACACCGATCGAACGCCCGTCTGGGAAAGAAGAAGGCCAGTTTATTTCTTAATTTAATTTTGTTTATTACATTTATACCCCGGCCTCCCAGCCTCGGTGGTGGAAAGATACCATCGAGTCGCACCTGACTTGTAAAGCGACCCCTTCGGTTTTCCGAGGCAAGAGACAGAGGGAGGTGGGTTCGCCATTACCTGCCTCTGCGTAGCAACCCTGGACTTCCTTGTTGGTCCCCCATGCGAGTACTAACCACGATTGACCCTGCTTAGCTTCTGAGATCTGATGAGAGTGGACTCGCCTTAGCCACCCAGGTCAGGCCCATCCAGTTAATGAATTCCGCTGTTTCCCCTTTGGGGACTAAGAGAAAGGGGGGTGCGCACTTATCCTGTTCTTCAAGACCTTTCACAACAGCATCTCCCCCCACCATCATGGCATCTTCTCCCCACCCACCCCCGTCCAAGTTCTCTCTGCCCTCCACTCACCCAGGCGGCTCCAAGATACGATAGGCCTCGGGTTGCCGGTGGCGATGCATTCCAAGATGGCCGTCTGGTGGACGTTGATGGTCAGGTTCTGAGGGCCCGACAGGATGACCGGCTCCTTGTAGAGCTTAGGAGCTGAGACTAGGGTGGTGGGGAGAGTGGATAAAAATTAGGCATGGGGGAAGGACGAGAGGGTTGCCAACCTCCAGGCGGCACCTGGAGATCTCCCACTGTTACTATTGATCGAGATCAGCTCCCATGAAGAAAATGGGTGCTTTGGAGCATGGACTCTATAGCAGAGGTGTCAAACTCATTTGTTATAAGGGCCGGATCTGACATAAATGTTACTCTGTTTGGCCGGGCCATACGTTTCCATAAAATGCAAGGCCAGGTACCAGAGACAGCGGGAACTAATTAGCATAATAGGCCACACCCAACAGCAGAAACTCATTAGCACCCCCATGCTACCAGAAGTGTGGTCATCCAGCCACACCCGCCTTTTGCTTCTTATTCTGTTTACCTTGTTTGTGGTCAAAACCCAGGGCTTTCTTTGTAGCAGGAACTCCTTTGTGTGTTAGGCCACACACCCCTAATGTAGCCAGTCCTAATGAGTTTCTGCTGTTGGGTGTGGCCTATTATGCCAATGAGTTCCTGCTGGGCGTGGCCAACTCAGGAGCCAGCCGGAACTCCATTCCTGTGCGTTCCTTCCCCCCAAAATAACCCTGGCCAGAGATATAAATCCAAGAGATTGGATTTATACCCCATGCTTCACGTGGAGTCTCAGTGCGGCTTACCATCTCCCTTCCCCTTCCCCACAACAGACACCCTGTGAAGTACGTGGGGCTGAGGGCGCTCTTTCGAGGACTGCCATTGAGAGAACAGCTCTGAGAGAACTTGTGAAATGATCCAAGGTCAAACCAGCAGCTGCATGTGGAGGAGGAGTGGGGAATCAAACCCGGTTCTCCCAGATTAGAGTCCCCACTGTTAACCACTACACCAAACTGGCTTCTTCTACACCAAACTGGCTTTTATAACTGTGGATCACTTTGGGCAGAATTTCAGAGTTTGAAGTGGGGGGGGGATTATAAAGCACTGACAGAGATGAGACAGGCTTGTGGGTTAAAAGAGGTATTGCTGAAAGCCAACGCTGTGGCCGGCTTCTAATTCTCTGCCCCCATTCTGCTCCAAGGAAGGCTGGAATACGCACATGTACTGAAATATGCATGATTCATTGCAGTGATCAAAGGAACAGGCAAGTTTCTGATGGGGTAGCCATGTTAGATTCTGGTCCAGAAGTACTTTAGAGCCCAACACGATTCTCCGGGTATGAGCTTTTGAGAGTCAACACATGAAACTGCCTTTAGACCCTTAGACAAAGAGGATTGGATTTATACCCCCGTCCTTCACTCGGAGTCTCAGAGCGGCTTACAAACTCCCTTTCCCCTCTCCTCCCCACAACAGACACCCCGTGAAGGCGGGTGGGGCTGAGAGAGCCCTGAAAGAACGGGCCCTTGAGAAGAACAGCTCTGAGAGAACTTGTGACCGACCCAAGGTCACACTAGCAGCTGTATGTGAAAGAGTGGAGACTCAAACCTGGTTCTCCCACTACACCAAACTCAGTAGGTATTGTCTACTCAGACTGGCGGTGGCTCTCCAAGGCCTCACGAAGTGACTTTTTCTCTTGAAAGCAGAAAGCCAAGGTGGGAAATCCAAAATATACAGTGGTGCAGAGCAGTGTTCCCTCTAAGCTGAGTTAGTGTGAGCTAGCTCACAGTTTTTTAGCCTCCAGCTCACACGTTTTTGTCTTAGCTCAGGAAAGAGGGCTCCAGGGCAAACTAATTTACGCAGTCGCCAAACCGCTCGCTCACAACTTTAATGCCGGTAGCTCACAAGGTAGAATTTCTGCTCACAAGACTCCACAGTTTAGAGGGAACATTGGTGCAGAATCCACAAGACCAGATTTCCTTCCCGGAGGGCTCCCGTTCTATCTGGAATCCTCTTAGAACCAACTAGGATTTCTGGTTTCCAGCACGATTGGGTCTACAATAGGGTTGCCAACCTCCAGGTGGTGCCTGGGGATTTCCTGGGATGGCTGCTTTGGAAGGTGGACTCTGTGGCATTACATCCCATTGAAGCCCCTCCCCAAACCCCGCCCTCCTCAGGCTCCACCCTCAAAAGTTCCAGGCCATTCCCAAACTAGAGCTGGTGTCCATAGTCCTCAAAACCTGCCAATCTCCAGGTGGGGCCTGGAAACCTCCTGGAATGACAACTGATTTCCAGGCAACAGGGACCAGTTCCCCTGGAGAAAATGGCCGCTCCAGGGCATGGACTCTATGGCATTATAACCTCCCGAGGTCCCTCCCCTACCCAAACCCTGCCCTCCACAGGCTCTACCCCCAAATCTCCAGGAATTTCCTAACCTGGAGTTGGCAGCCCTATCAAGCCGGTACTTCCAGCCCTCTAATTCTCCCCCCCCTTCGTCTATTAGACATCTCACTTCTTTCAAAAGAACTCAGACACCCTGCTCTAAGCCCTGTTTCACTCTTGCTTCACAAAGTTACGTGGAAAAATTATCCTGTGGTCTGTTCTACTTCTATAGCTTGCTGAAACTAGGATCCTACTCTCGGGCAGTAATGCTCTGTATTCTAGGGACCTGGGAGGGGGGCAACAGTGGGAGGGCTCCTGAAGTTCTGGCCCCACTGGTGGACCTCCTGATGGCCCCTAGGTTTTGGCCACTGTGTGACACAGAGTGTTGGACTGGATGGGCCATTGGCCTGATCCAACATTGGCTTCTCTTATGTTCTTATGGTTCTTGGTGTTTGGGGGGCAACAGTGGGAGGGCTTCTGGAGTTCTGGGCCTGCTGGTGGACCTCCTGATGGCACCTGGTATTTTTGGCCATTGTGTGAGACAGAATGTTGGACTAGATGGGCCACTGGCCTGATCCAACAAGGCTTCTCGTGTTTTCTTATGTTATGTTCTTGGTGCTTGGGGGGCAACAGTGGGAGGGCTTCTGGAGTTCTGGCCCCGCTGGTGAACCTCCTGATGGCACCTGGGTTTTGGTCACTGTGTGACACAGAGTGTTGGACTGAATGGGCCATTGGCCTGATCCAACATTGGCTTCTCTTATGTTCTTGGTTCTTGGTGCTTTGGGGGCAACAGTGGGAGGGCTTCTGGAGTTCTGGCCCTGCTGGTGGACCTCCTGATGGCACATGGGTTTTGGCCAGCATGGGACACAGAGTGTTGGCCTGGATGGGCCAATTGGCCTGATCCAACAAGGCTTCTCTTATGTTCTTATGTTCTTGGTGTTTGGGGGGCAACAGTGGGAGGGCTTCTGGAGTTCTGTCCCTGCTGGTGGACCTCCTGTTGGCCCCTGGTATTTTTGGCCACTATGTGACACAGAGTGTTGGACTGGATGGGCCATTGGCCTGAACCAACATGGCTTCTCTTGTGTTCTTATGCAGTTTTTGCAGCATTTAATGTGTCGTGTTAGTACTTATACATTGCTTCAGTTCTGTTTTTAGACTTCCTGGCTGGTTTTTCAACCTACATCCTATTTCGTGAATGTCCCATCTCGTGGATTGTCTTGACTCACTCTGTGTAATCCGCCTTGAGCCCAAGCAAGAAAGGCGGACTACAAATAACATAAAAACAAGTAAAAAGAGAAAACGATCTCTTCCTCCATTTCCCCAGCTTTTAGCTCACTAGACACACACACATATTCTCCTTTGCAGACCCCCGCCCAATTCCGGCCTGGTGCTCTCCCAATATTTGGGGAGAGGGGGAGATGCTCACCGCTGATGCTGAGGGCAGCTTCTTGGCTGTAGCGGGTATTGGCAATGTTGCTGGCCACACAACGATAGGTGCCCACGTCGGAACGTCTTACGCCCGTGATCTGCAGGATGCCGGTGGGGAGCAAGGTGAACCTGGTGGGAAAAGAAGAGGATGAAGCGGCATTCACACAACCCCTGGGAACAGGAGCATGTGGGAATGTTAACATAAGAACATAAGAGACGCCATGTTGGATCAGGCCAATGGCCCATCCAGTCCAACACTCTGTCACACAGTGGCCAAGAATACCAGGTGCCAACAGGATCCTGGATTTGGTCCTAAGTAACACCCAAGACCTGGTGAGAGATGTAAAAGTGATTGCACCACTTGGAAACAGTGACCATAATGTCATTGAGTTTAACATTTGTACAGATAGGGAGTTGCCCAAAAAGACTGACGCAACCACTTTTAACTTTAAAAGGGGTAACTTCTCTGGTATGAGGGGACATGTGAGGAAGAAATTGAAAGGAAGAGTGGAGAAGGTCAAAACCATTGGGGAAGCTTGGAGACTATTTAAAAAGACAATCCTAGAAGCTCAGAAAAAATATATACCGCAGGTTAGGAAAGGTACAAATAGGTATAGAAAAAAGCCTGCATGGTTAACAAATAAAGTAATGGAAGCTGTAAAAGGTAAGAAGGATTCCTTTAAGCGGTGGAAAGCTAGTCTTAGTGAGGTTGATAAAAGGGAACACAGACTATGGCAAATAAAAAGCAAGTCTGTGATCAGGCAAGCAAAAGGGGAATATGAGGAGCATATCGCAAAAAACATAAAGACCAACAATAAAACTTTCTTCAAATACATTAGAAGTAGGAAGCCAGCCAGGGAGGCAGTGGGGCCCTTGGATGACCAAGGGGTAAAAGGAGTAGTGAAGGATGATAGGGAAATGGCTGAGAAGCTGAATGCATTTTTTGCCTCTGTCTTCACTGGGGAAGAGGAGAAGTGTTTGCCCACTCCAGAAGCACCGATTTCGGGAGGGGGTTTGAAAGACCTGAATCAGATTGCGGTGACAAGAGAGGAAGTCCTCCGACTGATGGACAATTTAAAAACTAATAAATCACCAGGCCCGGATGGCATTCATCCGAGAGTTCTGAAAGAACTCAAATGTGAACTTGTGGATCTCCTGACAAAAATATGTAATCTTTCTTTAAAATCTGCCTCCATTCCTGAGGACTGGAAGGTAGCTAATGTCACTCTCATCTTTAAAAAGGGCTCCAGGGGAGATCCAGGAAATTACAGGCCAGTCAGTCTGATATCGATACTGGGTAAGTTGGTGGAAACTGTTATTAAGGAAAGAATTAGTAGGCACATTGATGAACAAAAACTATTGAGGCAGACTCAGCATGGGTTCTGTAAGGGAAGATCTTGTCTCACTAACCTGTTAGTGTTTTTTGAGGGAGTGAACAAACATGTGGACAAGGGGGACCCAATAGATATTATTTACCTTGACTTCCGGAAAGCTTTTGATACAGTTCCTCATCAAAGGCTCCTAAGTAAGCTCAATAGTCATGGGATAAAAGGACAAGTCCTCTTGTGGATCAAAAACTGGCTTATAAATAGGAAACAGAGAGTGAGTATAAATGGGAAACTTTCTCAGTGGAGGGTGGTAAGCAGTGGGGTACCACAGGGATCAGTACTCGGTCCCATGCTTTTTAACTTGTTTATTAACGATTTGGAATTGGGAGTAAGCAGTGATGTGGCTAAATTTGCAGATGACACGAAGTTGTTCAGGGTGGTGAAAACCAGGGAGGATTGTGAGGCACTCCAAAGGGATCTGTTGAGGATGGGTGAGTGGGCGTCAACGTGGCAAATGGGGTTCAATGTGGCCAAGTGCAAAGTGATGCACATTGGAGCCAAAAATCCTAAATATAAATACACGTTGATGGGGTCTGATCTGGCAGAGACGGACCAAGAGAGAGATCTTGGAGTCGTCATGGATAACTTCGCTGAAAATGTCTACACAATGTGTAGCTGCAATAAAGAAGGCCAACGCTATGCTGGGGATTATTAGGAAGGGAATTGATAACAAATCAGCCAGTATCATCATGCCCCTGTATAAACAATTGGTGCGACCTCATTTGGAATACTGTGTACAGTTCTGGTCACCACATCTCAAAAAGGATATTATAGCATTGGAAAAAGTGCAGAGAAGGGCAACTAGAATGATAAAAGGGTTGGAACACCTTCCCTATGAAGAAAGGTTAAAATGCTTGGGGCTCTTTAGCTTGGAGAAACGACGGCTGAGGGGTGACATGATCGAGGTTTATAAGATTATGAATGGGATTGAGCAGGTTGAGAAAGAAGTACTTTTCTCCCTTTCTCACAATACAAGAACTCGTGGGCACTCTATGAAATTGCTGAGCAGTCGGGTTAGAACAGATAAAAGGAAATACTTCTTCACCCAAAGAGTGATTAACATATGGAATTCACTGCCACAGGAGGTCGTGGCAGCTGCAAGCATGGACAGTTTCAAGAGGAAATTAGATAAACATATGGAGCAGAAGTCCACCAGTGGCTATTAGCCACAGGGTATAGAATGAGAACTCTCAGTCTGGGGCAGGTGATGCACTCTATTCTTCGTGCTGGGGGGGCAGCAGTGGGAGGGCTGCTAGTGTCCTGGCCCCACTGCTGGACCTCCTGATGGCACCTGGTATATTTTGGCCGCTGTGTGACAGAGTGTTGGACTAGATGGGCCATTGGCCTGATTCAACATTGGCTTCTCTTATGTTCTTATGTTCAGGAGGTCCACCAGTAGGGCCAGGACACTTGAAGCCCTCCCACTGTTGACCCCCCAAACACCAAGTATACAGAGCATCACTGCCCCAGACAGTGTTCCATGTAGACCTTGTGGCTAATAGCCACTGATGGACCTCTGCTCTAGATGTTTATCCAGTCCCCTCTCAAAGCTGTCTATGCTTGTAGCTGCCACCACTTTCCCTTAATGCTATTGGACTCCTTTTCGCAGAGGAGGAACAGGGAGCAAAGGTCATTCCTTTCCCCAGCTAGTAAGATTCTCTGTTGTGTGCTGGAGCTGAACAGTAGTGGATTTGCCCAGCAGGGGCCGAAGTCCTGAGTTCCAGTGCTGCTCCTTTTGGTCTCCTCTCTGTATTTTATTTTCGGCATCCTGCTTGGAGTTTGTAATATGGGAAGGTGGGGAGCAGGTTTTTGGGGGGCACATCTGGCTCATGGAATCTTCCCATCTGGTCCTCAGTTTGTTAGATGTATTGGCCCACCTGACTGCTCTGTTGGCAATTGGGCGGATGCTCCTAAAAAATTGTTATAGACAGCTTGAAGTCTGCGGACCGTGAAGAGCATCAAGGCAGCATGGGAACTTTTTTTAATGTGCGTGTGTATGTGTGAGTGTGTGCCTCTGGAAGTCATGGTGACCTCTGGCGACTGACCCCTACTGAGGGCCTGGAGGCTATTCAGAGAGGTGGCTGAATAAAGCCTGCCCTCCACGTCCCAGCCCTGGTATTCCTTCGAGGTCTCCCATCCAAGTACTTGCCAGAGTCGACCCTGCTTAGCTTCCGAGATCTGATGAGATCCGGCTTGCCTGGGTCAGGGCAAGGCAGGATGGGAATTTGAACCTGGGTCTCCCCGATCCTCATCCAGGGCTCCACAGCTCAGTTGGATGATCCCATAAAGCATCTGGGCTACAGCAAAGTGACATGGGCCACGAGACTTCATTGTGGCCCCACCTGCTTGGGGTCAGGGGTCAGACACTGCTGCTCAGGTGTTCTCTGGACTGAGAGGCGGCAATCTGAAACCCTGCCCTGGCTCACAAGAAAATTTTTGGTTGCATACCTTGCAAGCCCCGGGGATCTGACGGAGAAATTTCTTGTGTCTGCAGGCACCTGGGGGAAAATTCCCCTGCTGGTTCCTCGGCATCCTGATCTCTGACTCCCTGTGGATGCCGCTACTAGCTGTACCCCTGGCTGGGACCCGTTGTGAAGTTTCTCGGGGAGGCTCAGAACACACTCACTCTAATTTTTTTCCTGCCACCCTGCAAGAGTTTGCAGGAGCTTTTAGGTATCGTATAGGTTAAGGTTCCCTTGCTCGAAAGCCAGTCAAATCCGACTCAGGGGTTGCGGTGCTCATCTCCGTTTCAAAGCCGAAGAGCCAGCGCTGTCCGAAGACATTTCCGTGGTCATGTGGCCGGCATGACTAAACACCAAGGTGCACGGAACGCTGTTACCTTCCCACCGAAGTGGTACCTATTTATCTACTTGCAGTTTCTTGCTTTCGAACTGCTAGGTTGGCAGGAGCTGGAACTAAAGACAGGCGCTCACTCTGTCATGCGGCACTCACGGGTCTCGAACTGCTGAACTACCGACCTTCCACAGCCTGCAGTTCAGCGTCTTAACCACTTGAGCCACCGCAGCTCCTTTTAATAGGTTAATTGTATTCATTTCAATTTAGAAATTAGGTTTTTCTTTTCTTTTCTTTTTTCTTTATATGAGATAGTTAGGTAAGGCTAATTAGGAAGGAAAGTTGAAGGAACGTTAGTTAATATATCCTGCAAGAGGGATCATTGCAATCTACTTGAAATCTGAATGTACCCCCTCTGGAAGATATGTTTTAATATTGAAATAAGATGTTTAGAAAGAAAACAGTAACTGTTATGAACGCATAGTCCTATTTAGGTAACCTTATTGAATATTATCGTTCCGAAAGGTTCAAACTGTTTTATGGTTTGTTAAAGTTATGAATGTTCTTGTTTTATATTAAAACGAATAAAATATATTTGGAAAGAGGGGGGGAAAATAACACACTCGCTCTCACCTGGGAGTTTGCACGGGGTCACGTAATTTGAATCCGACACGGAGCTAGGTTTGCCATCTCCAGCTTGGGAAATTCCTGGAGATGTGGGGGGTGGGCGGGGCCTCGGGAGGGCGGAGCTTGGGGGAGGGCGCTCAAGGGCAGAGCGTCACCGCAGAGCCCACCCCCTGAAATGGCCGTGGTCTCCAAGGAAACCGATCTCAATAGTCTGGAGGTCAGGTATAATCCTGGGAGAACTCCTGCCTCCTTCCTTGGGGGTTGGAGAACCGTATCAGTGGCCCATGGGCCACATGCATTTACACCCCAGTCCAGTGCAGTAACCATTACACAACACTGCCTTTGGGTTCCAGGCTCTTCTAGGAGTGCATTTGGCCAATCGCTCTTCCCCCACTTGGGCGATCCTATTTGTCGAGCAGTAGCAGATCCATAAAGCCTTTTCCAGAGTGGAATTTCCAAGTTTAGAAGGGCCAGAGCGTGCGAGAATTTGGTTCAACAGCTTGCGTACTGCCTTTTCCTGAGCTACAGTGAATCATTCTGCAGGGCCCAGTGGGCAGAACAAAAAGCAAGGTGTAATTAATAGAGAAGGGGGCTACTCTGGTGCATATGCAGAGTGTTTTTCTGTCCTCACAGACAAACCTTAGCAAGTTCATATGTGTCTTGGATTACAGGAATAAACTTAAAAGAGGGCATGACCGTGATGTTTAGCCTGGCTTGACTATCGGATCCCTCATTGTTAGAAGAAGAAGAAGAAGAAGAAGAAGAAGAAGAAGAAGAAGAAGAAGAAGAAGAAGAAGAAGAAGAAGAAGAAGAAGAAGAAGAAGAAGAAGAAGAAGAAGAAGAAGAAGAGGAGGAGATTGGATTTATACCCCGCCCTTCACTCAGAGTCTCAGAGTGGCTTACAATCTCCTTTCCCTTCCCCTCCCCACAACAGACACCCTGTGAGGTAGATGGGGCTGAGAGAGCTCTCTTGAGGACTGCTCTTGAGGGAACAGCTCTGACAGAACTATGGTTCGCCCAAGGTCATCCAGCAGCTGCAGGTGGAGGAGTAGGGAATCACACCTGGTTCTCCCAGATTAGAGTCTGCGCACTTAACCACTACCCCAAACTGGCTCTCTACACCCCAGCCTCAGTCCAATTACACCTCTCTACACCCCAGAAATTATACAGGCTTACATTGCTTCTTCCATCCATTTTTTTCTGATTTTTCTCAAAGAGGTGTCTGGGATTTTTCCATATTAAAAGATGGCTAAGGTCACCTGAGAGAGGTTTTTAAAATGATGCATAGGGTAGAGAAAGTGGACAAAGGGAGCTTTTTCTCTCTTTCCTAAAATACTAGAACTTGGGGGTCGGGGGGGGCCTCACGGAAATCGCTGGGAAATAGATTCAGGACAGATAAAAGATATGTTCTCGAAGGCTTTCACTGCTGGAGTTTGTTAGTTGCTGTAGATTTTCCGGGTTGTGTGGCCGTGGTCTTGGCATTGCAGGACCTGACGTTTCGCCAGGAGCTGTGACTGGCATCCTCAGAGGTATAACACAGAAAGATGGAGAACTCTCTGTGTCGAGAGCACTCCATCTTTCCGTGTTATACCTCTGAGGATGCCAGTCACAGCTACTGGCGAAACGTCAGGTCCTGCAATGCTAAGACCACGGCCACACAATCTGGAAAATCTACAGCAGCTAAAGATAAAAGATACTTCTTTATTCAACACGTGATTAAACTGTGGAACTCATTGCCACGGCAGGCAGTGGTGGCCACAAGCAAAGAGAGCCGTAAAAGAGGGCTAAGCAGATTATTGGACCGGCTACTAGCAGTGTTCCCTCTAAGCTGAGTAAGTGTGAGCTAGTTCAGTTTCTTAGCCTCCAGCTCACACATTTTTGTCTCAGCTCAGGAAGGGATGGCTCCAGAGCAAACTAATTTATGCAGTAGCCAAATGGCTCGCTCACGACTTTACTGCCAGCAGCTCACAAAGTAGAGTTTTTGCTCAGAAGACTCCACAGCTTAGAGGGAGCACTGGCTACTAGTCAAGGTGACTGCAAGGTACCTCCATATTCAGAGGCAGTCAAACTCTGAATCCCAGTGCCCGGAAGCAACCTCAGGGAAAGCCTGGCCTTCTGCCTGTTGTGCTCCCAGAGGAACTGGTTGAGGCCACTGGGTGAGGCAGGATGCTGACAGAGGACCTCCTGGCCTCAGAGGGCCTGGCTCTCTGCCCTGTTGTTGGCCCTCCAGAGAAACTGGCTGAGGCCACTGTGTGAGGCAGGATGCTGGACTAGATGGACCCTCACTGGTCTGATCCAGCAGGGCTCTTCTGAGGTTCTTCTGAGGGAAGGCCTCAGTCTCTCTGCACTGCTGTTGGCCCTCTGGAGGAACTGGGTGGTCACTGTGTGAGACAGGACGCTGGACTAGACAGGACCTCACTGGTCTGATCCAGCAGGGCTCTTCTTATGTTCTCCATCCGCCCATAACCATTTCCCATTTCCCCTCTTCCCCCACCCCACAGCCTGGCCCTCTGACACTCACCGATAGTCATCTGTTTGCAGGGCAGTCCGGTTGCGCTCCCAGGTGATGGTAGCTTCAGGAACCCCCTGGATGAAGCACTGGAATCGGGCCACACCGCCCTCCTCGACCGACATCGATTCTGGGTGCATGTGGAATTTGGACAAGGCTGCGGGAGAGGGCAGACACAGCGGCTGTCAGAACTGCACTGAACTCCATCCATGTGACCGTATGGACTGTCACTGCCACAGTTTATCAATCAGAGGCAGGGCTATTTTGGGGCAGGAATGCAGAGGGACGGAGTTCCAGCTGGCTCCCAAGTTCCAGCAGGAACTCCTTAGCATAACAGGCCACACCCAACAGCAGAAACTCATTAGGATTGGCTGCATGAGGGGTGTGTGGCCTAACATGCAAAGGAGTTCCTGCTGCAAAAAAAGCCCTGGTTTTTGACAGCAAACAAGGTAAACAATAAGAAGCAAAAGGTGGGTGTGGCTGGATGACCACACTTCTCATAACGTGGGGATGTGGCCTAATATGCTAATGAGTTTCTGCTGTTGGGTGTGGTCCATTATGCTAATGAGTTCCTGCTGGGCTTTTTCTACAAAAAAAAGCCCTGTTCAGAGGGAATGAGACTTGACAGAATAGGGTCAACAAGAAAGAGTTCCTGCCCCAAGCTCTTTACAATCTAAGTTTAGACTGGCAGGCACAGAGGCAGGTGTGAGGGACAGTTCCATGGAATATAAGGCGGGAAAGAGGAACAGAGAGAATTTTTGAAGAGAGCGGGCAACCTCTGGGCAAGTCAGGTTGGTAGAGATGGGGGAGCGAGGGCTATGGGCAGAGATACGCCAACGGATTGGGAGAGGTCGAAAGGCCCATTTCTTGTCAACATTTTTAATCTCCTTCCACGTATTCCAGCATGCAATTAAACACCTGCCTCTTTCTATATCAGGGGGCCCTGCAGGCAACTTTGGAATTTTGGCACAGAGTGGTGGGTGGAACCGCAACATGGCTGCCACATAGGGTTGCCAGCCTCCAGGTGGGGCCTGGAGAGCTCCTGCTTTTACAACTGATCCCCAGCCAGCAGAGATCAGCTCCCCTGGAGAAAATACAACAAACAAACACTGTGACATGAATGACTAGGACATGTAATAAAGATGATGTTGTATAGTGAATCAAACTTGACAAAATTACAAGGAAAAGTCCATCCTGCTCTCAATAAAACTTTACAAAATTACAAGGAAAGTCCATCATACTCAATGAGCACCCGGATATAAACTCGTTTCGTCCCAATCTTCCTCAGGAGTAATCCTGTTGTATAGCAAGGTATCAGCCTCTCGATACAGTTCAGTGTCTGTTAGGAGCAAACCAATGCTTAACTTCTTCTTTATTTTCTGCACTTTATCCTAGACAAAAATCCATGAAAAGAAACATGGAGCTGAATGGAACATTCTTATTATTTTATTAATTTATGAATTCTTAGCTTAATTGTTTTAATTTCTTAATTTTTTAGAACTTACTTCTGGTTCCATTTCGAGTGTTAGTGTTAGGAACAAGCCAGTCTTGTCCCTTTAACTAGGTGAACAAGCCTCCTATATTATGCTGGCTGAAATGCTCTCCATGAAACACTGTACAACTGCTATACAACAGGATTGCTATACAATAAGATTACTCCTGAGGAAGATTGGGGTGAAATGAGTTTATATCCAGGTGCTCATTAAGTATGATGGACTTTCTTTGTAATGTTGTAAAGTTTTATTGAGAGTATGACGGACTTTTCCTTGTAATTTTGTAAAGTTTGATTCATTACACAACATGAACTTTATTAGGTGTCCTAGTCATCCATGTTACAGTGTTTGCTTGTTTGTTGTATTTTCCACACGGATACCTGTGGCCAGTGTTCCCTCAAAGCTGAGTTAGTGTGAGCTAGCTCACAGGTTTTTTTTAGCCTCTGGCTCACACATTTTTGTCATAGCTCAGGAAGGAGGGCTCCAGAGCAAACTAACGTATGCAGTAGGCAAATCGCTGGCTCACAACTTTAATGCCAGTCGCTCACAGGGCCGGATCACCCATTGGGCAATCTAGGCGCTCACCTAGGGCGGCCCGGGCTCAGGGACGCCAAATGGCGCCCCACTCCCCCCCCCGAAAAGCGCCCCCCCCGCCGCCCTAACCAGGTGCCCTCCGCAGCTGCTAGATCCCTGACCCCTTCCCGGCTTTCCTGGGGGCCCGCAGCCGCGGAGCCCCGAGGAAAGCCGGCTCTGGGAGGGAGGGGGCGGCAGCTAGACCCCCCCCGCCCCCTTCCCGGCTCTCCTGGGGGTCCCGCAGCTGCGGAGCCCCGAGGAAAGCCGGCTCTGGGAGGGAGGGGGAGGCAGCTAGACCCCCCGCCCCTTCCCGGCTCTCCTGGGGGTCCCGCAGCTGCGGAGCCCCGAGGAAAGCCGGCTCTGGGAGGGAGGGGGAGGCAGCTAGACCCCCCGCCCCCTTCCCGGCTCTCCTGGGGGTCCCGCAGCTGCGGAGCCCCGAGGAAAGCCGGCTCTGGGAGGGAGGGGGCGGCAGCTAGACCCCCCGCCCCCTTCCCGGCTCTCCTGGGGGTCCCACAGCCGCGGAGCCCCGAGGAAAGCCGGCTCTGGGAGGGAGGGGGCGGCAGCTAGACCCCCCGCCCCCTTCCCGGCTCTCCTGGGGGTCCCACAGCCGCGGAGCCCCGAGGAAAGCTGGCTCTGGGAGGGAGGGGGCGGTGGCTAGATCCCCCCGCCCCCTTCCCAGCCTTCCTGGGGGTCCCGCAGCTGCGGAGCCCCCAGGACAGCCAGCTCTGGGAGGGAGGGGGTGGCCCCTGGCTTTCCTGGGGGCCCCGCAGCTGCAGAGCCTCCAGGAAAGCCAGTGCTCTGCCGCCACCCCCCCCCCCGGTCTCCAGGCCCCACTGGGAGGTTGGCTTCCTGCCTAGGGCGCCCAGCCACCTGGAACCGGCCCTGGTCGCTCACAAAGTAGTGTTTTTGCTCACAAGACACCACAGCTTAGAGGGAGCATTGCCTGTGACCCCCCCCCACCTCTCGGTTTTTCCCCTGGAGAAAATGGCTGCTTTCAAGGGTGGCAGGCCCATAGCCAGGATTTTTTAATTGGGGGGAGGCTTTAAATAAGTCAGGGGGCACCCCGCACACCTCCCAAGGGAGCATCTGGGCTGGATGGGAAGTCGGGAGGCCTTGGCAGTAAGTCAGGGGGCTGGGCCCCGAGATGCCCCACTGTAGTTATAGGCCTGCCTGGAGGGTGGACTCTACAGCACTTTACCCTGCTGAGGCCCCTCCCCTCCCCAAACCACGCCCTCTCCGGGATCCACCCCCAAAGTCTCCAGGTATTTCCCAACCCAGACCTGGCAACAGGAGGGGGAGCCAACCACAAATATCAGGAAATGGGGTTATGCCCTTCAGCAATCCAGGCAGAAGCTGCACTTAACACGATGCCTCTTAAAATAAACCTATGATTTAAAAACATTTTCCTGTGTACACACAGCTTATGTTCAGTGAGGCAGTGAAAATCTGTGTGTTGCTGAGACAACTGCTGCCAAAAACCATATTCCTTTGAATCTGCTCAGCCAATCAGATCACTGATGGCCACTCAGAAGCCTCGCTGGGCAAAAAGCCCTACCGGCCCCCTCCCTTTCTTAAGACACTTGGTGGGCACCAAGTTGGAGACCTCGTTCTATATAGATTCTGGGCATCTGGGACTGGCGCTTTCGCTCAAGGGGGGCGTGGCTTTTCTACAGGAAAAAAGGTGAGGCCAGGGCATTCCCAAAAGGTTTTCCTCTCAAGGACATCACCCAAAGTTCCATCGTTGTCTGCAGTTGTCCACACGTTGGGTAGAAGGCCCACAAAAGAAGAAGAGATTGGATTTATACCCCACCCTTCACTTGGAGTCTCAGAGCAGCTTACAAACTCCTTTCCCTTCCCCTCCCCACAACAGACACCCTGTGAGATAGGTGGGGCTGAGAGAGCTCTAACACAAACTGCTCTTTCAGGAACAGCTGTGCTAGAGCTTGCAACTGACCCAAGGTCACATCAGCAGCTGCAAGTGGAGGAGTGGGGAATCAAACCCGGTTCTCCCAGATTAGAGTCCACACACTTAACCACTACATCAAACTGGCACTACACCAAAATGTACAATTATGCACATTGTTTCCCTTGTACAAGTAGGTAGATGAGCGTGTATGCTTTTGGGTCCCACAGAATACTCCATCGGGCTGACCAGCTCTTGCCAATGAAGAATTCTTTGACATCCAGAAGCCCACAGATTCCTACACCACCAGGAATGGTTCAATTAAAAAGGCATTTCTCCCCATTTTTTGGAAGCGACGTGACATGTTCTGAGCTGTAGATTGGATGTCAGCCACTCAGCATGCTGTAGGGTTCCCAGCTCTGGGTTGGAAAATACCTGGAGACTTTGGGGGTGGATCCAGGAGAGGGCGGGGCTTGGAGAGGGGAGGGACCTCAGCATGGTCCAATGCCACAGAATCCACCCTCCAAAGCAGCCATTTTATCCAAGGGACCTGATCTCTGTCAGCTGGAGATGAGTTGTAAAAGTGGGAGGTCTCCAGGCCCCACCTGGAGGCTGGCAACCCTGACATGCCTGTATCCTGACCTCTGACCCCATGCCCATCTCACTCTCCCACTCACTGGCAATCTGCACGCGGGCTTTGCGGCTGACCAGCAGGCCGTAACGGTTCTGGGCGGTGCAGCTATACTCTCCGGCGCTCGAATCGCTGGCGTTGGTGGTCGTGTCAGCTCCTCCTCCTCCTCCGCGTGACCGTCGGTGGACGCTTTCCAGGCGCAGGGATCCGTTGGCCAAGATGGCCGTGTGGCTGTCATTGGATAGGGCTGCCCCGTTCCGATACCAAGTGATAGCGATGGGCGCTTCGCCTTCCACCTGGCAGTGCAGCAGCAGCGGGCGATCCCGGACAGCGATCACATCGCTGGGCTCCAAGACGAATGCCAGCTCCGATGGGTGGGCCAGACCTGCGGAAAGGAGAGCTTTCAACTCCAGGGTTTGAGAATCAGGACCTGCTATGACAACACATATGAGACGAGATTCAGGTGCGGGGTAGCCGTGCTGGTCGGAAGCAGCAGAGCAAAGTTTGAGTCCAGTGGCAGCTTGAAGGCCAGCCAAGTTTTATTCTAGGTAGGAGTTTTCGTGTGCAGGCATTCTTGTGCATGAACACGAAAGCTTATACCCAGCGTAAAACTTTGTTGGTCTTCAAGGTGCCACTGGACTCAAACTTTGTTCTGATGCATGAGACTGTGTGTCAGCTGCAAGGAGGAGGAGGAGGAGGAAGAGGAGGAGAAGAAGAAGAGGAGGAGATTGGATTTATACCCTACTCTTCTTCACTACCCAAAGGAGTCTCAGAGTGGTTTACAACCCCTTTCCCTCCCCACAACAGACACCCTGTGAGGTAGGTGGGGCTGAGAGAGCTCTTTTGAGGACTGCCCTTGAGAGAACAGCTCTGAGAGAACTGTGACGGAACCAAGGTCACCCAGCCAGCTGCATGTGGAGAAGTGGGGAAATCAAACCCGGTTCTCCCAGATTAGAGTCCGCGCTCCTAACCCCTGCACCAAACTGGCTCTTCCTGTCTATCCCTTCCTGCAAGAAAGTTAAGATGATGGTGACCAGCGTTCCCTCTAAGCTGAGTTAGTGTGAGTGAGCTCAGAGTCTTTTAGCCCCCGGCTCACAGATTTTCATCTTCGCTCAGGAAGGAGGGCTCCAGAGCAAAGTAATGTATGCAGTAGCCAAACCGCTCGCTCACAACTTTAATGCCGGTAACTCACAAAGTAGAGTCTTTGCTCACAAGACTCCACAGTTCCACCACCAAGCTGCCCCCCTCGTTCCAGTCTTCCAGAACAGCTTTAAGACCATTCTGCTTAGGTGGGCTTTTCATTGAATGCAGGTGAGCTTCGGATTATTTGGGTTGTCGGGCACCAACTATCAGCAAGTTGAAATATTTACGCAGTTATAAAACGGCTGGGCTGTTTTATAAGTCTGCAGTCCATATATTAAGATGTCTCGCTGTCACATAAACCGCTTTGAGTTCCTCTGCTTTGCGAAGAAAAACGACCTAAAAGTAGTTTAGATAAACAAAATGCATATTTTGAAAAATGGAAGGGGGGCAGCTTAATTAACAAAGATTTTGCTGCCAATTGACCTGGATTTACTAGAGACTCTCTGGGACAGATTTAGAGTCCAGTGGTCCCACCAACAAAGGTTTATTCAAGTTATGAGCTTACGTGGGCATGCACACTTTTCCAAATACATTTGGAGCGGAATTTGGAAAAGTGTGCATGCACACAAAGGCTCATGCCTTGACTAAACTTTTGTTGGTCTTAAAGGTGCCCAACTGGACTCCAAATTTGTTTTACTGCTTCAGACCAACACGGATGAGCACCTGGGTCTCTCTGGGACAAGTCGCTGGTGAAGCCTGGTAGACTGTTATGGTTTTGTGTGTTAATATTTGTATCTCGCTTTTCTTCCTGTATGAAACTCCGATCTAGGATTCCTTGGCTTAATTTTTAGGGTTTGTGTGATCACATTTGTATCTCCCTTTTCTTCCTTTATGAAAATTATACCTAGGATTCCTAGGTACTTTGTTAGACTTTAAGGTTCTGCTGGACTCTTGCTCTTTTGCAACTGCAGTAAAGAAGGCCAACGCTATGCTGGGGGTTATTAGGAAGGGAATTGAAAACAAATCAGCCAGTATCATCATGCCCCTGTATAAACCATTGGTGCGACCTCATTCGGAATACTGTGTACAGCTCTGGTCGCCACAGCTCAAAAAGGATATTATAGCATTGGGAAAAGTGCAGAGAAGGGCAACTAGTATGATAAAAGGGTTGGAACAACTTCCCTATGAAGAAAGGTTAAAACGCTGGGGGCTCTTTAACTTGGAGAAACGACGACTGAGGGGTGACATGATCGAGGTTTATAAGATTATGAATGGGATTGAGCAGGTTGAGAAAGAAGTACTTTTCTCCCTTTCTCACAATACAAGAACTCGTGGGCACTCCATGAAATTGCTGAACAGTTGGGTTAGAACGGATAAAAGGAAGTCCTTCTTCACCCAAAGAGTGATTAACACGTGGAATTCACTGCCACAGGAGGTGGTGGCAGCTACAAGCATGGATGGCTTCAAGAGGGAATTAGATAAACATATGGAGCAGAAGTCCATCCGTGGCTATTAGCCACAGGGTATAGATGGGAACTCTCCGTCTGGGGCAGGTGATGCACTCTATTCTTGGTGCTGGGGGGGGCAGCAGTGGGAGGGCTTCTAGTGTCCTGGCCCCACTGCTGGACCTCCTGATGGTACCTGGTATTTTTGGCCACTGTGTGACAGAGTGTTGGACTAGATGGGCCATTGGCCTGATTCAACACTGGCTTCTCTTATGTTCTTATGTTTTCCACTGCTACAGACAGACTAACTCGGCTCCCCCTCTTGATCTAGGATTCCTTGGCAGTCTTTCCACCTGGATACAGGCTGGTTTCGCTTTGGCGAGCCCGGCCAGATCCGATACCACTTAACCATACTCTGAATTAATATCTAGAGACCCGGGAGAGGTTCTTGGAACCAAACGGGAAGCCACTCCTGCAAGCCACATTTTAATATCCTTCAGAAAGTCAACGACAGACCATGCTGTCTACTAGGGAGAAGTCTGAAATGGAGACCAGGACCATCCCGGAGTAGCAGAAGGGGGAATAAGGCAATAAGATCCCTCCTTCCCTACCCTTCCCGGCTACAACCTGCTCTCCTGTTGCCAAGTCCTCCCCGCCTACACCTCTCCCTGCACCCCCCCCCAACTCTGGCTGCCAAAACTGGTTGTGGGAGGTTCAAATTAGCTTCGGGGCCAGGGGAAAACAACACCAATTAAGGGCCTCTTGACTTCTGAGCGGGGAACTTTCTATAGCTTCAAAGGGGATAATCCCAAACCCTCCCCCTGCACCCCATGGCGTTCCCTTTCCGCCCCTCCCTTGGCCATCACCAAGGGCCTCTTCATTCACCAACCACTCTTGGCCACAGCCCAAGAGTTAGACGGGACCCCCTCCTTCTCCCTGGCTCCACCCTTCTGCCTTTCCCCTGTGCCAAAAATATGAGGGAGGGGGGGGGAACAGAAGAGGCGCCCGGGTGGGATTGGCACCACGCCCGACCCAACACACGCTGGCACGTGTCCCTGCAAGAGGGCATCTGGATCGCACGTAAGGTGAAGGCATGCCACCCCGTCACTGGCTGGGCCACGCGCAGCAATGCACCCATTTAAGCATGCCAGCTAAACGTTTGTGCTCATAGCGGTCTTTGTATTTCGCACCCAGATGTGCCCTTTATCAGTGCCCTTTCATTCTCACTGTGCTAACTCGGGTTCAAGACAGAGGACTGTGGTTTGCTTGTTTTTTAAAAGATGGTAGGAGACGTTGTTGCCCTCATTTTTTTTAATATTCCTCACATCCTTCAAGGCAGCCTGCATGGCTCTCTCTTCCCTATTCAAGCCTCGCAACGGCCCTGTGAAGAAGGTGAGTCTAAAAGACCAATGTCGGACCCGGATCTGATGCCCTGCACTGATCTAACACATTCTCGAAGTGTTGGTTGCAAAGAACAGAGATGACCGGACCACAGAGCAATTATGTGCACCCCAGGGCATGATGTCTCCATTGTCTGTCTTTAAATACTGTTAAAAATAATGGTTCTGTTGTCAGCCTGGGCTTAATGTTCCTCACCGCGCACTGTATACCCATGACTTTCTCTGACAACTCAGTCATATGGAGTTATACACAGCCAGGTACACCAGAATATGCACACATAAGTCATTCGCTCACACCGCTCTTCAAAAATAATCTATGCATACACAGGGAAGAAACTTAGAAAATCTCTAGTTGCTAGAGTTCTTGAAAACTTTCAGAACGGTGCACGTGAAACGTGGGAGAAGGCTAAGTCTGTTCCACAGCTAAAAACCGTGACAGGAAATCGGAACCTCCATGGACAGAAGCTATATACCTCTAAATATTCAGGGATCCAACAGCAGTGGGGGAAATGTCTTTATAGTTGTTTGTGGACTTACAAGAGGGTTGCTTGGTCACACTGGAAATGGAATGGACCAGGTGGATCTTAATTTGATCCACTTTCCTGTGTCCTAATATAGCGGAGGGACGACAGATGGAGAGTAAGAATGGTTAAGGGCTTCTCTTGGAGTCTCAGCCCGATTGAGTCCTGTGGTACTGAGTTCCACAGGTTAACCATGCCAATCTGCTCCATGGCTCCCAGTTTTGGACAGTGGAATTACTCCAGGGCTATCTGCTTGGTAAGGACAGGGATTGAGATAATCTGTCCATCTCTCTCCTTGTCGTTCTGCTCTCCGCCTGCTCTCTCCCCACATCACAGTGAGACTTCTGAGAAATTTGTACTGCTCCACTAAACTTCAGTCAGGGAGGTTAGTGACACTGAGTCTCTCTCAGGCGCCATGAAATTGCAGTGGCGGCTGGTTTTATAGCCATAATGGAACTTTCTGGAAAGGGGGCTGCCTAGGCCAAGGAATGCTAAGTTTTCCTTCCCCCTTCCAGAACGTTCCAGCATGTTCTGGGAGGGGGAACAAAGAAGAAGCAAAACAGAGCTCAATCCTGAACCAAAGTGTGAGGGAACGTTCCAGAAAAGGGGAGCAAGGGCAGAAGTACTAAGGGGGCACTGAAGAAGCCTTCGAGCCTGAACCAAAGTTTCTGACTTTCTCCTCACGAGTCATCTTAGAGAGATAGCAGGACAGCCGGGCAGCTGGTGTATGTCTGTGTGGGGGGTCACGCCTCACAATCCAGCAGTGTCCACATGGGCCGAACAAACTCCTGTCTGCCCCCAAACCAACATATGGAAAGCGTTTTGGGAACGAGAGCCTTTAATCCCCTCAGGGGGGCCGCTCGCTCGGTGTTGTGGCTTCTAAAAGCCACGGCCCAGGAGTAGGCGGCGGGGCTCAAGTCCGAGGACGACAATGGCCTCTGCCGGGGAGGGGGGGGAAGGAGGGGGATACGGAATGGTCCCCTTGACGTCTTGATGGATGCCGCCATTCAGGCCTGCCTTAGCAACCGCAGGGCGGACGCAGGAGGCCCCATGGTGGGGCTGTCGAGAGGCTTTGCAGGGTGCTGGGGAGGAAGAACAATGGGCTGGGTCAGAAGGGGCCGAGGCAGCCCCTATTGTCCCGTCGCCGGCACAATAGGCCTCACCTCCGCCTTGCCCATCTGCCCGGCCACGTGACGCTCTCGGGGTGAGGTTCCCATGACTTGCCCCATCACTCAAGAACGGGGCGAGCCCCGTCCCAAACCTTCACCTTCGCCCCTCGATCTATCACGCCCACTGCCCTCAGGCTAGGCCGGGGGGCTATGACCCCAGACTTCTTTCTCTCCCCCCCCTGCACCCCGCCTGAGCAGATTGTCTGTGCACTTGGCATCGTGCTCAGCCAGTCGTGAAATGGAGCCAAACACCCCGTGTGACAGGCCCGGGGCCTCGTGAAAGAGCACGAGGACTGGCATCGGCGGTGTGGGCTACAGTCCGGGCCACTGCGATGGCTGACCGTCTAGTCCTATTTGAGAACGGAATGGAGTAGGTCTCTTCCGGCTGCTTCCTCCCAACCACCCCTCATGGGCTAGACCAGCTAGTTCTTGGTGGTTACGTTGGCCTTAGCCAAAGGACTGACCCTTTAATCTAAGAACGCATCTACAGTCTTCCATTTCTGAAGTCTTAAGCTAACCACTGTTTCCGCAGCCAGGCTGGAGATAGTTTTTTTTTTTTTTAATTTTCCCTCAGAGTTTTAAGGCAGTTTGAAATAGTCAAAGAATCATAGAGTTGGAAGGGACCTCCAGGGTCATCTAGTCCAACCCCCTGCACAATGCAGGAAATTCACAGATACCTCCCCCCACACCCCCAGTGACCGCTGTTCAATGCCCCAAAACCTCCAGGATCCCCGGCCAAACTGGCTTGGAGAAAAATTGCTTCCGGACCCCAAAGTGGCGATCAGTATTTCCCTGGGCATGTAAGAAAGGGCCACAAGAACCAAGCACTGAGGCGACCCTTCCTACCCTCCCTTCTCGTGATCTGCCTAAGTTCACAGCATCAACATTGCTGTCAGATGGCCATCGAGCCTCTTCTTCAAAGCCTCGAAAGAAGGAGAGCCCTCCACCTCCCGAGGAAGCCTGTCTCCCTGAGGTACCACTTTGAGCGTCAGGAAGTTCTTCCTAATGTTTAGCCGAAAACTCTTCTGATTTAATTTCAACCCATTGATTCTGGTCTAAAGAAGTTAGTCATCCCTTCTCATAGTGGGAACGCTCCCTGTATGTATACCTCTGGCCAAACACGTTTGGAAGGTTTTTTTGCTGTTGTTTCCAAAAACCTGCGAAACCTGTCCAGCTACAGGAAAATGTGGGATAAGCATATGTACCGTGAGCAGCGATCCTTCTTTTTAACCAGTTTTGACTCACTTAAGAGCTACCTGCTTGTTTTCAGCACCAGATCCCAAATTTAGAAGATGCTTCTGGGGGAAGAAAAGGTTATCTACTACTCTGTTTGCGCAGGGCTGTGCTATAGAAGAAGAAGAAGAAGAAGAAGAAGAAGAAGAAGAAGAAGAAGAAGAAGAAGAAGAAGAAGAAGAAGAAGAAGAAGAAGAGGAGGAGGAGGAGGAGGAGGAGGAGGAGGAGGAGGAGGAGGAGGAGATTGGATTGATACCCCACCCTTCACTTGGAGTCTTAGAGCGGCTTACAAAATCCTTTCCCTTCCCCTCCCCACAACAGACACCCTGTGAGGTAGGTGGGGCTGAGAGAGCTCTGACCGCAACTGCTCTTTTTCAGGAACAGCTGTGCCAGAGCTTGTGACTGACCCAAGGTCACACCAGCAGCTTCATGTGGGGGCGGGAGTGGGGAATCAAACCCGGTTCTCCCAGATTAGAGTCCGCACACTTAACCACTACACCAAACTGGCAGGTAAGGATCGTTTGATACTAAGGAAACTTTGATAGCTAGTGTGGTATAATAGTTAGAGCATCAGACCAGGATCTGTAAGACCTGGATTCAAATCCCTCAACTCCCCTGAAGCTTACTAGCTGGCCTTGGGCCTGTCATCCTTTCTCAGCTTCACTTACCTCACTGATAGGGTTGCTAGGTCTGGGTTGGAAAATACGTGGAGACTTTGGGGGCGGATCCAGGAGAGGGCGGGGTTTGGGGAGGGGAGGGGCCTCAGCAGGGTACAATGCCATAGAGTCCAGCCTTCAGAACAGCCATTTTCTCCAGGGGAGCTGATCTCTGTCAGCTGGAGATCAGTTGTAAAAGTGGGAGATCCCCAGGCCCCACCTGGAGGCTGGCAACCCTACCTCACAGGTTTGTTGTGAGGGTGATTTGGGGAAGAGAGAACTGTGTCTACCAACCTGTGCACCTTGAAGGGATAATAACAATGGACTGGATAGACAAGAAGGGGATTAATATTAACATAAGAGCTAGGTGGTCAACCCTACTTTGTACAACCAGATGCAAGTCCGGTAGGACCATAGAGACCAGCAAGACTTTGGGGGGTATAAGCTTTTGAGAGTAAAAGCTTGCTTCGTCAAATATTTAGTGGTCTCTAAAGGTGCTAAAAAGGTAAAGGTTTCCCTTGCTCGAAAGCCAGTCGAATCTGACTCTAGGGTTTCAGTGCTCATCTCCATTTCCAAGCCGAAGAGCCAGTGCTGTCCGAAGACATTTCCGTGGTCATGTGGCCGGCATGACTAGATGCCGAGGTGCACAGAACGCTGTCACCTTCCCACCGAAGAGGTACCTATTTATCTACTTGCAAATTCTTACTCTCAAACTGCTAGGTTGGCAGGAGCTGGGGCCAGAGACGGGCGCTCACTCCGTCAGGCGGCACTCGGGTCTTGAACTGCCGAACTACCAACCTTCCAGCCAGCAGTTCAGCGTCTTAACCACTTGAGCTACCACAGCTCATCTAAAGGTGCTACTAGACTCAGATCTAAAGGTGTTACTGGTCTGTTCTACTGCTGACCAAGATGGCTTCCCTCCGAGACTAGCTTGTACACCTGGTTCCTACATTTCCCCACTCTATCAGCTCCCCCATAATACTCCAGCAGATGGACACCGGTGGGAGAATCTGAGCCTCCTGTTACAAACTTCTGCTGTGGATGAGGCCTCTCAGCTCTACGTCAGAGGAAGTTCTACAGGTCCTGATCTGAAAGCATATAACTTTGTGTAACTGGAGAGTGAAGGATACGCAGTTCAGACAGCGCTTGTACTCAGAACTCCTGGGAATGCCGGAGAGAGGAACCTCCTAAATTCTCCTGATTGCCCCATAGTTTGACATTGGTCCACCTAAGTCAGTAGAAGGTCCGTGGTCGTCCACGCCCTTCCATGCCCTTCCCACATTCCACACAAATAAACTATCCAAAGGGCTTGGGAGACAATACCCTTTAAAGGCAAAGAAGTTGGGCTGTGTATGGCTTGGCGGTGCAATCCTATGCAGAGTTTGACCCATTTAAACCCATCACTTTCTGTGAGCTTTGACAGAAGTAACTCTGCAATAGGCCTGGACTAGCAATCCGGAAGCCCTGGGTTCGTATCTTGCCCTTCCCATGGGGTCACTAGGTGGCCTTAGCTGAAATGTGTCAGCCTTCCAACTGCAGTATGAGGATCTTACTTATTTATTTACTGTATCTATATCCCACCGTCCTCCCTAAAGCGGCTTACATCATTTTCCTACCCTCCAGTTTATCCTCACCACAACCTTGTGAGGTATTTGGTGTAGTGGAGTAGTGACGTATTTGGGGTAGTGGTATAGAGCCTGTTTGATTGTAATGGTCAGGAGCGTGGACTCTAATCTGGGAGAACTGGATTTGAGTCCCCACTCCTCTACATGCAGCTGCTGGTGTGACCTTGGGTCAGTCACAAGTACCCTCAGAGCTGTTCTCTCAAGAGCAGTCCTTGAAAGAGCTCTCTCAGCCCCACCCGCCTCACAGGGTGTCTGTTGTGGGGAGGGGAAGGGAAAGGAGATTGTAAGCCGCCCTGAGACTCCTCCGGGTAGTGAAGGGAAGGGTATAAATCCAATCTCTGTCTCTGTCTCTTAGGCTGAGGGCATGTAACTGGCCAAAGGTCGCCCAGCAAGAGTCCATGGCACAAGCTGGGATTCGAACTTGGGTCTCCCAAGTCCTAGTCTGACACTTCAACCACCACACCATGTTGGCTCTCTCTCTTCCGCCTTATAGAACTGTCGTTACCAAAAAAATATACATTAAAGTCTGTGGATACTGCAAAGCACTTTATAAACTCCAGCAATAAGAACGGATGGCTGCTATTTTCACGGTGATCCAAGGAATTGCCCACAGGATATAACACACCATGTTTTTGAGATCTTCCTCCTATTTTAGGAAGAGGGACCTTGCAAAATCTGCTGAAGATGTTCCTATTCCCCCTCCCCACATTTGATGGTCTCATTAGCATGCAATAGATATTTAAATGTCAAATTCAGGTGGGACGGACAGTTTTGAGTGAAAAATCATTGAGCTGTGCCCCCCGGGCATCTAGGAAATAGGAATTTGGGACCCTAACCTATACCTCTGATTGAGCTTTGTCGGGTCTCAGCAATCAACCCCCACCGGCTCAGCTGGACTTCTTGTCCATTACTCTTGAAGACTCTTGCTCCAGAATTGACCCCAGCCTCAATGACAAATGTCCCCCTCTCTATTTTTCATGCCAGACCTTAGGCATACACATCAACTCCAGATCCTGGTATAGACATGGAACCTAATTATATGAGCATTGTAGCGCTTTCAGAATCCTTCTTAAAATTCTATCATACCCTTTTTGGTAAAAAGCCCAGCAGCACCTTTTAGACTTAATAAACTGTATTGTGGCATCAGCTTTTGATAAACACAGCTCTCTTCATCAGATGCGGAGAGGCACAGAGAGCTGTGTCTCTCGAAAGCTTATGCAACAATAAAGTCTGTTAGTCTTAAAGGTGCTACTGGGCTTTCTACTGTTTTGCTGCAACGGACTAACGTGGCTAACTCCTCCGGATCTATGCCCATAGCATAATCTTTTGTGACTCAAAGTATGTTTTAAAATAAAGTTCATCCCCAGCACTGGTTTCGATACAGTCCACTGTGTGAAGTTTTGAGGGTCAGGTACCTGACTAAGGGAGCTTTAGAAGGTTATACCCTGGGGGAAAACTGATTGGTCTTTAAGGTGTTAGTTGACTTGATTTCTTGCTCTTCCACTGTGAGAGTTGATGCAGATGTTACGGGTTGAAACTTCTTTTCCCCCACCCATTTTTCTGTGTATAAATTATCAGCCAAAAGCATGGGCTTAAAGAAAGACATTTCTGTGAATAACAGATCCCCCACCCAGTATCTCACAGTTTTACTAAATCGTAGAAATAACCCTGCAATCTTCCCTGATTCCCTTCTTAAGACTTTACACTGCTCTTGAGAGGGGACTGTGAGCAGCAGTTAAAGGAAATTAGTTGGATGTGGCTTCCAGGTTTGTGTTTTAGTACGTTTTAAGCCTTTGTCTTCCACTTTCCCAACAAGAGAAACAGATCTGGAGTTGTTGTGTTGTTTTTTTTGACAGTAAGGAATTTTGGCTAAAGCAGGAGACAGTAACTCAAGTTCTGAGTAGCTGCCTATTGAAGGGGCAAACGGAAGTTAACGGACTAAATCTTTCGTCACTTCGTTGGCACATAGATGTATTCAGCTTCAAAACTCTGAAACGGAGGTTTTTGCAAGAAAGCGCGTGAAAGCCCTTTTGCAGATGGCCTTCTTGAAAAGGACACAGACTTCTAAGAGGAAGATTGCCCCATTCCCATTCTACACTTTTGTTCTCTGCTCTTATTCCAGGGCATTAAGGGCCTAGACAGAGAGTCTGAAAAGGAAAGGACTTTTAACGTCTCTTTCGGGCCGAAGAGATGGGGCCATTGGGCCACTGGGAACACCAGAAGGATGTTAAGGACATATGCACCCAGTTCATTTCTGACTTCAAAGAGGGGACAGGAATTAGAGAGGGTGGCACATCTTGGGACTTAGAGTAGAGCAGAAACGGGGGACCCCATTTGCCCTTACAACTTTTAGAGTCCAGCGGCACCTTTAAGACCAATCAAGGTTTATTCAAGGTATGAGTTTTCTCGTGCGTGCACTTTTCCAAATTTATCCAAAAGTGTGCACGCACATGAAAGCTCATGCCTTGAATAAACCTTGGTTGGTCTTAAAGGTGCCGCTGGACTCTAAATTTGTTCTTCTGCTTCAGACCAACACAGCTGACCACCTGGAACGTTTGAGTTCTCCTTGGTTGTCTGCAAGGACGTCATCGAATCCTCGAGGCAAACCAAGTCTGGGCTCCGTGAATGTTCATTAGGCACACGGAGAGAACCTTGAACAAATTTATTTCCATGGGACCTGCCCCTCACTCCTCCTTGTACAGAGAGATAAACCCAGGAGCCCAGGGTCACAACTCACTCTCAGAAACCAGCTCAGATCCATGATGATTCCAGTGATGAGATCAAATCCAATCTCAAATCCCAACGGTTGTTAGACACACAGACGCACGCTGCTGAGTCAAGATAGGCTGGAGGTTGAGCCGAATTAACAAGACGAAACACACAGAGGCTACCCCTCTCAACTGCTGAAGCATTTGGGAAAGAGAAACGCAATTGGGAAGAGACCACAACCAGGATGTTAACTTTTTGGGCAGCACGACAAACACACCATTCTCCTCATTCGGCACCCCAGAAACAAACCCAGATTGGGCACCTCATTCAAATTCTTGACCTCCAAGGATCAGTTTCCTCTTAAAATCACTCGGCCGGAGCACCGCAACCTGCAGAGACAACAGACCTCTATTCCGGGAACTGGATGTAAAGAAAGCTCTCTGGATGTAAAGAAAGCTCTCTGGAGAAACTCCATCTCTTCATAGAGTTATCCCTTTCTGGTCCACGGTTTTACGAGATGGGGAATAAATGGATGGAGTTATCCACCAAAGTCGCCCGGACATGTTTGGTTTTTCAAAACGTACCTCCTCATTAGATTTTTGCAACCTTCGCAACTCAAGAGGTTCTAGAGGGCTCGCCGGAAATTTCGACGCACCTCTCCAAAACCAAAATTAGACACGACACCATCAAAGCATGAAAGCCTTCCCCCCCCTTGATTTCTCCAGCCTCTTGATTTGAAAGCCCGTCTCCCCACACACAGCCTTACATAATTGTATCATGGTCCTTTGATCACCCAACACACGAGAGGGATACGAAATCCAACGAGGGGAGCCATTTGGGAATGAACGGACACTGGAACACACAAGATCTGACCATGCCCAAGGAAGATGTAATTTAGATCAATGGTGACTTGGGTTTCCCTTGCTCTGGGATACTGAGGGGCAGAAGGTGTCCACCAAAGTTTTACAAAGAACCCGGGGTGGGGGGGCTCTTCTGTCTCCCAAAAGCCTTCTCTGCCGAACCGTGATCACAGCTCAACTAAACTCAACGCGGGTTGCAGTCCTACAGAGGTCCAATTTCTCATCGCCAAGGGGAAAAGAGCGAAGCGACCCCAAAAGACCCACGAGCACACGTCTCAAAGACACAAGATTGAAAATAAGTCAGACAAGACACAGACTTACCCCATCCTTGCAGGAATAGCCCGATGGTAGCCAACCAGAAGTTCCACAATGACATCCCCCCCGTTGTAGCAGTCCGGCGGGGAAAAGCATCCAAAAACCGACTCTGCTTCGAAACAAAACACAAAGCCTCCAAAAATCTAAAAAAAACCCAACCCCAAACCAAGCAAAACAAACCCCAAAAAGTTTCTTCTGGACGTTCAGGAAGGGGAGTAGGAGACAGGTCATTCCATAGGTGATGGGGTGTTTCGAATTAAATGAGGTTCCCCCACCTACAATTTTTTTTTCTTCTTTGGCCTCTCAACTTCTGCACTATTCTTCAGTCATGCCCCCTTCCTTTTTTTTAAATCTCCCCTTTCCCAATTTTTGCTTTTTTTTTGGTCCCCCGGAATCCGCCCGGCTTTAACTTTGCCAGCCTCTCGTTTCACACTCTGTTTCTGCTGGAAGGGGCTGGCTAGCCTTCCTAATTCCCATTGTTTACCCTCTCTGACGGCCAGAGACACTGATACAATTGGGCCGGGGGGGGGGTGCAGGGGCCGTGGGGGAGGCCGGGTGTGTGTGTGTGTGTGAAAGGCAGCTGGAAGGAGGGATGCCCAATTACAGCTCAGCACAAAGATGAGAGGCAGGGGCTGCTCCCTCCCCCCTCCCTCAGCCCCCCTTGGGAAGCATTGATGTGTCCAGTGCTTTGGTATATAGCCCTTTGGCTGGGTTATTATATTGGCCAAATTGCTACCGGCTTGCAGCGCCGGACTTGTTCACAGGAACACAGGGTGGCGGGGCAGAGAGAAATCCTGCCGGGCCCCGAATGTGAGCTACGGTTCACCAGAACGGTGAGGGGTCGCCAAGGAATATCAGCCAACATTCACTATGATGCGATTGCTATGAACAGGTTTCGTAACGACCACAAGCCACGGAATCATAGAAGCATGGAGCTGGAAGGGACCTCCGGGGTCATCTAGTCCAACCCCCCTGCACAATGCGGGAAATTCACAAATACCTCCCCACCTCCACACCCCCAGTGACCGATACTCCCTCTAAGCTGGGAGGGCTTCTGGTGTCCTGGCCCCACTGCTGGACCTCCTGATGGCACCTGGTATATTTTGGCCGCTGTGTGACAGAGTGTTGGACTAGATGGGCCATTGGCCTGATTCAACATTGGCTTCTCTTATGTTCTTATGTCTTGTGAGCAAAAATTCTGCTTTGTGAGCTCCTGGCATTACGCTGGCGAGGGAGCAATTTGGCTACTGCATAAATTAGTTTGATCTGGAGCCATCCTTCCCAGGCTAAGACAAAAATGTGTGAGCCGGAGGCTAAAAAACGGTGAGTCGGCTCACACTAACTCAGCTCAGAGGGAACACTGCCAGTGGACCCCAGCTCCATGCCCAGAAGAGGATCTGTGTGGAGGGGAAACCTTCAGAATCCCCAACCAAACTAGCCTGGAGGAAAACTGCTTCCTGACCCCAAAGTGGTGATCAGCATTTCCCTGGGCATGTAAGAAAGGGCCTGCATGTCTACCCTTCCGCATTTTGATCCTGTGTGTGCTTCCACCAGTTTCCATGAGGACTAAGCTCTTTGTTTTTAAGAGGAATTCCAGAGCACAATATTCAGCCCGACTGCATCCTAAGAACATACCCTTAAGGGTGTTTTCGCACGTTCTGAGTGACGCACGTTCGATCCACTTTCAGTGTGCTTTGCAATGCGCCTTACTGTGTGAAACGGCAAAACCCACTTGCAAACAGTCGCAAAAGTGCATCGATGCCGGATTAGAGGTGCATTATTCAGTGCGAAAGGTCACAGGATCATAGTGCTGGGAAGGGCCATACAGGGCCTACAACCCCCTGCTCAACACAGGACCAGCCTAACCACCCTTGACAAACACACATGGTTTTTGGATCGTACTGATGGTACTCCTTGGAGGCTTAACAATATTATTATTTTTTGTTGCTTTGTTGTGTTTTGCGGAAGGCATGTCTTGGAGCTGATAACAAACATGCTCAGGAAAACCTGGTTATTCTTAAGGGAGATGCTCCCAATGTCTGAAGCGCCTGCAAAAGGTTTTTTTCCATGGGCTGTTCTGGAGATTTTGTAACTGGATCTTAATTGGCGTTGCATTTTGCAATGGCGGAATGGAAGAAGGAAACTTATGTTGGATCAGTGAGGACACCGAAGCACTGTGGTAGTCAGTGTTCCCTCTAAGTTAGTGTGAGCTAGCTCACAGTTTCTTAGCCTCCAGCTCACACATTTTTGTCTCAGCTCAGGAAGGATGGCTCCAGAGCAAACTGATTTATGCAGCAGCCGAATCCCCCGCCCCCAACTTTAATGCCAGTAGCTCATAAAGCAGAGTTTTTGCTCACAAGACTCCACAGCTTAGACGGAACATTGGTGGTCGTCATGACCGGGAAGACCAGGATTCACATCCTCACTCCATCACTGAGTCTCTCAGTCTGACCTACCTCACAGGACTGTTGTGAGAACAGAGGAGGAAGAAGAAGAAGAGGAGGAAGAGGAGGAGGAGGAGGAGGAGGAGATTGGATTTATACCCCGCCCTTCACTACCCCCCACAACAGACACCCTGTGAAGTAGGTGGGGCTGAGAGAGCTCTCTCGAGAACTGCTCTTGAGAGAACAGCTCTGAAATAACTTGTAACTGACCCAAGGTCACACCAGCAGCTGCACGTGGAGGAGTGGGGAATCAAACCCGGTTCTCCCAGATTAGAGTCTGCGCTCCTAACCACGACACCAAATTGGCTCTCGAGGAGTGAGAGAGAACTACATTCACCGCTCTGCTCTCTTTGGAGCAGGATGAAAAGCTAATGGATAGGAGAAGTAGAAAGGTTACTCGATCTGTTCCTCATCCTCCATTTAGTTATCGGATCATTCTCCCCATCCCTCTACACATACCCCCAGCGAAACATGTGCCGACTGTCTCCACAACGTCCACGAACATCTTTGCTATATAAAGAATGGTGAGATCCAGAGAAGGATAAATTTCTCTGTCCTCAAAAAGAGTGAAGCAGTTGCGTCGAAAAGCTTTTGAGCGGAAGTGAAAGGATACGGAGTAATTCTCTGTGCCTTTCTCTCCCTGACGGTCCATTCGCACATGCAAGCCATCACCAGATCCTGAGGCCATCAAGTGACAGACAAATGTATAAACTAGCCCCGTGATAGCGCAGTGTTCCCTCTAAGCTGAGTCAGTGTGAGCTAGCTCACAGTTTTTTAGCCTCCAGCTCACAGATTTTTGTCCTAGCTCGGGAAGGATGGCTCCACAGCAAACTCATTTATGCCGTAGCCAAATGGCTCGCTCACAACTTTAATGCCAGTTGCTCACAAAGTAGAATTTTTGCTCACAAGGCTCCATAGCCTAGAGGGAACATTCTGGTAGGTGAAGGCCGGTGTACCTACTGGTTGCTGTCCCAGGTACTGAATTCCAAATACCGGTCCGGACGAGAGAGAACTGAGGCCTAGATTGAAACCCTCACCCCCCCAACACCATATTGAGACCAGTGTTCCCTCTCAGCTGAGTCAGTGTGAGCTAGCTCACAGTTTTTTAGCCTCCGGCTCACACAGGTTTGTCTCAGCTCAGGAAGGGCGGCTCCAGGGCAGACGAAATGCATGCAGTGGCCCAATCGCTCGCTCACGACTTTAATGCCAGTAGCTCAACAATGTACAATTTTGGCTCACAGCTTAGAGGGAGCATTGATTGAGAGTTCCCAAAAAGAGAAACCTGGGGACCCAGCGATCCACAATCTCCCCCACCGGTTTTCCAGAGCTGTTGAGAGAACGGAAGAATCTCCCCCCACCGCCCCATTAATTTATACCAATTTCCTGAGCCCTCCTAAAGTTGGGGGTAGAACCCAGGTCTCTTCCCCCCCCCAGTTCCCCAACTCTCTTCCCTTTCTGAGCAAAGATCTTCTGTTTGTTCACACACAGAATTTTATGCATAGCTGCATAAATTAAGCACGGGGGACGGGGGGGGGACGGAGGCAGGGACGTGAGACCGAGTTAAATAAGGGGCGGGTGGGTGTTTGGCCTGTGATGTGACCAGTCCCGTCCCCCGTCCGTCCGTCCCCCCGCCCAAGCCGGGGAATGGACGAACACTGGAAGCGGGCCTTTCCCGCACCCCCTCCCCAGCCCCTCTTATCCTATTAGCTGCACTTAGAGCCCCTGCGGTTACCCGGGGCGACGCGGCCTACCCCCTTCCCGGCCTGGCTCCCAGCCCCATTCATGGTGTCACTTTCACAAGCTGCTGGGCCTATTATCCCCTCACAATGGGGCACTGAGCCCACTGGCCTCTTTTTATGGCCGAGGTGAGGAAAGAGGGAGGGGAGTTTGGCACACAATTGGCCAGTGCTTCTGAGACCGGGCCCGGAGTATGTGTATGGGGGGGACCCCTCTCCTCTCTGCCTCCCCCCCAAGTTTGCAAAGTAGGGCGGCCATTTCAGGGCAACGGTGCTGGAACTCCCACCCAGCCTCCATGATTTGGTCCCCCTTGTGATGGTTGGGGGCTTGTTTTTCCAGTCAGCTCGTGGTCCTACACATGTTAAGTGGCTTTGGGGGAAGAAATCCAACGGGCCTCTCTGTGGCTTATGGTGCATGCATTTCTTTCTTTCTTTACTTACTTACTTCGTTCACGCTCTGCTTTCTCCCCAAAGCAGCTGACTTTATTCTGCTCCCCCCTTTCCTCCTTTTTATTCCCACAACAAGCCTGTGAGGTAGGTTACGTCGTGCATGCCCAAGGTGCAAATCTACCCTCCGGTTTATCCTCGCCACAACCTTGTGAGGTATTTGGTGTAGTGGTGTAGGGCCAGTTTGGTGTAGTGGTCAGGAGAGTGGACTCTGATCTGGGAGAACCGGGTTTGATTCCCCAACTCCTCCACATGCAGCTGCTGGTGTGACCTTGGGTCAGTCACAAGCAATGCTCCCTCTAAGCTGTGGAGTCTTGTGAGCAAAAACTCTACTTTGTGAGCTGACTAGGCATTAAAGCTGTGGGCGAGCGATTTGGCTGCTGCATAAATTTAGTTTGCTCTGGAGCCATCCTTCCTGAGCTGAGACAAAAATGTGTGAGCTGGAGGCTAAAAAACAGTGAGCTAGCTCACACTAACTCAGCTTAGCGGGAACACTGGTCACACGTTCTCTCAGAGCTGTTCTCTCAAGAGCAGTTCTGGAAAGAGCTCTCTCAGCTCAGCCTACCTCACATGGTGCCTGTAGTGGGGAGGGGAAGGGAAAGGAGTTTGTAAGCCCCTCTGAGACTCCGAGTGAAGGGGGGGGTATAAATCCAATCTCTTCTTTTCTTCTTATTTCATTCAGTGCATTTCACTATATCGTCATGATGTGGCATGAGAAGAACAAATGACAACACATGCTTTCAAAAAGATGCTGCTTTGGAATTTCGTGTTGGGTAAGGCTAAGAATGGGACTTTCAGCTGCAGGGGAAAATCCTTGCTTCCCCTCACCAAAGCCGAGAATGGTACCCCTCCCTGCAAAGCCCCACATTCATAGAATCATAGAATCATAGAATGTTAGAGTTGGAAGGGACCTTGCAGGCCATCTAGTCCAACCCCCTGCACTCTGCAGGAACACAGCCTGACCTACCTCACAGGACTGTTCATGAACCATGGTAAAGGATTCCTCATTCAGTTCCCACTGGTAGAACGTTTATCCTAGCACAAAATTTCACGAGGCAGAGATCTACTTCATCGGATACATGAGGTGTTCACCAGTGCTCCCTCTAAGCTGAATCGGTGTGAGCGAACTCACATTTTTTTTAGCCTCCGGCTCACACATTTTTGTCTTCGCTCAGGAAGGAGGGCTCCAGAGCAATCTAATTTATGTGGTAGCCAAATCACTCGCTCACAACTTTTAATGCCAGGAGCTCACAAAGTAGGATTTTTGCTCACAAGACTCCATAGCTTAGAGAGAGCATTGGTGTTCACCCATGAGGAGCATACATTTGTGCTTTAAAGCAGCAGAGAGCAGAAGAGAAGCTGGTTTAAACGACATCCAACTGCCTACAGAGGATTTCTGTTCTGTGTTGCGATCACTAACATGGTTACCCATCTGGAATTACCTTCAAGAGCTACAGAAGATGAGGCAGGTTGGGGAGGGAATGCGAAATAGACCCTTCTTTATCCTCTGTCCCAGATTCTATGCTTTTAATGGGGGGGGGGGTGAAAGTTTGTGGTTTCTGATCTTTCTCTCCCAGCATAATTGAGTTATGGGGCATGCGTGTCAATTTAGGCTCGGCGCATTTCCATTTTTTAGAGAAGGGAGAGGAGTCTGACCCATCCCAGGGACTTCAGGGCTGGGCTTCCCCCTCCCCCAACGGCCCTCATCTGCTGCTGTCGGCCGGATTAGTGGCTGATGAATAAAGATGGGTCTGGGGAGGGGGAGGAAGGAGGGCGGTCGTCGGCCCCAAATACTTGTTCAGCAGTCAGCCCAAGACAGAAGCCAAGCCAAGGCCATGATGTCTGGGGGGGTGGGGAGCTTCTGTGTACACCCATCACTCTTTGATTAAGAGTGGTAGCAGACAGTACCTGCAAACCCCTTCCAGATATGTAAAAGGGAGGGTATTTTGACATCTAGAGGTGCTGTGCCACCACAAATCTCCAAACCTTTACAAAATGTCTTCCTGATAAAGCAATTATAGAATCATAGAATGTTAGAGTTGGAAGGGACCTTGCAGGTCATCTAGTCCAACCCCCTGCACTCTGCAGGAGCATAGCCAAAAGGTAGCCCTACAACATCCCCGAAAGATGGTTGTCCAGCCTCCATTTGAAAACGTCCAATGAAGGAGCATCCACCACCTCCCGAGGCAGTCTGTTTCGCTGCTCAACCACTCTTACAGTTAGGAAGTTTCTCCTGATATTTAGCCGGTAACGACTCCCTCGTAATTTCCACCCATTAGATCTAGTCTTGCAGACCGGAGCATGAGAGAATAGATTTGCTCCATTAAACATTATAAACATTAGGGGAGCTTAGCTCCCTAAACTGCGTCTGCCCCTCTGTTTATGTTTGGAACCAGGCCTCACTAAGTTTGGTGTAGTGGTTAGGAGCGCGGACTCTAATCTGGGAGAACCGGGTCTGATTTCCCCACTCCTCCACATGCAGCTGCTGGTGTGACCTTGGGTCAGTCACAAGTTCTCTCTGCGCTGTTCTCTCATGAGCAGTTCTCGAGAGAGCTCTCTCAGCCCCACCTACTGCACAGGGTGTCTCTTGTGGGAAGGGGAGGGGATTGTAAGCTGCTCTGAGACTCCTTCGGGTAGTGAAGAGCGGGGTATAAACCCAATCTCTTCTCTTTGTCTTCTTCTAAGAAACAAAGGGTTGCCAGACCCTCCTGGCCTCCAGCGGGAGATGGGGGGGTAGGGTTGCCAGATCCAGGTGGGGAAACTCCAGGAGATCTGGGGATTTAGTCCAGGGAGGACAGGGACCCCAGTGGGGTACGATGCCACAGACTCCACCCTCCAAAGCATCCCTTTTCTCCAGGGAATCTGATCTCTGTAATCTGGAGACGAGCTTTAATTAAAGGGGATCCCCAGGACTCACCTGGAGGCTGGCATCCCTAACCAGCTGTCATAAAGAGAGAGCCCTGAGCATGTGCAAAGAACTTTTCCAAGGGGACTCTGGTCTATGTGGGATTAGGGGAAAGGTTTCAGGTAAAGTTGCCAGCTCTGGCTGGGGAAATTCCTGGAAATTTGAGGGTGGCGCCTGGCAAGGATGCAGTTTGGGATGTGATGTCAGAGAGTACACTCTTCGAAGCTGCCATTTTCTCCAGGGAAACTGATCTCTACAGCCTGGAGATCGGTTGTGATTCCGGGAGAACTCCAGGCCCCACCTGGAGACTGGCAACCCTAGCTTTCGGGTAGACTTACCCCCTCCCCCCCAGTTTGCTTTTCAGATGTTACACACCTCCGGTGAATGAGCAAGCCAACTAGGCAACATTGGTGAGTGTTCCGACATCTGAACAAATTTTAGAAAACTTAAATTTAACGTGTATTTTCCTGTCACCCAGAAGAGACATATTTTGACATTTTGAAGAAGAGGAGATTGGATTTATACCCTGCCCTTCACTACCCAAAGGAGTCTCAGAGCAGCTTACAAACTCCTTTCCCTTCCCCTCCCCACAACAGATGCCTTGTGAGGCAGGTGGGGCTGAGAGAGCTCTTTCGAGAATTGCCCGAGAGAACAGCTCTGAAAGGACTTGTGACTGACCCTAGGTCACACCAGCAGCTGCATGTGGCAGAGTGGGGAATGAAACCCGGTTCTCCCAGATTAGAGTCCACGCTACTGACCACTACACCAAACTTGGTGTGGCTTGAACCTCATGATCAGGTGTAGAACAAGGTGACCCATTTTATTTGCTTATTTAAACATAAGTATAACATTTCTATCTCACCTTTCTACAATGGCAGCTTACCAAATTTAAACATATGCAGTTAAAAACATCGTTAAAACCCACATAGATCAAGGTATAACTGCATCAAGTACATCAAGGTAGAACTGAAACTGGAAAGGAGTTTGTAAGCCCCTCTGAGACACCTTTGGGCAGTGAAGGGCAGGGTAGAAATCCAAACTCCTCCACCTCCTCCTCCTCCTCCTCCTCCTCCTCCTCCTCTTCTTCTTCTTCTTCTTCTTCTTCTTCTTCTTCTTCTTCTTCTTCTTCTTCTTCTTCTTCTTCTTCTTCTTCTTCTTGAAACCGCTGCAAAGGGGGCTAAGGTAAACCTCTCTGTAGAAATAGAGGGACCTGAGGCTTGCTCACCCCTCCAAGATACTGGTAGGGCACTTCTAGGCCACCTGGAAAGCTAAAATTCATTGTAGAAGAAGAAGAAGAGATTGGATTTATACCCCGCCTTTCACTCGGAGTCTCAGAGCGGCTTACAAACTCCTTTCCCTTCCCCTCCCCACAACAGGCACCCTGTGAGATTGGTGGGGCTCAGAGAGCTCTAGCAGAAACAGCTCTTTTCAAGAACATCTCTGACAGAACTATGACTTGCCCAAGGTCATCCAACAGGTGCAAATGGAGGAGTGGGGAATCAAACCCGCTTCTCCCAGTGTGTTGAGTCTGCACACTTAACCACTACACCAAACTGGCTCTTATAGATGTAGGCCAAGAATCCAACTGGCTGAAAATGTCTGAAAAGGGTTCTTTCACACACACTAAATAACACACTTTCAATCCACTTTCAAGGCACTCTGCAACTGGATTTTACTGTGTGAAATGGCAAAATCCCCTTGTGAACAATTGCTGAAATGGATTGAAACTGTCCTATTCAGCATGTGTGACATAAGAACAAAGAGAAGCCAATGTTGGATCAGGCCAATGGCCCATCCAGTCCAACACTCTGGGTCACCCAGTGGCAAAAAAAAAACAGTGGCCACAAATACCAGGTGCCATCAGGAGGTCCAGCAGTGGGGCCAGGACACTAGAAGCCCTCCCACTGCTGCCCCCCCAAGCACCAAGAACACAGAGCATCACTTGCCCCAGAGTCCCTATCTATACCTTGTGGCTAAAAGCCACTGATGGACCTCTGCTCCATATATTTATCGAATTCCCTCTTGAAGCCGTCCATGCTCGTAGCCACCACCACCACCACCTCCTGTGGCAGTGAATTCCAAGTGTTAATCACTATTTGGGTGAAGTAGTACTTCCTTTTATCCGTTCTAACCCGACCGCTCAGCAATTTCATGGAGTGCCCATGAGTTCTTGTATTGTGAGAAAGGCAGAAAAATACCTCTTTCTCTACCTGCTCTATCCCAGGCATAATTTTATAAACCTCGATCATGTTACTCCTCGGCCGTTATTTCTCCAAGCTAAAGAGACCCAAGAGCCTCAACCTTTCCTCAAAAGGAAAGTTCTCCAATCCTTTTATCATTCTAGTTGCCCTTTTCTGCACTTTTCCCAAAGCTATAATATCCTTTTTAAGGTGTGGTGACCAGAACTGTACACAGTATTCCAAATGAGGTTGCACCATTGATTTATATGGGGGCATTATGATATTGGCTGATCTGTTTTCAACACCCTTCCTAATAATCTCCATTTTATTTATTTTATTAGATTTGTACCCTTTCCCTCCCCCAGAACGGGACTTGGGGCAGCTTACAACACAGCCCAACAGTAACAATAATAAAACCATGATTTCAATACAATCCAATTAAAAACTCAGCATACAGCAAACAAATACTTTTAGCTTAACAAGTCAACAGCGTTAATAGCAGACTCCGCATTCGTCAGATGCTCACTAGAAAATAGGGGTGTCAAGTGTCCCCCTCAAATCGTTGCAGTATTCCCAACCCCCCCCCCAAAAAAAAGTGTAGTAAGTGTGATACAAACACAGCCTGGGACACCATAATGAGAAAAGTCACCAAAGGGGACCTCCTAACCCGTCAACATTCATGATGCAAAGTTTACCTCACACACTGACGGCCAGCACTTCAGCCCGAAATATGATGGGCTGTGAGAGTCACATTACAGTGTTACTCGCTTGAACTGGGCTTTGGTTGGGGGTATTCTGTGTAGGGTTGTCAGCTCCAGGTTGGGAAATACCTGAAGATTTTTTTTCGGGGGTGGAGTCTGAGGAGGACGAGATTTGAGGAAAGGATGGAACTCAGTGGGGCATAATGCCATAGAGTCCACCTTCCAAAGTGGTCATTTTGTACAGGTGAACTGATCTCTGTCACCCAGAGATGATTTATAATATTATCTAAAGGATGGTGGCTTTAGGTAGTAGCCAGGAATGTATATGTATTCCCACAGCCCTGCCTACTACCAACATTCCTGGCTTCTACTGGAATTCTCTCTAAGAGGAACTCCCGGTCTGCTGAAAGAGTGACAAAACTCCCGCCTGTAATTCTTCCCCAGATCTCTATGGCTTCGCTGCGAGATAAAGTTTTACATCTTGGATTTTAACCACTAGGCATTAAAAAAACCAAACATTCCTGGCTTCTGTCTCCTGTAGCAATGAAGATGCCTCAGGCTACCTAGGTACCTAGTTTCAACTTCTGGATCCTAGCTCGCTTCAGAACGGCTTTATCCATTCTGGGATACCCTTCATGTCCCCGTCTCAGGTTTGAGGAGACAAAAATCTCTTGTCTCCTCAAACCTGAGGAACAGCTTTATCTGTTCTGGGATACCCTTTGAAATGCACTGGGTCTGACACGCGATTAGTGATCAGCTCATGCGTTATTGTGAATCAGCTCAAACGAAAGACAGCTCTGGCAGGACCGAAGCCCTGCTTTAATCCGTGCCCGACACCACACCCCCACACTACCCGTGATAGGCTATTTACAGAGGTACTCCTGGTCGATAGGTCCCTACCAAGATCCTAGCAGTCTATTGTTCTGGGTTCCCAAGCTGGGTCAGTCGATGTTGGGCCCTGGAGATAACACCCTTCATGTCCCCGTCTCAGGTTTGTGGAGACAAAAATCTCTTGATTTCAAATAAAATTCTGTAACCCTTTTCACCTTTCTCAAAGAATATTTGTCCTGGGCCTGGGGCGGAGGTCTCAAAGATCCATAAACCCGGGCAACTACCCACCGTTATTTATTTTAACCCAGAAAATCTACAGCAACTAATTTATCTATTTTACATCATTTATACCTCACGATTATCCCCAGCGGGGAACCAAAGTGGCTTACATTGGTCTCCACCTCTCCATTTCATCCTCAACACAACCCCATGGGGTAGATAAGGCTGAGGTGTGTGCCTGGCCCAAGATCACCCAGCAAGTTCCCGTGGCAGAGCGGGGATTCGAACCCATGTCTCCGAGATCATAGTTCACCACTACAGCACACTGGCTTTACTGGGTGCTGGTGCCAACCTTTACACACTGTCATACAGCATTAAGGGGAAGTGACATTTGCCTTTAGGGGTATATAAACATGTCTACAGGAAGGGAAATTTTGGAGACACACATACGTAGGAGACCTACACTGGAGACAGACATAGGAAATTTTGAAGACACACATATGAACCCTATCATACAATCCCTTCCAGCGCTACGCATTAATGCAAAGCCAGCATTGCACAAAAGAACTAACCTCCTTGTCTGCATATTTTAGGGCAAGACAGCTGAGCAGGAATGGAGGGTGGTTAATGTCGGTCTCAGGACCCCTGTCACACCAAATATGCATATACTCCAGCACCACTGGCTCCCTTCCCCCCACATCGCCAGATCTCTCGAGATGATTGAAAAGTGATCGATACTGGCCCGTCACCCCACTGACCCAGAGTAAGTGGGAGCAGGAGGAAGAAAGAGAGCTGACCTCTCTATCAGGGCCTCCCAGCCCTGCTGACCAGGCACACACAACCCATAACCCACCTGGTCCTCCCAAGCGCCCACCCCACAGCTCAGCCATTATCCCATAATCTTGGATCTACAGCTCTTTCAGGGAGGGGAGGATGGACAGGGCACGGACACTAAAATTCTGTATAATATTTCCTCGTCAACACGTTTGACATCCGAAACTAAGAATCATCTTTCCATGTCAGACCAAGTGTCTGTCTGAAGAAGAAGAAATTGGATTTATACCCTGCCCCTCACTACCTGAAGGAGTCTCAGAATGGCTTACAATCTCCTTTTCTTCCCCCCCCCCCACACACAACAGACACCCTGTGAGGCAGGTGGGGCTGAGAGAGCTCTGAGGGAACTGCTGCACTTGAGAGAACAGCTCTGTGAGAACTTGTGACCGACCCAAGGTCACACCAGCAGCTGCATGTGGAGGAGTGGGGAATCAAACCCGGTTCTCCCAGGTTAGAGTCCACGCTCCTAACCACTACACCAAATTGTAACCCATTTCCAGCAGTGTCTACAAAAGCAGGGTTTCCAACTTCCAGGTACGGCCTGGGGATCTTCTACTTTTACAGCTCATCTCCAGACTACAGAGATCAGTTCCCCTGCCGGAAATGGCTGCTTTGGAAGGTGGATTCTCTGGCATTGTGCCCTGCTGAGTTTCCTCCCCTCCCCTAACCCTGCCCTCTCCAGGCTGTGCCATCAGAATCTCCTGGTATTTCCCAACCCAGGTCTGGCAACTTTATGCACAAGCAATGAATGAACATAAGAACATAAGAAGAGCCCTGCTGGATCAGACCAGTGAGGGTCCATCTAGTCCAGCATCCTGCCTCACACAGTGGCCTCAGCCAGTTCCTCTGGAGGGCCAACAACAGGGCAGAGAGGCCGAGGCCTTCCCCTCATAAGGACATCAGAAGAGCCCTGCTGGAACAGACCAGTGAGGGTCCCTCTAGTCCAGCCTCCTGTCTCACTCAGTGGCCAGCCAGTTCCTCTGGAAGGCCAGCAACAGGACAGAGAGGCAGAGGACTTCCCCTGATAAGAACTTCAGGAGAGCCCTGCTGGATCAGACCAGTCAGGGTCCTTCTAGTCCAGCCTCCTGTCTCACACAGTGGCTTCAACCAGTTCCTCTGGATGGCCAGCAACAGGGCAGAGAGAAGAAGAAGAAGAGATTGGATTTATACCCCGCCCTTCACTGCCCAAAGGCGTCTCAGAGCGGCTTACAAACTCCTTTCCCTTCCCCCTCCCCACAACAGACACCCTGTGAGGTAGGTGGGGCTGAGAGAACTTCTGACAGAAACTGTCCTTGAGAGAACAGCTGTGCCAGAGCTTGTGACTGACCCAAGGTCACACCAGCAGGTGCAAGTGGAGGAGAGGGGAATCAAACCCGGTTCTCCCGGATAAGAGTCTGCACACTTAACCACTACACCAAACTGGCCAAGGCCTTCCCCTCAGAAGAACTTCAGAAGAGCCCTGCTGGATCAGACCAGTGAGGGTCCATCTAGTCCAGGCATCCTGTCTCACACAGTGGCCTCAGCCAGTTCCTCTGGAGAACCAACAACAGGGCACAGGGGCTGAGGGCTTCCCCTGATGTTGCCTCCTGGCTCTGGGATTCAGAGGCTTAGTGCCTCTGAATGTGGAGGTTCCCCTCTGTTGCCATGGCTAGTAGCCACTGATAGACTTATTCGCCATGCATCGATCGAATCCCCTTTGAAAGCTGTTTATTCCTGTGGCCATCACAACATCCTCTGGCAGCGAATTCCACATTTTGAAGATGCAGCATTCTCCTGTTTGTTGAAAACATCTGGTATTCAGATTTAACTACCACTGCTAACAGCTGTAGGTTGGCTTTAAGCCCCTTTAAAAGCCTCCTAAGATGATGGGCATTACCACACCTCACAGAAATAAATTCCAGAATAATGATGTAGTCTGTGAAATAGCACCTCTGCCTGCCCTAGAGAAGAAGAAGAAGAAGAAGAAGAAGAAGAAGAAGAAGAAGAAGAAGAAGAAGAAGAAGAAGAAGAAGAAGAAGAAGAAGAAGAAGAGGAGGAGGAGGAGGAGGAGGAGGAGGAGGAGGAGGAGGAGGAGGAGGAGATTGGATTTATACTCCGCCCTTTGCTACTCAAAGGAGTCTCAGAGCGGCTTACAAACTCCTTTCCCTTCCCCTCTCCACAACAGACACCCTGTGAGGTAGGTGGGACTGAGAGAGCTCTAACACAAACTCCTCTTTTTCAAGAACAGCTGTGCCAGAGCTTGTGACTGACCCAAGGTCACATCAGCAGGTGCAAGTGGAGGAGTGGGGAATCAAACCCGGTTCTCCCAGAATAAAGTCCATGCATTTAACCACTACACCAAACTGACTCTCCCTAACCCCACCGCCAATCAATTTAATGTGGTAACCTAGTATTATGAGAGGGAGGAAATGATTTTATCTGCTTTCTCATTATAATTTTACAAGCCTCTATCATTCTGCCCCCCCTTAGAGATGTAAGATTTCCAGAAATTTTTAAACTATGGAGATATTTTCTATCAAAAAAATAGTGAGAATTTTTGGGAAAACTTGAACTAGATAGAGTACTTGCTTTCTTATCAAACCTAAACTTATTTTTACTGCTTTAACACAAAATGCACGATTTTGCATTCAGTGTTAGTATTTGTCGCATTTTTGGAATTTATACATGCCTTGGTTTAAATCGTAAAGGTACCCAATACTTGGGAGAGCTGCATACTGCTGTTACCATATGGAACCTTAGCACATGGATCTTCATTTTTGCTGTCTGAGAAGTAGATAAAAACCATAGTTGACATTAGCAAATAATTTTTTTTAATAGCAGGCCACATACTTTGGATAAAAAAAAAAATCAGGTCTCAAAATCAGAGAAATGGCGCCTCATCCCTTAATCTTCATCAACAATCAAGCATAAATCTAAGTATCTATCTTAGCTTTCCTCCAGGGAGATCATGGTAGTACACATCCCTTCCTCACTTTAGTCTCACAATAACCTTATGAGGTAGGCTGTGTGTGTGTGTGTGTGTGGGAGAGAGAGAGAGAGAGAGAGAGAGAGAGAGAGAGAGAGAGAGAGAGAGAGAGAGAGAGAGAGAGGTGTCCCAATCTTGTATCTGACAAAGGGACCTTTGACTCTTGGAAGAGTACACCCTGAAAATCTTGTCAGACTCTAAAGTGCTGCTGGATTTGAATCTAGCTAGACTATCCCAAGGTTACCTAGAGTATTTCATGACAGAACAGCAAAAAGGAGATTGGTGACACTTTTTAAGATTATAAGACTGTAAGAGAACATAAGAACATAAGAGAAGCCATGTTGGATCAGGCCAATGGCCCATCCAGTCCAACACTGTGTCACACAGTGGCCAAATCCCAGGTGCCATCAGGATGTCTACTGATGGGGTCAGAACTCCAGAAGCCCTCCCACCATCACCCCCAAGCACCAAGACTACAGAGCATCACTGCCTCAGAAAGACTGTTCCATCTCTACCTTGCGGCTAATAGCCACTGATGGACCTCTGCTCCATAGGTTTACCCAATCCCCTCTTGAAGCTGTCCATGCTTGTCGCTGCCACCACTTCCTGTGGCTGTGAATCCTCCATGAGTGAAGAAAGACTTCCTTTCATCTGTTCTAAGCCTACTGGTCATCAGTTTTATTGAACGCCCACAAGTTCTTGCATCGTGCGAAGGGGAGAAAATGACCTTTTTCTCTACCTTCTCTATCCCATGCCTAACTTTGTAAATTCCGATGTGAACAGATGGACAATGGAAGAAACTTTCATGGGCTAGAATTCCCTCATCGGCTGCCTCACGTGTATCTTAGCCAATTATACACAGGCGCATGAAGGTAGAGAAAGAAAAGTTGTACAAAGTGAAGGCCAAAAGACCGTATAACACGATCAGCTAATTCCAAGACGGAAGGGCAGTGACCAGTTCTCAGTGGCAGCAACAGTGCTGTTTGAATAATGGGGGAAACCAAATTGAGTATCTCTGGAGGCCCCACTCGCTCTGTGCCTGACAGACAGCGCCTTCTGCTGGCCGTTTGGGTGTGGAGGCTGCTTAATGGGCCAGCATTTGGGGAAGAATGTTTACCAAGGCCTTCAACGCATTCTCACTTTTGACATCTTCAGAGATCTCACCTGGTGCCCCTGAATGGGGTAGCAAAACCCAGCCCTGGCTGAGATCTTCTGACAAAAGATGCCAACTTTGCATCTTGGGTTAATTTAATGTGGAAACACAACTGCATCCTGGTCCTGGACAGAAAGAGGCTAAAGCCCTCAGGAAACTGTGACCTGCAATTCACAGGTGAGGCAAGGCTCAACACAGGCATAGACAGGGTTAAAAGGGGATTAGATAGATTCATGGAGGACAGGTCCATCAGTGGCTACTAGCCATGGTGACTGGAGGGAATCTCCTTATCCAGAGGCAATCAACCTCTGAATCCCTGAGCCAGTGGGCAACATCATGGGAAGGTCTCGGCCTCTATGCCCTGTCGTTGGCCCTCCAGAGGAACTGGTTGGCCACCATGTGAGGTGGGATGCTGGACTAGAGGGACCCTCACTGGTCTGATCCAGCAGGGCTCTTCTGATGTTCTTATGAGGGGAAGGCCTCAGCCTCTGTGCCCTGTTGTTGGCCCTCCAGAGGAACTGGTTGAGGCCACTGTGTGAGACGGGATGCTGGACTAGATGGACCCTCACTGGTCTGACCCAGCAGGGCTCTTCTGACGTTCTTATGAGGGGAAGGCCTTGGCCTCTCTGCCCTGTTGTTGGCTCTCCAGGGGAACTGGTTGAGGCCACTGTGTGAGGCAGGATGCTGGACTAGTTGGACCCTCACTGGTCTGATCCAGCAGGGCTCTTCTGATGTTCTTATCAGGAGAAGGCCTCAGCCTCTGTGTCCAGTCATTGGCCCTCCAGAGGAACTGGTTGAGGCCACTGTGTGAGACAAGGATGTTGGACAAAATGGACCATTGGTCTGATCCAGCAGGGCTCTTCTGATGTGTGCAAAATGGAAGACTCCTTATCCCTTTTATATTTCCAGGTCAAGGTACAAATCTTGCCTTGTCATGCAGCCTGTTCTGGCTTCCCACTTATCCCTTCCATTCATCCTTTTATCACTCCCCTTTGAGCAACACATGGTTCATTCCCCTTTTCATCTTCACAACCCTGCAAAGTACGTGATGCTCTAACCACTGCACCACAGTGGCACTCTAGCCGAAAGGAAGGTATCCTTTCCCTAGCCAGACTTGGTGACAGGGAGGCATAGAGGGCTGAATTTCCATCTGCTCATCTGTACCGAGTTCGAGATTCAGTACATATCTGAGTTGTGACCATTCCTTAACATATCTTAGCACAGGGTTCCCCAACGCGGTGCCCGCTGATATCTTTCCTGCCCACCCACCAAGTGTTTTTAGGAAGTGGGTGGGAGCCAGGTAAGGCTTGTGGCCAGAAAGGCTCCTGAATGGTTGCTGGAGATTTGATTGGCTGTGCAGATCTTCTTTTTTTAAAAGGTTGCTTTGGCAGCAGTTGCCCCACAGCACAAGAATCTTCACAGAGTGACTGAAGTAAACCTACGGCAGCCATTTTGTGACTGGCTCCGCCAATGCCACGACAGCATTCCAAGCGCCTGAAGGCTCAAAAAGGTTGGGAACTCCTGCCTTAGATCAATCGGGCTTAGAATTCGCTCTTCTCTAATCATACCCTAATTGGATGTGAGAGAAAAGCCAAAATCCTAAATATAAATACACACTGATGGGGTCTGAACTGGCAGAGACTAACCGAGAGAGAGCTCTTGGAGTCGTAGTAGATAACTCAATGAAAATATCTAGACAGAGTGTAACTGCAATAAAGAAGGCCAGTGCTATGCTGGGGATTATTAGGAAGGGAATTGAAAACAAATCAGCCGGTATCATCATGCCCCTGTATAAATCATTGTTGCGACTTCATTTGGAATACTGTGTACAGTTCTGGTCGCCACACCTCAAAAGGGATATTATAGCATTGGAAAAAGTGCAGAGAAGGGCAACTAGAATGATAAAAGGGTTGGAACACCTTCCCTATGAAGAAAGGTTAAAAGGCTTGGGGCTCTTCAGCTTGGAGAAATAACGGCTGAGGGGTGACATGATCGAGGTTTATAAGATTATGCCTGGGATAGAGCAGGTTGAGAAAGAAGTCCTTTTCTCCCTTTCTCACAATACAAGAACTCGTGGGCACTCCATGAAATTGCTGAGCAGTCGGGTTAGAACAGATAAAAGGAAGAACTTCTTCACCCAAAGAGTGAGTAACACATGGAATTCACTGCCACAGGAGGTGGTGGCAGCTACAAGCATGGACCGTTTCAAGAGGGAATTAGATACACATATGGAGCGGAAGTCCATCAGTGGCTATTAGCCACAACGTATAGATAGGGACTCTCAGTCTGGGGCAGGTGATGCACTCTATTATTGGTGTTTTGGGGGGGCAACAGTGGGAGGGCTTCTGGTGTCCTGGCCCCACTGCTGGACCTCCTGATGGCACCTGGTATTTTTGGCCACTGTGTGACAGAGTGTTGGACTGGATGGGCCATTGGCCCGATTCAACATTGGCTTCTCTTATGTTCTTAAAAGCCATTTCCCCAGGTTTTGACTACTCAGATTGTGAAGGGGGGGAAGGGATATTAATATGTTCTCTTTCTAAAAAATGTCACAGATCTAGTCTGTCTGGACACAGCCCCGTGTCGTCTTCTCTGAATCCTCCTGGGGTGGGGCTTTTGCGGGCTCCACCCCCTTTCTTAAAGGCACAGCCCCACTAGAGTTTCTCCTGTCAATGCTTTTCCTAATCATTTTTAAGCACGTTTTTGACCTTTAAAGCCTTATATGGTCGGGGGCCTGCCTACCTGAGGGACCGCCTTTCCCCATATGTCCCCCAGAGAGCACTGAGGTCAGGGTCGTAGAACCACCTGACTCTCCCTGGTCCGAAAGACGCCAGATTGGCCTCTTTCGCAGGGCCTTTTCAGTGGTGGCTCCGTACTGGTGGAATAAGCTCCCGGAAGACATCAGGGCCCTGCAGGACCTTATACAGTTCCGCAGGGCCTGTAAAACGGAGCTCTTCCACCAGGCCTTCGATTAGGAGCTGCCACTAATGAACCACCAATGAACTATTAAAAACCAAATGCTACGGCCCTCAGGTTAATGGCATTAAGAACTACTAAGGATACTGGCTCAGCTACACTGGACCGCCATATAGCAATCACCATCTCCACTTAACTGCACTTTGTACACTGTTTGTGACGTGAATTTTATAATATTGCATTTATGCATCCATGTTTTACTGTATTTTAACCTGTTATACACCGCCCTGAGCCTGTCTATACAGGAAGGGTGGGATATAAATTGAAAATAATAAATAAATAATAATATTTTTAAAGGAGTGTGCTCCTTCAAGCAGAGCGGGGTGCTGTAGTCGACTAATTCCCGCACTGAGCAAGTGGGTTGGAGTAGGTGACCTCTAGGATCCCTTATCACTCTGTGTCAAGAAACTGGTCTCCTTTTAAGAGTTTTCCTGCCTGTTAGCGTTCTTGACTATAGAAGTCATCACCCAACACCTGCCGTCTTGTTATCAGAACTGTTGCTTAGTCTGGCAGAGCTGAGAACTGTCATCTAAATGTGGTCGACAGCTTGCAGTTTAGAGATCTCTCCTGGTCACAGCTTTCTATTGACTCAGTGGCTTTTTTTTCCGCACTGAGATCTTCAGCCCCACCAGAAAAAACTTTGCCCCACAATCCTGGCTATGGGCCTGGTGTGGCCTCTCTGTTAACATCATGCATAATACGAACGGAAACTGTTAAGACCCATAGAGCACAAAGGTACGATTAGTCTGTAATCTTGAACATACAGTTTGGTGCGGCCAAAACATCACCAAAGGTCAAGGTCTAGCCTTCCCAGTCAACCAAGACGATCTCCATAAAGAGGGCGGGATACAAATCCAAATAAATAAATAAATAAATAAATAAATAAATAAATAAATAAATCTGTGGGTGGGGCAGTTTGGATCAAGTGGACGGTCGACAGCAACAGTGTTATTTGTGGTGGACAATGAAGAACGCAGTCAGGCCAGTACAAAAGAGACTTTATTTGTTACAAAGAATACAAAAAGTAGAAAACCCCACCTGTGGATCCCACCAGCCTCTCACCCCTGGCGGCCTTCTCAAAGGGATATTAGCATCCACTGCAGAAGAAAACAAGACAGGTCAAAATACTTCCCACCCCTCTACCTGGGAACCCAGCGAAGTTCATATTTAGCACCTACAAAGCTTATCTCTAACGTTCCAAACACTTCATGGTCCATGATCGGAATAATCTGTACAACAGACCTGCAGGGTAGGCCAATGCTACTGTTATTGCAGAGAGGGGTCTATCTATCATAATGTTACCCCGCTCTTCTTCCGAGGAGCGCAGAGTGTATCATGCATGGAATTCCCCTTCCTCAAATTTAAGAGAAAGTGACAGGCCCGAAGTCACACAACGTGTTTCACGGCTGCGTGGGGATCTGAATTCAGGATTCCCGTGTCACTCTAACCACTATACCACCATGGTCTGAGAGACAGTTGCCACCTGGTTGGTTCTTAGCCAAACTGAATTCGGAACGAGGGACGTCCCAGCTGGTGGGTCACTGTGAGCGTCAGGTAGCGGCCACTGAACAAGACGGACCTTGATGTGACCCAGCAAGAAGACTGTGACGTTTTGAGAGGGCAACCCTGATTTATCCGAGAAATCACAGCCGAAAGGTCGATAAGGCCTCTTATCAGGCACGAAACCGGTTAGGGCTTCGAAAACCAGCACCCTGAATTGTGCCCAGACATATCTAGTGAGACAGAGCGAAAGTCAAAACCCTGGTCGTATGTGCCTCTGTTGACCCATTTATCCTGGGGGGAGGGAGGGGCTCTGCATCATTCCACTCCAAATTCCCAGTCTCCATGATGTCAGTCCCATACAGAGTAACAGAGTTCACATACACATTTATGCAGGCCGGGACCAGTCCATGGAACCACATTTAATGTGCCTATGACAAGATCGAGGAAATCCACCCCTTTTGGTAGTCCTCTAACAAAATTGTGTATCGTTTTTGAATAAGCTTATCACTTGACGAGAGCCAGATTTTGTCTATTTGGTTGTTTTGAGCCTCAAAACCTCTTAGCATATCCTTGCCCAATCTGTCTTTTGACATTATATGTTCCCACCAAGATAATTTATTTTCCTGTCTTAGTTTGTCTTCTGCTTTTAACTTATCTAACTGGTTTAGCAAGTTTTGGTAACTTTTCTTTTTTCTGCGGTGTTATTAAGACTGGATTGATAAAGGCCTCCAAGGGATTAATTGGATGAAAGATATAGGAACAAATATAGAGTTAGATCAATGGGATTTGATGTGGAAGTCTGTGAAAAATATGAGATCAATCGCATCCCGAGGTGGTGGGGAAGAAGTCCCCTCTTAATTCCCCCTCCATTACGAAATCTGAACTCCAACTCAGCAACATTAGGATGTTCGCTTTATGCAAAACTGGGTGGACGGACTGAACGTAAGGACGTCTGCCTCCAGGTGGGACCTGGGGATCCCCTGGAATTACAGCTCATCCCCAGACGACAAGAGACCAGTTCCCCTGGAGGAAACAGATGCTTTGGAGGGTGGAGTCCAGTGTTCCCTCTAAGCTGAGTTAGTGTGAGCTAGCTCACAGTTCTTTTAGCCTCCGGCTCATGCATTTTTGTCTTCGCTCAGGGAGGATTGGCTCCAGAGCAAACTAATTTATGCCGCAGCCAAACCGCTCGCTCACAACTTTAACGCCAGCAGCTCACAAAGTAGAATGTTTGCTCGCAAGATTCCACAGCTTAGAGGGAGCATTGATGGGACTGTGCCCCACTGAGGTCCCTGTCCTCCCCAGGCTCCATCCCCAAATCTCCAAGGAGTTTTCTGATCTGGATCTGTACACCCTGCCCCCTATTCCCTCGCTGGTGGCCCGGGGGGGACCTTGTAACCCTAATTAAAAGGCAGACTGGGTCCTGGCCAAGAGGGCTTGTGGGTAGCGAAGGGGAACATTAAACTGCCCTATATGGAATCAAACCATCAGTCTATCAAGATCAGCATTGTCTACAGAGACTGGCAGCGTCTCTGCAGGGTCTCAGGTCTTTAAAATCACCCGATGCTTGATCCTTTCAGCTGGACATGCCGGGGACTGGAACGGGGACCTTCTGCGTGCCAAGAAGATGCTCTCCCACTGAGCCATGATTCCCTCCCTACGTAAGATCACCCTGAACACGAATCGGAAAGAACATCTAGCAGAATCCGGGCGTCTTGAGGCAGAAAGTGTTGGGAGAAAGAGAGGCACACGGCAGCCCTTTAAGGCTGTTGGAGCCAGGAGGATGCCACACTTTCCCAGCATGCACTGATCCCCCTGCCTCAGAGCACGGCATGCTGGGATGCGAGTCCCCGCTGGGCTCGGTGTATCGGCAAGGCCGGGCACGTTATAACCGGATGTCCCCCGCGACGATTCCCTCCCAGGTGGGCCGGGTCAGGGGCACGTACATCTTGGCGGCGTCATCCAGGAAGTAGAGGGGCTCCGTGATCCGTGTCGGGTCGAATCCTTCGGCCGCTAAGCGGACCTTCTTCTGCTTGAAGGTTTCCGTCATCTCCAGGTGGTCCTGATGGGGAAGGACAGAGGACGCATCACTGGGGCGGTCGCGGGATCACAGAAGATGCCCCCTCCAAGGGACACCCGGGGTGGGGGGGAATGTGGGCACGGAGGTGTGGTTTTTGCAGGCTCAAAAGCAGCCAGCTGGTATTGGCGAACAATCTGCGGTGGCTCAGAGGTTAAGACGCACTAGGGTCTCGGCAGTTCGAGACCTGAGTGCCACATGACGGAGTGAGCTCCCGTCTCTGGCCCCAGCTCCGGCCAACCTTAGCGGGTTGAAAGCAAGAAACTGCAAGTCGATAAATAGGTAACGCTTCAGTGGGAAGGTAACAGCGTTCCGTGCACCTCGGCATCTAGTCATCCTGGCCACATGACCACGGAAATGTCTTCGGACAGTGCTGGCTCTTCAGCTTGGGAACAAAGATGAGCACCGCCCCCCCTAGAGTCGGATTCAACTGGCTTTCGAGCAAGGGAAGCCTTTAACTGTTACCTTTATTAGCAAACAGGGCACAAGGCTGCGGGATGCACGGAGGCGCATTCTATGACATTTCCATCAAAACTCAAATGCAGACATGCTAAGCGTGTGACAGTTCACAACAGCAGTAAGAAGAGATCACGCGGTTTTCCTAGGCTTGCCACTGTATGGTGGAAAGGGCCGTCACTGCAGCAAATTTTATGGTAGCACTGTGGGATTTTCAAGGCAGGAGACACTTGGAGGCAGGGTGCCCTTGCCTGCCTCTGCATAGCGACCCGGGACTTCCTTGGTGGTCTCCCATCCAAGTACTAACCACAGCTGGTCCTGCTTAGCTTCACACAGGGATTTTATTCCCCCTCCCATGGGCAGAGGGAAGCCCGTGAGGCTCATCTGGTCTCCCTTTTTCTACCCTATGAACTGGGACAAGCACAAACTTCAATTGGCCCAGCTCCAAAGAGAAACTACAGGGCATTTGGCCACAACAAGGAAGGGTGGAGCTGTATTCTGCTTTCAAAATGAGACAGGGGAGCTTCCATTCTTTCTTCTTTAGCCCTTTAAAGGGCTCCCCCCATCCCTGCTGAGCCTTGGCCAATCCTGGGCCAATCCAGGTCAGGACTGCTACTTTATAACGTAAGAGGAAACCCTTATCATGATTGAGTCCCGACTGAACAAGACTGAACTTCCCAATCGATTCGAAGGACAAAGCAGTGGCTCCTCCCAGGTCTCCTCCCCAAATCAAGCTGGCCGTGACCCCCCTCCCCTCAATCGAACACGAGATTAAAGGCCAGAGGTAATCTAACGGAACCAGGTTCTACAGGTGTGAAAGGATGTCAAGAAGTGAGCCAGTGACTCACAAAAGCTCCTCCCCCGGCCACCAATCTTGTTAGTCTTTAAGGGGCTGCTGGACTCTGGGCTCTTTTCTACTGCTACGGACAGACTGACGCAGGTCCCCATCTTGATCTATCTCCACGGAAGGTGCCACATTTAGCCGTACAGAATGGGAATCGGTGGTATCTGGAGAAGTGAGCCATGACTCACGAAAGCTCTCACCCTGCCACAGATTTGGTTAGTCTTTAAGGTGCTGCTGGACTCTGGCTCTTTTCGACTGCTACGAACAGACTAAACACAGCTACCCGTTTAATTATTTGGAAACCCACACGGCGCAGTCTGAGCACCGGCAGAAATAAACGCCGATTTTATTTCTAACAGCCCAGATTAGCCTGTGCTCAGCCGAGCTCGGAAGCAAAGCAGGGTCAGTGTTTGAATGGGGGACCGCCAAGGGAGACCGGGGCCAAGAAGAAGATGGAGGAGGAGGAGCAGGAGGAAGAGGAAGAAAAAGAAGAAGAAGAGAAGGAGGAGGAGGAGGTGGAGGAAGAAGAAGAAAAAGAGGAAGAGGAAGAAGGAGGAGGAGGAAGGAGAAGAGGAAGAAGGAGGAGGAGGAAGAGGAAGAAGAAGAAAAAGAAGAAGAGGAAGAAGGAGGAGGAGGAAGAAGAAGAAGAAGAAAAAGAGGAAGAGGAAGAAGGAGGAGGAGGAAGAAGAAGAAAAGGAGGAGGAGGAGGAGGAAGAAGAGGAAGAGGAAGGAGAAGAGGAAGAAGGAGGAGCAGGAGGAAGAGGAAGAAGAAGAAGGAGGAGGAGGAGGAAGAAGAAGAAGAAGAAGAGGAGAGGAAGAGGAAGAGGAGGAGGAGGAAGAGGAAGAAGAAGAGGAGGAGGAAGAAGAAGAGGAGGAGGAAGGAGAAGAGGAAGAAGGAGGAGGAGGAAGAGGAAGAAGAAGAAAAAGAAGAAGAGAAGGAGGAGGAGGAGGAAGAAGAAGAAGAAGAGAGGAAGAGGAAGAAGGAGGAGGAGGAAGGAGAAGAGGAAGAAGGAGGAGGAGGAGGAAGAGTTGGTTTTTATACCCCGCCCTTCACTACCCAAAGGAGTCTCAGAGCGGCTTACAACCACCTTCCCTTCCTCTCCCCACAACACACACCCTGTGAGGTAAGTGGGCCTGAGAGAACATTGAGAGAACTTGTAACTGACCCAAGGTCACCCAGCTGGCTACACGTGGAGGAGTGGAGAATCAAACCTGGTTCTCCCAGATTAGAATCCACTGCTCTTAACCACTACACCAAAGTGGCTCTCTGATGGGGAACTCCATAGGGCGGCCATGAGTCGGCTACAACTCAACGGCATGCTTTAGTGTTTTGCCACGTGTAGGGCCTTCCAAGAGTGGATTTCCCCCCCTCTAACATTCCAGCCACGCCTCCTCCGCCCGGCCACCCCAGGAGAGTCTCATGCTACCCTCCATCTCTGCCCTCCTGTTCCTTTGCCAAGAAGGTGAAAGACACCTTGGTTACCTGAATTCGCAGGAAGCGGGGCCGAGCGAAGGGTGGCAACAACTCGGTCACGTGCATGTAGGCCTCGGCCCCGTTGAACTCCTGTCCGGGCCTCAGCACCACCGTGGCCATGCCCGCCCGACCTTCGTGACCTGGAGAATGGAAGGAGAAAAGGAGGAATGAATCCAGGGGTGGTGGGCTCAGCTCTGGAATGGGCTCCCCACTAATAAAGATCGGGCGAGGAGGAAAGAACCCGGGAGCTTAGCTCTGGAATGGGCACCTAATAAAGATGAGGGCCACCTCTGAGCATGCGCAGAGTACATTTCCTCTACTGATGAGTAGCCAAGTGCCGAAACTAGTGGACGGGGCTAGATTTTTGCATCAGCTGTATCACTCTGGGCATAGAGCAGGGGTCACTGGGGGAGAAGGCAGTTGTGAATTTCATGCATTGTGCAAGGGACTGGGCTAGAGGACCCCTGAGGTCCCTTCCTGTTCTAAGTTTCTGTTAGGTAAAGGTTTCCATCGCTCGAATTGGACTCTAGGGGTCCATCTCCGTTTTTCAAGCCAAAGAGCCAGCGCTGTCCGAAGATGTTTCTGTGGTCATGTGGCCGGCATGACTAAACGCCGAGGCACACGGAACGCTGTTACCTTCCCACCAAAGAGGAACCTATTTCTCTACTTGCAGTTTCTTGCTTTCGAACTGCTAGGTTGGCAGGAACGGGGTCCAGAGACGGGACCTCGCTCTGCCATGCAGCACTCGGGTCTCGAACTGCCGAACTACAGACCTTCCGGTCTGCAGCTCAGCATCTTAACCTCTGAGCCACCGTGAGCCCATTAATGAATACCTAACAATTAATGCTCACTGCATAATAGTAATAATATAATTAACAACAGTTAGCATTGTATGGTGCTCACCCAGGGGGGTGCAAAGTGCTTTATATACGTTTTGTTGCCAGGCAGGCCAGTATCAGCAGAAGTGGGGGAGGGGGGCACGGCCCTGTGGTCTAAAGGCCGCCTAAATTCATAGCAGGCAAGATGTGAAGTGGAGATTTCCTGCTTCACAGCCCCTTTTTGCTGCTGCGCTACACAAACAACGAAGACGCTGATCCGGCACAATTACAAAGGCAACGTTTCCAATGAGGCAGCTCACCCATATGTCAGAGAATCACTGCACAATATAATATTGTATATATCCATGCACTCAAACATACACACAAATCAGTCCTCAAGTTCCTGGTCAGCAAAGCATTCTTTAACCACGCACCTCATTTTGACCTGAGCAGACAATGAGCAGTATGTGCTTAAGAGCTGAGACCCAGGCAAAGGGCTCTCTAACACCCTCTATCCCCAGTTTGGGGCAAAGGGCTCTCCGATTGCCCCTGTGTCTCCAGTCTAGGACAAATGGTTCTCTAACCCCCTCCATTCCCAATCCAGGGCAAAGGGCTCTCTAACCCCCTTCATTCCCCAGGGTTCTTAAAAAACCCTCCATTCCCCAGTCTAAGGCAAAGGGCTCTCTGATGCTCCCCTGCCCCTAGTCCAGGACAAAGGGCTCGCTAACACTCTCCATTCCCCAGTCCAGGGCAAAGGGCTCTCTAACCCCCTTCATTCCCCAGGGTTCTCAAAAAACCCTCCATTCCCCAGTCTAAGGCAAAGGGCTCTCTGATGCTCCCCTGCCCCCAGTCCAGGGCAAAGGGCTCTCTAACACTCTCCATTCCCCAGTCCAGGGCAAAGGGCTCTCTAAACCACTTCCATCCCCCGATTCAAGCAAAGGGCTCTCTAATCCCCTCCATCCCCAGTATAAACAGGAATGGAGGCTTTGGCACAGCCCTCATAACTGAATTTCACTTGGTTGCTCCCTGCTCTGCATGAGCCAGAGGGAGCAAGCAGCTGAGAGACTTAAACATACGACAACCCAGGCCAAGTCGTTATTGTCCATGCTAGGGAGGACCGGGGCTCAAGAGCCCTTTGTGCATGCCTCCTCTTGCCCTGCAGGAGCAAGCCTGAACCAGAGCCCTTTGCCTACGTTTCCACCTGGACAGGAGCAAGGAAGGTGGAGGTGGGAACGGGTCCTGCTTCGGGGGCCACACTGAGTCCCCGGGAGGCCAGTTGGCAGCGCTGACCGTATCAGACCTCATCCCTTCCCCAGCCCTTTCAGACGTGCTCCACCCCCGTCACCTGGAACAGTAACGCCGTAGACGGTGACATCCTGAAAGCTCTCCAGGGTAGCCAGGGTCTCACCCACTTCTGTCGTGGCGACGTTCTCACCTTTCCACCTGGAGGAAAAGAAAGATGCAGGATGAGGGAAGGACCACAAAACAGTGGTCATGGGAACGTGGTCCTACTTGTGGAGCAATGCTCCCTCTAAGCTGGGGAGTCTGGCGAGCAAAAAATTCTACTTTGTGAGCCGCCGGCACGAAAGCTGTGAGCCGGTGATCTGGCTGCCGCGTTAAATTAGTTTGCTCCAAGGCCGTCCTTCCTGAGCCAAGACAAGAGTGCGTGAGCCGGAGGCTAAAAAGCTGTGAGCGAGCTCACACTGACTCAGCTTAGAGGGAACACGGGTGGGAAGTGGTCCTCCATCTGGGCAAGGGGGTAGCAGTCCCCCCCCCGGCTCCATCCTTTCTCCCACATCTGAAGCAGGTAACCTCTTCAAAGGAACGCTCCTCACGCAAGAGAGCAGAAATGAGCAGGGGGTACTTATTGAAGAGACAGGGAAAGGCACCGTACAGATTTTTGATCAGAACTTCAGACAAAGGCAGAGAGCGACTTTTGCTCCTTAAATTTATTATACAATGGGATTTTTCGGTGGATCTTAAAAAATATAAGAGCATAAGAACATAAGAACATAAGAGAAGCCAATGTTGGATCAGGCCAATGGCCCATCTAGTCCAACACTCTGTCACACAGCGGCCAAAATATACCAGGTGCCATCAGGAGGTCCAGCAGTGGGGCCAGGGCACCAGAAGCCCTCCCACTGCTGCCCCCTCCAGCACCAAGAATAGAGTGCATCACCTGCCCCAGACTGAGAGTTCCCATCTATACCCTGTGGCTCATAGCCCCTGATGGACTTCTGCTCCAGATGTTTCTCTAATTCCCTCTTGAAACTGTCCATGCTTGTAGCTGCCACCACCTCCTGTGGCAGTGAATTCCATGTGCTAATCCCTCTTTGGGTGAAGAAGTATTTCCTTTTATCTGCTCTAACCCGACTGCTCAGCAATTTCATGGAGTGCCTACGAGTTCTTGTATTGTGAGAAGGGAGAAAAGTACTTCTTTCTCAACCTGCTCAATATATATATTCCTCAGTGTTCAGGAAGGAGATGAAAACCCTCTTATTTGCACAGAAAGGGTTAGCAGACTCATTTTAATTTAATTTAATACATCTAACCCCTCTGGGCTCAACGTATACAAAAGGAAGAGGGCGATCTTTTTCAACTTGGAAGTGAATATTTAACCATCCGACCAGCAGGACGGGTTTTTTTAATGTCGCCCCTTTGATCAGTGCCGGGTTTATGAATCAGCCTCGTCATGCATTCCTGCACTGTGGCAAAAAGGGCCTTGCAATGTATTTTTAGGGTTTTGAAAACTTGGCTTTTTCGTCCACGGGAGGCGTTCTTGAGGGTTTTACCCATGCTGCTGAAAAAATAATAATTATGCTTCACTCACGTCCACTGGCCACAACAAACTAGGCTTCGGCAAACCCGATTTTGTAGCATTTTTGAATTTTATTTTTTTTTTGGCCTCGTCTCTGGTCTTCCTTCCTTTTTGAACGGAAACACACTCCAAAAGCCCCCCCCCCCGCCAATTCTCTCCGGCAACTGCTCTCTCTGGTCAAGAGTGCCCTCTGGTGGTCAGATTTGTATTTGTTGCTGTTAGCCATTCAGTCGTATTCCCCCAGTATTTAAAAGCATCCTGGTTTGCAAACAGGCACATGAAACTGGAGGCACAGAATGAACTGCTGATAGAGGGATGGTGCAAACCAGGGGGGGTGTGTGTGTGTCAAACATAAGGTCCGGGGGCTGGAGTCGGCCCATGCAGGGCTCTTACGCGGCCCGCGAGCGATTAGTGCAAGGGAGGGAACAGGAGAATGATCAGGGAAGAGTGGGCGGAGCCACTCCAATTGTGGCCTCAGCGTGGCGGAACAAACTCGTGCTGCACCACAGGCTCTCCAGTCCGCCCATGTGGGTTTTCCTTTGCACGCCCCCCCCTCCCAACCCATGGGGCCCTGCAATGAGGATGCACCAACTCAGAACTTACCAGCTGCTGCCCTTTATACAGCTTATATCGCTGGTACCTGTCAGGGACCTGACATATAGGTGGGAGGAGGGGAGAGGCCACTGCCTGGCAATGTTCCCTCTAAGCTGCGGAGTCTTGCGAGCAAAAATTATACTTTGTGAGCGACTGGCATTAAAGTTGTGAGCGAGCGATTGGGCTGCAGCATAAATGAGTTTGCTCTGGAGCCATCCCTTCCTGAGCTAAGACCAAAATGTGTGAGCCAGAGGCTAAAAAACTGTGAGCTAGCTCACACTCATTCAGCTTAGAGGGAACACTGCTGCCTGGTGTTCTAGCTTTCAGTTCTGGCTTGCCTGACAGTACTCCATTATCTGTATGTTTTAGGTGCCTGATCTTGAGTGCTTCGCTGTAACGCATTCCCTGAGAACTATCCCCTTGCCGGGGCCCGTTACTTCTGGCGGGCTCCTTCCTGATGTCTTGATTGGCTACGCTGCCATCAGAGTACCCCTTTGAACCTAGTATATCTCCCATCCCCATGCCTTTTCCGTTAGTCTTAACACAGATCCTGAAATGTAGATGCCCTGCCCAATACTGTACCAATAAACTTCACTTCTGAAGAAGAGAGTTGTCGGATCTGATTGTCACAGGAGACTGACAGTACCTGGCACTACGTTTTATGGCACACATGGCCCAGCCCGATAAAGTGGCATTTATGTCAGATCTGGCCCTTGTAAAAAAAAATGAGTTTGACACCTCTGGTGTAAACTGTTTGGGGAATTTCCTCCCAAAGCCCAAGTCGTAAGCTGCCTTGATATTACTGTAAGCCACCTGAAAACATTTGTTTTAACTTTTATTTTCAGATATATATTCTGCTCTCCCCGCAAACGGGCCTAGAACGGATCACATCGTAAGCAGATTAAAAAAATATCTTAATACTGGAAGTGCAGACCTAAGTATCTAAATTTTTTAACTCGTTCAATTGGTTTGCCTCCAATTGTCCATTTGAATGGTTTCCAAGTTTTGGGAAAGACAGGTATTTTTGATTTCTCATGGTTTAAAAGTCATTTATTTGTTATAAAATATGAAAGACATCTATTTAGTGAACGCTTTAAGCCAACTTTGGAGCAGGACAATGGCACCACGTCCTCTGCTTATCGTAGTAGAGGGACAGTTTAGGAGCGTGGCAATCGATGGCTTTGAGGTAAGGGGAGAGATCAAGGGTGCTAATATACAGCCTTATTTGACTCCTTTGTTTGATGAGATTTTTGAAGTTAATTTCCCCGTCAGTGAACATTTGATTTGGTATTTTGTTGATGCGTATAGCTTTCTTATAAGGGTAAGGAGTCTCTTAGCTATGTTTAGTTGTTGTCGTTTAGCCCAGAGGGGTTCCCTGTCGATTGAATCAAATGCCCCTTTAAGATCTATGAAGGCGGCGTATAATTTTACACTGCTTCTTTTAACATATTTATCAATCAGGTAAGGTAAAGGTAAAGGTTCCCTTGTTCGAAAGCCAGTCGAATCCGACTCTAGGGTTGCGGTGCTCATCTCCGTTTTAAAGCTGAAGAGCCAGCGCTGTCCAAAGATGTTTCCGTGGTCATGTGGCCGGCATGACTAAACACCAAGGTGCACGGAACGCTGTTACCTTCCCACCGAAGTGGTACCTATTTATCTACTTGCAATTTCTTGCTTTCGAACTGCTAGGCTGGCAGGAGCTGGAACTAGAGACGGAAGCTCACTCCGTCATGCGGCACTCTCGGGTCTCAAACTGCTGAACTACTGACCTTCCACAGCCTGCAGTTCAGTGTCTTAACCACTTGAGCCACCGCAGCTCCATCAATCAGGTGCTCTAATATAATTCAATGGTCTAAAGTAGTTTTCCCTTTAGAGAATCCCAGCTGTTCCAGGCCTAAGACTCTCTGTTCTGTCATCCATACGGTCAGATTAGATTGTAGACGTCTGGCACACAGTTTGCCCGTAATGGAAAGCAGGCTGATTGGTCTACAGTTGGAGGGAATTGAGCAATCGCCTTTTTTGTAAATCGGGACTACTACTGCATTTAACCATGCATCAGGAATATAGCAATATTTAAAACAATGACATAATACAATTTGAAAACAACTAACAGTTATGTCACCGACAAACACAATTTCGGCTGGAGTGACCGGGTCCAGAGATCTTCTTCATCTGGACTGAATATTGACGACAGGCTACCATGACGGAATGCCGGCTCCTTTGGACGCCCTCTGCCTCGGCCAAAGCCCCTGCGGAATGATAATAAGTCCCACAGGGCCCTGATCTCAAGTGGGAGCTTGTTCCACCGGGCCAGGGCCGGGGCCGAAAAAGCCCTGGCCCTGGTCAAGGCTAGATGGGACGTCCCTTGGGCCGGGGACCACCACATGGAGAAAGGCAGGATATACATATTCACAGGGCTTTTTTTTGTAGAAAAAGCCCAGCAGGAACTTATTAGCATAATAGGCCACACCCCTGACAGCACAGCTCATTAGCCTATTAGGCCACACCCCATGTCCCCAGAAGTGTGGTCATCCAGCCACACCCACCTTTTGCTTCTTATTCTGTTTACCTTGTTTGTTGTCAAAACCCAGGGCTTTTTTTGTAGCAGGAACTCCTTTGCATGTTAGGCCACACACCCCTAATGTGGCCAACCCCAATAAGTTTTTCCGCTGTTGGGTGTGGTCTATCATGCTAATGAGTTCCTGCTGGGCGTGGCAAACTTGGGAGCCAGCCGGAACTCTGTTCCTGTGCGTTCCTGCCCCAAAATAGCCCTGCATGTTCAAATAAATCAATGCCCCTGTCCAGAATTCTACAATCTTCCAGGAGACTGAACAGATCGATTTCCTAAGCTCCCACTAGACCATGAAAGTCCTAGCCTCCAGTGTTACTGCCTCTGAGTAGCAGGCAAATGCCAGTGATATACTGCCTTGGGCCATGGAGGTTCCACTTATGTATCAAGAACAGCTGCCTCCTTGAGGGATGCATCCAAAAGCCTCTCAGAGCTGTCTAAGAGGGTGGCCGTGACCACCTCTTGTGGCAAAGAATACTGAAAATTAACAATATGTAATGCTAAAAGATATGTAGTGTGAAGAAGTACTGATCACTGCACTCCAACTTCACTGGCGGATCCAGATTTTCCATACTAAAAGAAGAGATTGGATTTATAACCTGCCCTTCACTACCTGAATGAGTCACAGAGCGACTTACCATCGCCTTCCCCTCCCCATAACAGACACCCTATGAAGTAGGTGGGGCTGAGAGAGAGCTCTATCCAGAACAAGCTCTGAGAGAACTTGTGACTGACCCAAAGTCACACCAGCAGCCGCATGCGGAGGAGTGGGGAATCCAACCCGGCTCTCCCAGATTAGAGTCCGCACACTTAACCACTACACCAAACTGGCTCTCAATGGGAGAAAAAATCCCATCCGCATACGGCATTCTTGCGTAGGCCTCTTCCGCATATGGCTACTGATCTTCAAGGCCCTGTATGTCCTGGGACCAACGTACCTTATGGACTGCCTCCTCCCCAGTGGACCTACCTGTTCCCTCCAGTCATCCCCAGAGGCCCTGCTTTAGTTGCCCCCAACTGAAGAAGAACAGGAGGAGGAGATTGGATTTATACCCTGCCCTTCACTACCTGAAGGAGTCTCGGTCTCCTTCCCCTCCCCACAACAGACCCCCTGTGAGGTAGGTGCGGCTGAGAGCTCTCTCTCAAGAACTGCCCCTGAGAGAACAGCTCTGAGAGAACTTGTGACTGACCCAAGGTCACACCAGCAGCTGCATGTGGAGGAGCAGGGGAATCAAACCCGGCTCTCCCAGATTAGAGTCCATGCTCCTAACCACTACACCAAACTGGCTCTCCTGGTGGTCCAGTTGTCCTCGACCAGGGCCAGGGCTTTTTCGGCACTGGTTCCCACCTGGTGGAAGTCTCTGCTGGAAGATCGTCCGTGCCCTGCAGGAGCTGTTACCATTCTGCAGGGCATGCAAGGCAGAGATGTTCCGCCAGGCCTTCGGCTGAGGACAGCAATGGGGATAACATTACACCTGGCACTCTCATATATTTACCCATCCCTTGTAAACCCTCCCCCCGCCAGGGAGACTGGGGAGCAGTAATTTTTTTCTCCCGCCGTCTAGTATATGTATATTGTTTTTATCTGTTAATCTTCTTTTAGCTGGTTTTAAACTTGATTTTAATTTAAAGGATTTTGTACGTTTGTTGTAAGCCGTCCCGAGCCCTACTTATAGTGGAGGGCGACATGGTAAATCTAATTTAATAAATAATAATGTTGTTGTTGTTCAGTCGCACAGTCGAGTCTGACTCTTCGCAACCCCGCGGACCTCATCATGCCAGGCCCTCCTGTCCTCTGTAGTTTGCTCAACTCCATGTTCGTTGACATCGATAACCCTGTCTCACCATCTCATCCTTTGCCGTCCCCTTCTTCTTTGACCTTCAGTCTTTCCCAGCATCAGGGTCTTCTTCTCCAGTGAATGCTCCCTTCTCATTGGGTGGCCAAAGGATTTGAGCTTCAGCTTCAGGATCTGGCCTTCCAGGGAACAGTCAGGGTTGATTTCCTTTAGGACTGACTGGTTTGATCTCCTTGCGGTCCAAGAGACTCTCAAGAGTCTTCTCCAGCATCTATTCTTCGGCGCTCGGCCTTCCTTGTGGTCCAACTCCCGCAGCCATCCATTACTACTGGGAATACCATTGCTTTGACCATATGGACTTTTGTTGGCAGGGTGACGTCTCTTCTTTTTATTACGCTGCCTAGGTTTGCCATTGCCTTCCTCCCAAGGAGCAGGCGTCTTTTAATTTCATGGCTGCAGTCACCGTCTGCAGTGATCTTGGATCCCAGGAACGTGAAGTCCGTCACTGCTTCCACGACTTCCCCTTCTATTTGCCAAGGAGTGATGGGGCCGGATGCCGTGATCTTAGTTTTTTTGATGTTGAGTTTCAAGCCAACTTTTGCGCTCTCCTCTTTCATCCCTAGCAAGAGGCTCTTGAGATCCTCTTCACTTTCTGCCATTAGAGTGGTATCATCTGCATATCTGAGGCTGCTGATCTTTTCCCCAGCGATCTTAATTCTGGCTTGTGATTCATCCAGGCCGGCATTTCGCACGATGTACTCTGCATATAAATTAAATAAGCAAGGTGACAATATACATCCTTGTCGTACTCCTTTTCCGATGCTAAACCAATCAGTTGTTCCATATCCGGGTCTAACTGTCGCTTCTTGACCCTTATACAGGTTTCTCAAGAGACACGTGAGGTGGTCTGGGACTCCCATCTCTTTGAGGACTTGCCATAGTTTGTTGTGATCCACACAATCAAAGGCTCTAGCGTAGTCAATGAAGCAGAAGTAGATCTTTTTCTGGTACTCTCTTGCTTTCTCCATAATCCAGCGATTATAATAAATAATAATACATTAAACCAAATACCTTCTCCTTATTTTGCCCCCCCCCCAAACCACCCAAAGAGGCGGTTCTCTGCCCTTCCTCATACCTGAAAGTGTCTCCGGTGCGGTCCCAGAAGGAGATGAAGCCGTGAGAGTCCTGTAACATCAGGTCACCAGTGTTGAAGTAGGAATCGCCGTCGGCAAAAACGTTGCGGAGGAGTTTGGCTTCTGTCAGCTCGCGTGCTCCGGCGTATCCCTGGAACGGCGTCATGGGGGTCACGGGTGCGACCAGAAGCCCCGGTTCCCCTGGGAGGAAGACAGTGAATCATGCTGGTGCTGGAACTAGGAGGGGAGGGGTCCCCCAAACCCTTTCAGCCCTTGAACACCTTTGGAAGTCTGACACAGGGTGGTGGGCGCCGCCCCACAGGGTGGTGGGCTGCCACGGAAGGGGGAGCTGGCCCCAAAATGGCTGCCAGAGCTCACCCTCTGTCACACAGTGAAAACCCTTGTGATGCAGTGGCCGCTTTTGCCAAAGCAATGTTTCTAAAAACCTGCACAGCCAGTCAAATTTCTAGTGGCCATCAGAAGCCTTGCTAGGGAAGGAGGAGGAGAAGAAGGAGGAGGAGACATTGGATTTATACCCTGCCTTTCACTCAGAGTCTCAGAGTGGCTTACAATCTTCTTCCCTTCCTTTCCCCACAACAGACGCTCTGTGAGGCAGGTGGGGCTGAAAGAGCTCTTTTGAGAACTGTTTGTGAGAGAACAGCTCTGAGAGAACTTGTGACTGGCCCAAGGTCATCCAGTTGGCTGTATGTAGAGGAGTGGGGAATCGAACTGGCTCCTAGCCTCCACCCTGGCCCTGCTCACTTTCTAAAAAATCTAAGAAAGGTGTCAATGGGTGCTCTGGTGCCCACGGGCACCACGCTGGGGTGCCCCGTACTAGGAGGAGTGGCTCTGGGAAAGAGGCAGAGCGGCCCCCTCAGAATATCCCCCAAGCCAAAATTCTGCTCACCAGTTTCCACGCGCTGGCAGCGGCCGGCCTCGTCTCTTACTGCGGCGCCCTGGAGGACGTCGTAACGTAGCAACTCGAACGGGAACAAACGCTGTCGAGGACAGAAGTGAGAATGGATGATGACGAGGAGATGAGGTGGGATCTATACCCCTTGGCCCTTCACTACCCAAAGGAGTCTCAGAGCGGCTGACAAATCTCCTTTCCCTTCCCCTCCCCGCAACAGCCACCCTGCGAGGCAGATGGGGCTGAGAGAGCTCTTTCGAGGACTGAGACGGACCAAGAGAGAGATCTTGGAGTCGTAGTGGATAACTCAATGAAAATGTCTAGACAGTGTGTAACTGCAATAAGGAAGGCCAACGCTATGCTGGGGGTTATTAGGAAGGGAATTGAAAACAAATCAGCCAGTATCATCATGCCCCTGTATAAATCATTGGTGCGACTTCATTTGGAATACTGTGTACAGTTCTGGTCACCACATCTCAAAAAGGATATTATAGCATTGGAAAAAGTGTAGAGAAGGGCAACTAGAATGATAAAAGGGGTGGAACACCTTCCTTATGAAGAAAGGCTAAAACGCTTGGGGCTCTTTAGCTTGGAGAAACGACGGCTGAGGGGTGACATGATCGAGGTTTATAAGATTATGAATGGGATTGAGCAGGTTGAGAAAGAAGTACTTTTCTCCCTTTCTCACAATACAAGAACTCGTGGGCACTCCATGAAATTGCTGAGCAGTCGGGTTAGAACGGATAAAAGGAAGTCCTTCTTCACCCAAAGAGTGATTAACACATGGAATTCACTGCCGCAGGAGGTGGTGGCAGCTGCAAGCATGGACAGTTTCAAGAGGGAATTAGATAAACATATGGAGCAGAAGTCCATCAGTGGCTATTAGCCACAGGGTATAGATGGGAATTCTCAGTCTGGGTCAGGTGATGCACTGCTCCTGAGAGAACAGCTCTGAGAGAACTTGTGACCAACCCAAGGCCACACCGGCAGCTGCCTGTGGAGGAGTGGGGAATCAAACCCGGTTCTCCCCTCCGGCGACTGCAGTTCCCAGAAACCCAATGGGACCACTCTATTCTCTGTTGGGGCGTGTTGTTGGTTTAATGTGTTGGTGATTTTATAGATCGTAAATGGACTGGTACGATATTTTAATTGTAAATCTGCATCAATTGCCGACCGATACGTTGGTACCCGCCCTGAACCTACAATGTGGGGAGGCGGGACACAAGTCTAACAAAATAAATAAATAAATAAATAAATAAATAAATAAATAAATAAGAGTCTGCCCTCCTAACCACTACACCAAACTGGATTTTTTTGGGGGGTGGGGCGAAGAAACTGGGGCCAAGGTAGGGTTGATCTCCCGCTATTACAACTGATTTCCAGACGACCAATTTTTCAGTTCCCCGGAGAAAATGGCTGCTTTGGAGGGTGGACTCCATGGTGCTCCATAGTGGAGCAGAGGTCCATCAGTGGCTCTTAGCCACAAGGTCTAGATAGGGACTCTGGGGCAAGTGAGGCTCTGTATTCTTGGTGCTTGTTGGGGCGGGGGGGCATCAACAGTGGAAGGGCTTCCAGCTTCCTCCTGGGCCCCACTGCTGGACCTCCTGAGGGCACCGGGTATTTTTGGCCACCGTGTGACCCAGAGTGTTGGACTAGATGGGCCACTGGCCTGATCCAACACCGGCTTCTCTTATGTTCTTATGTGTTATTCCCGGCTGAGGTCCCTCCCCCTCCCCAAACCCCGCCCTCCCCCGGCCCCACCCCTAAAATCTCCAGGAATTTCCCAACCCGCAGCCGGTAACCCTAGTCCCAGGCCCGGACAGACACCATGCGCCGCGGTGTGGAAAGCCCTCCCCATAATCCCAGGCACGTGTCCTCCGGCCGTTGCTCCTCAGTGGCAGAGGGCGAATGAGCTCTGCACGTGCTCAGAGGTAATAACCCCTTTTACTATCCGCCCGCGTATCCCGAGGCCACGTTTTGGCATTTGTGTCTGTCTGTGAAAAACAGTTTGGAGGCTCCCCCCCCTCCATTTGGCTGTGGATGTAGACTGGAGAGGGAAGGCCTACAGAAAGGCGCTTCACAAGCAGAGGGGGACGATTCAGGATGTGACCAGTGTGAGTCGGTGTGAGCCAGCTCACAGTTTTTTAGCCTCCGGCTCACACATTTTTGTCTCGGCTCAGGAAGGAGGGCTCCAGAGCAGCCTAACTGATGCGGCAGCCGAACCGCTCGCTCTCAACTTTAATGCCAGGAGCTCCCAGAGTAGAATTTTTGCTCACAGGACTCCACAGCTCACAGGGAATATTGGATGTGACATAGGCTTCCTTCACCGTTGGGAAGAACAGGGGCCGTGGCTCAGTGGTCGAGCATCTGCTAGCATGCAGAAGGTCGCAGGTTCAATCCCCGGCATCTCCAGACAGGCAGTAGGTGATGGGAAAGACCTCAGCTTGAGAACCCTGGAGAGTCGCTGCCAGTCTGAAGACACAAGACTGACCTTGATGAATCAAATGTCTGATTTGGCAGTTGTGTGTGTGTGTGTGAAGAACCCCGGGGTCCCCAGCAGGGGCCTTTCCCAACTTTGCCACTAGAAATACTTTCAACGGGGCTGAAACCAAGACTTTCTGTACACCCAGCACATGTTCTGGCACGGAGCTGGGCCTCGGCTCCTCCGGTTCAGTCTTGCCTGCTGTGGCAGTCAGCAACTCTCAGAGGCCTTGGCTGAGCCACCTCTGAAGAACCTTTCCCCTGAAGATGCTGGGAACGGAACCTGGGACCTTCTGCACTGAAAGCAGGAGCTTTACCACTGAGCAGTGCACCTTTCCTGTTTAACTAAGAAGAACATCAGAAAAGCCCGGCTGGATCAGACCAGTGAGGGTCCATCTAGTCCAGCATCCTATCTCACACAGGGGCCTCAACCAGTTCCTCTGGAGGGCCAACAACAGGGCAGGGAGGCCGAGGCCTTCCCCTCATAAGAACATCAGAAGAGCCCTGCTGGATCAGACCAGGGAGGGTCCATCTAGTCCAGCATCCTGCCTCACACCGTGGCCTCAACCAGTTCCTCCGGAGGGCCAATAACAGGGCAGAGAGGCCGAGGCCTTCCCCTCATAAGAACATCAGGAGAGCCCTGCTGGATCAGACCAGTGAGGGTCCCTCTAGTCCAGCATCCTGTCTCACACAGCGGCCTCAACCAGTTCCTCTGGAGGGCCAACAAAAGAGCAGAGAGGCCGAAGCCTTCCCGTCAGAAGAACATCAGAAGAGCCCTGCTGGATCAGACCAATGACGGTCCATTTAGTCCAGCCTCCTGTCTCACCCAGTGGCCTCAACCAGTTCCTCTGGAGGGCCAGCAACAGGGCACAGAGGCCAAGGCCTTCCCCTGATGTTGCTTCCTGGCTCTGGGATTCAGAAGTTTAGTGCCTCAGAATGTGGAGGTTCCCCTCAGTCACCATGGCTGGTAGCCACTGATAGACTTTTCCTCCATGAATCCATCGAATCCCCTTTTAAAGCCATCTGTTCCTGTGGCCATCGCTACATCCTCCGGCTACAAATTCCACATTTTAGTCACTCTGCAGGTAAAGGGGTATTTCCTTTTGTCCGTCCTGAACCTACAGCCCATCGGCTTCATTGGATGCCCTCGAGTTCTAGTCTTTTGGGAGAGGAAGGAAAAGTTCTCTTTTATCAACTCCACCTCGTGCGTAATTTTATCAGCTTCTATCACATACCCCCTGAAGCTGTCTGTTCTAAACGGCTTTTTTCACTGGGCATGGAAAGAGAGGCCTTCCCAAATGCAGCAGAAATAGCGGCTCTTTAAGGGGCTCGTGTCCCAACAGGACGGGATCTGCATTCCCATCTGCTGGTTCACACCAGCCAGTGGCTGCTCCCTGGGGTCCCAGGCAGACATCCTCTTCCCTTCACCTGACCACCCCCCAAACTCGAGTCCTGTGCTCCTCTGGCCATTTCCAGCTCGATCCTCACCTTATAGAGCCAAGAGGCCCGCCCCACAGCACCCACGGTCCCCGTGAAGTTGAAGAAGGTCACGCTGCCTTCCGTCATGCCGTACGTCTCCACGATGCACAGGTCCCCGAAGCGGCGGAGGAACTCGCGCCAGACGTCTGCCCGCAGCCCGCTGCCGACCGCCATCCGTAAGCTGTGCTCCCGGTCCTGGGGACTCTGAAAGGGGAGAAGGCGAAAGGACAGGTTGAGAGCCAAGAAGGGAGACGGCTGCTCTGTCCTTTGTGTGGGAGTTTCATAGAGAAGGGGCAAGCACTGAAAAGGCCCCGTCTCCTACAGATGCCCTCCTAGCTTCTGAAGAGGGGGGAGGCACTCAGAAAAGGGTCTCTGATGACTATCTTATCTGATGGGAAGCCCACATGGGAGGTGGTCCTTCACATCCCCAGTCTGAGATGTTTAAGGTTTCCATACTCCCACCTTGACAATTCTCCCACGCTATTTCGTGGCTTGACGGCAGTCTTTAACTCTCATCTTTACTGGAGATAGATCAAGATGGGTAGTAGCCGTGTCAGTCAGTCTGTAGCAGTAGAAAAGAGCAAGAGTCCAGCAGCACCTTCAAGGCTAACAAAATTTGTGGCAGGGTATAGGAGCTTTCGTAAGGGGATATGTTGGAGCGACTCACGAAAGTGGTGGCAGTTCATCTATATTGGCCTCCCCTGCTATGCCCTGCTCTATTCAATCATGGCTGACTTTCTCACCCACCCATTTGCTTTGTACTGTTCCATCTACAACTACCTGCAAACAAGGAGGAGGAGGAGGAGGAGGAGACTGGATTTATACCCCGCCCTTCACTTGGAATCTCAGATCAGCTTACACTCTCCTTTCCCTTCCCCTCCCCACAACAGACACCCTGTGAGGTTGGTGGGGCTGAGAGAGCTCTGACAGAAACTCCTCTTTTTTCAAGAACAGCTCTTGTCAGAACTATGGCTTGCCCAAGGTCATCCAGCAGGTGCAAGTGGAGGAGTGGGGAATCAAACCCACTTCTCCCAGATTAGAGTCCGCGCTCTTAACCCCTACACCAAACTGGCTCTTCCTCGGGACTTTTTAACCACACAGCAGACACCATCAAATGCTTATGCGATATTTTGTGAACGGATTAATTAATAATTGTATAGATGTTAAGGCTGCATCGTATTTCAATTACGTTGTATGTCGTTCTGTTGTAACCCGCCCTGAGTCTGCTATGCAAGGAGAGGGAGGGCGAAGAACCAAATAAATAAAATCAAATAAAAACAAGGTGCTACCGGTCTCTTGTTCTTTCATTGCCTTTACTGTACACTTATTGCCTTTGAACGGGGGAAGTTGGTTTCAACACTGGCGGCAGCAACGGTTTAAAAAGACAAAACACGAAAAAGCGGTCCAGTCCAGGAGGGCTTCCCAAAGTCATCCCGCCCGCAGACCGACAGAGAGGGGAGCCTTCCCCGTGCTAACCTGAGGCTGGTTCACCAGGTAGCGGCAAAGCTCTCCGATGTACTGGAAGACGGTCACACCGTAGCGCCGGCAGTCGGGCCAAAACTGACTGGCCGAGAATTTCTTCTTCAGCACGCAGGTGGCACCTGGCAAGGGACAAAGTGCCATGAACGGCCAGCCCCTCACCCCTTTGGGATAATCTTTCTGAGGAGACTTTGGCTTGGATTAAACAATTATTGAAAGGCACCTTCCGGACCAGAAATTATCATCAGTGAAATACCATCTGGCATGCAATTGGCTCTTGGGAGGCTTCATTTATACTTGTATTCTATTCCTAGTAATTCCACTCTGGAACAATTCTTTCCTGGTCCATTTTGTATCCATGCTGTATAATCGTATTGCATTATGTATTGTGTTTAGGTGTATTATGTATTGTGGTATACACCAATTTGTTGCGTTTGACCTCTGAAGAAGGCCCTCGCAGGCCGAAACGTGTCAGGTCAAGTCCATTGGCCCCTTGTGTGCATATATGATTTTGGAATCTTTACATGAGGTGTGATTCGGTCCCTATATGTTTTCTTAATTCTTTACAAAAAAGTACATGTATTTTTACATATTATATATATTGAGTTTTAATTGTTGGCCCTCTGCTCAGCTTAGCTTACCTTTTTAGATTATTGATCCTAGTTTTCAGGGTTAAGTTTGTTTCCCTTTTTGTACACAGCTTGAGGGGAACCACCAAGATTTGTAGGCAGTTAACCTCTGAAACCCAGTTCCAGGAGGCAACATCAGGGGAAGACCTTAGCCTCTGTGCCCTGTTGTTGGCTCTCAGGAGGAATTGGTTGGCCTCTGTGTAAGACGGGATGCTGGACTAGATGGACCCTCACTGGTCTGATCCAGCAGGGCTCTTCTGATGTTCTTATGAGGGGAAGGCCTCGGCCTCTCTGCCCTGTTGTTGGCCCTCCAGAGGGACTGGTTGAGGCCAATGTGGAAGGCAGGATGTTGGACTAGATGGACCCTCACTGGTCTGATCCAGCAGGGCTCTTCTGATGTTCTTATGAGGGGAAGGCCTCGGCCTCTCTGCCCTGTTGTTGGCCCTCCAGAGGGACTGGTTGAGGCCAATGTGGGAGGCTGGATGCTGGACTGGATGGACCCTCACTGGTCTGATCCAGCAGGGCTCTTCTGATGTTCTTATGAGGGGAAGGCCTCGGCCTCTCTGCCCTGTTGTTGGCCCTCCAGAGGGACTGGTTGAGGCCAATGTGGAAGGCAGGATGTTGGACTAGATGGACCCTCACTGGTCTGATCCAGCAGGGCTCTTCTGATGTTCTTATGAGGGGCAGACCTCGGCCTCTCTGCCTGTTGTGGGCCCTCGAGAGGAACCAGTTGAGTCCCCTGTGTGAGACAGGATGCTGGACTAGAGGGACCCTCACTGGTCTGACCCAGCAGGGCTCTTCTGATGTTCTTATGAGGGGAAGGCCTCGGCCTCTCTGCCCTGTTGTTGGCCCTCCAGAGGAACTGGCTGAGGCCACTGTGTGAGGCAGGATGCTGGACTAGATGGACCCTTACTGGTCTGGTCCAGCAGGGCCCTTCTGATGTTCTTATGAGGGGAAGGCCTCAGCCTCTCTGCCCTGTTGTTGGCCCTCCAGAGGAACTGGTTGGGGCCCCTGTGTGAGGCAGGAAGCTGGACTAGATGGACCCTCACTGGTCTGACCCAGCAGGGCTCTTCTGATGTCCTTATGAGGGGAGGGCCTCGGCCTCTCTGCCCTGTTGTTGGCCCTCCAGAGGAACTGGTTGAGGCCCCTGTGTGAGATGGGATGCTGGACTAGATGGATCCTCACTGGTCTGATCCAACAGGGCTCTTCTGATGTTCTTATGATAAGCTGCGGCAGCAATTTTGTGGCTGTTCCTCTCATAACTGTGTCAGAACCCCAAAGGTGTCTGCAAGCTGAAAAAGGCCGGGGACCCCTGCTGTACAATTTAATTAACAGAAGCCTGCAAAACTGGCCGGGGCGTCCTCCACTCCCTCCAACTGCAGTCTCCCCCCACCCCTGCAAGTAGTGACACACACGCCCCAGCACAAGAGAACTAGAATGCCCCGGCAACCAGACTCACCCAAGCCAAAGGTGCCCAGGATCCCCAGCAGGGCCCCCGCCAAGTGGTAGAGGGGCAGGGCCACGTAGATGACGTCGGAGCTGGTCCCACCTACCAGGTGATAGAACCTCAAGCACAAGATGCATTTCATGTGGCTGATGCGAGCCGCCTTGGGGAGTCCTGGAAGAGAGAGAGAAGCCCCTCAGATGGAACAACGGTGATCTATTTTTTGGCTTCCTTCTCTGCCCTGGAAATCCAGCGTTTCAGAAATTGAAACGCTGTGGGGTTCTGATTTCAGACAGGCTAGAGGTGTCTGGGCAGAATTCTCCACTGTACAAGCATATTGCGAAAGGGCCACAGTGGACCTGAGCCGTGGCATGAGAAGAGACAGGACACGAAGGGAAGGGGAGCCCTCGGTCCAAATCCTGGCATAGTGAAAAACTTGTTTGATAGCCTGAGGCAAGAAGCAGAGTTGGATTTTTTATACCCTGCATTCCACTACCAGAAGGAGTCTCAGAGCGGCTTGCAATCTCCTTTCCCTTCCCCTCCCCACAACAGACACCCTCTGAGGTAGGTGGGGCTCAGAGAACTCATCTTGAGAGAACAGCTCGCAGAGAACTGTGACCGACCCAAGGTCACCCAGCTAGCTACATGTGGAGCAGTGGGGAATCAAACCCGGTTCTCCAGATTAGAGGCCGCTGCTCTTAACCACTACATCAAACTCTCTCAAACCACCGCACCAAACTGGCAAGCCACTCTCTGTCAGCGTGAACTTTCCCCTCGCCTACAGAGGGGGTGTCTGTGCCCATGATAGGCCGATTTAGTCAGATCTCGGAAGCTAAGCAGCGTTGGCCGTGGTTAGTCCTTGGATGGAAACAAGGAAGTCCAGGGTCGCTACGCAGAGGCAGGTAATGGCAAACCACCTCTGTGCGTCTCTTGCCTTGAAAACCCTGCAGGGTCTCCATTGGTCGGCTGTGACCCGATGGCTCTTTCCACCACCACAAATATGGGGATAATGGCGCCAGACTACCTTACAGGGCGGTTGCATGGATGCAAAGCACACTGAACACACGGAGGCGCTACACAAATGCTTAGTGCTGTTCTTAAACATGGGACGGGGCGTGACATATTGCCCTCCCTCCTTCTGAATCAGAGAATCAACCGAGAATTAGATTCCTGGCTCTTATGGGGGTAACTTATGCTGGGGGGTAACTTATGCCGGAGCGATAAATTCATCCTCTGTCCTTCATCCTTCTGTATTGTAAACCACTTTGGGTTCCCGTCGGGAGGCAAAGCGAGATATAAATAAACATTGAAGAATTCACATGGGGGAGAAACCATATAAAATGCCTGCAGTGTGGAAAAAGGCTCAGTTGGAGTACACACTTTACTTCCCACCAAAGGACACACACGGAGGGGAAGACATAAAAATAACCTGGATTGTGGGGAAAGCTTCTGTGGGAACAATCAGCTCATTTACCACCAAAACATTCAGAGGGTGGTATGTGGTTTGATTATTTCACCTCATCTTGTGATCTCTCGTTGTTTAAAACCCTAGATTGCGGAATAAGCTTCAGTCGCAATTCGCACACCTCAGTGTCCGTCAGAAAATTCAAACAGGGGGCCCTGACCTGTATAGCCCAGGGAAGCCCGATATCGTCAGATCTTCAGAAGCCAAGCGGGGTCAACTCTGGCAGGTACTTGGATGGGAGATCACCTTGGAATACCAGCTCCAGAGACAATGGCAGGCTTTATTCAGCCACCTCTCTGTAAGACGGAGCTCTTCCACCAGGCTTGTGGAGCCGCCACAGCTGCTATTACCACCACGACCACCACTGTTATTAATAACAACCATTAGGGCTGTTTTTGGGCAGGAACGCACAGGAATGGAGTTCCGGCTGGCTCCTGAGTTGGCCATGCCCAGCAGGAACTCATTAGCATAACAGGCCACACCCAACAGCAGAAACACATTAGGATTGGCTACATTAGGGGTGTGTGGCCTAACATGCAAAGGAGTTCCTGCTCCAAAAAAAGCCCTGGGTTTTGACAACAAAGAAGGTAAACGGAATAAGATGCAAAAGGTGGGTGTGGCTGGATGACCACACTTCTGGTAACATGGGGTGTGTGGCCTAATATGCTAATGAGCTGTGCTGTCAGGAGTGTGGCCTAATATGCTAATGAGTTTCTACTGTTGGGTGTGGCCTATTATGTTAATGAGTTTCTGCCTGGGCTTTTTCTACCAAAAAAGCCCTGACAACAATTAACAACTTACGGTGAAGAGCCCTGACCCGCTGGACCCTCAACTACTGCCCGAGCCAATCCCCCCCTTACGATCTATTATGATTTATCACATCTGTAGTACCCCTCATGACATCTGAGCAGATCAATGTGGTTGATGTTAAAGAGCTAGCACATTGTCATTAGATCCGATTTTAATAACGGTATTTTAATATTGTTATATTTTAATTATTGATGTTTCGTTTATATGTATTGTTGGAATTTTATCTGCTCGCAAGCCGCCCTGAGCTGGCCGGAAGGGCAGGATAAGAATATGAATAAGTAATAAAATAATAATGATTAAAATGTAAATGAGTAAAGGGGCTCAGAGTGGTCCACGTGGGTCTCCCCACCCCCGTTTATCCCCACAACCACCTGTGAGGTAGCGTAGACTCTCCCAAAGTCACCAAATAAGCTGCGTGGCAGAATGGGGATTTGAACTCGAGTCTCCCTGATCCTAGCCCATCACCCTAACCTGGGGTTCCAGGCACCACGGCACCCACTGACACCTTTACCGCTGCCCGCCAAGTGTTTTTAAGAAGTAGGTGGGGCTCATGCCCAGCAAGGCTTTCTTTTGACTATAGAAGAGGAGGAGTAGCAGCTTGGATTTATACCCCGTCCTTCACTACCCAAAGGAGTCTCAGAACAGTTTACAATCTCCTTTCCCTCCCCCTCCCCACAACAGAAACCCTGGGAGGCAGGTGGGCCTGAGAGAGCTCTTTGAGGACTGCCCCGGAGAGAACAGCTCTGAGAGAACTTGTGACTGACCTAAGGTCACCCAGCTGTCTGCAAGTGGAGGAGTGGAGGAATCGAACCCGGCTCTCCCAGATTAGAGGCCGCACACTTTAACCACCACACCAAACTGGCTCTCAAGATCTGACTGTCTGTGTAGACTTAAATGTTGCTTTTTTCAGCAGCTGCCACCACAGCACAAGGATCTACAACGGGTGACTGAAATCCAGCGGTGGCAGTCATTTCAATGGACGCTTCTGCCTCCTACGACAGCCGTTTTGTTGTCGTACCCGACATGCCGTGCCAGGATTCCAAATACGCCTGCAGTCTCCAAAGGTTGGGGGGCCCTTGCTCTGACCATGACACCACCCTGGCTGCAGTCCACAGGGCTTCACACTGGCTATTCCAGGCAAAAACAAGTTAAATCAAAGCGGATTCAGAGGACACTCCTTCCTGGAATGGCCACCGCTTATCACAGAAACAGAGAGGCCTTGAGAATTATTACAGGAATTTCCTTTCCAGTTTGGTGTAGTGCCTAGGAGCGCAGACTCTAGCCTGGGAGAACCAGGTTTGATTCCCCACTCCTCCACATGCAGCTGCTGGCGTGACCTTGGGTCAGTCACAAGTTCCCTCAGAGCTGTCCTCTCAGGAGCAGTCCTCGAAAGAGCTCTCTCAGCCCCACCTCCCTCATAGGATGTCTGTCGTGGGGAGGGGAAGGGAAAGGAGATCGTAAACCGCTCTGAGACTCCTCCGGGTAGTGAAGGGTGGGGTATAAATCCAATCTCTTCTTCTTCTTACCCGCATCCTATCTACGAATTCAAGCAACGCTTCGCTCTTTGATCACATCTTTGCGCTCATAAAATTTGCAGTGGCCTCTGGTTTCCAGAGAGCCAAATTAGAACAAACAAACCTGATGATTACTTGCCTTGGGTCCCAGGTGCCTGGCAGACAGACAGGGTTATAAATGTTTTAAAGAAATAAACGGAAAGCTGCTGGGAATAGAGGCTCTCCTGACAAGCGGATGCAGACAACCGCCCATTGCCCACCACTTGCTTCCTCCTCAGTCGCATATCAATAAAACGGGGGCAAAGCTCAAGACATTTTCACAAGAGTTGGCTAGATTTAAAGTCCTGCGTCACAGAAGGTTGTGCTCCTGAAGAGTGCAGGGGGTTGGACTAGATGACCTGCAAGGTCCCTTCCAACTCTAACATTCTATGATTCTATGAAGGCCCCCGGAAAACAGCAACTTCAATATTCAAAATGATTGTTGATATACGTTTAAACACTTTGTCTTTTTTTTCTGTTTTAGGCAAAATTTAATAAGATTCTTGCGGGCCTACGTCACCTTGAAGTGACTTAGGCACGTTGGTGATGGGGGGGGGGGGGGCACTCTGGTTTTTGGGCAAAACTCTATGGCTTGAGTCTGATTTTCTTTGACCTTAGAAGTTTGGGTTTTTTCCCCTTCTGATTTTAAAAGAAACGAAAACATTTTTAAATTAAAATTATTGTACGGCATTGTGTGTAGTATAGCCAGGAGAGCCGAAGATTGTCTGGCAGCCAGAAGTGCTTTTAGCATTATGCACCACTAGGTGGCGAGCTAGATATGTTTTCAAGGCAAGAGACGTTTCAGAGGTGGTTTGCCTGCCTCTGTACCACGTCCCTGGTATTCCTTGGAGGTTGCCCATCCAAATACTAGCCAGGGCGGACCCTGCTTAGCTTCCCAGATCTGAGAGTGGAACTGTGCCTTATGGGGAAGTTGGCCCTGGATTTCTGAGAGAACGGTGACTGACCCAAGGTCAACCAGCAGGCTTCACATGGAGGAGTAGGGAATTAAACCCAGTTCTGAAGAAGAAGAAGAAGAAGAAGAAGAAGAAGAAGAAGAAGAAGAAGAAGAAGAGAAGAAGAAGAGGAGGAAGAAGAGGAGGAAGAAGAAGAGGAGGAGGAGGAGGAGGAGGAGGAGGAGGTTGGATTTATATCCCGCTCTTCAGAGTGGCTTACAATCTCCTTCCCCTCCCCACCACAGACACCCTGTGAGGTAGGTGGGTATCAAGTTCCCCAGATAGTCAGTCAAACACCAGGCTTCATAAGAAGATAGCGTTTATTGCAGCTAACTACAGAGTTACATGAACGAAGCTTTTGTCAGTGATAACTAGCATTAGTTGCTCAGGCATAATTACAGCCCGTTTGAATTGCTCCCCCCTCCAACTCCAAGCCAATGGTTACATTCCCCGCGCACTGTCAAGAAAGAAAAACAAAAACCGTTCACCTGAAGATCCACGGCGGCAAGAGCCTGGGACACAAGGTCAAACGGACTGACAAGACCCAGTATAGACATAGTAACTCAGGGTGCCTGGAGCCTCCGGCTCCTCCCACATTCCAGGCAGTGAAAGAATGGCTCTTCCCCCCCCCATCCTCAGCAACGGCAGGGCTACCTGACAGTGGGGCTGAGAGAGCTCTCTTGAGAACTGCTGCTGAGAGAACAGCTCTGAGGGAACTTGTGACTGACCCAAGGTCACGCCAGCAGCTGCATGTGGAGGAGTGGGGAATCAAACCCGGCTCTCCCAGATTAAAGTCCATGCTCCTAATCATTACACCAAACTGGAGAGAGAGAGAGAGAGAGAGAGAGAGAGAGAGAGAGAGAGAAGCTGCGCAAGATGTTACCTGTGGTCCCAGAGGTGAAGATGTACAGGCAGGTGTCCGAGAGGTCTCTGGGGGTGGAGAGATCGTCGGGCACGGGCTCATCGGAAGCCTTCTCCACCAGGTCATCGAGGCTGGTCACCCCGGGAGGGTAGGGCCCCTTCCCCAGCACCCAGACCGTGATGCCCATTTCCTCCAAGTCGGGGAGGATGGGTTCCACAGCCTCAAAAAGATCTGCAGAGACAGAGAGCAGAGCCGGTCAGTGGCGGGGCTCGTTTTGGACCTTGCAGACAGAACCCAGAGAAGTCACTTCTCTGTGACTCTATGATCCTTTTAACTGGAGATGCCGGGGATTGAACCTGGGGTCTTCTCCATACCAAGCAGATGCTCTGCCACTGAGCCACCACCCCAGTCTACCGTGAAAGCCCTGAGAACTTCACTGCTGGATCAGAACATCTAACCCAGCCTCCTATTACCAACAGTAGTGCCTCTTACCAACAGTGGAAACTCACGATTAGGGTACAAAGGAGGCAGCCGTACCCTTCTGCCTGTGCCCAACCCCTGGCATCCAGAGGTATGCTGACACCCCAGGTCTACTTCTCGCCAGCTAATTGCAAAAATAACCACTGGTGGACCTCCTAGTGTTTTCGGCCACCAAGTGACACAGAGTGTTGGACTGGATGGGCCACTGGGCCTGATCCAACATTGCCTTCCCGGATGTTCTTGTTTTCCGGGTGCCAAACTGTTTCTCTCCAGATGCCAGCCAAGCAGTTGGCGGGGTGACCACAAACTCATCACCTCTGGCCACAAAACCTTTTAGCTACGAGTGCGATCCATGCCAGTTCTCCCCTCCCCCCGAGGTAGGATTCCAGTAGCTGTCAGCCACCATCAGCCATCCGAAGACACATCCTTGGCTCCCCTCTAAAAGGTCGCTTTTCTCCATTTGCACGACCGTAAAAATACTTGGGAGCTGCGGTGGCTCAAGTGGTTAAGACGCTGAACGGCAGGCTGTGGAAGGTCAGTAGTTCAGCAGTTCAAGACCCGTGAGTGCCGCATGACGGGGTGAGCTCCCGTCTCTAGTTCCAGCTCCTGCCAACCTAGCCATTCGAAAGCAAGAAATTGCAAGTAGATAAATAGGTACCACTTCAGTGGGGAGGTAACAGCGTTCCGTGCGCCTCGGTGTTTAGTCATGCTGGCCACATGACCACGGAAACGTCTTCGGACAGCGCTGGCTCTTCGGCTTTGAAACGGAGATGAGCACCGCAACCCTAGAGTCAGATTCGACTGGCTTTCGAGCAAGAGAACCTTTACCTTTACCTTTAAAAATACTTATTCCTGTTTTCTCTGGCAACCGGGCTTCCTGGGCGAAGACGGAGAGAAGTCGATCTGTGCTGCCTCCCCCCCCCCACCTTGAAGTGTCCACCTCTCAGCTTTCCTTTCTGCGCCCTTGACCTGAAGCCCTTTGTTCGGAATGGGGCAGAGCGTCCTTGCTTATGTGGAGGTGGGTGGCTAGGGCTGCCAAGTTGCCAACCTCCAGGTGGGACCTGGAGATCTGGAATTACAGGTGATCTTCAAAGGACAGAGATCAGTTCCCCTGGAGAAAACTGATGCCTTGGAAGGTAGATTCTATGCCATTGCACCCAGGGAGCCAGCGTGACGTAGTGGTTAGGCATAGTGGACTCTGATTTGATTCCCGCACTTTTCCACATGAAGCCTGCTGGGTGATCTTGGGCTAGTCCTGGTTCTGTCAGAGCTTTCTCAGCCCCACCTGCCTCACAGGGTGCCTACTGAGGGGAGAGGAAGGGAATGAGATTGTAAGTCACTCTGAAACTCCTTAAGATAAAGAAAAGCAGAGTATAAAACCTAATCTTCTTCCGTTGAGGTCCTCCTCTCCCTAAAACCCACCCTCCCCAAGCTCCGCCCCCCCAAAATCTCCAGGAATTTCCCAAGACAGAGCTGGGAACCCTAGATGCTTGCTCCAATGTGGATGAAGAAGAGAAGAGACTGGATTTATACCCCGCTCTTCACTACCCGAAGGAGTCTCAGAGCGGCTTACAAACTCCTTCCCCTTCCCCTTCCCCTCCCCTCCCCACAACAGACACCCTGTGAGGTAGGCGGGGCTGAGAGAGCTCTTTCAAGGACTGCCCTTGAGAGAACTCCTCTGAGAGAACTTGTGACTGACCCAGGGTCACACCAGCAGCTGCATGTGGAGGACTGGGGAATCAAACCCGGTCCTCCCAGATTCGAGTCCGCGCTCCTAACCACTACACCAAACCGGCTGATCTCTGCCGTCCTTTAACCAAAAATCCAATTGACTTGGTGGGCACTCAAGGGACAGCAAACTACCTAGAAAATATGGTCACTTTTTACTGTATTAATGATCAAGTTGTATGGTATGGTTCTTCACCATTCAAAGTAATATCGTTTTGTTACATTACTGTTTTCAATATGTCTACTTGAAATCGATAGTTAATTATTAAAGTCTTATATTTTATTAATAATTTTTTTTAAAAAAAATTAAAAACCCACAGTGGACATCCGGGCACATGTTAATGGCCACAGTGCTTTCTAGCTCATTAGCTAAAGCTGCTGACTAATTCTGGGGCTAGATTTCAAGTTGGGGGCATCAACCAGCATTTTCAAAGTGCCTGCCTACATAAGGGGGGAAGGCTTGCTTTGTTCCACAAATAGAGAAATGTCTAGGAATGTTTTTGGCATCGTTGACAGAGGGTGTGATAACACTCGTTCCTCAGAATATCACCTGGAGCCGATTTTGCCCAGGGCTAAAAGGGGCAAAACATACGGACTGCACCATCAAACAGCAAAAGGCGCCAAGGCACTAAGCAGGCCAGATTTTGCCGCGTCAGACACAGAAGAAAAGGAGGAGGAGGAGGAGGAAATTGGATTTATACCCCGCCCTTCACTACCTGAAGGAGTCTCAGAGCGGCTTACAATCTCCTCCCCTTCCCCTCCCCACAACAGGCACCCTATGAGGTAGGTGGGGCAGAGAGAGCTCTTTCGAGGACTGCCCTTGAGAGAACAGCTCGGAAAGAACTTGTGACTGACCCAAGGTCACACCAGCAGCTGCATGTGGGGGAATCAAACCCACTTCTCCCAGATTAGAGTCCGTGCTCTTAACCACTAGTCCAAACTGGTAGACAGATCAAGAACAATGGACTAGACGGCCCCGTTCAATGACACAAAATCTGGATGTTCTCATATGCATGAATCATGCACATCTGACGGCGTCCGGAGCACACCTGGTGTCATTTAAACAGAGGCGTTTTCTGCAACAGAAATCTGGCGCAGAACCAGCCTGCTAAGACCTGCTGCTGCTTGAAGAGATGTACATTTCTTGGCAATTTTGCAGCAACAAGAAAAACCACCACCCCGAAAACGAAACAGAAATGGGAGGGGGTAGGAATGCAAATACTTGTTTCTCTAGCCGACCCAAACCCATTTGACTGTAGAAAAGGGCAGGTGTCCAGCAGCACCTGAAAGACTAACCAAATTCGTGGCAGGGGAGGAGCTTTCAGAGTCACGCCACAAATTTCGTTAAGTCTTGAAGGTGCTGCTGGACTCTGGCTCTTTTCGACTGCTACAGGCAGACTGACCTGACTGCCCGTCTTGACCTATCTGAAGAAGTGAGCGGTGACTCCCGAAAGCTGACGCCCTGCCACAAATTTGGTTAGTCTTTAAGGTCTGCCAGACTCTGGCTCTTCTCAACCGCTACAGACAGACAAACCCGGGCACCCATCCTGATCTATCCCCATTTTACTGCTTTCAGAAAATGTGTCTGTCAAAACTTAGTGTATAAAGTTGCACTATTTGACATATTTACGACATTTTAAAGGTCATGCTCAAAATCCTACAAGCTAGGCTCCAACAGTTCGTGGATAGAGAACTGCCAGAAGTACAAGCTGGGTTTCGAAGAGGTAGAGGAACTAGAGATCAAATTGCCAACATTCGCTGGATTATGGAGAAAGCAAGAGAGTACCAGAAAAACATCTACTTCTGCTTCATTGACTATGCTAAAGCCTTTGATTGTGTGGATCACAATAAATTATGGCAGGTTCTTAAAGAGATGGGAGTACCAGACCACCTCACCTGTCTACTGAGAAACCTGTATAAGGGTCAAGAAGCAACAGTTAGAACCAGATATGGAACAACTGATTGGTTTAGCATAGGGAAAGGAGTACGGCAAGGATGTATATTGTCACCTTGCTTATTTAATTTATATGCAGAGTACATCATGCAAAATGCTGGCCTGGATGAATCACAAGCTGGAGTTAAGATTGCTGGGGAAAAGATCAATAACCTCAGATATGCAGACGATACCACTCTGATGGCAGAAAGTGAAGAGGACCTCAAGAGTCTCTTGCTCCGAGGGAAAGAGGAGAGCGCAAAAGTGGGCTTGAAGCTCAACATAAAAAAAACTAAGATCATGGCATCTGGCCCCATCACTCCTTGGCAAATAGAAGGGGAAGTCGTAGAAGTAGTGACAGACTTCACGTTCCTAGGATCCCAGATCACTGCAGATGGTGACTGCAGCCATGAAATTAAAAGACGCCTGCTCCTTGGGAGGAAAGCGATGGCAAACCTAAACAGCATGATAAAAAGCAGAGACATCACCTTGCCAACAAAAGTCCGCATGGTCAAAGCAATGGTATTCCCCGTAGTAATGTATGGCTGCGAGAGTTGGACTATAAGGAAGGCCGAGCGCCGAAGAATAGATTCTTTTGAACTATGGTGCTGGAGAAGACTCTTGAGAGTCCCTTGGACGGCAAGGAGATCAAATCAGTCAATCCTAAAAGAAATCAACCCTGACTGTTCCCTGGAAGGCCAGATCCTGAAGCTGAAGCTCAAATACTTTGGCCACCCAATGAGAAGGGAGCACTCACTGGAGAAGACCCTGATGCTGGGAAAGATTGAAGGTCAAAGAAGAAGGGGACGGCAAAGGATGAGATGGTTAGACAGTGTCATCGATGCAACGAACATGAAACTGAGCAAACTTCAGTGGACAGCGGAAGACAGGAGGGCCTGGCGTAATCTGGTCCATGGGGTCGCGAAGAGTCGGACTCGACTGTGCGACTGAACAACAACAAAGTACCAGTGCCTTAGTTCTGCTCAGAGCAAAAATATCCAGTGATTACAAGAGAGCCGCAAACTGCTCTTCCTGAGCGCAAAGAATGCAGGGGTTTTTGCCACCTGAGAAGGGGGGGGGGGAGAACAAAAATAGAAACTTTGGGTTGGATCCCATGATAGTTCCGCTCCACTAACATCGGCGCCTCCCTCTGCTGCAGGGCCTTTGCACCGGGGAAAGGCACTGCTGTTCCTGGATCGGATCCATGGGACCCATAAATATCACAGTGAGCAAAAGAAGGTTTCTCCTTCGGTCTTTGAAACCGTCTTCGTATAAGATACAGGACTGAGGAAGATCAGCAGATTTGGACACGGACGCAAACTCTGCAAATGCCGATCTCTTCAGCAGTGCTGGTCACAGTCAAAGAAGAAACGCGTACTTGAAAGTATATGAATTCCAGAGAGGCAGCCGTGTTCTTCTGCAGCAGCAAAACAAAACTGGAGTCGCAGGGCACCTTACGTACTAATAAGATCCATTCCAGAAGAAGCTTTAGTGAGGCGGAACTCAAAATATCGTGGGTAGGTTGAGAGCCAGCGTGGTGTAGTGGGCAGTGAACTAGGTACTTGGGAGACCTGAGTTCGATTCCCAATCAGGCATGAAGTACAGCCATGAAGTACAGCGTGATGTAGTGGGCAGTAACAAGCTAGGTACTTGGGAGACCTGAGTTTGAATCCCAATCAGGCATGAAGTACAGCCATGAAGTACAGTGTGATGTAGTGGGCAGTGGTGAACTAGGTACTTGGGAGACCTGAGTTCGAATCCCAATCAGCCATGAAGTACAGCCATGAAGTACAGTGTGATGTAGTGGGCAGTGGCGAACTAGGTACTTGGGAGACCTGAGTTCGAATCCCAATCAGGCATGAAGTACAGCCATGAAGTACAGTGTGATGTAGTGGGCCGTGGTGAACTAGGTACTTGGGAGACCTGAGTTTGAATCCCAATCAGGCATGAAGTACAGCCATGAAGTACAGTGTGATGTAGTGGGCAGTGGTGAACTAGGTACTTGGGAGACCTGAGTTCGAATCCCAATCAGCCATGAAGTACAGCCATGAAGTACAGTGTGATGTAGTGGGCAGTGGCAAACTAGGTACTTGGGAGACCTGAGTTCGAATCCCAATCAGGCATGAAATACAGCCATGAAGTACAGTGTGATGTAGTGGGCAGTGGTGAACTAGGTACTTGGGAGACCTGAGTTTGAATCCCAATCAGGCATGAAGTACAGCCATGAAGTACAGTGTGATGTAGTGGGCAATGGCAAGCTAGGTACTTGGGAGACCTGAGTTCGAATCCCAATCAGGCATGAAGTACAGCCATGAAGTACAGTGTGATGTGGTGGGCAGTGGTGAACTAGGTACTTGGGAGACCTGAGTTCGAATCCCAATCAGCCATGAAGTACAGCCATGATGTACAGGATGGTGTAGTGGGCAGTAACAAGCTAGGTACTTGGGAAACCTGAGTTCGAATCCCAATCAGCCAAGAAGCATAACGAGCGGCCCTGGGACCACACACGCTCTCTGAACCTAATTACCTCGTAGGGTTGTTGTGAGAATAAAAAGGGAGAAGGAGAGATCATCCCGAGCTCTTTGGAGAAAGGGTAATTCCTGGTTAGTATTTGGATGGGAGACTACCAAGGAATACCAGGGTTGCTACGCAGAGGCAGGCAATGGCAGACCACCTCCGAACATCTCTGGCCTTGAAAACCCTCTGGGGTCATCATAAATCCGCTGCAACTTGATAGTACTTCCCACCAACACCAACGTTGTATTGCACAATTCTTAGGAAGTATTTCAAGCAAAGTCTTGTCCTTAAAAGCACTCCACTCAGACTATACAAGAAAATATTTTGTTGGATTCCGCCCCCGCAACATTTCCAAAACAACCAATTTTTTTCCCACTGAAAAACTTGGGGGAAAGTCCTTGGGGAAATAACAGTGTTGTTCCAAACTTTTCTAGGCATTTATATCTCTGTCCTCAATGTCAGGATCCTGAGTTCCTAGGAAAAGGAGCGTCCTATTAAACCAGATGAAGGCTGCATGGACCCGAAATCCTTGTCGCTTGGAATCCTATTGTCAGAGTCCTTAACTTAGTCAGCAAAATACCAGGCCTTGTTCAGTGAAGCAAGAATAGTATTTATTTTAAAGCTGCAATAGTAGGTTACTGTAACAGGAACATTGTTAAGAATAACTTGGTTACATGAAGCAAGCAGTTATACCATAAGGGGGGAGAATGGGGACCCCCCCCTCCACCAATAGAAGCATAGTGCGCACGCGGGAACTGGAGACAAAGATAATTAATGTAGTTCCCGCCGCCCCCATTTTCCCAGCCTGGCTGTTGCTTTGGAAAGCGATAGCAAGCTAACAGCCTGTCTCCTCCAAGGTCAGTGTGTTAAGTCTTGGTAAGATACGGCCTGCATGGCCAGGCAGTCGAGGCAGCTCCCCGCATTCCATTCTAACACTCCAGGTGCATAAATCAACACCCCACGGTCCCATCCACCCTCCCTTCACAACACAAAAGCCCATCTGCCCTCCCTTCACAACACAAAGCCCATCCGCCCTCCCTTCTCCATCCATCATGGCAGGGCTACCTGACACCTATCCAAGGCAAGAGCGGCACAGATGAGGCCATTTCCGTAACTGTGTCGACTTTTGTCCAGTGTTCCCTCAAAGCTGAGCTTGCGTGAGCTAGCTCACAGTTTTTTTAGCCTCCAGCTCAGAGATTTTTGTCTCAGCTCAGGAAGGACGGCTCCAGAGCAAACAAATTTATGCAGTAGCCAAATCGCCCGCTCACAACCAAAGTTCCCTCTAAGCTGTGGAGTCTTGGGAGCAAAAATTCTACTTTGTGAGCTACTGGTGTTAAAGTTGTGAGTGAGGGATTTGGCTACAGCATAAACTAGTTTGCTCTGGAGCCCTCCTTCCTGAGCTAAGACAAAATGTGGGAGCTGGAGGCTAAAAAACTGTGAGCTAGCTCACGCTAACTCAGCTTAGAGGGAACACTGCTCACAACTTGAATGCCAGTGGCTCCCAAAGTAGAATTTTTGCTCACAGGACTCCACAGCTTAGAGGGAGCATTGCTTTCAACTGTAAAAAGCTGCTGCGTTACACAGAACTCTTCCACAGGCAGCCAGAATTCTGTGTTACATGGAAGCTGATTTTTTTTTTATAGTGGACAGTTGTAGTTTTAATTCAAGAAGGACTCTGAAGAAGCGAGACAGAAATATCATAAATAAATACCTATACTAGGTCAAAATCATCCAGGTTTTTGGCCTGAACTATCTCATGTCTGGGAGACCACAGGGAAGAAACAGAACACGCGTGGCTCTGCCTAACCTCTGGTGGTGGTGGAGAGTGCCGTAAAATCATAGCCAATTTATGGCCACCCTGTCCAGTTTTCAAGGCATGCGACATTCAGAGGTGGTTTGCCATTGTCTGCGTCAAGAGCATTAAGCCGTTTACATTTTGTGTTCCAATGTGATTCAGACTTCTTGACACTATTGGTCTCCATCTCTGCTCCTATTATGGTCCTTGCACCTTGGTCACTGTACCTTTGAATTTTACTGTTTTGGGAAGAAGATATCTGTACCTCTTGACAAAGATTTTGTTCCCAAATGGCTCATATCACTGGCCGCATTGGCGCTGAGCGAAGAGGTAAACAACTTCAGCGGCATTTCTCTCGCCTTCACTGTGCCTTCTTAAAGTTTAGAAAAGAGAATCATGACTCCCACCATGTCATCTTTCCCGCTGTACAACCAAGAAGTGTGTGGGGGAGACTAACAATAATGGCACACCGATCTTGATCTCCTTACATCCTGCCTCTGTTGGCATAAGGTAGATCAGTGACTTGGTATACTGATCCTGACCTTTGCTAATCTTGTCCATGCAGGGCTCGGCGCCAGGAGTAGCTCATTACCACTGTTAATTATGCTGTGCAAACATTCCAGGCATTCTGCTTGGGCATCTGGTTTCCCTTTGTGTGGTGTAAGCGACCGCCTCATCTTACGCTGGGAGCTGAGTGTATAAAATCGCCCGCTGCCTCAGGGCAGACCGGTGCTTCCTCCTTCAAAGGCTGTGTCTCGTGTGAGTCCTTCAGAAGTGGAGTGCCGGAACTAGTGCCGGAACTCATCAACCTCTAGTACTGTCCCTAGGGACTATTTTAACTAAATTCTAAGTGGAAATTAGGCAGAGGGTTGCTTTGAGCAGCCTTTTGTTTTCCAAAATGGCAAACAAAAAAAGCACTACTGATGTGCAATCAAGTGTGGGCCTAATATGTGCACTTGAGCGTTGATGAACTATCATTTAGTGCATGGATTATCATGAGCATAGCTGCGCATGCGCATAATGGCGGTCGCCAAAAAAAAAAGAGAGGAAAAGACCAAATCGCACTCATGGCGAGATGGCTGTCCAGATAGGAGAAATCGCGGAATCGCAGCCGAAACACCTGGAAAGTACTCGCTTTTGCCGGTGCAGGAAAACACGGTAGAGAAGCGGGAGTATTGCAGGAGTGAGCCTGCTTTGGCCTGTGAGGCGGGTCAGCCCGTCTGATCAGCAATTTTAAAAGCAGGAGGGAACAGCGGTGAAACCCGATCAAAACGACCTTGTGACCACGGCCTGAGGCGGCTCACGTGTCACCGTCACTGCTGTTTCCTTTAAAACTCACGGCCATTGGACAGTATTCTATTCAGTCACAGTGTCTTTGTCAGCTTTAAACTCTACAGAGTTTGTAGTTCATATTGTGTTAAACAGACCTGCAACCTCTTGCGGGATCTTTGTAATGCTTAAGAATTATTCATGATCAATGCGCCCTCTTAAGCTGTGGAGTCTTGTGAGCAAAAATTCTACTTTGTGAGCTGCTGGCATTAAAGTTGCGAGCGAGCGATTTGGCTGCTGCATAAATAAGTTTGCTCTGGAGCCCTCCTTCCGGAACTAGGACAAAAACCTGTGAGCCGTAGGCTAAAAAACTGTGAGCTAGCTCACACTAACTCAGCTTAGAGGGAACACTGGTTATGATCCTTTATTTCTATTAGACTGTAGTTTCATGTATTGGTGACTATTGATTTTTTTTCCGTCTCTGGGGAGTAATTCTTGTATTTTGTCCGCGACTCCTCCTCGTTCCTGTTTGTTTAGCCAGCTTCCGAGATCCGGCAAGTTCGGGCTAGCCTGGCCTGTCCGGGTCACACCGCCTCGCCTCTACCCTATCACTAAATCAGCGGCTATCTCCTTTCCCAGAAAGAGTTTAAAGTCGCTTTTTGTTAGAATTATCTGGCCACGTTTGAGCTGCTGCAATCCCAGTTGCAGTGCCTGGGAGCGATCCCACATCTTGATCCATGGCTGCAGCAGAATGGTTCGTTCAGGGCCTCGGCCTACGGTAGGACCGTGTTCCCTCTAAGCTGAGTTAGTGTGAGCTAGCTCAGAGTTTTTCAGCCTCCAGCTCACAGATTTTTGTCTCGGCTCAGGAAGGGACGGCTCCAGAGCAAACTGATGTATGCAGCAGCCCAATCGCTCGCTCACAACTTGAATGCCAGTGGCTCACAAAGCAGGATTTTTGCTCACAAGACTCCGCAGCTTAGAGGGAGCATTGCTAGGAACATTTTAAAAAAAAATCCCCTCCAGAAAGAAGGGAAAAGCCACGATTCCTGTGCCTTCGACTTGGCAGCCTTCCTCCGATTTCGCGCTCGACGGCAACATCTGGTTTCATTTGCAAAAGATGCCACCGCAGTAGTAACGCCACAGATTAGGACTGAGTCAGCGACTGGAAAACGACTGCCTATTTCTCAATCTTTATCAAGTGTACACTTTGTTCACGTTATGGTGAACGCAGGGACATCCCTGCACGTACAACTGTCCATCTGCTTGTGAGAATGAGCCGACACAGGTTCACTTAACAAATGAATCTAGGGACCGGTACCTGGATAAACGTGGGGTCTCAACCACATGTTCGGCTTTTCCCGTGTTGAACGTCATGTGAGAATTACTCAACGCATGTATAAAGCACGTGGTTTCACAGGGTGGCCCCACTGGTCTGGGGCAGAACAGCTCAATTTGAGTCCAGTAACCCCTTAGAGTCCAGTAAGAATCGTAGCATCACAGAGTTGGAAGGGACAATACAGGCCATCTAGCCCAACCCCGCACTCAATGCAGCATCAGCCTAACAAGTTGTTGACAGAATCATAGATTTGGGGGACATAACTCTCTGATACAGGAGAAGGAGAAGAAGAGACTGGATTTATACCCCGCTCTTCACTCAGAGTCTCAGAACAGCTTACAAACTCCTTTCCCTTCCCCTCCCCACAACAGACACTCTGGGAGGAAGGTGAGGCTGGGAGAGCTCTGACAGAAACTGCTCTTTTTCAAGAACACCTCTCGTCTAGATCTCACAAGAAGGAGGAGGATTGGATTTATACCCGAACCTTCACTCCGGGTCTCAGAGCGGCTTACAAACTCCTTTCCCTTTCCCCTCCCCACAACAGACACCCTGTGAGGTAGGTGGGGCTGAGAGAGCTCTTTCAAGGACAGCTCTGACAGAAATATGACTTGCCCGAGGTCATCCAGCAGCTGCATGTGGAGGAGTGGGGAATCATACCTGGGTCTATCAGATTAGAGTCCACACACTTAACCCCTACACCAAACTGGCTGTCCAGAAGGGAGCTCTGACTCTCAAACGCGCATAACCCCCGAATCTTGCTGCTTTCTAAAGTGCTACTGGTCTTGAGCCGAGCTGCTATAAAGCAAATGTACACTGTGCGTGCCCTGACTTGGATGACCTAGGCAGGCTAGCTAGCCCGACCTCGTCTCAATCTCGGAAGCCAAGCAGGGTTGGCCCTGGTTTGTAGTTGGAGGGGAGATCCCCCAAAGAAGTCCCGGGTTGGTTGTTACACAGAGGCAGGCAAGGGTAAACCCACCTCTGTTAGTATCTTCCCTTGAAAACCCCACAGGGTCGCCGTAAGCCAGCTAGGACCTGATCTTTCGCCAGTAGCTCTGACTGGCATCCTCAGAGGTATAACACAGAAAGACGGAGTACTCTCTGTGTCAAGGTGAGAAGAAAAGTGGTAGGCAGGTAATTTATATCTACCTCGGAAGGTGGGGTAGGGCTGAGTCGTTATCTTGTAGGAGTTCCCCAGGCTATGAACATGCTAATGGAGGAGCTTTCCTGAGGAGGTTCTTTTGTCTATGGATTATTTCCTGTCCTGAAAAACAAAAGCACTACAGATAAGATTAGAAATTCAACAGCCAATCTACATACAAAAGAACCTCCTCAGGAAACAGGAATCCTCCTCAGGAAACAATCCATAGACAAAATCTCCTCAGGAAACAGGAAACCTCCTCAGGAAACAATCCATAGACAAAAGAACCTCCACAGGAAACCTCCTCAGGAAACAATCCATAGACAAAAGAACCTCCTCAGGAAACAGGAAACCTCCTCAGGAAACAATCCATAGACAAAAGAACCTCCACAGGAAATAGGAAACCTCCTCAGGAAACAATCCATAGACAAAAGAACCTCCTCAGGAATGCTCCTCCATTAGCATGTTCATAGCCTGGAGAATTCCTACAATATAATGACTCAGCCCCACCCCACCTTCCTGAGTAGATATAAATCACCTGCCTACCATTTTTCTGCTCACCTTGACACAGAGAGTACTCCTCCTTCCTGCATTATACCTCTGAGGATGCCAGTGACAGCTGCTGGCAAAACGTCAGGTCCTACAATGCCAAGACCACGGCCACACAACCCGGAAAATCTACAGCAGCTAATGAACTCTGGCCGTGAAAGCCTTCGACAACATATTAATATCACGGTTGTTTTTTGCTTACTTAAACCCCCCAGGTGGTACCTGGAGAACTTCCGTTCTCCGGGTGATGGAAATCAGTTCACCTGGAGGAAATGGCCAATTCGGAAGGAGGACTTTAAGGCATTGTACCCACTGAAGTCCCTCCCCTCACCAAACCCCGCCCTCCCCAGGCTCCACCCCCAAAACCTCTGGGCATTTTGCAACCCGGAGCTGTCGACCCTTGTTTAGGATGGCACTGGCAATCATTCCCCACTCCAGAAGCCTCGCCTAACGTTGTTAAAAGTTAACTTTTGTTCCGTGAGAACGGTGTCCCTGAAATGCATTTCGCCATCTGACCTGCCCAGTGGATTGGTGTTATCTTGGGTTCCCCGCCCCCCACCAATAAACACTCTAACAACATCCAGCCACATACAAGGGGTCAACCGGCCAGATCTTTTACATAAGAACATAAGAGAAGCCAATGTTGGATCAGGCCAATGGCCTATCCAGTCCAACACTCTGACACACAGCGGCCAAAAATACCAGGTGCCATCAGGAGGTCCAGCAGTGGGGCCAGGACACTAGAAGCCCTCCCACTGCTGCCCCTCCCAAGCACCAAGAATACAGAGCCTCACTTGCCCCAGACCGAGATTCCCTACCTATACCTTGTGGCTAATAGCCACCGATGGACCTCTGCTCCACATGCTTATCTAATTCCCTCTTGAAGCCATCCATGCTTGTAGCGGCCACCACCTCCAACAAGGGCTGGACTAGATGACCCCAGAGATCCCTTCCAACTCTATGATTCTCTGATTCTGTGAGAGCCGCTGCAGAATCAGAGAACAGTACTACTGACCCTGATGGACCAATGTACCGACTCATCCCAAAGTCCACGCTTGTAGCTGCCACCACCTCCTGTGGCAGGGAATTCCATGTGTTAAACACTCTTTGGGTGAAGAAGGACTTCCCTTTTATCTGTTCTAACTCGACTGCTCAGCAATTTCATGGAGTGCCCACGAGTTCATTGTATTGTGAGAAAGGGAGGGAAAGTACCTCTTTCTCCACCTGCTCTGTCCCATGCATAATCTTGTAAACCTCGATCATGTCACCCCTCAGCCGTCGTTTCTCCAAGCTAAAGAGCCCCAAGCACTTTAGCCTTTCTTCATAGGGAAAGTGTTCCAACTTTTCTATCCAGTTAAAGACCCAAGTCAGCCACAGGGGGAAAAAAGCACCTTCCTAAGCACCTCAAATGCAGCACTTCCTCCCCCCCCAGTCATTTCATAGACTCACAGACTTGGAAGGTGCCACAGAGACCATCTAGTCCAGGCCCGTAGCCAGGGTTTTTAAAGTCGGGGGGGGGGGATTTAAATTTCTTAGGGGGCACTGGCTATTTGAATTAAAGGAATACCCAGCCCCTTCTCCAAACCTGCCGCTGCTCGGGTGCCCTGGGCTGGGTGGGAAGTTTTCCGGGGGGGGGGCGCTGGCTTGTAAGTCAGGGGGTCTAGCCCCGATTTGCCCCACTGTAGCCACCGGCCTGATCTAGCCCAGGGCCCCCCCCCACTGGATCCTGTGGCCTGCCAAAAAGACAAATCAGTGGGTTCCGGATCCAAACTATCCCGAACTCTCCCTAGAAATTAAGATGACTAAACTGAGGCTATCATACGCTGGTCAGATTATGAGAAGACAAGAGTCACTGGAAAAGGCAATACTACTAGGGAAAGTTGGAGGCGGCAGGAAAAGAGGAAGGCCCAACATGAGAAGAAGAACAGAAGAAGAGGAGATTGGATTTATACCCTGCCCTTCACCTGGAGTCTCAGAGAAAGTCTCCTTTCCCTTCCCCTCCCCACAGCAGAAACCCCGTGAGGTCAGTGGGGCTGAGAGAGCTCTTTCGAGGACTGCTCTTGAGAGAACAGCTCTGAGAGAACTTTTGACTGACCCAAGGTCACACCAGCAGGTGCACGTGGAGGAGTGGGGAAATCAAACCCGGTTCTCCCAGATTAGAGCCTGCACACTTAACTACTAAACCAAACTGGCTCTCCACGAGACAGATGGACATCCGGATGTCTGGGAGGTCCCAGATTCACAGGGTCACCAAAAGTCGGAAGCAGCTTGAGGAGACTTCAGCACATATATGCAAGAGAACCCCCCATGTCCAGCCAAAGCATCCTCTGTTTCAATTCACAAGGAAGGTCACGCCATCCGACAGGAGTCTGCAGCCCACTCCTACGCCTATTCGGTCAGAGATCGGCTCCACCGCTGTGCACAGGATCGTAGCCTGGCAAGTCTACGGCACCCAAAGCAGGAATAGAAGCCCACGGCACCTGGAAACTAGCCCACTGCTGGAGGCAGTGGCTGGAGCTAAGGATGCTAGCCTCCCCCACCCATCAGCAGCAGGGGATTGGGGGCTGTGGCTCAGTGGTAGAGGCTCTGCTCAGCACACAGAAGGTCCCAGGTTCAATCCCCACCATCTCCACTTAAAAAGACCAGGCAGTAGGTGACGCAAAAGACCTCCACCTGAGACTTTGGAGAGCCACTGACACCCTGAGCAGGGATCCTGGTTCAGGGGAAGAGCATGTGCTTGGCACCCAGAAGGTTCCAGGTTCAGTCCCCGGTGTCTCCAGTTAAAGGGGCCCGGTAGCAGGTGAGGGGACAGACCCTCAGCCTGAGACCCCGGAGAACAGCTGCCAGTCTGAGTCGACAATCCTGACAGCGATGGACCAAGGCCCCGATTCAATACAAGGCAGCTTCATGTGATTTGGGGCTCGAGGGGGACAGGGAACTTAGTGGGGATCAATGGTGAAGTCCACCCTCCCCGGCATGCATTTTCTCCAGGGGATCCCCAGGTCCCACCTGGAGGCTGGCATGGGCAACCGCCCCCCAATGGTCACTCAGGTGCCCCCCGGGCCCGCCCGCCCCCGCGGGAGCCGCAGACTCACCGTGCGCCGCCAGGAGCGCCCGGGCGCCGCAAGCGCGCAGGCAGTGGAGCAGAGCGCCTCGGCGGAGCGCGGTGCCCAGGAAAGCCGGCAGGACGCCCAGCTTGGCCAGGCCGATCCAGGCCCAGACGAAGGCGGGCTCGTTGCCCACCAGGAGCGCCACCGTCTGGCCGGGCACCAGGGGTCCGCCGGCGTCGCCCGGCCAGCCCCGCAGCGCGTTGGCCAGGCGGTTGCTCTCCCGCTCCGCCTGGCCGTAGGTGAAGCTGCGCTCCTCGTCGCGCAGGAAGACGCGCTCCGCCCGCCGGCGCGCCAGCCGCCCGAAGCGCTGCGCCAGGCTGCCGGGCTCCCGCAGCAGCTCCCGCCGGCCCCGCCAGGCGCGGAGCAGGAAGGCCAGCTCGGCCCACGCGTGCGGACACAGCCGGCGGTGCAGCAGCAGCAGCAGCAGCCCCAAGGCGGCCGCGCCCAGCGCCAGCGCCAGCAGCCCCCCGCCGGCCGACATCGCCGCCTCCCTCGCTCGCTCGCTCCTCGCTCGGCGCGCAGCAGGAAAGACGGCGCTGGCGGCGCCTGCCGGAGCTGGGCGGGGGCGGGCCCGGCGGGAAGGCCCCGCCGCCGGCCCCGCCTCTGCCCGCCGCAGGAGGAGGAGGAGGAGGAGGAGGGAGAGAAAGAGGAGGGGGCTCTCTCGGCCCCGCGCGTTCCGTGCGCCCACGGCGGCTGGAGAGGCGCTTGGCGCTGCCAAAGGGAACCAGGCCCGCCTGGGTGGAACGCTATCAAAACCCACCCAAGCCCCATTGGCCTCGGAAGCGCAAGACGGGTCGCCCAGGGAGTCTGTCCCCAGCAGCAGAAGAGAGAAAGAGTCGAGCAGCACCCTCAGGACTCACCAAATATATGTGGCAGATCCGGGTGGTCAGCCGTGTTGGTCTGAAGCGGTAGGAGCAAACTTATAGGAGGTTCAGACTTATAGACGGGCATCCCCCTTCCCTTCCAGTGAATGTGAAAAAGTGCACGCGAAAGCTCAGGCCTTGGATAAACCTTTGCTGGTCTTAAAGGTGCCGCCGGACTCTAACATTGCAATGTTCCCTCTAAGCTGTGAAGTCTCGTGAGCAAAAATTCTACCCTGTGAGCTGCTGGCATTAAAGTTGTGAGCCAGCGATTTGCCTGCTGCATAAATTAATTTGCTCCGGAGCCACCCTTCCTGACCTAAGACAAAAATGTGTGAGCTGGAGGCTGAAAAACTGAGCTAGCTCACACTAACTCAGCTTAGAGGGAACACTGGTGGCAGGGTAGGAGCTTTTGTGAGCCACCACTCACTTCTTCAGAAAAAGAGTAAGAGACCAGTAGCATCTTAAAAAGGTAAAGGTTCCCTTGCTCGAAAGCCAGTCGAATCCGACTCTAGGGTTGCGGTGCTCATCTCCGTTTCCAAGCCGAAGAGCCAGCGCTGTCCGAAGACGTTTCCACGGTCGCGTGGCCAGCATGACTGCAAAGCAACCCCGGCCTTCCTCGGTGGTCTCCCATCAGAGTGCTAACCGGGGCCTCTGCATGTGGAGGTTCCCCTCGGTCACCATGGCTAGGAACTGTTGTTGTTGTTCAGTCGCACGGCCGAGTCCGACTCTTCGCGACCCCATGGACCAGATCACGCCAGGCCCTCCTGTCTTCCGCTGTCCGCTGAAGTTTGCTCAATTTCATGTTCGTTGCATCGATGACACTGTCTAGCCATCTCATCCTTTGCCGTCCCCTTCTTCTTTGACCTTCAGTCTTTCCTAGCATCAGGGTCTTCTCCAGTGAACGCTCCCTTCTCATTTGGTGGCCAAAGTATTTGAGCTTCAGCTTCAGTATCCGGCCTTCCAGGGAACAGTCAGGGTTGATTTCCTTTAGGACTGACTGGTTCGACTGGCTTTCGAGCAAGGGAACGTTTACTTACAGAGTTTTGAATGGAGTTTTGTGGCACCTGAAAAGCTAGCAGACTAAGTATGGCATAGAGAAGAATAAGAAGAGACTGGATTTATACCCCGCCCTTCACTACCCGAAGCAGTCTCAGAGCGGCTTACCATCTCCTTCTCCTCCCCGCAACAGACACCCTGTGAGGTGGGTGGGGCTGAGAGAGCTCTCTTGAGAACTGCTCCTGTGAACTTGTGACTGACCCAAGGTCACACCAGCAGCTGCATGTGGAGGAGTGCGGAATCAAACCAGGTTCTCCCAGATTAGAGTCCGCTCTCTTAACCACTACACCAAATCCACAGATTTTGGTGGAGGAAAGAAGCGCTAGCATTGGCTGGCAGATAGCGTGCCTATCTGTGTAGGTATTTATGTGGGGAATAACAAAGACTGTGACCACACGCCATGAGATATGAGCCAGCCAGTCTGTGGCATTTTCATGGAAAGGTCAAGCACATACTGGATATGCAGAAAGCCTTGCGACATCTGCATCGATTAGAGATAAGAAGATCGCCCTCAGTTTGTGTGTGTGTCCGTGTGTCACAGCCGATTTATAGCAACCCCGTCGGGTTTCAAGGCAACAGACGTTCAGGGATGGTTTGCCATTGACTGTCTCTGTGTCGCCTCGGGTCGCTGGCCTCCAGGTGGGACTCGGAGGTCTCTCGGAACCACAGTGACGGAGATCAGGTCCCCCGGAGAAAACGGCTGCCGTCAGGCTCCTGGGTGCCTTAAGCACTGACCAATCTTGTCCTCCTTTCCACACTGACCCAGTCCATTTTAGTTGTTGACCTGCCTGACCAGATACACAATGCAGGTTGCAGCAGTACAAAAATTTATTCATGTGATACCACAATATGCGCACCCACTCGGCTGAACACGCTTCGTTTTTGACGTCTCCACGGGGCTGAAATTAAAAAGGGGCAGAGAGGGCCATTGAAATGACAGTCGTGACGACCGCATTTGGCTCCGTCGTTTTACTTTTAAACACATGCAGTTTGCTTTTAAACGTAGCCGATGACACTGCACCTCGCCCACAAAAAATAGGAGATAACCCCTAGGGTGCACCGTGATCAGTTTGCACTAGTTTTATCCATTTTTTTTTTTTACAAATCTTCATTCGTTTTTTTCCCCCCTTCTTTTCACCCTTTTCCCAACTTTGTGGTGCCCCCTTTGGCCCTGGTGCCCTAAGCACGGGCCGAGTCTGCTGAATGGTTAACCTGCCACTGGCTGCCGTGCGGGGAGGCCTCTAGGGAATTACTCGTATTCATTCATTCTCTGCGGAGGCCCCTATCTTATCGAATGGTCTCCCTGACAAAGTCAGGAAGGGTCCCGCCCTCTTCTCTTCCTGGGAACTCTGCAAAATGGAATCGTTCCAGAGGGCTTTTGCCCGAGGTAACTAGAACGGTACTGTAATGAAACGGTCAGAAAGTTGCATTGGTAGGAAGAAGAAGAAGATGATACATGCCAATAAAAGTAATTGGGAGGAAGAAGAGGAGGAGGAGATTGGATTTATACCCCGCCCTTCACTGCTCAAAGGAGTCTCAGAGCGGCTTACAATCTCCTTTCCCTTCCCCTCCCTACCACAGACACCCTGTGAGGTAGGTGGGGCTGAGAGAGCTCTCTCTCGAGGACTGCTCCTGAGAGAACAGCTCTGAGAGAACTTGTGACTGACCCAAGGTAACACCAGCAGCTGCCTGTGGAGGAGTGGGGAATCATACCCAATTCTTCGAGATTAGAGTCCGGTGCTCCTACCCAGGATAGAGACTGTGGTCTACACACCACTGTATTGCTACCTAACACTGGAAATATGCTTCAGACAAGGTTGTTTCTGCGGCACTTAACATATGATGTTTCAAAGCTCTGTGTCCAGGAACGAAAAGAGGGGAAGAAAAACTTAACCCAAACAAGTTGAATTAAGAAACCAAAAGGTTTAATTATCACAGATATGAGGGCCACATAATGCCAAAACATAAAACGTAAATATGATCAAACATACATGTATTCATGAGAAATCAAATAAAAACAGATATAGGCCCAATAATAGCCTCGACACCGGATAAAATCGTACATAGGATTCAAACAGAAAATGTGACCAAGACCACAAGCGTTTTGAAGCCATCCTGAGCCAGCTTTAGTGGGCAGGGCAGGGTAGAGATCGAACTAATAAATAAATAAAATCCAGCCTTCCTCAGTGGTCAAAACATATGTATTGCAGGTTAGCTCCAAGTAATACAATGAGCGCTGAAAATAGGACCAATTAAAATGGGTTTTCTAAAAGAGCTCGGTGACTCAAGGCAGGGATTAAATATAAAGGCCTGGTTTCCAGTGCTCCATCTAAGCTGGAGAGCCCTGTGAGCAAGAATTCTGCTTTGTGAGCTACTGGCATTAAAGAGCCAGTTTGGTGTAGTGGTTAGGTGTGCGGACTCTAATTTGGGAGAAGCGGGTTTGATTCCCCACTCCTCCACTCGCACCTGCTGGATGTCCTTGGGCAAGCCGTAGTTCTGGCAGAGCTGTTCTTGAAAAAAGAGCAGTTTCTGTCAGAGTTCTCTCAGCCTCGCCTACCTCCCAGGGTGTCTGTTGTGGGGAGGGGAAGGGAAAGAAGTTTGTAAGCCGCTCTGAGACTCGAAAGTGAAGGGTGGGGTATAAATCCAATCTCTTCTTCTTCGAAAGTCGTGAGGGAGCAATTTGGCTGCTGCATGAATTAGTTTGCTCTGTGCGAGCCAGAGGCTAAAAACTGTGAGCTAGCTCGCACTAACTCAGCTTAGAGGGAACACTGCGTCATTTCCAAATACCTTCCTCCCTGGTCATATATTTTTTTGTCTCCAGTTACGTGTCTTTTCCTCTCAGTCCAAGAGAAGTAGATTCTCAAGAGTATAGCTAGACCTGCCGCCCCCACACCTCTCCTCAACCTCTGTGCTTTTCAAGGGGTTTATTTCTTTGTAAGAATCCGATAATCCCCCCCTGCAAACTGGCACAGCCGGGGAATCTGGGAATGCAGCTACTGGGCCCTGCAAGGGCTGTATTCGAAACCCGCTAACCAGAAGGATGGCTGCAGAATTTGTGGCAACGGCACTCTGCTAATTCCCACAGAAGAGACACACAAGGTTGTTTCCCAGTTTTCGTAGCTGCCCGGCCAAGGAATCCGGGTGGCCAAAGAAGAAGTCAATGTAGAAGGACGGAGGGGGGGGTTAGAAAGAGGCCTGGCTTAAAGATCTGGCTTCGCCCTGTTTTAACTACCCTACCCAGGGCCTTGAACTGAATTTTGGGGGAGGATTAAATTGATCGAGTGCAGATGCCGATCACGTTTTAACCCATTTTGGCAGCTTTGCAGACGCTCAACGCAGGCGGCCGGTTTCAGATGCCGAAGGAAGCCCGGGAGATCTGTATTCGATAAATAAGAACTAGCCAGCCAGTGGGAAAAGCACGAGCCAAGGTTAATATTTTCGTTTCCATTCCACTTTACGCACTAGGCCCCAAAAATAGCTGGGGGGGGAAATAAACCTTTTCAATCCCGGTTCGTGGCTCTCGGCCCCAATGTTCAAAAATGATTCCCGTTGATCTGTCTACTTCAGGGTGACGTGTGTCATTCTCCCTACAGCCGATCCTCACAACAGCCCTGTGAGGTTGGTGAGGCCGAGAGAGATTTCCTGTAAGACTGGGGATTTGATTCTAGAGGAACCCCCCTGCTCCTAATCCAGCACCACAACAGCTCAGTCAAATCAAGAAGAAGAAGAGATTGGATTTATACCCCGCCCTTCACTACCCAAAGGAGTCTCAGAGCGGCTGACAAACTCCTTTCCCTTCCCCTCCCCACCACAGACACCCTGTGAGGTAGGCGGGGCTGAGTGAGAGAACTGCCCTTGAGAGAACAGCTCTGAGAGAACTTGTGGCTGACCCAAGGTCACCCAGCTGGCTTCATGTGGAAGAGCGGGGAATCAAGCTCGGTTCTCCCAGAGTAGAGTCCACACTCCTAACCACTACACCAAAGTTTACAACGATGGCCAGAAGTTCAGCCCGCTGAAATCCCCAAAGCAAGGCAGGTATTTACCAGATACGGCCTTTTCCTATGGCCAGGGGTCCCCAACTTTTTTGAGCCTGTGGGCACCTTTGAAATTCTGACATGGTGCACTGGGCACAGCCAGGCAAAAAAGAAAAGCGGCCACCACTGTTCCCTCTAAGCTGAGTGTGAGCTAGGTCCCAGCTTTTTAGCCTCCGGCTCACACGTTTTTGTCTCGGCTCAGGAAGGGATGGCTCCAGAGCCAACTAAGTAGCCAAACTGCTCGCTCACAACTTTAATGCCAGCGACTCACAAAGGAGAATCTTTGCCCTTGAGACTCCGCAGCTTGGAGGGAGTCATTGGCTGCCACGGCTTCCGTCACGCAGTAATAATCCTCATGTCCGGTGTGGGTTGCTGCAACATTGGAAACCTCCAATGGCCAATCAGAGGGCTTGCTGGCACAGCCCTATTTGGCCCCACCTACTTTCCTGCCAACTCCTGCCAACCTAGCAGTTCGAAAGCAAGAAATTGCAAGTAGATAAATAGGTACCACTTCAGTGGGAAGGTAACAGTGTTCCGTGCACCTTGGTGTTTAGTCATGCCGGCCACATGACCACGGAAATGTCTTCGGACAGCGCTGGCTCTTCGGCTTTGAAACAGAGATGAGCACCGCAACCCTAGAGTCGGATTCGACTGGCTTTCGAGCAAGGGAACCTTTACCTTTAGCTTTACTTTCCGAAAACTCCTGGGGGCCACAGGGAAAGGTGAAGACTTCACTAGAGGACGCTGGGAAGAAGAGAGCCATTGAGAGCTAACGGGGCAGAGAAGCAAAACCCAGCCTCTGTCTCTTGGAATATATAGAAGCCTGCAGGCTGCAGCACCTAGGGATGCCAATCTCCAGGTGGGACCTGGGGATCCCCTGGAATGTACAGCTCATCTCCAGGCTACAGAAGACACTGAAGACACTAGAGACATTGGAGGGTGGACTCTCGGGCAGTGTACCCCACTGAGGTCCCCATCCTCCCCAGGCCCCACCCTCAAATCTCCAGGATTTCCCCAACCTGGATCTAGCCCCACCTCATCCTTGCTGGGGTCCGTAGAGGACCTGGCACCCCCCATGAAATCCCACCCCTTTGTCCCAAATACGCAGCTTGATGAAGAAGGTTATAGAACTTTTCTCCTGGGGATGATTTGGCTAGCTCTAATTTAATCGTGACGCCGGTTTGCTGTTGTTCAGTCGCACAGACGAATCCGACTCTTCGCCACCCCATGGACCACATCATGCCAGGCCCTCCTGGCTTCCGCCGTCCTCCGGAGTTTGCTCAATTTCATGTTCGTTGCATCAATAACACAGTCTAACCATCTCATCCTTTGCCGTCCCCTTCTTCTTTGACCTTCAGTCTTTCCCAGCATCAGGGTCTCCTCCAGTGAGGGCTCCCTTCTCATTTGGTGGTGGCCGAAGTATTTGAATTTCAGCTTCAGTATCCGGCCTTCCAGGGAACAGTCAGGGTTGATTTCTTTTAGGATTGACTGGTTTGATCTCCTGGCAGTCCAAGGGACTCTCAAGAGCCTTCTCCAGCACCATAATTTGAAAAAGAAGAAGAGACTGGATTTATACCCCGCCCTTCACTACCTGAAGGAGTCTCAGAGCGGCTTACACTCTCCCTTCCCGCCCTCTCCCGTGGCCCTCTTTAACACCCCCAGGGAAATGCCGATCGCCACTTTGGGGTCAGGAAGCACTTTTTCTCCAGGCCAGTTTGGCTGGGGATCCTGGAATTTTTTTTGCCATCTCCTGGGCGTGGAGCAGGGGTCACTGGGTGTGTGTGTGTGTGGGAGGAGGTAGTTGTGAATTTCCCGCATTGGGAAGGGGGTTGGACTAGATGACCCCAGAGGTCCCTTCCAACTGTTACGATCTTATGATTCTAAAGGCCTCCGCCTGAGACCCTGGAGAGCCGCTGCCAGTCTGAGCAGACGATACCGAACTTGATGGTCTGATTCAGAATAAGGCAGCTTCGTCTCTCTCTCTCTCTGCCCCCACGCTGTGTCAGGACATTGGGTCCGATCTGTCCGTAAGCTGTCCGGGCCTGTCTGTTAGACGGAACGCCGGCCCATCCACCTCTTGATCAAATTCATGGCCCTGACCCTGCCGTTTCTCGAGCTGTGTCCTGGCTGGCGCTCCCGTAAACTCCGGCAGCCCCCAAACCACCCTGACCTTTCCCCTACTTGAACAGGATTGTTTTCGTCTCTCCTTCTGGCTTCGGGCAACCTCTCTCCATTCCTATGAGTTACAGATGTTGGGAGGGGGAGGCGGGAACCGCAAGCGAAAATTCCCTCGTTTCTGCTGCCCTCCTCCCATGCCTGATTCGGTGGTTCTGGAATGCTTCTCCCTCCAGGGGGTGGAAGGGATGCCAGAACAGCGCACACACGTGGACGGGCTTGTGCTTGTCGAGAGATGCAGAGATGTGGGGAGAAGGGGGTGGGTGGCTGGGAGGGACAAAGCCAGAGCCGTTCCAAACCACCCTTGAATGCAGAGGTTGGATCTCAGATGAAGGACTCCAAGGTGGGGACGCAGGCCAAAGTCTTCCCCCCTTCCCTCCTCCCCGGTTAGTTTCAGCCTTTAATTGGCGGCGATCCTTGGCTCTCAAAGAGTTTCTTGGTGCTCTGGAAAGAGCGGTGCGAGAGGAAGAGGGCTCCTCTGAGCCTGCGTGAAGTGCTGCCCTATTGACCGAAAGAACACCGCATTAAAAACCCATTTAAGAATTCACTGCTGTCTTTCGTCCTCAAGTTATAATCTGCTGAATGCAGATACTGCCTTTGGAATGAGTCCGGCAGGGTCAGTCGTACCGTCTTCTCTGATTTTGCAGCGGCTCTCAGAGAATCGGAGAATTGTGGAGTTGGAAGGGACCTCTGGGGTCATCTAGGCCAATCCTTGTTGGAGGTGGCGGTGGCTACAAGCATGGATGGCTTCAAGGGGGAATTAGATAAACATAGAGAGCAGAGGTCCATCAGTGGCCATTAGCCACAAGGTACAGATAAGGTATAGATAGGGACTCTGGGGCAAGTGATGCTCTGTATTCTTGGTGCTTGGGGGGGGCAAGAGTGGGAGGGTTTCTAGTGCCCTGGCCCCACTGCTGGACCTCCTGATGGCCCCTGGTATTTTTGGCCACTGGGTGACACAGAGTGTTGGACTGGATGGGCCACTGGCCTGATCCAACATTGGATTCTCTTATGTTCTTACGTAACCCCCTGCACAATGCAGGAAATTCACAAATACCTCCTCCCCACACCACCAGTGACCCCTGCCCTGTGCCCAGAAGAGAGGGGGGGAAATCCCTTCAGGATCCCCGGCCAAACTGGCCTGGAGAATAATTGCTTCCTGACCCCAAAGTTGTGATCAGCATTTCCCTGGGCGTGGCAAACTTCACATGGCCTCCTACGGGTTCCTTCCAAGTGAACATGCCGGGGATTGAACCTGGGGTCTTTGGCATGCCAAGCGGATGCTCTGGCCCTGAGCCACAGAACCTCCCCTAAGTAGCTAACCCTAATCAGGGCTACCCCCGAGCCCAGATTCAGCGCCAGGAAGGCCAAGTGCAAGGCCGCATCGCACCTCTTTGGAGGCAGGCTGTGCTAGACCCCGCCTCTCTTCCCCCAGTCACGTGACGTTGTGTGTCAAGAACCCACCAGGTTAAATCACTGTGCAGGTCTCCTCTTGCGCTTCCGTGCCTTTCAGTGAGGCTTGCGTGAGAGACCTTCTCGGACGGACTGTGCTCCAGGTTAGTTACCGGTGATGGAAGCAGATGGGAGAAGGGGAGGGGAGAAGAAGAGATGCCAACGTTTCCTGGAGCTGATTCCTTCTCTTCTGCACCCAGCCAAGAAAACACACTCAAAGCAGCTTGCAACCGAGTCAGACCACCAGTCCGTCAAGGGTGGGGTTGTCTACTCTGACCGGCAGCCGCTCTCCAGGGTCTCAGGCCGAGATCTTTCACACTGGCGACTATGCGATCCTTTTCTCTGGACTGGGGACTGAACTGCAGGATCTTCTGCCCGCAGTTTGGTATAGTGGTTAGGAGCACGGACTCTAATCTCGAAGAACTGGGTTTGATTCCCTGCTCCTCCACACGCAGCTGCTGGTGTGACCGTGGGTCAGTCACAAGTTCTTTTGGAGCTGTTCTCTTACAAGCAGTTCTTGAGAGAGCTCTCTCAGCCCCACCTACCTCACAGGGTGTCTGTGGTGGGGAGGGGAAGGGAAGGAGATTGTAAGCTGCTCTGAGACTCTGAGGGAAGGGTGGGTATAAATCTAGTCTCCTCCTCCTCCTCCTCCTCCTCTTCTTCTTCTTCTGAGCCACAACCCAACTTCCAAGGAGATGAGCTCCTCTCTCAAAACTTCTGGCTGTGGGGGAATGAAGAGTACGAACCCACTGCCCTCCCATCTTTCTTTCTCGTAGTAAAGGTTCTCTTGCTCGAAAGCCAGTCGAATCTGACTCTAGGGTTGCGGTGCTCATCTCTGTTTCAAAGCCGAAGAGCCAGCGCTGTCTGAAGACATTTCCGTGGTCATGTGTACACGTACAAAAAAGTAGCAGGTCCTACAAAGCCTGCTGAAGCAAACGATGCTGTGGGGAAAGAACTTGGAACATTCTGTCTGAAATGAGATTTCTATCAGCCGAGCCATCTCTGCCTACAGGGAAGCGCCCGCTACCTCATTGTGTGGTTTTGTCAGCTTGCCTTGCTTGCTGACATCCTCCTCCACTGGGGCTGGTACACAGATTTGCTGTTATGTTTCCATTGGGTACGACTGGACTGTTCAGTTGCACCCGATGCAGAGAGAATCGCTTGTCCTCACAAGGCTGTCTGTTGCATCTCTGCATGAGTCACTGCGTTGGGCTTGCTGGCTTCCCGTTTGGAAGACTTGCACAAATACACAAAAGGTGAGTGAGCCCTGAGTCCTTCCTCTAATGCGCTCCACAAGTAGGATTTTTGCAGGTGCGAGCGTGAAGTCTGCCTCCCCTGTACTTTTCAAAATTAATTCACCTATGAGGCATTTTGCGGGAACACAGAACTGAGATCTCTCTCTCATGGTCACGGTCCTCGTTTTGTTTTACTCCCTGAGTGAAATGCCTCAGACTCCCTGTTTTCGAGGAGTCAAACTAGGGGGCAGAACGGGATGTGACTGATCCAAGCTTGGAACACAAGCGTTGAGGAGGCAGAAGGTACCTGGGGCTATCCAATCCAGTCCCTTTCTAACCACAAAAGTCAACAGATCACGGAGTGCTCTCGATGAGCTGCCGTTCGGCAAGAGAGACCGAGGCCCCTCCTGCCATAGAGTGGCCCAAACACCGCGAGAAAGGGGTTAAAATGTGTGGTCCCGGGAGCGAATGGCTGGACGGGTGGAGCATGGAAATGAAAGGACCGTCGAGTTGCGGCTGACTTGTGGCAACTCCTTAGGGTTCTGAGAGCATGAGGGCAAGTGGGGTGGTTTGCCCTTGCCTGCCTGCCTCTGCGTAGCAACCCTGGACTTCTTTGGGGGGGTCTCCCATCCAAGTGCTAACCAAGGACGACCCTTGCTTGGCTTCCGAGATCTGATGAGATCCGGCTAGCCCGGTCCATCTAAGTCAGGGCTCGGTGGAGTACACGCATACATAAGTAAGTACATGGATAGATTAAAACAAAGGAGAGGGACTGTGAACTGGCTACAGAAGGCCAAAGAACAGATATTTTGTCAGAGTAACTGAAGCATGCTGCGAAGTGGGGAAGGCAGTTCTCAACTCATCCACAATCTAGGCGGGCGGCAACTCGGCAGTTTGACCCCGGGCGGTTCAAATTCCCCTCCCACCGGCAAGCAGGGCCTGTTGCCTTCCGTCATCCTCGAAAGCATTTTTATAGGACTCAGAATTTCTAGCCTCCTTTCTCTGTGGCTGAAAATGGAAGCAGGAGGAAGGGAATAGTCCCCCCCCCACCATCAGATTATAATCTTCTCTACCCACAGTTGGTTCCAACGGAGGCATCGCATGGACTGGCAGCCGTTTGAACCTGGGCCCCAGCTCAAGCACAAACTCCCCCTTGGGATCCATGAACACTCACGGGGAACCATCTTGAACTCTCCACTGGCCACGTCTGAGGTTTTCCGTATGCTGTTTTTACTTGCTCTGTGCATCGGTCTGACTCTGTCCTGCTCCCGGTCTCTTTCCTTCTCCAAAGGGTGGCTATGGAACCACTCGTGCAAATGATCTCAGGTCAAGTTGCAGTCTGTGTGAGAAGACCTGCGTGGTTAGAGGACACGACTGGATAGTCAATCCGCCTCAGTTCCTGGATTTGAAAGAGGTAGCTGAACTTGGGGGGGAAGAAGAAGTAGAAGAAGTAGAAGCAGAAGCAGAATAAGAATTAGTAGAAGAAGTAGAAGAGGTAAAAGAAGAAGTAGAAGAAGTATTAGAAGTAGTAGAGGAAGCAGTAGAAGAGGTAAAAGAAGAAGAGGAGGAGATTGGATTTATACCCCGCCCTTCGCTCCAAGTCTCAGAGCGGCTTACAATCTCCTTTCCCTTCCCCTCCCCGCAACAGACATCCTGTGAGGTAGGTGGGGCTGAGAGAGCTCTCTCGAGGACTGCTCTTGAGAGAACAGCTCTGAGAGAACTTGTGACTGACCCAAGGTCACACCAGCAGCTGCATGTAGAGGAGTGGGGAATCAAACCTGGTTCTTCCAGATCAGAGTCCGCGCTCCTAATCATTACACCAAAAAGAGGAGGCTTAGCTTGGGATCGAAGTCCCCCCACCCCCCAATACTCAAGCTGTTGGTCCCCCACCTTGATTTTCTGCCTGTTCCCATCCAGCCCCAACATAAACGCAAGGCAAAGGAAATGGCTTGTACAAAACATGTTGACAGTTTTTATTGTCTCTTTAAAAACCACTTAAAAATGATAATCTCTCGGTGGGTAGATGGGGAATTAAAAATATAACCGCCATCTTGTCTTGCTGGCCGGTTGCTCTGATAAACTGGTTCCCCCCACCCACCCCGGCAAGCTCCTCCAAGCGGGTGGGGGGGCCCCACAGGAAGACAGGATGTTCTCTTCAAAGCCTGCCAGGAAGCCTTCGGCACCCGTCCTTTGTGCCAATCGCCTGGAGGAGGGATGCATGGGGTCGATGCGGGGCGGGCCGAAGGCCGGGGACGGCGGCTTGCACATGTCTGGTTGGCAACCCAGGAATGGCGAGGAAGCCACAGCGAGCCTGGCCTGGGGGGCTGGGAGGTGAGGTGGGAATGACGGTGGCCCCAGTGGTGATTCAATGCAAGGAGAAAATAGGAACTTCACCTCCTCTATTGGGGGGGGAGGGAGGAGAAATGTGAGAAGTCGGAAGATGACATCTCTGCTGAGATGCCAGGAAGAGACGGTCCCGGACGAGCCCCCTCCCCACATCCCGACCCCCCTAGCCAGGAGCACCGAGGGAGCTGCAAGCTGGTTCACACGCTTTATTTGCTTTTTGTGGAGGAAGGGGTGGGGTGGGGTGGGAGGTGGACCCGGTCTCTCGCTGGCCTGGTGCCGCTTCTGATTACAGATTCCCTGGCAGGGGTGACCGGTGTCTTACGTGCCCCCCCAGTGGACGGCCTTACAGAATCCCCCTTTCCCTGCCGCGCCAGGCTAGACGGGATGGCAAGGAGCAGGAGGATGCCGGGCGTGGACCACGGGTCACGTGGGGAGCAGGGTGGGGAGGCAAGGGCGGAGGGAGCACTGCTCAGGAAAGGGACAGTCAGAGAGTTCGGGTCTCGCTGAGCGGAGGGGGGGGGCGTGCGCACACAGACGCATCTCTTGCGCGTTTCCTTGCTGCCGATGGTGCCCGTCCAGTTGCTCTGGAACCACTCTCCGCTAACGCCGCTGTTGCCCGGGAACGGCTGGCGCCGAGGCAGATGGGAGGCAGGCGGGCAAGCGGTGCTGCCAGGGCCCTGACCCCGCCACCCCTCAGTCACTGTCTGAGCCCACCGCTGAGGAGCCTTTCCGCTTCCGCTTGCTTGGTTTCGGTTTGGTGTCTTCCTCCTCCTAGGAGCGAAGAAAACCTCATGTTAAGGCAGGCTTGAGAGAAGGTTTGGGGAAGGGGGTTATGAAGGTCAAATCAAGGGTGGCCCTCTTATTGCCTAAGAGGGCAGATATGGTATCCTTCCCCCGAGCATTATATCTGCCCCTTAACGGCCCTACGAGCCACACATACAAGAAGAGATGCCATTTGATTTAGAGAAATCTTAGCTGATCCATTTTGGCCTGCGTCTATCTACAAGTGAGAAGGCACAAAAGATCTACTGGATAAAACCCCCACTTTTCAGAGGACATCCTCCCTGTGCTGTAACAGGCATCATCTCATTCCTCCTTCTCTCACATCGCCTCAGAAAGGGCATTCCCCCCTTCTCTCGCATTGCCTCAGAAGAGGCATTCCTTCTTTCACATCAACTCAGAGAAGGCATTCCTTCCTTCTTTCATATCAATTCAGAAAAGGCATTCCTTCCTTCTCTCACATCACCTCAGAAGAGGAATTCCCCCTTCTCTTGCACCTGTCAGGCTCGGGTTGCTTGACCATCTATACCTGTAGTATTACTGTCTGAGAATCCCTGATGTATCTTTCCCATGCTTTGACCTAGTTCACCCTTTTCCCCCTTAGAGTGTATTTCACAGGTCTTATCATCTACCCTTGCCTGCCACCGCATTCTGGAGGGGAGGGGAGTGAGAATGTGTCTGTAGGAGCAGAGTGCTTGCTGCTGTAATTCTTCTAAGAGGTCCCAATGAGGCATCTTTTCACATGGGAAGTTGTCCTTCGAGACAAGACTTTGATTAGCTAGGGGTGGATCATATATTTCTCATGGTCTGCATGGATTGCTGACGAGTACGACTGGAATGTGTGATTGTGACTATATGCAACTTTCCTGCCTTCTTGCCTCAGCTCTGACAAAAGTATTCATTCCCTGAACATCTCATATCTTTTAATAAAACTTTCAACCAAGAAAGTGTGTGTGAAGAGTGATTTGACTGGGACCCTGACAGCACACCTCAGAAGAAGCATTCCCCCTTCTCTTGTATCGCCTCCGAAGAGGCATTTCCACTTCTCTCGCATGGCCTCAGAAGAGGTATTCCCCCTTCTCTCGCATTGTCTCAGAAGAGGCGTTCCCCCTTCTCTCGCATTACCTCAGAAGACGCGTTCCCCCTTCTCTCGCATTACCTCAGAAGACGCGTTCCCCTTCTCTCGCATTGTCTCAGAAGAGGCGTTCCCCTTCTCTCGCATTACCTCAGAAGACGCGTTCCCCCTTCTCTCGCATTACCTCAGAAGACGCGTTGCCCCTTCTCTCGCATTACCTCGGAAGATGCGTTCGCCCTTCTCTCGCATTACCTCAGAAGAGGTGTTCGCCCTTCTCTCGCATTACCTCAGAAGATGCGTTCCCCCTTCTCTCACATTACCTCAGAAGAGGTAATCCCCCTTCTCTCGCATTACCTCTGAAGAGGCATTCCCCTCCTCTCACACACAGGAGGGAATTCCTCTTCTCTGATGGCACATGTGATCTTTAGCATTTATAAGTACCCAAAGTTGGCTCTGTCGCTAGTATCTGGAATTCTAGACCGGGAGCAATTCCAGCACACCTGGCAAAGTTGTTCTTATCAAAGGACTGGCAAATGGCAGATAGGAGGCTGGATTTACAGTGCACAATACTGGTAGATCTCTTTCCTACAGGGTCTCTCTCAGAGGACAGCCCCTCGGTGTGATGATAAAAGGAAGGGGGGCTTTGTACACTGCCCCAAGAACCTCAGAGGAAGCGTTCATCTCACCACCGGCTCCAGATCAGCTGTGCCTGGGGAAACACTGCTAGCCAGCCTCCCTTCCCGCCGCTCCTCGAGGAGTCCCCCGAGGGCTTACTGTGTGTGCCGCCGCCGCCCTCAACTCACCGAGGCGCTGCTGGAGGCAGACTCCTCTTCGTTGTTGGCCGGCTGGGCTGCGTTCTTGCGGCTGCGGGGGCTGGAGATCGTGGCTTTCCGGCGGCTCTTGGGGGGCTTGCTGGAGGAGTCCTCGTACTCCTCGGCCAGAGAGAAGAGGTCGCTGAACCTGGGAGGGGGGGAAGGGTTGCAAAGGTGGGCGGGATTGGAGCCAGGCAACGAAAACCGGAGGGTGCAACCATGTGAACCCTGGCTCTCCCCCAATTCTTTTCCTTGCAGGCAGCAGGATGCATTACCCTTCCAGGAAAGGCTCTGCTCCTCTTCTTGGGTTCCCCATACCATTCTTTGATTTGATTGATTTGATTACATTTTTACCCCCACCCTCCTGGCTCGGGGCGGCTTACACAAAAACAGCATAAAATTCCATCAATACAGCATAAAATCATCAACATCACTCAATATAAATAATGTTAAAAACCAGAAATGTAATAAAAGTGCTAGCAAACATAAATTCCCTCATTTTACAGTCAGCGCTTTGGTCTTCTTCAATTGTCTTGGGTGGTTAGCTCAGGCGGTAGTTGAAGGGTCCAGCGGATCAGGGCTCTCCCACCATAGGGTGTCAGTCGTTGGTAGAAGAGGGGGTGGTGGCAGTGGCGGAGGCTCCAAAGGCCTGGCGGAAGAGCTCCATTTTACAGGCCCTGTAGAACTGCAGAAGGTCCCGCAGGGCCCTGATACCTTCTGGGAGCTCATTCCACCAGAGTGGAGCTGCCACCGGAAAAGCCCTGGCCCTGGTTCTCACCAGCCTGGCCTCCTTAATACATCTGAGTATACCTCCTCCTATCCAATGGAGGGAGCTTTGACTCTCGCAAGCTCATCCCCCCCCAAATCCTGTTGGTCTCCAAGGTGCCACTGGATTCGAATCTAGCCGTTCTTCTGGAGACCGACACAGCTACCCTCTGGAATCCCCCCCCCCGTGGTCCTGAAGAGACCTCTCCCCCCCGCGCCTCTCATGGCCACTTACTTCATCTTGTGGGCCTCATCGCAGCTGGCCTGGACGTGCTGCAGTGCTTGAAGGATCGGGGTTTGGCTGAAGACTGCCAGGGAAATGGAGAGAATGTAAGAGAATATCAGAGAAGCCAACGTTGGATCAGGCCAGTGGCCCATCCAGTCCAACACGCTGTGTCACGCAGTGGCCAAAAATACCAGGGGCCATCAGGAGGTCCAGCAGTGGGGCCAGGAGGACACCAGAAGCCCTCCCATTGTTGACCCCTCCCCCAAGCACCAAAAATACAGAGCCTCACTTGCCCCAGAGCCCCTATCTAGACCTTGTGGCTAATATGCATTTGTGTATTTTTGCAAAATCCATAGTGATCGTTCCAAATAAAAAATAAGTCTCCCTGGCTTCTTTTCTGGAAAAATCACTCCACCCCCTTTCCTCTCTCCTTTATAAGTTCCGTTTTCTAAGGGGGGGGGATTCTTCCCCCTCCCGTGCGCTTGTGTGATTACAGGGGGGAGCGCATTTGAAACACTTGCAAGCAGATCTGCAACTCACGGTTTTCTGCCGATTCTTCCGTTTTTGATTCAGCCTTCGCTGCTTCACTCTGGGAAGTCGGTGGCGTTGCTAAGTCCCATACGGGCACAACACAGTGGGGTCACTGGGGCAGGGAGAAAGCCTCGATTTCCCAGCCCTCAGGCCGGCAAAGAGGCTACTCCCCAAGCGCCCCCTGGTTCGGAGCCTTTACCTAAGGCTCACTAGGGTCATTCGCTTGTGCGAAGACCCCCCCCCAACCGTGCGTGGGCTGACCATCTCCGGGAGAGTCCCGAGAGGTGGCCGCCATTCGCTCCGCCGAAACCGAAACTCGAAAAATCTTCACTTTCAATGAGCAAAAAAATAAAAATAAAAATGGACCCACAATTTGTCAGGCAATTATTTCCCCCATAGTCTTCAAAAACACCTTTGTCTTTCATCCGGCTATTATAGTTTTTTCTGATATCAACTGGTCTGTAATTCTTTATTAATGGCCTTTCCCCAAGTGACCCTTTTCCTCCCCTCCCGTATGTGTAGTCTGCACGCTCTGACCTTCATCACTTCCCCTATCAGGTACATTTTCTTATCCTGATTTGCTTCCTCTTCTATCTAGTCTACAGTAGTTTTGCTTCCTTGGCCACCAGCCCCACTTGGCCCATTCCGGTGAGCTCCGGCCAGTAGTTGATTGATTGCGATTGTGGCCCTTTCTTACACGCCCAGGGAAATGCCGATCGCCACTTTGGGGTCAAGAAGCAATCTTCTCCAGGCCGGTTTGGCTGGGGATCCTGGGGGCCATCAGAGGAGACTGGACTGGGGGAGGGAGGCGGCCACTCCCCACCACGGCCGAATCTTTGACACGTGCCCTTGCTGTAGTTGGAGGGAACCAGGGTGGGGAGGAGGATGCGATTCAAAAGGGGAGGAGGGACCGCTTCCTGCCAGCCGGACCCGCAAGAGGGAGCGTCAGGAGCAGCATCCCTTATGGGGGGAAGGCCTCGGCCTCTCTGCCCTGTTGCTGGCCCTCCAGAGGAACTGGTTGAGGCCACTGTGTGGGACAGCATGCTGGACTAGATGGACCCTCACTGGTCTGATCCAGCAGGGCTCTTCTGATGTCCTTATGAGGGGAAGGCCTTGGCCTCTGTGCCCTGTGGTTGGCCCTCCAGAGGAACTGGTTGAGGCCACTGTGTGAGGCAGGATGCTGGACCAGGTCTTCTGACATTCTTATGAAAGTCTCGGCCTCCATGCTCTGTTGTTGGCTGTCTAGAGGAACTGGTTGGCCACTGAGTGAGACAGGATGCTGGACTAGGTGGACCACTGACACTCTTAAGACCCTCTCTTCTACCGACGGAGAAAATGTTTCCATCACAAGCTTCTCTATCCCTGTTTAACCCATACCCCCGTTTTCCCCATATGACAGCCCAGTAGTAGAGCAAGATGGTATCGTCTTGATGGGGGTAGATCAGAATTCATATCTGAAGAAGTGAGCCGTGACTCACGGAAGCTCCTCCCCTGCCACAAATATCGTTAGTCTTTTACGGTGCTACCGGGCTCTTTTGCTCTTTTCTACGATGACCCAGTGAGGCAGCGAAACGTGCATCGTGGGTTTTGCAAACTGGGGGCTGACGTTACGTACAGTTCTGTTTGGTGTTGGTGAGGTTCAGGCGCAAATTGTCCAGGTGCTCCAGGATCTGCTCCAGAGTCAGCTGGGCCAGCTTGCTGCTGGAACTCCGCAGGCTGGAAGGTGAAAGAGAGAGAGAGAGAGAAAAGTAAGAGGCAGGGTTTAAGAGGCTCTTCAGAGGACTCTTTGGCCTTCCGAACCTCAATATGGAAGAAAGAATATCAGAATTCAGGCACAGCATTTGGATTCGCCTGCTCCGGGGCTGTGTGTATGCCCCAACCCGGCCCTGCTCACGACCACCCTGTGAGGCGGGTTTGACTTAGAGAACGTGACTCGCCTGTGGTCACCCAGGATTCTTCATGACCGAGAGCGGGTTCTGAACCCGGGTCTCCCTGATCTGAGTCTAGCACCTTAACCGGCACATCACACTGACTAACCTAAAGAGAGGACACCCAGCCTACAGTTGCTTCACTGCCTGCCCATCAACTACTGGGCTCAGTTCAAGGTACTGGTGATGGCCTGCGTCACGATCTGGGCTGTGCCACCAGAGGCCTACTAGGCCCAGGGAGCCTGGCTAGCAGTAGAGGAGGCTGGGCCTACAAACCCCATCAGAAGGCCTTGGGAAGTTTTGGCACTGATTTTGACCAATAAGGAAGAAGAGGGCTGGGGCATAAAAAGAACTGGTGCAAGAGAAAAAGCTGTTCTTCTTCCCAGGGAACGGAGCCAGAAGGAGGGCTGCTGTGGGGAAGAAACCCTCATCCTGAGGGAAGGGTGAGTAGTCTAAGGCCACTTGAGATAGTGAGCTAGGGGACAGTATATTTAGGGCATTTGATTTCTTTTTTTTTCACCCACTTACTGTTATTATTCCTACACCTTGTTTGTTTGACCTCCTATAAAATAAACCATTTTATTGTTCACTCTGCCTGGTCCTCATGCTCATTTCGGCTAAAAAGGGAGGTCTAAAGGCCTGGGAGGGTGCTCTGGGCCTTCTCAGAGGAGCCTGGAACCAGAGTGGTGGCAGCGTCAGGTGACACCCCACTTGAGCCGTGAGAGCATGCAAAACCTTTCATGGCCCTGGACCCTTGTATCCACAGGACTGCCTCTCCTCTGATGCTCCGCCATGACAGCCTCTCTTCTCTGAGCAGGGCTTTCTGTGGGTGCAAGTGAGCAAGATCCACAGTCGCCTGTACGTGCGCATTCTCCATGGTGGTGGACAAAAGGACACACTGCTTTACGCAGAGGGTGATTAAAATGTGGAATTCACTGCCAGAGGACGTAGTGATGGCCACAGGAATAAACAGCTTTAAAAAGGGATTAGATGGATTCATGGAGGATAATGGCTACTAGCCATGGCAGCTGAGGGGAACATACACATTCAGAGGCACTAAGCCTCTGAATCCCAGAGCCAGGAGGCAACATCAGGAGAAGGGCTTGGCCTCTCTGCCCTGTTGGTGGCCCTCCAGAGGAATTGGTTGAGGCCACTGTGTAAGGCAGGATGCTGGACTGGATGGACCACTGAGCTGATCCAGCAGGGCTCTTCTGACGTTCTTATGAGGGGAAGGCCTCGGCCTCTCTGCCCTGTTGTGGGCTCTCCAGAGGAACTGGCTGAGGCCACTGTGTGAGACGGGATGCTGGACTGGATGGACCCTCACTGGTCTGATCCAGCAGGGCTCTTCTGACGTTCTTATGAGGGGAAGGCCTTGGCCTCTCTGCCCTGTTGTTGGCCCTCCAGAGGAACTGGCTGAGGCCACTGTGTGAGGCAGGATGCTGGACTGGATGGACCCTCACTGGTGTGATCACAGCAGGGCTCTTCTGACGTTCTTATGAGGGGAAGGCCTTGGCCTCTCTGCCCTGTTGTTGGCCCTCCAGAGGAACTGGCTGAGGCCACTGGGTGAGGCAGGATGCTGGACTGGATGGGCCCTCACTGGTCTGATCCAGCAGGGCTTACTGTCTTATGTTGGGCAGGTAAGGCAAACCACCTCTGAACATCTCTTGCCTTGAAAACCCTCCAGGGTCGCCAGAAGCCGACTGCGACTCGATGGCACCTTCCACCAGAAGTCCTATTAGATTGCGTATGAGATGTCTCAACCTGTGGATTGCCTTGACTTCCGCTTGCGTGATCTGCCTTGTCCCTCAGTGAGAAAGGAGGGCTACAAATACCTGAGTTTCATACAATAAAATGAAACCAGTTCAACTCCTGCCAACTCTGCAACTCACTGCAAAAAACCAGGTTCCTCTCGAGAAGCTCTTCCCCAGATCACATCTGGGGAACCTGTTGTTTCAGGGCAGCAGAAAGCCCTGTGGAAGTTCCCCTCATCCATCTCGTTTACTTTCTGTTCCCTTGGCTCATGCTCTGATGCCAGAGAGGAGGAGGAAGGAGCCACTAGATGTCCTTCTAGTGCCACAGACGAAAGCCAGGTGGCCCGGCTAACTGTAGCCGCCAGCAGAGGGCACTGTTCTCCATGCCAGCCAGATCAAGGGACTGCACATCATTCCCCCCACCACCACACCTTGTTTCCTCTTCCAGGATACAGGTTTGCATCCAGCTCAGAGGGACCAAGGCACAACGTCTTCAGGCCGGGTTCCCCTTCAAGTCCTCAGTCGTCAAATGAGCAGGAAGAATCCTTTTAAAAGGCCGAGCTTCCTGGAAACAGTGGCGCTGGAGGGTCAGCAGCCCAACAGCAGGGCGCTGCTTTGTCCTCTTCAAACTGTGGGAGCGGGAACCAACTGAATCGCTCCCTGTACCCTCCATGTTTTGAACCTTCTTACAGAGAAAAGCAGCATTTCGGGGAGTGCAAAGGGGGCTGTATGGCGGACTTTTCCGCTTTTTGTGCAGGGAGGTGGGATCCCCCTGCCTTTCTGCTACCTCGTGGCATCACCCTGCCATGCCCGTGGGGGGTGCTGAAGCCCACGCTGACCTCCCCCCAGCCCTTCTTCCCCCACCTCCCCTCCTGAGTCTTCAGATGCCCGCACATCCTTTGGTTTAAGGCAAGATTCAGGTTATGTTTCTTTTATTTTTTTTTTGGAAGGGGCCACACAGTCCTGAATCAAAGACTCAGCGTGGCCCCGATCCTGCCAGGCTCCAAAGGAGGCACCGATCCACACTGTACAGGGGGCAGAGACAAATCCGGGGGGCCTCTTACTTTCCCGCAAGCTGGGGGTGTGGATTGCAATACCTTTGGAATTCAGGGCTTCTTCAGTCTGGGTTGGAGGGCTGGGAGATCAAAAAAGGCACTCCAGTGGGGGTGGGGAGGGTGGGAGCTGAGGCCTCAGAGCTCATGCTGGGTGCCGGCAAGAACACTCTGGGGTCCCAAAGAAAGGGCCGGCCCTCCACGCCCTTTCATGTAGCCAGCATCTTGTGGCTTGTGGGGCAAAAAAAATTTTCTGGTGGGCCTGCCATTATTTTTCATGTCAGCTCCAATCTGCCTCCAAGTCCGACGGCCACCCCCCCTTCCGCCCTCCTGCAAGACTTAGAGGGCCCTTCAGCTGATCCGCGGGGAGCACGTGGCCCGCCAGTCGCTGGAGGGCCCTTTAAATCTTGCAGGAGGGGAGGGGGAGGGGCGCGCACCATCCTTCCACTTCTTCTCAAAAGCGTTTAAGAGAAGAAGAGATTGGATTTACATCCTCCCCTTCACTACCTGAGGGAGTCTTACAGGGGCTTACCAACTCCTTTCCCTTCCCCTCCACCACAACAGACACCCTGCGAGGTAGGCGGGGCTGAGAGAGCTCTCTCGAGGACTGCTGTTGAGAGAACAGCTCTGAGAGAACTTGTGACCGACCCAAGGTCGCTCCAGCAGCTGCCATGTGGAGGAGTGGGGAAATCAAACCTGGTTCTCCCAGATTAGAGTCCACCCTCCTTACCACAACACCAAACTGTCTCTCTCTCACTCTCTTTTTTTGAAGGATCCCTTTAAATGTTTTGGAGAAGAAGCGAGAGACCCCTGCTCTTCTCAAAAAAATCTCCAAAAAATCTTCTCCCCCAAAAAATCTCGTGGGGCTGGCTCTTTGAGGAAAGGGACAGAGCCCCCAAGGGCCGCACTGTAGCTGTGGGCTGGCCTCCAAGCCTCCCTTGGCACAGGAATGATCTGGGGGGGGGCGTCCCCCTCTCCAGCCGGGCCTGAAACCTAGACCTTCCCCTTTGGCTCTAATTGGGCTTGGGGGCCTGGTGCTGCGCGGCCCTGTCAGTCAGCGCTCTGGGCTCAGGGGAAAAAGCTTCTGGAATAAATTGCACTGTGTTTTGCAATGCAGATGAGGGTGCAGGCGGGGAATCCAATTACAGGGGCTGCAGAGGGAGAAGCCGGCCTCTCTTTTCTCCTCTCCCCCGGAATGGAATGAGGACAAGAGATGCACAGAAGCAAATGCCCACGGACAGGCAATGCGGGGCTTGTCCTCGGGGAGGGGCAGGAGGCTGCTTGGGGTGGGGGGTGGGGGGGGTCAGTGTTCCCTCTGAGCTGAGTTAGTGTGAGCCGGCTCACCGTTTTTTAGCCTCCGGCTCACACGTTTTTGTCTTCGCTCAGGAAGGATGGCTCCAGAGCAAACTCATTGATGCAGCAGCCACATCTCTTGCTCACAACTTTAATGCCAGGAGCTCACAAAGTAGAATTTTTGCTCGCAAGACTCCACAGCTTAGAGGAAGCACTGGCGGGGGTCTGTCATCCATTGCCAATTTGGTGCCAGAGACTTGCAGCCTTCTGTTTCTAACGCTCCTTACAGCAGGGGTTTCGAACTCATTTTTTACGAGGGCCGGACCTGACGTAAATGTTACTTTGTCCGGCAGAGCCAGAAGTGCCATAAAATGTAATGCCAGGTACCGGAGATATACACTTTATAAAGGACACAGGCAAACCCACTTAACTGATTCCTGGGACAAAGTTCGAGTCCAGTGGGGCACCTTTAAGACCGACAAAGGTTTATTGAAGGTGTGAACTTCCATGTGCAGGCACACTTCCTCAGATACATTGAAATGGAAGGTAAGAGTCTATGCCGCATACGTTACATGTGCTGACTCATTCAGTCCTCACATATGGATTCTCAACAAGAACGACTTATACATCCTCTGTATTTTAATACTTTTTCAGAATAGAATACCAGAGTACTGAATGTAATGCAAGGAATATCGGAATGTTTTGCTGAAAGGACACGGTACCCGCCTCAAAAAAGAAAAGAAAACTGCTGTTGTTACCTCCATGCCTGAGAGGAGACAAATGGAGAGCCTCAGTTTACTTCCCACAATTAGAAAAGAAGAAGAAGAAGAAGAGGAGATTGGATTTATACCCCGCCCTTCACTACCCAAAGGTGTCTCAGAGCGGCCTACAAACTCCCTTCCCTTCCCCTCCCCACAACAGACACCCTGTGAGGTAGGCCGGGCTGAGAGGGCTCTGACAGAAACTTTTTCAAGAACAGCTGTGCCAGAACTATGGCTTTCCCAAGGTCATCCAACCACATGCAAGTGGAGGAGTGGGGGAATCAAACCCGGTTCTCCCAGATTAGAGTCCGCGCACTTAACCACTACACCAAAAGATACCTTTACACATCTATCTCCTATTTTGACATATTTATTGCGTTACTCTTCTTTTCCTCCACTTAATCAAATCAAAACAACTGTTGGCCTTAAAACTTTGGCTTCTTTAGTTATGTTTCTGAATATCTTAAAACACCCTTCATCACGTTCCATGTTACTTTGCTGTCCAGCCTCTGTCTGTAAGTCGGAACCTTCGCCTCTCCACGTAGCGGCTTCGTCAGTCCTTGCTGAGCTGCGGCCAGAGGAGGCAGGAGGGGGAAAACACCAGGACTCCTCTTTCGCCACCTTCACTGCCATTCCCCCCGCCCTGTTTTACCTCAGCCTCATAGTCCTGCCCTCGGAGCGATTTCCTTGCTATTTCTCAACAGCTGGGGCCAAACACATGCCTCACCAACTGTGCCTGCCCTCCTCCTGAGCAGCCTCCCGTCCTCCCTCCCTCACACCACTTGCTCAGGGGCTGGAAAAGAGCCCTGGACAGGCCGGTTCTGGCCCCCGGGCCGTATGTTTGACACCTCTGCATTAGGTGAGGGCAGCACCTGAAGAAATTTTTAAAAGACAAAAGAAAAGGGCTTTGGAGAGCTACTGGAGGCAATATGCTGTGGTGATTAGGACAATGGAGATCTGGGTTCAAATTCCCACTCTGTCATGAAGGTCCTCTGGAGACAACAGTACATAAAATTTCCAAAGTTGATTTTATTTACTTCATTCGTACCTCACCTTTCTCCCCGATGGGGGCCCAAAGCAACGCACGTCATCCCCCTTCGTTTTATCCTCACAACAGCCCTGAGAGGTAGCTGAGGCTGAGGGAGTGCGACGGGCCCAAGGTCACCCGGCAAGATTATACGAACCTTAAGTCTCCCCGATCCTGGTCTGACATTCTAATGGCTACACAGCGCTGGAAGACAGAGCACAGCGGGGGAGTTTGGGGTGGCTGCTGTCGTTCAGACTGTCCTACCTCTCAGGATTGTTGTGAGGATAAACAAGGAAGGGGGAATCGAGTGCTCCTTGTAGGAAGGCAGAGCAAGGTCCGTGCGGAGCAGCAAAGGTGAGGGATTCCCGTAGCCAAAAAACCCTGATCCCCAAACCCAAGACTGCTACTTTTTTCTACATACATCAGTTACAATAGCATTTCCCAACCTTTGGGTCCTGAGTCTGAGCCCAAGGCGGGAAAGAGGGTGGCAGGCATTTGCAGATCTGTTTGCGCATACGCTGGGTCACTAGCTCAAGTAAACTTGGGACACATGGGCCACCGTATCAAAAAAGGCTGGGAACCACAGGGTTCCATAACCTGAGCGCTGCACGTGTTCTTCACCCCACCCTGCCCCACCTCTGCACTCGTTCCCGTGCCCGGCCTCACCTTTGGCGTTTCCGGGGCAGGCTGTTGTTCTTGATCAGGAGGGACTTGATATGCTCCGCCAAGAGGTCATCGTGTTTGATGCACCAGTGTCGGAGGATGCTGGTGGTGAACTGGTCGTCCGGGTGGCATGGCCGGCTCAGCACCATCTTCACCATCTCTTCGCTGGGCCTGCGGCAGGAGACAGGTGGGGACTGGTTTTTACTTCTCTTCCTCCTGGAAATGACTGGCAAGGGTCTCCTGAAAGATGATCTCCTCCAGAGACGGGCTGGATTTGGGCTTCTACAGAGTCACCTCGCTTTAAGCACACCCACGGGGAACCTGCGCCAAACAAACCTCCCGTTCAAAAAAGGAGATGTGGCCCTGACCTGGATAGCCCAGGGAAGCCCGATCTCGTCAGATCTCGGAAGCTAAGCAGGGATCGTCTCCGGCAAGTGCTTGGATGGGAGACCTCCTTGGAATACCAGCAATCGGGAGGCGGGGACAGGCTTGATTCAGCCACCTCTCTGAATATCCTCCAGGCCCCCAGTAGGGGTCGGTCACCAGAGGTCGCCATGACCTCCAGGGGCACACACATACGCACATATAAAAAATACCCCCAAAAGCAGATATGAAAGAATACATAATAAACGTGCCCCTGAGCATTCAAAGAGCGCAAATCCACTCACCAATGGGAGCCAGTTCCTGTAAATCTAAAATGCAGGACTTGCTTCTGGAAGAAACGGCCATGTAGGCCTGAGCCCACCCAAACCTTTCCCCCCAGAACTTATGCTTTGCCATCATCCTCCCCAACTGCGTCCCCAGAACACGTCCCACAGAGCACTGCGAGGTGGGGCACCTGCCAAGGCCCGGGTCGTCTGCTGGGGCCCCACTGCTGCACATCTGCTGCACATCTGCTTCTTGTGAGCCTTCCCACCACCCACGCTCCCGGCTGCCTGCCCTCCCCGGCACAGACGGGGATGGGGTTGTGACTCGTGAGTAATGGGAGGACTGGAAAATAGGTAAGGACAGGTGGGTGGGCAGTGCTCCCTCTAAGTTGCATTAGTGTGAGCTAGCTCACAGGTTTTTTAGCCTCTGGCTCACACATTTTCCTCTCCGCTCAGGAAGGATGGCTTCAGAGCAAACTGATTTCTGCAGCAGCCCAATCGCTTTCTCACAGTTTTAACGCCAGGAGCTCACAAAGTAGAATTTTTGCTCATAAGACTCCACAGCTTACAGGGAGCATTGGCAGGAAGGTGTGAGTGGCCAGCGGAGGAGAGGTGGGGGGGCCCCCCGGGCACTCCCACCAAAACCTGGAACCGACCCCGACGGCCCACAAACTTTACTGAAATGTCTGAGCTTTCGATGGTGATTCTCTCCCGCTGCTAATCCTCGGTGCCTGGACTATACTTTTCATCACCGCGTTAGTAGTATCGCTGACCCAAACCCCACAGGAAAGCACCCTTGCGCGGAGTGGGCCTTAAATGCCCAGCTCCACGTGCGCCGAGGCTCAGTGTGAAGCCCGGCTCTTCCCAGCATGCTTTGTCATTAACGCACAGCCAGGGACCCCTTGCAACTTCCCGGCGGCAGAGCAAAAGCAGCGGGACGTGCTCGGAGGCGGAGGTCCTGCCTTCTCCCTCCTGGGGCGATCTGGAATGGCTGCTAAGGGAAAGCCACCCTTCGGTCTGAGTTAGGCTGTTTCCCGCCGGGCTTTCATGAGTGGGAATTAAAGCGCTCTCCTGAGAAGTACTGCGGGTGGCCCACAGGGACGGACCATGATGTTGCAGGTTCCCTGTGGATCTAGGTCAGGACAAACGCTGCTACCGGCAACAAAATACAATTGATGCAGGCCTGCTTCTAAGAGGGAGAGGCACGGCCACCCATGCAGAGAGGCTCAGAGTAGCTTAGCTGCAGGGCCGGCTCGCTCACCAGGCGAACTAGGCGTTCACTTAGAACACGCCGGCCCTTAGGGGCACCAAAAGCCCCCCGCTCCTGCCAAAAGTCCCGCCAAACCCCCCTGCCCCTTCCCTGGCTTGCTGGCACTCAGAAGGAAGAGACGGGGGTTTAAACCCCCTCCCCTCCCCTGACTTGCCGGCACGCCCCACAGCTGCGGGGCACGCAGGCAGGCTGGCGCTCAGACAGAAGAGATGGGGATTTAAACCCCCGCCTCTTCCCTGGCTTGGGGGGGGGGGCACCAGAAGGTGTCCTTGCCTAGTGTGCAAAAAACACCTGGGGCCGGCCCTGCTTAGCTGGAAAGTCAAAGAGCCTTCACTTCAGCATTCTCTCTCCGGCAGATGCCTCCGGAAGCTCCAAAGGAGGGAATGACGGCACAGATGTTCTCCTATCGCCTGTCCTCAGCATCTGGTATTCTCAGATACACTGTTTCTAAACATGGAGGTTCCATTTCGCCATTTGGATTAACAGCTGGGGACAGAACATCTCCCCCTCGTGACTGTGTGTAATACTTTTTAAAGCCATCTAAGCCAGTTGCCATCTCCGTATCTGGTGGCAGCGAGTTCCACATATTAACTGTGTGAAGAAATACTTTCTTTAGTCTGCCTGGAAACTACTGCAAACTGGCTTCCTTGGAAGATGCCAAATTCTTGCGTTTTTTCAATTATTTTAAAACATTTTTAAAAGGCATGCGCTTCACTAAGCAGAGTGGGGTGCTGTAGTTGACTAATTTCTACACTGAGCCAAGGGGGTTGGAGTAGGTGACCTCTAGGATCCCTTCTAACTCTGTGTCAAGGAACTGGTCTCCTCTAAGAGTTTTTTTCTGCCCAGGTGTGAGCTTTCTTGACTACAGAAGTCATCACCCCCCCCCCACCTGCCGGCTTGTTATCAGAACTGCTGCTTAGGCTGGCAGAAGAGATTAACTTGCAGCAGCTGAGAACTGTCACCTGGCTTTTCTTTCTGCACTGAGAACTTCAGCCTCACCAGAAAAAACAATTTGCTCCCCAAGCCACAAAATCCTGGCTACGGGCCTGGGCATGCATGAGCCCAAGTTCTATTGGGACCCCCACCTGCTGTGCAAAGAAACTGCCAGGAACCCCGCTAATGGTCTGCTGGCAGCCATTTGCTGGCTATCCCACCCCTTCGGGTGGCCCGTCAAGCATCAATCGGAGGCCGGCCTTTTTCACATTGTGGCTCTGGCTCTGTGGAACGGGCTCCCTGAAAAGGCAAGGGGAGGCCCCTTCCTTGGAGATCTTCTGCAGCCGCCACAAGGGTTGATTGTTTTGCCAGGACTTTTCGGGGGTGTTGGGTTTGAATGGCAGGTGTCTTTTAAGGGGGTGACGCAGGGAGCGATGTGGGGTGCCTGCTGCTAGCAGCAGAATCAAGAGAAGAAAACAGGCCGCCGTTCTCGGGAGCCCGCGCCAGATCCCACGCAGAGAAAGGCAGGAGATGGCCGGCAAAACCCTCAGTCGAGAGATATCGACGGCATCAGAAAAGACGGAGAGGGTCCACTTGAATGCTCCGCTGGCCGGCTGCCGCCTGGAGCCCAGCTACGCCCCACTCTCCTGCCGCTGCTCCGGTTGCACAGGAAATTGAAAACTGTCTGGATGGCCGATACGGCAGCCTGATAACAGCTTCCCTGGTGCCGGATCACCAGTTAACATTTCAGAAGGGCGAGGGGTGGGTGGGGTGCAATGAGAGCACTCTGCCCTTCAGAGACACACCAGGAAAAGGTTTTGATAACAGGCCCCCCCTTCCTGAATGCAGAGTATTTTTATCAAAGGGGTGTGCTGCCACAGGCAGAGAGGCACGGCATATGAAAAACAGCTTCAATTCCTGCTCCTAACCTGCCCCGTGTCAAAACTGGAGCTGGCTGAAGCCACTGGGCTCTGAGAGCTCCCCTAACGTGGTTAGAAGCAGTCTTCCCTCTGAGCTGAGCTAGTGTGAGCTAGCTCACCGTTTTTAAGCCTCCGGCTCACGCATTTTTCGTCTTGGCTCAGGAAGGATGGCTCCGGAGCAAACTGACTTATGCAGTAGCCAAATCGCCTGCTTACAACTTTCATGCCAGTGGCTCGCAAAGTAGAATTTTTGCTCACAGGACTCCACAGCTTAGAGGGAGCATTGGTTAGAAGTTGCACCAGGAACACGGGAGTGGCTTGGGGATTGGTAACTTATCTCGCAGGTAGCCTTGCGGGCGACTTGGGCAAAGGAAACCATGACAGTGAACAAAACACTGGCATCTGGTGGGACTGCCGATGGAGGGAAGTCCCAGAGAGACAGGAATAGCAGGAGGGGCTGTGGCTCACTAGGGAGAGCATCTGCCTGGCATGCGGAAGGTCCCCGGTCCAATCCCTGGCATCTCTAGTTAAAAAGGACCAGTAGGTGATGTGAAAGACCTCTAATCTGAGACTGATGAGAGCTGCTGCCAGCCTGAACAAACTTTACCTTGAAGGACCAAGGCTCAGTGGTACAGCAGCTGCTTGCCATACGTTAGGTTCAATCCCCACCAACTCCAACTAAAAAGGACCAGGCTGTAGATGGGCCATTGCTCTGCTCTAGCAGGGTTCTTGTGTTCTTATGAGGGGAAGGCCTCGGCCTCTCTGCCCTGTTGTTGGATTTCCAGGGGAACCGGTTGAGGCCACTGTGTGAGGCAGGATGCTGGACTAGATGGACCCTCACTGGTCTGACCCAGCAGGGCTCTCCTGATGTTCTTATGAGGGGAAGGCCTCGGCCTCTTTGCCCTGTTGTTGACACTCCAGAGGAACCGGTTGAGGCCACTGTGTGAGGCAGGATGCTGGACTAGATGGACCCTCACTGGTCTGACCCAGCAGGGCTCTTCTGATGTTCTTATGAGGGGAAGGCCTCGGCCTCTCTGCCCCGCTGTTGGCCCTCCAGAGGACCTGGTTGAGGCCACTGTGTGAGACAGGATGTTGAACTAGATGGACCCTCACTGGTCTGATCCAGCAGGGCTCTTCTGATGCTCTTATCAGGGGAAGGCCTCGGCCTCCATGCCCTGTCGTTGGCTTTCCAGGGGAACTGGTTGAGGCCACTGTGTGAGACAGGATCCTGGACTAAGATGGACCCTCAATGGTCTGACCCAGCAGGGCTCTTCTGATGTTCTCATGAGGGGAAGGTCTTGGCCTCCCTGCCCTGTTGTTGGCCCTCCAGAGGAACTGGTTGAGGCCACTGTGTGAGGCAGGATGCTGGACTAGATGACCCTCCCTGGTCTGATCCAGCAGGGTTCTTCTTAGGTTCTCATGAGGGGAAGGCCTCGTTCTCTCTGCCCTGCTGCTGGCCCCCCAGAGGAACTGGTTAAGGCCACTGTGTGAGACAGGATGCTGGACTCGATGGACAGGATGCTGGTCTCACTGGTCTGATCCAGCCGGGCTCTTCTTAGGTTTTTATGAGGGGAAGGCCTCGGCCTCTCTGCCCTGCTGCTGGCCCTCCAGAGGAACTGGTTGAGGCCACTGTGTGAGGCAGGATGCTGGACTAGATGACCCTCCCTGGTCTGATCCAGCAGGGTTCTTCTTAGGTTCTCATGAGGGGAAGGCCTCGTTCTCTCTGCCCTGCTGCTGGCCCCCCAGAGGAACTGGTTGAGGCCACTGTGTGAGACAGGATGCTGGACTAGATGACCCTCCCTGGTCTGATCCAGCCGGGCTCTTCTTAGGTTTTTATGAGGGGAAGGCCTCGGCCTCTAATGCCCTGCTGCTGGCCCTCCAGAGGAACTGGTTGAGGCCACTGTGTGAGGCAGGATGCTGGACTAGATGACCCTCCCTGGTCTGATCCAGCAGGGTTCTTCTTAGGTTCTCATGAGGGGAAGGCCTCGTTCTCTCTGCCCTGCTGCTGGCCCCCCAGAGGAACTGGTTAAGGCCACTGTGTGAGACAGGATGCTGGACTCGATGGACAGGATGCTGGTCTCACTGGTCTGATCCAGCCGGGCTCTTCTTAGGTTTTTATGAGGGGAAGGCCTCGGCCTCTCTGCTCTGCTGCTGGCCCTCCAGAGGAACTGGTTGAGGCCACTGTGTGAGGCAGGATGCTGGACTAGATGACCCTCCCTGGTCTGATCCAGCAGGGTTCTTCTTAGGTTCTCATGAGGGGAAGGCCTCGTTCTCTCTGCCCTGCTGCTGGCCCCCCAGAGGAACTGGTTGAGGCCACTGTGTGAGACAGGATGCTGGACTAGATGACCCTCCCTGGTCTGATCCAGCCGGGCTCTTCTTAGGTTTTTATGAGGGGAAGGCCTCGGCCTCTAATGCCCTGCTGCTGGCCCTCCAGAGGAACTGGTTGAGGCCACTGTGTGAGGCAGGATGCTGGACTAGATGACCCTCCCTGGTCTGATCCAGCCGGGCTCTTCTTAGGTTTTTATGAGGGGAAGGCCTCGGCCTCTCTGCTCTGCTGCTGGCCCTCCAGAGGAACTGGTTGAGGCCACTGTGTGAGGCAGGATGCTGGACTAGATGACCCTCCCTGGTCTGATCCAGCCGGGCTCTTCTTAGGTTTTTATGAGGGGAAGGCCTCGGCCTCTAATGCCCTGCTGCTGGCCCTCCAGAGGAACTGGTTGAGGCCACTGTGTGAGGCAGGATGCTGGACTAGATGACCCTCCCTGGTCTGATCCAGCCGGGCTCTTCTTAGGTTTTTATGAGGGGAAGGCCTCGGCCTCTAATGCCCTGCTGCTGGCCCTCCAAAGGAACTGGTTGAGGCCACTGTGTGAGGCAGGATGCTGGACTAGATGACCCTCCCTGGTCTGATCCAGCCGGGCTCTTCTTAGGTTTTTATGAGGGAAGGCCTCGGCCTCTCTGCTCTGCTGCTGGCCCTCCAGAGGAACTGGTTGAGGCCGCAGTGTGAGACAGGATATGGGACTACTGGTCTGATCCAGCGGGGCTCTTCATACATTCATATCCCTGGGTGGTGGGGGTCTGTTGCTGCGGGGTATCACAACCTCACAGAAAAGCTAAAGATGGAACAACTCCTTCCTTGTACTATGGACAACTATCTGATTTCAACTAACTGAGTGCAAGAAAAAACCCACACATGAAACCTTTCCTAGGCAAAGCTTATTGGCACGACGTGTTACTGAATACTGAAGTATTCTTCCCTGCTGTACTGGACCAGCACGAATCAAAGACTAAAACTTCCAGCACCAGGCCGGGCCGTGAAGCCTCCGTCCCTCGCCTCTGAGCCTCTCTCTCCCGCTCTGTGCTCCTGCGTGCCAATTTTAGCTTCTCAGCGCCACTTTCGCGGCAGATGAAAGTCTTCCTATCAAGTCTAAATTGATTAGAGCTGAGAGCTCTCTCTATCAGGGGAGCTATCGCTGCACCGCAGCATTCAGCTCTTCAGAGCGGTGCGATGAGACGGCAGCCCAGAGCGGAGAAATTAAAGGTTCCGTCTGCCAGCACTGGTTTCTCCAAAAACCCACTGATTAACGAATGAAAGCGCTGATCGCTGCGCTTCAGTTTCCTCTCTGCTTCAGGGGGACCGTGCTCAATTAGCGCCTTCACACAACGTTGGGGGACCTAGGGTCCGGGGGTGGGCTCAGAGCCACCTCTCCTGGACTTAAACCAGACCCCGGAGGTTCTCAGAAACCAGCTGGGAGGAGAGCGGGGAGGCCGAAGACAAGACCCAGCCGGGAAGAGCCTGTCCCACGGGGAGGGAAAGCTGGGTCTTGCCTTCGCCCGTCTTCAGACGACAAGACGGAAAGGGAAAGCCCTTAGGAGTATGGCCTGGGGGGCAGTGTTCCCTCTAAGCTGAGTTAGTGTGAGCTAGCTCACAGTTTTTTAGCCTCCGGCTCACACATTTTTGTCTTAGCTCAGGAGGGATGGCTCCAGAGCAAACTAATTTATGTAGTAGCCAAATTGCTTGCTCCTGTAGCTCACGAAGTAGAATTTTTGCTCACAAGTCTCCATGGGTTAGAGGGAACATTGCTGGGGGGGGGGGCTGGTATCTTGTCCCCGCGACTGGCTCGAGAATCGCATCTACGAAAGGAGGCCGAGGTGGAGGATGCGGGCGGCAACTCCCCGAGAAGATGGCCTGATAGAGAAGACGAAGGATGGAACCGAGAGAACCAAACTGGGGGATTGGCTGGCCCTGTGGCCGCTCTCCTCTGAAGCCCGGGAGGGAGGGGAGGAGCGGTGGCGAGGCTGGGAGATTTAAAGTGGGGGGAGAGGCAGAGAAGGGGAGGAAGAACCTGGGACCTCTCTTTATGCCGAAAGGAACGGTACAGAGAGAGAAAGAGAAGACCCTGCTAATAGAGGTCCGGGAAGGGAACGAGAGGATCCGGGTGAGTTAATCCCCTCTGCCTCCCTGTTCTGAGGCCGTGCTCTGGACTTCGTCTCCCAAAATCAAAAGCCCTGGGTCGTCGTCCCAGGAGAGCCAACAAAACCTGGCACCTAGACTGTGCAGAATGCGTGGCATCCCCCTCCCCTCCAGTTACATGATCGGAGCACTCTATAACAGGGTGGAGATTCCAAGAGCCTGGCCTGCTCCCGCATCAGTGCAACTGGCTGAACGTCAGAAACTGGACAAGGGGCATTTTATACTCGCTGTAGGACATGAACGCACGAAGCTGCCTTCTACCGAATCAGACCAGTTGACGTCAGTGTCATCTACCCCGACCGGCAGTGGCTCTCCAGGTTCTCAGGCTGGGGTCCTCCGTATCACCCACAACCAGGTCCTTTAACTGGAAGTGCCAGGGGATTGCACCTGGGACCTTCTGCGTTCTGAACGGTTACTCTAACAGTGAGCCACGGCTCAGATCGGTGCTGTGTCAAAAGAGCCAAATTCTGCCCCATGAATAAAGAATGTCCTTCTAGTGTCCCAGCCCCACTGGTGGACCTCCTGAGGGCACCTGGTATTTTTGGCCACTGTGTGACAGAGTGTTGGACTGCATGGGCCACTGGCCTGATCCAGCATTGGCTTCTTCTCTTATGTTCTTAATGCAAATGTGTTTCAGTTGCTCTTTTTGAAAAAAACTACTTCTTCCACCCCATCGTGGGGAATGTAGAAGGAGCTAAACAATCACCCTGGATCGGTGGATGACCTTCTTGCCACGTCCTCTGGCTCCTGAGATTCTACCAGGTCTTGTTTGCATATTTTCAAGCCTCATTTTGCATCCTTAAGGGCCAGAAACTTGACGAATAGGTCACTCCCAACAGCAGAAACTCATTAGCCTATTAGGCCACACCCCCATGTTACCAGAAGTGTGGTCATCCAGCCACACCCACCTTTTGCTTCTTATTCTGTTTACCTTGTTTGTTGTCAAAACCCAGGCCTTTTTTTTTTAGCAGGAACTCCTTTGCCTGTTAGGCCACACACCCCTAATGTAGCCAATCCTAATGAGTTTCTGCTGTTGGGTGTGGCCTATTATGCTAATGAGTTCCTGCTGGGTGTGGCCAACTCGGGAGCCAGCCGGAACTCCGTTCCTGAGCGTTCCTGCCCCAAAATAGCCCTGTTGACGATAATAACAACTATTAAAGCAGAGAAGTTTACAGTTGGAGATCGTCACTACCTGTGCTGCGGTGCAACTGTAGAAATACAGGGTATACAGAGAGCCCTGACGATCTCTCTCCTTTTCATCCCCAGTTTTGTGTTTAGGGATACTGATAGCTTTCATGTTCTTATTAGGTTCAGAACAGATCCAAGGAAGTACTTCTTCACCCAAAGAGTAACACATGGAATTCACTGCCACAGGAAGTGGTGGCAGCTACAAGCATAGACAGCTTCACGAGGGGACTGGATAAACATTCAGAGCACAGGTCCATCACTGGCTATTAGCCACAAGGTCTAGATAGGGACTCTCTGTCTGGGGCAAATGATGCTTGGTATTCTTGGTGCTTGAGTGGGGGCAAGAATGGGAGGGCTTCTGGAGTTCTGGCCCCGCTGGTGGACCTCTTGATGGCACCTGGGTTTTGGCCACTGTGTAACATAAGAGCATTGGTCTGGGTGGGCCACTGGCCTGATCCAACATGGCTTCTCTTATGTTCTTATGTCTGGGGCAGTGATGCTTGGTATTTTTGGTGCTTGGGGGAGGGCAAAAGTGGGAGGGCTTCTGGAGATCTGGCCCTGCTGGGTGGACCTCTTGATGGCACCTGGGTTTTGGCCACTGTGTGACATAGAGCCTTGGACTGGGTGGGCCACTGGCCTGATCCAACATGGCTTCCCTTATGTTCTTATGACTCTGAAACAAGACACCCCTGCCAGAGCAGCACTTCAGATAACCGGCAGATCAGTTCCGATACGTACTTTTCGCGTCTCAGCTGGAGCAGCAGGCAGGAAAGCGCCTCGGGGTGTTCTGCAAAAGAAAGCAGCGCTTGTTAGGCTTGGCCGACGTGCTGACCGACGCCACATGGAACACAGCTGGATGCCGTTTTCCCCTGGTACGGAAGAAGGAGAGACGGGCCCTGGTTTCTTGGAGAAGGTGAACCCACATCTGGACTGTACTGCTTCAGATGGGGGCAGGGGGGCTCACACAGAATGCTCATCATCGATATATACTGACTCTCCCTGCGTACAGAAAGTTGGAATGTCAGGGAGAAGGCTGGTCTTCTCCATAACACATTAGCTTTCTACATACACAGCAGTTTGTGTCCGGAGACCCAGCTGGCTTTCACCTTTGTACCTGAGACTCTGAAGGGTGGGGGCGTTGAAGGATGGTTTTGCACTGGGGGAGAGGCTTCCATCACTCGAGCCCCCACCTGCAGTATGAAGCGGCACAGTCCTGAAGCAGGTTTACTATCCCGGTGGGAACTGGGCCACCGTCTCCCTGATGTGATTCTGGGAGAGGGAGAAGAGACCGGGGGGGGGGGAGACCAGCCTGCCTCAGCTTGGTCAGCCTAGCCTGATGATGAGATGGTGATCCCCGGTGTTTAGTTGTCCTTGGCCGGAGCCGGGGCTTTTTCAGCACTGGCTCCGGCCTGGTGGAACTCTCTCCCGAATGAGATACGGGCCCTGCAGGACTTGATGCAGTTTCGCAGGACCTGTAAGACGGAGATGCTCTGCCAGGCCTACGGTTGAGGACAATGATGGTTTCAATCTGGGCTGACCTCATAAGGCTGCACTAATGGGGGTTCACGTTCCCAGCAAAGCATCAGGAGGGAGGTATCGAGGCCACAGGCCTAGGCTAGGAAATAAGACGGAGTTAGAGAAATGAAAGCTAAAATCTCAGCACGTTAAGAAGCTCATTCAACAGCCTCCCTCCCCCCCTCCACCTGCAATGGCAGTGTAGCTGACGCCTATGTTGTGCTTCCTGTTTTGCGTGCCAACTTATTGGTGCATTACTGTAACGAGCTGTTTTTAATAGTTTTAATTTACGAATACTATTGTTACTCGCTGTGACCCCAGTTCTACAGGGGAGGGGGGGGCTATAAATCTAATAAAGAAAAAATATAAACCCTCCTTCTTGCAAGCTGCAAAGCAACACCCCCCCCCCAGGCTCTGGAGACAGGGCAAGCTGTAGAAGTGATGTTGTGCAACACACTTGAGTCCCTTGTGGATGAAAACCCAGCTGTGACATCAGTGCACCAGGTGAAGCACCAGAATTGTCTCACATTCTAGAGTATTGCCTGATGTGCTGACAGAAGGAGGTGGAGTAGGAGATTGGATTCATACCCTGTCCTTCACTACCCAAAGGAGTCTCAGAGAGGTTTACACTCTCCTTTCCCTCCCACAATAGACACCCTGTGAGGCAGGTGGGGCTGAGAGAGCTCTCAGAGAAGTGCTCTTGAGAGAACAGCTCTGAAGGAACTTATGACTGACCCAAGGTCACACCAGCAGCTGCTTGTGGAGGAGTGGGGAATCAAACTCAGTTCTCTCAGATTAGATTCTGCCACTCTTAACCACTGCACCAAACTGGCTCTTAAGTTCCAGGTTTTCAACCAGAAGTTCCAGCTTTTCACCTGGAAGTGATGTCGACACATTGTGCAGTGTCATTTCCTGCTCCGTTTCTCGTCGCGGGGGAAGGCGGGTGGGCGGCCTGAACTGCCAGGAGGCCAGGGGGCCCAAAGCAGCCAAGCGGTCAAGCCTGGCGCCAGGCCTTCGGCGCCCCCTCCCGGCCGGATCTCACCTTTGTACTTGAGATGCTGCAGGATGGAGATGATGCTCTCCAGGGGGATGTTGTGCGCCAGGAAGAGCTGCCACGTGCAGTACTGCTCAAACGTCTCCCAATCCAAGCTCTGAACTGGAGGAAGGGGAAAAAACCAGGTTTGGGGTCGTATACGCTTTGGCTGAGGGCGCGAGCACCTTCCAAAAGGCAACGTGGCCCTGACTATCCCCAGAACCGTGTCTTAAGCAGAGCGAAGCTCAGAACCGGTTGTGTCCGGAAGAACAGCGCCTCAGGGGTGGCGTTTGGGACCTCCGTATGTTAGGTCCCAGGTTCACCCTCTGGTTCACTCATGGTTAATTTCCGGCAACCCCTTGTGGGGCTTGGACGTTCCAGAGAGATAGAAAGGAAAACAACAACTGTGATGTGTTACGTCACAAAAGTCTCCACAGACTGAAAGTTTCCTGTTCCAAAATTCTCCACAGACTGAAAGTTTCCTGTTCCAAAATTCTCCACAGACTGAAAGTTTCCTGTTCCAAAATTCTCCACAGACTGAAAGTTTCCTGTTCCAAAATTCTCCACAGACTGAAAGTTTCTTGTTCCAAAATTCAGTTTACTCAGTGTAATTCAAACGCCGCCACACAACGGATTATGTGACACCGATGGATACAATGAGTCTCACCATGAGACACTAGCTGTAAGATTGTTAAATGGATTAATCTTGATAATTTTGATATTTCAACGCTATTCTGCTTGACGAAGGTGTGCACAAAACGAGATAATATGCACAATCCGTTGTGTGGTGGCGTTTGGATTACACTGAGTAAACTGAATTTTGGAACAAGAGACTTTCAGTCTGTGGAGACTTTTGTGATGTAACACATCAGAGTTGTTGTTTTCCTTTCTACTTCCTTCCTGTGATCTCTCTCCTTGGTTTGCATCGTTTCAGAGAGGTGGCTTGCTATTGCCTGCCTCTGCCTCCCAGCCCTGGTATTCCTTGGAAGTCTCCCTTCCAAGTACTTGCCAGGGTCGGCCCTGCTTAGCTTCCGAGATCTGACGGGACAGGGCTTGCCTGGGCTATCCAGGTCAGGGCAAAATCTGGATTTTCGTTTGTTTGTTTTACTGCTGAGAGGTGGAAGAAGTCTACCTCACAAGTATTCACGGATTTTGCCATTCACAGTGATCCCAGGAATGGATTTCCCTTGCCACTGTACTCTTACATACTGAGAGGGCCTGTCAGTCTACCGAGCCTCAGACAGCTGTGCTTAGCGAGCCTGGGACTGTCATGACTCATACCTAAGGCTCTTCAGCGTCTTAAAGTGTTGATCCTCCTAGTCCTCATACCGGAGATCCTGTTATTTGGAGCGAGCCAAGGGGTGGACCTGGGAACCCTCGGCACGCAAAAACTTTGTGCTCTGTGGCTAAGCTCCAAAGCGGCTAGCTACCACCAGGGAGGCCGGCTTCTCCATGTTTCCCTCACACTAGGCATGCTTCCCACAGGGCAAAACACTCCCCTGACTGCTGTGGGCTGCTTCATGTCTCCTTGGCACCTCTTTCTCTGTCTGTACAGATAGCAACAAACAGCAAAGAGAGCAGGAGAAGGAGAAGAAAAAAGAGTTGGTTTATACCCCGCCCTTCACTACCCACAGGAGACTCGGAGCGGCTGACAATCGCCTTTCCCTTCCTCTCCCCACAACAGGCACCCTGTGAGGTAGGTGGGGCTGAGAGAGCTCTGAGGGAACTGCTCATGAAGAAGAGAGAGATTAGATTTATACCCCTCCCTTCACTACCCAAAGGTGTCTCAGAGTGGCTTACAAACTCCTTTCCCTTCCCTTCCCCTCCCCACCACAGACACCCTGTGAGGTCAGTGGGGCTGAGAGCTCTTGACAGAAACTGCTCTTTTTCAAGAACAGCTCTTATCAGAACTATGGCTTGCCCATGGTCATCCAGCCAGGTGCACGTGGAGGAGTGGGGAATCAAACCTGGTTCTCCCAGATTAGAGTCCGCGCACTTAACCACTACACCAAACTGGCTCTCTAGAATTGCCTCACATTCTAGAGTGAGAGAACAGCTCTGAGAGAACTTGTGACTGGCCCAAGGTCACCCAGCTGGGCTGCATGTGAAGCAGTGGGGAGTCAAACCCAGTTCTCCCAGATTAGAGTCCTGCTGTTCTTAACTTCTTCACCAAACCGGCTTCCTTGCACACATTTACGTCCAGCACGATAGAAATGGTTGAGCGTTTGGCACTCTGCAGGTGGCCTGGTGACCTCCTTTCCCTCAAGGCTCTTCCCTGCCCACTGCCATGGAAAGGAGGGCTCCGGAGGGGGCCTGCCGACTGTGCTCCACTCACTCAGGATGTTGAGGACCGAGTCCTTCCGGAACATCATCAGGTTGCCCATCATCACGTGGCACACGAGCTCCTGGAGCTGTGGGAAAGGGAGCAAAAGGAAGCGGGTATGGGTGTGAGGAGTTGCAGAAGAGAGCCAGGCTGGGGGTGGAGGGGGTCGGAAGACCCAGAAGGCCCGGAAAGATTTTGCCTTTGGTTGTTGTCACACTTATTCCTTTAGCCCTCCCTTTATTAACAATAAGCTCCACTGACCTGAGGTCTTGAGTCGAACGATACATTTAAAACACGGAAATGTTTGCAGACGACAAATTAAAAACGTTTTATTTGGTGGCGGCGCTGTGGTAATGAAACCAACAACCCACACGACTAGTTGGTCCCGCCACAGACACGTAATAGTGTAAGATAATCTTTAACAAATTGGGGAGGAATCACAGAATCACAATCACAGAATCACAACCACAATACCACAGTAAGCCCCCATTATGAGCAAGGCTGTTAACGACAGGACGTTTCGCAGGACATTCATTCATGGGGCCGCCATAGTTTGGAAGACTTGATACACACAAGTGACTTCCAAGCCAGGAGACAGAAGAGTAGTTTCACCTTTGCGCACACGATACTTTCGGGTGGATTGGGGCCAGCGTTCCCTCTGAGCTGAGTGAGTGTGAGCTAGCTCACGGTTTTTTATCCTCCGGCTCGCACATTTTTGTCTTCGCTCGGGAAGGATGGCTCTGGAGCAAACTAGTTTATGCAGCGGCCAAAGCACCCGCTTGCAGCTTTACTGCCAGTAGCTCACAAAGTAGAATTTTTGCTCACAAGACTCCACAGCTTAGCGGGAGCACTGATTGCCGTCACGTTGGAAAGCGGGCTGCGTCCACGCTGACGCAACGGCCGCACGGAGCAGACCTCGCATTTTTGGAGGACATGAATTCATAGGGTTGCCGTAACTTGGAAGGGACTGAATGGACACTTCACGCACATGTGCAGACTCTGCGCAGAACCGGCCACAGTTCTGGCGAGACCTCTGTGCTTTGCCACTGTCTCTGTCGCGGAGGAAAAATGGTTCAGAGTGCCGGAGGGTCCCTGAACCAGAATGCGGCCAGAAAAAAAAGGAATGAGAGGAAAGGATTAATGGGGGAGGTTCAGGAAGAACAGAGGAAACATGAAGGGCATTGAGCTGGGAACATCCAGAGTGTGGCGGGAGCCCAGCAAGAGTTGGGAGTGGAGTGGAGGGGCATCACCAAACTTTTCCCATACTCGATACCATCTCGTTGCCCTCCCTGCCAAAGAAAACCAGCCTGAGAGATCCAGTTCTGCCCAGACCCATGTGGGAAAAACACAAGAGAACCGGCAGCAAAACTTGACAGCTGAAGCCAGTGGGGATATATGGGGCAGGGGATGAGGACGACAGGGCTTATCAGGAAGACAATCGGTCTGCGGGCCTCTCCTGGCTCAGGAGCCGTTCCGTGTACGGCTGGGCTGGCTGGCAAGTGTGCTGCCCGCGACGCCCCCTCCTCCCTCCCTCTCCACTTTGGCTATTTTTGGGTTACTCCACGCCGGTGCCATAGCAACTTATTAGCATTGGCACTGCAGACAGTTCTCCAGTCTCAGGAGACTTGGCCCGGGGCTCCGCTCCGAGCTTCGTTGCTTCTAAAATAAAAAGGGGGCCTGAGTCCAAACGCAAGTGACACCCCTGGGGGACTGGGTAGCTGCTTTCGATTGGGGGGGGGAGTTAGCTGAGATTATTCTAGAGAAGGACATTTGCCCCATGGTGAGAGGCTGTAGTGCTACCTGAGCTCTGGGTGCTGAGAAGGGATGTATTGGGGTGCCCAAGGGGGGGACTCCAACTGGATCCCAAGTGCAGCTTCCTCAGCCGGCCAAGGTTGTATGGCAGGACCAGGAAGGACCAGGGTAGGGACGTTCCCAACCCATCTCCGCACAGCTAAAAAGCAACACTGCCCACCCAAGACAACACACGAGGCTGATGAAGACTAATGCATAAGGTGTTAGCTTTAGTGAGCAGTGTGTGTGTGTTCAGTGCCATCAAGTCGCTTTGGACTTATGGCAACCCTATGAATTAGTGACCTCCAAAACGTCCTCTCGTTAACAGCCTTACTCAGGTCTCGCAAACTGAGGCCCGTAGTTGACCACAGTGAGAGACAGGAGGCTGGACTAATGGACCACTGATTTGGTCCAGCAGGGCTCTTCTTAGGTTTTTATCAGGGGAAGGCCTTGACCTCTGTGCCCTGATGTTGGCTGTCCTGAGAACTGGTTGAGGCCACGGTCTGAGGCAGAATGGTGGACTAGATGTACCCTCACTGGTCTAATATAACGAGGCTCTTCAGATATTCTTCTGAGCAGAAGGCCTCGGCCTCTATGCGCTTTTGTTGGCCCTCCAGAGGAACTGGCTGAGGCCCCTGTGTGAGGCAGGATGCTGGACTAGATGGACCCTCACTGGTCTGATCCAGCAGGGCTCTTCTGAAGTTCTTATGAGGGGAAGGCCTCAGCCTCTCTGCCCTGTGGTTGGCCCTCCAGAGGAACTGGCTAAGGCCCCTGTGTGAGTCAGGATGCTGGACTAGATGGACCCTCACTGGTCTGATCCAGCAGGACTCTTCTGAAGTTCTTATGAGGGGAAGGCCTTGGCTTCTCTGCCCTGTTGCTGGCCCTCCAGAGGAACTGGCTGAGGCCACTGTGTGAGTCAGGATGCTGGACTAGATGGACCCTCACTGGTCTGATCCAGCAGGACTCTTCTGAAGTTCTTATGAGGGGAAGACCTCAGCCTCTCTGCCCTGTGGTTGGCCCTCCAGAGGAACTGGCTGAGGCCACTGTGTGAGGCAGGATGCTGGACTAGATGGACCCCCACTGGTCTGATCCAGCAGGGCTCTTCTGAAGTTCTTATGAGGGGAAGACCTCAGCCTCTCTGCCCTGTGGTTGGCCCTCCAGAGGAACTGGCTGAGGCCACTGTGTGAGGCAGGATGCTGGACTAGATGGACCCTCACTGGTCTGATCCAGCAGGACTCTTCTGAAGTTCTTATGAGGGGAAGACCTCAGCCTCTCTGCCCTGTGGTTGGCCCTCCAGAGGAACTGGCTGAGGCCCCTGTGTGAGGCAGGATGCTGGACTAGATGGACCCTCACTGGTCTGATCCAGCAGGACTTTTCTGAAGTTCTTATGAGGGGAAGACCTCAGCCTCTCTGCCCTGTGGTTGGCCCTCCAGAGGAACTGGCTGAGGCCACTGTGTGAGGCAGGATGCTGGACTAGATGGACCCTCACTGGTCTGATCCAGCAGGGGTCTTCTGAAGTTCTTATGAGGGGAAGGCCTGGGCCTCTCTGTCCTGTTGTCGGCCCTCTAGAGGAACTGGTTGAGGCCCCTGTGTGAGGCAGGACAGTGGACTAGATGGACCCTCACTGGTCTAATATAACAAGGTTCTTCTTATATTCTTATCAGGGGAAGGCCTCGGCCTCTCTGCCCTGTTGTTGGCCCTCCAGAGGAACTAGCTGAGGCCACTGTGTGAGGCAGGATGCTGGACTAGATGGACCCTCTCTGGTCTGATCCAGCAGGGCTCTTCTGATATTCTTATGAGGGGAAGGCCTCGGCCTCCCTGCCCTGCTGTTCGCCCTCCAGAGGAACCGGCTGAGGCCCCTGTGTGAGGCAGGATGCTGGACTTGGTCTGATCCAACAGGGCTCTTCTTACATTCTTATGAGGGCAAGGCCTTGGCCTCTCTGCCTTGTTGTTGGCCCTCCAGAGGAACTGGCTGAGGCCCCTGTGTGAGGCAGGATGCTGGACTAGATGGACCCTCTCTGGTCTGATCCAGCAGGGCTCTTCTGATAGTTCTTATGAGGGGGAGGCCTCGGCCTCTCTGCCCTGTTGCTGGCCCTCCAGAGGAACTGGTTGAGGCCGCTGTGTGAGGCAGGATGCGGGACTAGGTGGACTCTCACTGGGCTGATCCAGCAGGGCTCTTCTGACCACGCTGTCTCTCACATAAAAAGCTCCCCCTGGTAGACCTAGCCCTATTTCAGCCCTCTTCGGGCTGTGTTGCTCCTCTGCCCTCAGGGTCTATTTTAAGCAGCAAAACATTCAGCAAGACTCTCTGCTTGCAGACTGAAGCCATACAGTCCATTTCACCACCTCGGAATTTTACTGCCCCGTTCCTGCGTCATTCGGCTGCGTGGTAGAGTATTTATTTATTCAGACGTTTATATCTTGCTGTTCCTTGTGTCAGCTTACAAATCACAAATGGGGGAAAAATACCACAATTCCCAAAACTCAAAACCCCAAATAACTCCCCACCCAGCCTCAGCCAGAGCATATTATTCCTTAAGTTGTTTGTGTCAACAGCAAATTCTATGAGGTAGGTTCTTTATACCCAGGGCTTTTTTGGTAGAAAAAACCCAGCAGGAACTCATTAGCACTATAGGCCACACCCAACATCAGAAACTCTTTAGCACATTAGACCACACCCCCATGTTGCCAGAAGTGTGGTCATCCAGCAACACCTACCTTTTGCTTCTTATTCTGTTTACCTTGTTTGTTGTCAAAACCCAGGGCTTTTTTTGTAGCAGGAACTCCTTTGCATGTTAGGCCACGCAGCCCTAATGCAGCCAATCCTACATGAGTTTCTGCTGCTGGGTGTGGCCTGTTATGCTAATGAGTTCCTGCTGGGCGTGGCCAACTCGGGAGCCTGCCAGAACGCCGTTCCTGTGCGTTCCTGCCCCAAAATAGCCCTGTTTATACCTCCAAGGACTGGGCAGGGAGGAGAGGAGGGGGTGACACACCAAAAAGCTGAAAGGTTGGGCTGAGAACATGAACTTCTGCTTCCTTTGTGACCACCGGCAAGAGATCTCGCCTCTCACTGGATGACCTTACATGCTGGCACAGGACAGGTGGATCAAGTTGGAATTACACCCCTACCTCCAGCCCCAGATGGGACAATTGCTGTAAATATTGAGACCAGCCAAATGGATCCCACCCACCCCCTTCTGCGCACGTGGATCTTACCTGAGCCGAGTCAATGACCGCCACGATCATGTTCAACAGCTCCCCGCTCCGCAAGGTCTCGTCTGGAAACTGAGAGTGAGGAGGGACAAGGGTGAGGATCCAGCGGATGAAGCACTTGGTCTCTCTTCCTGGGGACCACTGAACTAAGGGCATTCGCTGCTCCCCCTCTCCCTCCCCTATTTTGGTTTGCTATGCCTTCTGAAATGTTCTATAAAATCCAAGTGCATGACGATGCTTTATCCCGAGCCAAATCGCGGGGCTGTCTAGCTCGGTAACGTCTTCTCCAAAGGACAGCGACCCTCCAAGACCTCAGGCAGAGATTTGAAAGCCTTCATGAGGAGTCCCCTCTCTTGACTGGGGCTGTGGCTCAGAGGCAGAGCATCTGCTTGGCATGCGGAAGGTCCCAGGTTCAATCCCCGGCACTTCCAGTGAAAGCCATTAGGTGGGCGGCACTGGTCCCTCTGAGCCGAGTCAGTGTGAGCTGGCTCACGGGGTTTTGTTTTAGCTTCCGGCTCACATGTTTTTGTCTTAGCTCGGGAAGGAGGGCTCTAGAGCAGACTAATTGATGCAGCAGCCGAATTGCTCGCTCACGACTTTAATGCCACTCGTTTACAAAGTAGAATTTTTGCTCACAGGACTCCACAGCTTAGAGGGAGCGCTGGTAGGAGGGGAAGTGAAAGGCCTCTGCCCGAGGCTCTGGAGAGTAGCTGCCGGTCTGAGTAGACAATACTGACTTTGCTGGATGTAGGATATGATTTAGCATAGTGGAGCTTCATGTGTTGTCTGGGGTGATGCTCTGTCTTCTTGGTGCTTGGGGGGAGGCACAGTGGGAGGGCTTCTGGAGCTCTGGCCCCAATGGTGGACCTCCTGATGGCACCTGGGTTTGCCCACTGTGTGACATAAGAGTGTTGGACTGGATGGGCCACTGGCCTGGCCCAACAGGGCTTCTCCTATGCTCTTAAGACCAATGAAGCGTTGGCTCTCTGTCTACCGACCAAAGAAGAAGAAGAGGAGGAGACTGGATTTATACCCCGCCCTTCACTACCCAAAGGAGTCTCAGAGCGGCTTACAAACTCCCTTCCACTCCCCTCCCCACGACAGACACCCTGTGAGGCAGGTGAGGCCAAGAGAGCTCTGACAGAAACTGCTCTTTTTTTCAAGAGCAGCTCTGACAGAACTGTGGCTTGCCCAAGGTCATCCAGCAGGTGCAAGTGGAGGAGTGGGGAATCAAACCTGATTAGAGTCTGTGCGCTTAACGACTACACCACACTGGCTCTCTCAAAGGCTTCGATGGCTCCCCCTCAGCCACCTGTCATGCAAAGTCAATATTCCCCCGCCCCAGCGGGACAGCGGCCTCCACACAGTGGATACTGAGACAGCGTTTAACCTTGGTTAATTTCCTCCAGTGGCTGACAGTGCCCTGCAGCTACCAGTAACAGCCAGCAAGATCCTGGCAGGCTCTCCGGTTCCTGATCAGCCACGTGCTGCTCAGATGAAAATGGCAAAACTGGATGCGGCGTTTCTGGCGGCGCTCAAGCCGAAGCGAAGGAAAAGCCGTCGGCCAAGAGAAGAAACGCCAAATGGAGCATCGATGTGTTGTCGAAGGCTTTCACGGCCGGAGTTCATTAGCTGCTGTAGATTTTCCGGGTTGTGTGGCCGTGGTCTTGGCATTGTAGGACCAGACGTTTCGCCAGCGGCTGTGACTGGCATCCTCAGAGGTATAACACAAGATAATTGACTCAGCCCTACCCCACCTTCCAGGGTAGAAATAAATTACTTGCCTATCATTTTTCTGCTCACCTTGACATTGAGAGTACTCCATCTTTCTGTGTTATGCCTCTGAGGATGCCAGTCACAGCTACTGGCGAAATGTCAGGTTCTACAATGCCAAGACCACGGCCAGACAACCCGGAAAGTCTACAGCAACTAAGGAGCATCAATGGTTATAGAGGATTCTCAAAGGAATGATTTATATCAGAAACCTCTCGTTCGTGTTATTGATCCGCCAACTGCTTCGAGCCTTTCCAAGAGGGAAAAAAGAGCCGCGCGAATCTTGCAAATGAAATGAATGGCGGAAGTCAAAGCTTTTTCTTCTTGCATTATTTATCCTGCTGTCATAAAACCCACACCTGCCCGATCGGTAAGGTCCACAGACGGAAAACAAAATTTTATACATACAGACGCTGACCCTCACTGTTTTTGAGATACCGCTAGGAATTGCCATAATAGATCGACGCTGCGTGGAACGGTGAATGGTGAAAAAACTTTGGGGAAAAGGCCAGCTTGCCCCCTTTCTCGTGGGCCGAGTCAAGAACGCAGGGCCCCGGGCCGTGCCCCTTTTGAGCAGCAGGGGGCGCAACAGCCTGAACATAGCTGGCTGACTGGCAAAAGAGGCGGATGGCGCAGAACGAGCTACAGCCGTCCAGGGCAGAGAAGACGGAAGCCAAAACCAATTTGCTCGTTAGTTTGTTTGGCGTGGGGCTTCTTGCTGTTGAACATGCATCAAAACCTGATGCCCTGCCACTCTGTTCAAAATTAGAACAGAAGCAAAAGCCAAGCGAGTAAAATGAAATAAGATTAAGGCTTGGCGAGGAACCCCTGTTCGGTACGGAAGACATTACTCTTTGTGCGCCGAGGACATGACCAGGCGGGCTATTTTTGTAAAACGGCTCCGGCGGGAATGGGCAAGAAGGGCTGGTTGGAAAGGACTGAGGCACGGGAGCTCAGTTTCAGGGCAGGGCCCCAATGAAGGGTAAGAATATAAGAGCATACAGAAAGCCCTGCTGGGTGAGACCAGTGAGGGTCCCTCTAGTCCAGCATCCCATCTCACACAATGGCTCCCAACCAGTTCCTCAGGAGGGCCAACAACAGGGCAGAGAGGCCGAGGCCTTCCCCTCATAAGAATATCAGAACACGTGAAGCTGCCTTGAGCTGAATCAGACCACTGGTCTATCAAGATTGGTCTTGCCTGCTCAGACTGGCAGCCGCTCTCCAGGGGCTCAGGCTGAGGTCTTTCACATCACCTAGTGCCCTGGTCCTTTTTAACTAGAGATGCTGGGGATTGAACCTGGCTGGGACCTTCTACAAGCCAAGCAGATGTTCTACAGAGCGGCTATGATGATCGGGGGGGCCTGGAGACCAAGAAGCCTGGAGAAGAGGAGGTTGAGGGGGGACAGGACAGGATGGCTTTCTTGAAGTATTTGAAAGGCTGTCACTCTCAGAGGAGGGGAGGGAGCTGTTCCCGTTGGCAGCAGACGAGAGGACTCGCAATCGTGGGTTTAAATAAAGGGCGGGAAGGTGCCGGCTGGATCGTAGGCTGATCTTGCATGGAGCGGGGGGGAGGGGCGCGACGACACTAGATGGGCTGCACGGCCCCTTCCGACTCTGTGATTTTATGGCTCTGCCACGAAGCCACACTCCCTCTCTGTAATAAGCCACCTCCCTTTCTGAGCTGACTGTTCCTACCATCCCAGGCTGGCTGGACCAGGCTTCAATGGACTATTGCAACCTTTGGCGAATCGGTGAATAAAGAGATCAGAGCCGAGCTCCGATGATGGGCTGCCGACGGGACGGGTAGTGTTGCATCTTGCGCCAAGCTAACTGCCGTGACAGCCAAGCTGTGCTGAATGGGAAGAGCGCAGTTCAGAAAAGCCCTCCTTGCAAAGAGACTCGCCACCTTGGCCGCCCTGACAGCACAGACGGCTTTCCTCTCAATCCCCGCCAGGTCCAGAAACAAAGCTGGGCCCGGCAGCTGTATCCCGCAGCTCACGGAGAATGTGAGGATACGGGCCAAGCTCTCTGGGAAAGGAAGCGAAAGGGTAGCTTCAAAGGGGAGACCCCGATCCCCTACGCCAGGGACAGGAAGTAGCCAGTGCTGCCCACACTGAATCAGAAGCCCCTGGAGAGCACGTGCCAGCCAAGTGCCCTTTTCCCGCCTGGCAAACTCGCCAACTGGCCAACAAACTGCTCCTCCGCCGGCTGCCAAATCGATTCCAGCGAGTGAACGTGAATGGCCACAGAGGCAGGGACACGGTCGTGGCAGAAGGGGAACACAGCGGGACGTGTTGCCCGCTAGTACTAATTTTATCGGGTTTTCAACCCCGAACTCTAAAAGAGGCTTCTGGCAACTGGGAGATAAATTACAATTTAAAAGGTGCTTGCAGAGGGTCTGGGGAACAGCATGGCGGAAAAGTCCCTGCCTGCTGCCTCTTTGGCTGCTGATGGGTTGTGATTGCTGGGGGTGGGGGCTTGTAGAGGGATTCGAAGAGGACAAGGATGTCAAATGTGGCTTAGGAGACCTGACAAGGCATTTAGGGGTCCCAAAATGTGGCCTATTAAAATATTTATTAGTCGCCTTTCTACCTTGTGGATAGTTTACAATGTAAACAAAATAAAACAATGATAAAAATCACATAAAAGACAATAAACTTAAAACCACAATTGGACTCCTGATAAATAGAAAACTAAATTAGTCAGATGTGTTTCTCAATATGACAGGCTGCAATTGGCTCCTCGAGATCGAAAATGAGGGGGCCAGGCGTACCTCCCTGGGGCGTCATTCCATAATCGTGGGGCTGCCTTCAAAAAGGCCCTCTTGGGCGCCCGCCCAGACAACCTGATGCCGATGAGTTCTGGTATCATGGGAGAGGGAAACGAGTGCGTGTTTGTTGGGATAAAAATTCAGACCCATAAGAACGTAAGAGAAGCCATGTTGGATCAGGCCAATGGCCCATCCAGTCCAACACTCTGTGTCACACAGTGGTCAACACCCAGGGGCCATCAGGAGGTCCACCAGCTGGACCAGAACTCCAGAAGCCCTCCCACTGTTGACCACCCCCCCAAGCACCAAGAGTACAGAGCATCCCTGCCCCAGACATAGTGTTCCGTCTATACCTTGTGGCTAAGAGCCACTCATGGATCGCTGCTCCATATCTTTTCCCAATCCCCTCTTGAAGCTGTCTATGCTTGTAGCCGCCACCACTTACTGCAGCAGTGAATTCTGCGTGTTCGTGACTCTTTGGGTGAAGAAGGACTTCCTCTGATCTGTTCTAAGCTCATTCATTTCATGAGCTCTTACATTGGGAGAAAAGCACTTCTTTCTCTACCTTCTCTATTTCACGAGCTCTTACATTGGGAGAAAAGCACTTCTTTCTCTACCTTTTCTATTTCACGAGCTCTTACACTGGGAGAAAAGCACTTCTTTCTCTACCTTCTCTATTTCACGAGCTCTTACACTGGGAGAAAAGCACTTCTTTCTCTACCTTCTCTATTTCACGAGCTCTTACACTGGGAGAAAAGCACTTCTTTCTCTACCTTCTCTATTTCACGAGCTCTTACACTGGGAGAAAAGCACTTCTTTCTCTACCTTCTCTATTTCACGAGCTCTTACATTGGGAGAAAAGCACTTCTTTCTCTACCTTCTCTATTTCACGAGCTCTTACACTGGGAGAAAAGCACTTCTTTCTCTACCTTCTCTATTTCACGAGCTCTTACACTGGGAGAAAAGCACTTCTTTCTCTACCTTCTCTATTTCACGAGCTCTTACACTGGGAGAAAAGCACTTCTTTCTCTACCTTCTCTATTTCACGAGCTCTTACACTGGGAGAAAAGCACTTCTTTCTCTACCTTCTCTACTTCACGAGCTCTTACACTGGGAGAAAAGCACTTCTTTCTCTACCTTCTCTATTTCACGAGCTCTTACACTGGGAGAAAAGCACTTCTTTCTCTACCTTCTCTATTTCACGAGCTCTTACACTGGGAGAAAAGCACTTCTTTCTCTACCTTCTCTATTTCACGAGCTCTTACACTGGGAGAAAAGCACTTCTTTCTCTACCTTCTCTATTTCACGAGCTCTTACACTGGGAGAAAAGCACTTCTTTCTCTACCTTCTCTATTTCACGAGCTCTTACACTGGGAGAAAAGCACTTCTTTCTCTACCTTCTCTATTTCACGAGCTCTTACACTGGGAGAAAAGCACTTCTTTCTCTACCTTCTCTATTTCACGAGCTCTTACACTGGGAGAAAAGCACTTCTTTCTCTACCTTCTCTATTTCACGAGCTCTTACACTGGGAGAAAAGCACTTCTTTCTCTACCCTCTCTATTTCACGAGCTCTTACACTGGGAGAAAAGCACTTCTTTCTCTACCTTCTCTATTTCACGAGCTCTTACACTGGGAGAAAAGCACTTCTTTCTCTACCTTCTCTATTTCACGAGCTCTTACACTGGGAGAAAAGCACTTCTTTCTCTACCTTCTCTATTTCACGAGCTCTTACACTGGGAGAAAAGCACTTCTTTCTCTACCTTCTCTATTTCATGAGCTCTTACACTGGGAGAAAAGCACTTCTTTCTCTACCTTCTCTATTTCACGAGCTCTTACACTGGGAGAAAAGCACTTCTTTCTCTACCTTCTCTATTTCACGAGCTCTTACACTGGGAGAAAAGCACTTCTTTCTCTACCTTCTCTATTTCACGAGCTCTTACACTGGGAGAAAAGCACTTCTTTCTCTACCTTCTCTATCCTATGCCTAATTTTATAAACCTCTATTGTGTCACCCCTCAGCCACCGTTTCTCCAAGCCAAAAAGCCCTAGCCTTCTTAGCCTTTCTTCATAGGGAAGCTGTTCCACCCCCTTCATCATCTTAGTTGCCCTCTTCTGCACCTTTCCTAAAGCCATGATATCTTTTTTGAGGTGCGGTGACCAGAACTGTCCTACCTAGCAGGATTGTTGTGACGACTGGCAAAGCTCAGCTACGGAAGCACTTTGGATAATCCCAAGTGTCACGAAAATGCCGTTATTTTAACCCTGTTGTGTTTTTTGGCCATGTTAAGCAGAGGTCTTCTAGGGTGGAAGGCAGACCTGTCTGCCCTCTCGCTCAGGGTCCCCCCCCAAAAAAGCCACCCTGCCCCCCCACTCCTGGTCCTTACCTCAGTGTAGATGGAAGGCGTGAGGTAGCAGAGCAACCGGACATCGTCCTCCTGGCAGGCCTTCATGTCCATCATCAGGCAGGTGTGCAGGTCGCCCAGCTGTGTGGCCTGAGCAAACGACTCGTACAGGTTCATCTTCCCGGCCGCGGCTTTGCTGTGGAACAGCACAAGGCCTGGTCAGCTAGCGGAAGAGCCTGTCTCTTCCGATGGACGACCCAGGCACCCAAGGCAAGAGCACATTCGTTATCCATTTGCTATATGCGTTAGCTGAGTGTCATTACTTTGCACTAAAACTTTGCTAGTCTTAAAAGTGCCACTAGACTCAAACTTTGTCACACTGTGTTGACCACCTCGAGTTTCAGTGGGAAAGGTGGACTACAGATATCTCTCTATATAATAATTCTGTTTTGGTCGTGGACTCTCCTGAACATTCCACATGCTCCCAAATCAGTTGGGTCCCTGATCTGTCACTCAGAAGCTCTCCCTATCCTCTGGCTCGCCTCCAATATTCTAAACATTTTGCTGTTCCTCTCCCCGCAGTAGCCAGTCGAAACACAGGGGTCATTTGTATATGCGGCCTGATTGGCCTTAGCATCTAACATTCTAAACAGTTTGTTGTTGCTGCTGGGAGTCATTGAATGTGTCCTGAAGTAAAATACATATCCAAAGTTTCCCTTAAACAGTCCCTGGAGTTGCCAATCTCCCTGTGGGGCCTGGAGATCTCCCAGAAGTCACCGTGTTCCCCAGTCACAGCTCATCATTTCCCCTTCAGAAAATTTCCCAGCTATTACAATGGCTGCTTTGCGCAGTGGACTCTATGGCATTATACCCTGCTGAAGTCCCTCTGTACCCCAAACCCTGCCCTCCCCAAGCTCTACCCCTCAAATCTACAGGTCTTAGTATTGTCAGCCTCCAGGCAGCACCTGGAGATTCTCCTGGAGAAAATGGCTGGTTTGGGCAATGGACTCTATGGAATTATACCCTGCTGAAGTCCCTCCACACCCCAAACCCTGCCCTCCCTAGGCTCTACCCCTCAAATCTACTGGTCTGGCCCTCCCTTCAGTATTGCCAGCTTCCAGGCAGCACCTGGAGATCTCCAAGATCAGTTCTCCTGGAGAAAATGGCTGCTTTGGGCAGTGGACTCTATGGAATTACATCCTGCTCCCTCTGTGCCCCAAACCCTGCCCTCCCCAGGCTCTACCCCTCAAATCTACAGGTATTTCCCAACCCAGAGTTGGCAACCCTTTAACTGGCTATGGAACCGCTTTCCAGACTCTTGAAACTCAGAAGACATGTCATAGGAGGAGGTGCTTTTCTAAGCCGCTCTGAGACACCTTTGAGTAGTGAAGGGCGGGGTATAAATCCAATCCAATCCAATCTCTTCTCTTCTTCTTCTTCTACCTTAGCTGCCCCGACATAACCCCAAATCAACATAGTCAGGGGTGGAGGGAACCATACCTGTTACCATGAGGCTGTCCTCCCATGCTACCCACATGGGGCAGCAAAATGACTTGAGACAGCCCTGCCTTATAGCTAATAAACATGGCTCGCCTCCCTCTATTTTCCCCTTCCCTCTCCTGCCCCACCAGCCACAGCTGGGACACTCACCTGGAGCCTCCTTCTAGAGCTCGTTGTATTTCTTCCCACAACGGGCTTTACTCCTACTAGTAAATAAACACATAAATAGTGGGCATTGCCGTATAGTGTGGCAATGCCTGGCCTGATTCCATTGTGTGCGCACATCTGCCATCGTGTTCCCTGCCGTGTGGCAAACTCCTCTGTTGTTATGATTATTATTTAAAAATGTTTAGCAGCTCGTTCCTCGGCCATCTGCTCTCACCTGGCTTTTAAGTAATAGAGGAGGTGGTAGCCGATCTTGGGCTGCTTCTGATAGAGCTCAGACAAAAGATCCAGCAGCACAGAAAAGCTGCTGTTGTCCTCCTGCATCTGGCAGAGGTTCCTGAAAGGGGAGGGGGGAAGGAGAAGGGAGAAAAACAGAGACTGAAGCCACGCCGGGTTAGGGTCAGACCTACTGCTCCAGTGGAGGGCGTGGTGCTTCTGGCCCAGGATAAGCGTTTGGAGGGAGCTGCCCTTGGCGCATGAGCATGGGGTTTCAAACCCCTGACACACATACACACCCCACACAGGTTGCACCACACAAAAACTTCCCCTTGCAAGAGTCCTTCAAAACCAGGGGTAGCCAAACTGCTCCTGTAAAGCGGAGCAGAGATGCGTGTTGGACTGAGAATTGTCAAGACCGCTTTCCAGTGGGAATACTGTATTTTGGAAAAAATTGACTGATAAATTATTTCAGTCTGGAGGGGTTAGCCGTGTTAGTCTGTTGCTGCAAAATAGTAAAAAAGCCCAGTAGCACCTTTAAGACTAACAAACTTTATTGCAGCATAAGCTTTTGAAGAAGAAGAAAAAAAGGAATCCAAAGGAGTCTCAGAGCGGCTTACAAACTCCTTTCCCTTCCCCTCCTTACAAGAGACACTCTGGGAGGTAGGTGGGGCTGAGAGAGTTCTGACAGAAACTGCTCTTTTTCAAGAACAGCTGTGCCAGAACTATAGTTTGTCCAAGGTCATCCAGCAGGTGCAAGTGGAGGAGTGGGGAATCAAACCCGGTTCTCCCAGATTAGAGTCCGCGCACTTAACCACGACACCAAACTGGCTCTCTTCGTCAGATGCGTCTGATGAACAGAGCTGTGTTTCTCGAAAGCTTCTGCGACAATAAAGTTTGCTAGTCTTATAGGTGCTCCTGGGCTTTTTATTATTTCAATCTGAACATTGTTTAAGTCATTCTAATTTTGTAACAATTTGGTCCCCCGTTTTAGAATATTTGGTTCAACCAGAAATACCAGATGAAGTTAAAGACCTCCAGTTATGGCAAATGAAATTGCTTCTGCTGTATGTGGTAGTTATATTATTATATTTTTGAATTATAGTCCTTTGAATTTGAAGGGAACATTGTGAAAAATCGGTAAGGTTAATAAGCTGTAATGTTAACTAGTATTTATAACATACCCATAGGGTTCCCAAGTACTTACCGCGTAGGGGTGGGGGAAACATGCTCCCTGGCTGGACCATTCCCCCCTGTAACTCACCATGCCATCGCCAGGACGTGATGCCAGGCGACGCTCTGGCAATGGGGCTGGAAACTCGATGGTACCATCGAGTTTCCAGCCGCATTGCCAGAGCGTCGCCTAGCGTCACTTCCTGGCGATGGCATCGTGTGGCACATCTTTCCTTCCCCCAGGGATGGTCCTGCCAGGACGTATCCGTCCCCCACCGGCACGAGGTAAGTATTTGGGAAGCCTACATACCCCACCAACTATTGTGTATTTTTTGGTTTCTTTTGGTTGTTGTTGTTGAATAAAGTTAAAGATAGTTTGGGGGGGGGAAGATGGCTTTCCAGGGGGTGGTTCCTCACTCTGGCTCTCTTTCAGGAAGTGGGGGGAACAGCCAAACGCCTGAACTTACTTTCTTACCACCCAGCAGGTGGGAAGAAAGAAGTGCAAGGTGTAACTTTACAATCTGTGGTTTGCAAGCACGTTTGGAGACTCAAGTTGGACTTAGGACAAACCCTGGTTTGGTGTGACACTGGAACTGAGTCGGAAAGGGGGATCGGGGCCCTTCGCTCCTCAGGCTGGGCAGCTGCTTCCCACAGTGGAGCTTCAGACACAGGGAGGAAGCCACAAGACTTACCTAAATATTAGGTAAAGCGGCTTCCCCACGGATTCCTCCAGAGACCTGCAGGGAAGTAAAACAGCCAGAGGCGACAAAGTTACGCTTGGGACCACAACCCATGGAGCAAAAACTTGGCATAATGACGAGAGGGACTGTGCAAATGTAACACAGGAGAAGTCAGTGCATTTCACACTTTTTAACGCCTTCGGGTCAAACTTTCCTCATGGGCTTGTCTCCCATACAAACTGTGCCTTTGCAATGGCTTCTGGGGCATGCTTGGGGTACCACAACGGCTTTGGTATCGAGTCCTCATTGAGGCAATCAACCGGTGTCTGAGCTGCACCGTTTTAGAATGTTGTGGGAAGGGAAAAGGGGAAGGGAAAAGGGGAAGGGACGATCACACAAAAAAAGTCTTCTGTGCATGCGGAAACCTAGCACGTCAGGGAAAAGGCCGGGCACTTTCACAGTGCCACGCTAACTTTCTGTGTGCAGGGACAGATTCAGGTGGCAACTTCCATTTCAACGTATCTGAAGAAGTGCGCGTGCGCATGAAAGTTCATGCCTTGAATAAAACCTTGTTGGTCTTAAAGGTGCCCCTGGACTCAAACTTTATCTGCGGAGAGTGTTGCTTTAGGCTTCCCCCCGTCCCAGTACAGAGATCAGTTTTTCAAGCACTGGAGACTATCTGGCCCATATCACTTCAAGACTGCTCACACAACCACTACAGATTTTTATATGTCATCTCTAGTGACTGTAGATTCAAGTGGGTAGCCGTGGTGGCTGCTAGCAACAGAACAAAGTCTGAGTCCAGTGGTACCTTTAAGACCAACAAGTATAATTCTAGTTATAAGCTTTCACGTGCATGCACTCTTCCTCAGATATCTGAAGTATCTGAAGAACGGATAAGAAGTACTAGTTCACCCAAAGAGTGATTAACACATGGAATTCATTGCCACAGGAGGTGGTGGCAGCTACAAGCACGGACAGCTTCAAGAGGGAACTGGATAAACCTATGGAGCAGAGGTCCATCAGTGGCTATTAGCCACAAGGTATAGAGAGGAAATCTCAGTCTAGGGGCAAGTGATGCTCTGCATTCTTGGTGCTTGGGGGGGGGGCACAGTGGGAGGGGGCTTCTGGTGTCCTGGCCCCACTGCTGGACCTCCTGATGGCACCTGGTATTTTTGGCCACCATGTGACAGAGTGTTGGGCTGGATGGGCCATTGGCCTGTTCCAACGTTGGCTTCTCTTATGTTCTTAAGTGCACCTGCACATTTATACCCAGAATTAAACTTGTTGGTCTTAAAGGTGCCACTGGACTCCAACTTTGTTCTCTAGTGACCGTGCGAGCTGTCTGAAGTGATACAGGCCAGATGCAAGCTGATCACCCCAGTGAAAACCAGGACCTAGGACAAATGCTATTCAATCTCTCCACCTCCGGGAGACACCCGGGTAGTAGCCTGGGACGAACTGAGCTGCAAATACCTCTCAGGAAGTGACCCAACAGGAAGAGGAGGAGCCAGAGGTACAGCCTCGCTGGTGGAGAGAGCATTTCTGTCCTGCAAACTCTCTCGGAGCGCTGGAGGACAAAGGCAGGGAGTAGCGAGGGAAAGGAGGAGACCTTTTGTGGGGGGGAGTGGAAGTGAAGAACGGCCTCCGTGCTACAAAAAGGATCCACTCTGCTGCTAAGTGACCTCACCTCACCCCCCTGTGCAAAGAGTGAAAACACTCGGCACCAGCGCTCTTCTCCACAACCCGGCTGAGGGTCCGCGCTTTGGGACTGAAACCCACCGTCCTAGCGGACATCAGCGAGAGACTCAGCAAGAGACTTGCTGCTGCCGTGATTGCTGATAATTTGGGTCTGTGATCAGCTGTACTCTGAAGGACCCCTCCTCTATGCGCAGGGATCAGAAACAAAAGAGAACGACGAGCGGGAATGACAAGGAGAGGCCCCTTACTCTTCGGTGATCTCTTCTGGTAGCACCTCCCCACGGAAGTGAACCTTGAAGAGTTCCTGGAGACAGGACGCGAGGACCGACAGCTGCTCCTGGTCAAAATCCTCCTGCAAAGACAGGAGTAAGACATGGAGGGGTTCATGCTCTGCAGAGGGGCGGCAGCACAGGGGGCTGGAGCCTCTGCAAAACTCCCCTCCCTCCCCTTGGGAACAGCAGTGATTTGCGCAGGACCCTGCCCAGTGACTGAGAAGGAAGAGGGCACCCGCGAAAGCCGGGCTGAGCCGTGGGTGCAGCGGTTTCCTTGTAAACAAAGCCATGGCGCTCGGAGGATGGGTTGGGGGGTGTGGACATCAGGAGTTGCAGGCATGCTTTTAAGGCCTGTTACCTGTTAGACCGGGCCTGTTTGGTGTTGGCACCGAGTTTTTGTAACACCTAACACAAAGGTCTCCCTTGGTGTCCAGGTAGGGTTGCCCGGTAGGAGCAAGGAATTCCTTGATTTTGCGGGCTCCTGCCCGCTGCTGGCTAGCTGGCTGGCAGAAGGGACCCCCCCCAAAAAAACCAGAAACGTTGCACACAACACTCCCACGTCACCCAGAAGTGACATCAGCGATGTCGGTGGGGGTGGGGGTGTTTGCTTTTGGGCAAAACTCTATGGTTTGATACCGATTTTACCATAGAGTTTTGCCCCAAATCCAGAGCATTGCCCCCCATGTGCTGTCGTCACTTCTGGGCGATGCAGGCACGTAGCGTGCAACATTGCTGTTTATTTTTTTGGGGTGGGGCAACATCACTCTCCATTCCTGGAACACCCCCCCCCCATCCCCTGCTGGCGGGCGAAGGGGACCTGGCGACCCCTGTGTCCATGTAATTATTGCTCTAGCCCCAGGCAAGGCCCGTTTTACCTCCTTGAGCTTTCTAGTTGAACGGTTCTTTAAAGCACAGTCTGGTTGATGGCTCTGCAGCCGCTTCCACACTTGGTGGTGGTGTTTTTTTGTCAAGTTTTGGGTGAGTAGCCCTGTTGGTCTGCAGCAGACAAGCGAGATACGAGGCCCAGAACCCCTTAAAGACCGACAAGGTTTCCGGGGAATATTTTGTCGATCTTTAAGGTGCTACAGGACTCCAACCTTGCTGTACTTTGGGTTTTTTGGTATGTGTCTTGCTATGGATTTGTAATTTACTGCTTTGTTTTGGGGATTTGCATTCCGCTATGGAGACCGACGGCAGGAAAGAAGAAGAGGAGATTGGATTTATACCACCGCCCTTCACTACCCGAAGGAGTCTCAGAGAGGCTTACAATCTCCTTTCCCTTCCCCTCCCCGCAACAGACACCCTGGGAGGCAGGTGGGGCTGAGAGAGCTCTCTCGAGGACTGCTCCGGAGAGAACGGCTCTGAGAGAACAGCTCTAAGAGAACTTGTGACTGGCCCAAGGTCACACCAGCAGCTGCACATGGAGAAGGAGTGGGGAATCAAGCCCGGTTCTCCCAGATTTGAGTCCGCGCTCTTAACCACTACACCAAACTGGCCGATATACATACCGGAAAGCCGATACGAATATTGGAATTAGACAGGTCGAACCTTAGCCACGTGTGCTAAGCCCCACACCCGATTCAAGAAGCGCGGCTCTCTCCAGGGAGCGGCGGAAGAAGGGAGGCAGAGGGAGTGAAAGCCACGCAAAGGGGCACAGTCATTCTCCCTCTCCTTGTGAGGCCCCGTAAGTCTCCCCTTTGAACCTTTTAACGTCGGGGGAGAGGGGATAACGGCCCCCCCCTCCCAGTGTCTCTCTTCCACAGCAGAAAGAAATCTGAGGGAGAGGCGAGGCTCACGGGGGAGAAGAAACGGCTGGAGGATCTGATGCCGCCTTCTTCCACTTCCCATTTATGAGAAGAAGAGATTGGCTTTGTAGCCCGCCCTTCACTACCCGAAGGAGTCTCAGAGCGGCTTACAATCTCCTTCCCCTTCCCCACAACAGACACCCTGTGAGGCAGGCGAGGCTGAGAGAGCTCTTTCAAAGACTGCTCGTGAGAGAACAGCTCCGAGAGAACTTGTGACTGACCCAAGGTTGCACCAGCAGGTACAAGTGGAGGAGTGGGGGAATCAAACCCGGTTCCTCCCAGATTAGAGTCCGCGCTCCGAACCACTACGCCAGACTGGAGGATCGGCTGTTCTGCCGGCTCTCCCCAGATGCACTTATGCCCCTTGCCCCGGCCCCTCCCCTCTCCTTTGTGCTTCCCAGAAGCCCACTAGGCAGGAGAGCCGGGCTTCCGGGAGCTGACGGGTTACCTCCAGGACTTGATCCACGATTTCCTGCATGACCTCACACTGAGCCTCCGTATCGCTGCAACACAAAACGAAAAGGAAATCCCAGTTAAGGAAGAGGCAGAGAAACTGCAAGACGGGGAGGGAAGGGAAGGGAAGGGGGACGCCCCACCAGGCACAACCGGGGCTTGGTGAGCTCGGACTGGGAGAGGCTGCAGCCCTGGGCTGGTAACTCACTTGGGTCGAGGGTTATATTTGTGGCTAAAAAGCTTGGGGGGGACGACGACGGACACTGCAGACTGGGCTCATCCATCTGCAAAGCCACTGCAAACAGCACAGGGGGCTTTGATTTCTTCATCCTGCGCTCTGAGAGCTCGATTTGAAAGCGATGTGGGTGGGAAAAGGGGGACACCTACGGGACTCTGCATTCACGTAGCATCTTGTCATGCTGGGCTGTGAACCTGTGCAAAGCAGCCCGACTGAAATGAGATGCTGGGGAGGGGTGCGAGTGTCTTGGCTTTGGCCAGTGTCATGCTTATGTCAGGCTCACCCAGACTGGCCCCTCTCCCCACTCATAACCGGAGACACTCGGAAAGGGTGCTTCTTTAGAAGAGCACCGAGTAAGCATCTCTGGCAAGGGGAAGGCTCTGCTGAGGCTGTTGTGGCTGTTTGGGCCGAGCTGGAAGAGGGAGAATAGCAGGGTTGCCACTACTGGTATTCACATTGTGAGCCAGCGATTTGGCTACTGCATCAATCAGTTTGCCCTGGAGCCAGCCCTTCCTGAGCTGAGGCAAAAATGTGTGATCTGGAGGCTAAAAAACTGTGAGCTAGCTCACACTAACTCAGCTTAGAGGGAACACTGGTTGCCAGGTCTTACCTGGCTGCTGGCCAGGGGGGTGGGTAGGTCCAGCTCTCTCCCGGTAGTCTCAATGATGTCACCCGGATATGATGTCATCGCACAGGGCACGTCAGGCGGGACGCTCTAGCATTTGGGAAAAAAAAAACCCTCTATGGCCACCATAGAGTTTTTGCCCAAATGCTAGAGCGTCCCTCGTGCAACGTGTCGGGTGTGATGACGTCATCATGCCGGGCACATCAGGCGGGATGGGGCTCCCCCCACCAGGCAGCTGGCCGGTGGCAGATTGGGCCCCCGCAAAATCGGGGGAACCCACCCCCATCGGGGGGGGAGGTGACCCCAGAGGAAGAAGAAGAAGAAGAAGAAGAAGAAGAAGAAGAAGAAGAAGAAGAAGAGGAGATTGGATTTCTAGCCCGCCCTTCACTGCCCAAAGGTGTCTCAGAGTGGCTTACAAACTCCATTCCCTTCTCCTCCTCACAACAGACACCCTGTGAGGTAGAAGAAGAAGAGAAGATTGGATTTATACCCCGCTCTTCACTGCCCAAAGGCGTCTCAGAGTGGCTTACAAACTCCTTTCCCTTCCCCTCCCCACAACAGGCACCCTGTGAGGTAGGTGGGGCTGAGAGAACTTCTGGCAGAAACTGTCCTTGAGAGAACAGCTGTGCCAGAGCTTGTGACTGACCCAAGGTCACACCAGCAGCTGCAAGTGGAGGAGTGGGGAATCAAACACGGTTCTCCCAGGTTAGAGTCCGTGCACTTAACCACTACACTAAACTAGGCTTGAAGTCACCCATGGGTCATTTGGTACAAGCTGTGGTCCTTATGGGCTGCGGAGGGGAAGATCTGGGGATTAGGCCGGACTAAGCTTCCTTCGCTCCCAAAAGCTTTTAGGTGCTGAGGAAAGGAGAGGGGAGAGTCCCCACCAAGAGGGATTGTTTGCTCCAGCGCCTATGGTATCTACTAGACTAGCTCTTAAACTCGCCATACGAGCTGCAAGGGAGTCCTCGGCACACTCCCTGTAAACCAGGGGTCCCCGACACGGTGCCGGTGGGCACCATAGCCCTCAATAACATAGAATCACTGAGTTGGAAGGGGCCACAGAGGCCATCTAGTCCAGCCCCCTGCTCAGTGCAGGGTCAGCCTAGAGCATCCCTGACAAGTGTCTGTCCAGCCGCCGCTTCAAGACTGCCAGGGAGGAGGAGCTCACCACCTCCCCAGCCAGCCCATTCCACTGTTGCACGACTCTGACTGTCGAAAAGTTTTCCCTAAGATCCAGCCGGTACCTCCCTGCCCTCGATTTCAACCCACTCTTGCGAGCCGTCTCCTCTGCTGCCAGCAGGAACAGCTCCCCGCCCTCCTCTAAGGGACGGCCCTTCAGATAATTCAAGAGAGCCGTCACGTCCCCTTTCACGGCTCTTGCGGCGCTCTTAGGAAGAGTGCTATTTGCCCAGCAGGGCTTCTGATTGGCCGCTGGAGCTTCGGCTGGCTGTGCAGGTTTTGAAAAATGTTGCTTTGGCGGCAGCGGCCACAGCAACGACACAGGGGTTTTCACTGTGTGACTGAAGGTAAGCCACGACAGTCATTTTGTCTCCCGTGGCAATCACTCTGTGGCTGCGCCCACCACCCAGTGGAATTCCAGAGGCGCCCACAGGCTCGGGAAGGCTGGGCGTGCCTCTGCTGTAAAATAACAAAACCCAATAAAGCTTTTGAGTTGCAGATATTGTGGGTGGGGTGGTCTGTCTGCTCTGCAATTTCTGCAACTGTTCAAGGGTGCTGGAATATTCGAGAACACAGGGTGGACCACATGTAAACGGAAGGGACAGTCCTTTGGTGCAACATATGCGATAAATGAAGTAAGGTAGAGGTAAAGGTTCCCTTGCTCGAAAGCCAGTCGAATCCGACTCTAGGGCTGCGGTGCTCATCTCTGTTTCCAAGCCGAAGAGCTATCGCTGTCCGAAGACTTCTCTGTGGTCATGTGGCCGGCACGACTAGATGCCGAGGCACACGGAACGCTGTTTCCTTCCCACCGAAGTGGTACTTATTTATCTACTTGCAATTTCTTGCTTTCGAACTGCTAAGGTTGGCAGGAGCTGGGGACAGGGACAGGAGCTCACTCCGTCATGAGGCACTCGGGTCTCGAACTGCTGAACTACTGACTTTCCGGTTGGCAGTTTCAGCGTCTTAACCACTAAGCCACTGCAGCCCTGGGATATTATAGCATTGGAAAAGGTGCAGAAAAGGGCAACTGAAACGATGAAGGGGATGGAACACCTTCCCCTATGAAGACAGGCTAAAGAGGTTAGGGCTCTTCAGCTCGGAGAAACGACGACTGAGGTTTAAAAAATGCATGGGACAGAGAAGGTAGAGAAAGAAGGACTTTTCTCCCTTTCTCACAATACAAGAACTCGTGGGCACTCCATGAAACTGATGAGCGACAGGCTTAGAACAGATCAAAGTACTTCTTCACCCCAAAGAGTAATAAACATGTGGAATTCACTGCCGCAGGAAGTGGTGGCAGCGACAAGCATAGACAGCTTCAAGAGCCCACGGAGCAGAGGTCCATGAGTGACTATTAGCCACAAGGTATGGAGGGAACACTCTGCCTGGGGCAGTGATAATCTGCATTCTTGATACTTGGGAGGAGGGGGGCCCACTGTGGAAGGGCTTCTGGAGTTCTGGCCCCACTGGTGGACCTCCTGATGGCACCTGGGTTTTGGCCACTGTATGACACAGAGTGTTGGACTGGAACGGCCACTGGCCTGATCCAACATGGCTTCTCTTACGTTCTCATGGGTGTGGATTTTGATCCCAACACACACACACACACTCATTTCCCTCGCCTGTGATAGCAGAACTCATTGGCACTCAAGGCAACTGACTGGCAGGCAACAGGTTCCGGGCAGAAAAAGAGAAAATCCTTCTCCTCTTGGAGAAATTAGCTTGTGGGATTCACTGCTACAGTATCGGATGGTGTGTGGGGCCACTGGCTTGACTGACTTTTTTAAAAGGGGCAAGATAACCTTGTGGAGGCTAGATTTTTAAAGTGCACTAACTGGAACCTTGCTATTGAGGAAGGAAGGAAAGAAGAAGAGGAAGAGATTGGATTTATACCCCGCCCTTCACTGCCCAAAGGCGTCTCAGAGCGGCTTTCAAACTCCCTTCCCTTCCCCTCCCCACAACAGACACCCTGTGAGGTAGGTGGGGCTGAGAGAACTTCTGACAGAAACAAGCAAACAGCACTGTCAGGGGGCACACAGCGTCAATGCAGCCAGGCACTATTCAAATCGACTGCGCTTCCTCTACATCGTGCCCCCTTGACACTGTTTTTCTTCCTCCAACAGAGAATGGCTGCACCTGAGGAAACGGGCTCTTAATCTACAAATGCTTCTGCTGGAGGCAAGCTTTGTCAGTCTCCTGTTGGTTTATAGTTGCCAGGGGGAAATGCCACAGCCCCTCTGATTTTTCAAGAACTTGCGTCGGCAGCAGCTGCCGCCACAGCACAAGGATCACCGCTGAGTTACGTGAATGCGAGGAAATATTATCAAACAATATGTTTGTTTCCCAAGGCATCTCCCTAAAACTATGGAGAGTTACTGCTGGAAGTTACAAATCACCTCACTCCCTGACACTTTGTGGCTGGCCCTGCCAGCTGGGGCAGCCATTTTGTGGCGGCCCTGACTCCCGCGGCAGCCATTTTGCGGTTGCACCCTGCACCAGAATTCCAAAGACACCACAGGCTCAAAAAAAAAAAGGAATGACTGTTTCTGCTGTCTGAACACACCCCTGACAGCGACGACCCCAACAATCTCCAGGGCTTGGCTCTTGTGAAATTCTCCTCACGGGACATTCTGGAGGAGAGGCCCGTGGCACAAAGCAGGCCTGGAAGCTGCGGACAGCTTGGAACCGACTCTTGTCATCCCCGAAAGTCAAAAAGCCCCGTCTCCTCCTCTCTTCCCGCCCCCTTGGCCCTGAAGGGGTGGGTGGGGGGGAAGCATTCTGTAGACTCTGGAAAACAAGCCTATTAAACATACTTAGTCATGACAGGGCCGCATTTATAATGTGAGCTGGGCCAAAGGCCTTTTGCTTGTGTGGGGAGCTTTGAAATCCCTGTGCGGGAGGCAGGGTTCCAAGGAGAGAGGGCAGCGCATGGACCGTGCAGGCGGCCAGGCCAAGAGAGAGCATTCTGCATGTGTCAGTGTCACTGCTGGAGAATTGCTCAGGCAGGAGGAGAGAGGGACAGGCCCCACTGAGCCCTGCTGCCCCCTTTTAAAAAAGCAGCTCCTTGTCGAGACCACCCTTGCTGGGGTTTGTTGCGGGGCGATGGAAACGAGAGCCGTCACAGCATGATCCCGACGGCAAGCGATGTCACGGAAATAATTCTGGCAAGCTAACAACCGCATACCAAAGCTTGTGCCTGGAAATCTATGCGCCTCGTGCCTGGAAATGACACACGTTGGGGAGCTTTGAAGGCCCTGGGCTGGCCGACAAGTTCTGTTCTGTGGTACAATGTGTACATTTGTGAGGGGGAGAAGGGGCGAGTTTGGACCTTAGTTTGCTGCCATGTTTAGCTATTGGGAACCAGCCCTCCTGCAGTGAATACAGCAGGCCGTGACGGAACTTGGGGAGAGCCCAGGGGACAGCCGCTGTGGTGCAGTGGATGGACTCAGGAACAGAGAGGGCTTGGGTTCAAATTCCCATTCTACTGGAAAGCTCTCTGGGTGGCCACAGGCCAGATATTCTCTCTTCCGCCTGAGAGCCAGTGTGGTGTACTAGTTAAAAATGGGGGACTCTAATCTGGAGAACTGAGACTGATTCCCCACTCCTCCTCCTCCTCCACAAGAAGCCTGCTGGGTGACCTTGGGCCAGTCACGGTTCTCTCAGAACTCTCTCAGCCCCAACTGCCTCACAAGGTGCCTGCTGTGGGAAAGAGAAGGGAATGCGATTGTAAGCCGCTTTGAGACTCCTCAGGGTGGAGAAAAGCGGGATATAAAAACCAACTCTTCTTCTTCTTCACTAACCTAGTGCCGTTGTGAGGAGAAAGTGGAGGGAGAGGGTGTAAGCAGGCGACACATATTATTCCGGGCTGTTTGTGGAAAGGGTTGGTTCTAAGCCTATACCAAATAAATTATCAGAAAAGAAAGAAAAAGAGTACGAAATGCTCACATCCCCCCTTTCCCGTCTCTTAGACAGTTTGACCAACTGCCTTCTCCTTCATCCAGCGCCTCCCGCACTTCCCTCAAACTCTGCTGTCATGAGAGCCAGAAATGTCTTTCGAAAACAAAAAAAGCAGATTCTGGTTTGGGGTACCTGGGCCAAGTGACATGCACCTTTGCCTGGGGCAAAAATGAGCGGACCTTCCCTCAGCATCCCTTCAGCGCAGTTTCTTTTCCTGTTTTTCTTGTTGAACGTCCAAAACAGGAAAAAAAGAGCAAGAGTTCATTCAGCCCAAACGGCTTCTAGGCTCAGCACAGCGCATTCCGAACATATGCTCTGTGTTCTCACTGTGAGCTCCTTATCCCAACGGAGCATTCAGAGACAGGGCACACGACTGAGAAGCCCTGCTGGATCAGACTAGTGAGGGTCCATCTAGTCCAACATCCTGTCCCACACAGTGGCCTCAACCAGTTCCTCTGGAGGGCCAACAACAGGCCAGAGAGGCCGAGGCCTTCCCCTCATAAGAACATCAGGAGAGCCCTGCTGGATCAGACCAGTGAGGGTCCATCTAGACCAGCATCCCGTCTCAAACAGTGGCCTCAACCAGTTCCTCTGGAGGGCCAACAACAAGGCAGAGAGGCCGAGGCCTTCCCCTCATAAGGACGTCAGAAGAGCCCTGCTGGATCAGACCAGTGAGGGTCCATCTAGTCCAGCAACCTGCCTCACACAGTGGCCCCAACCAGTTCCTCTGGAGGGCCAACAACAGGGCACAGAGGCCGAGGCCTTCCAATCATAAGAACATCAGAAGAGCCCTGCTGGATCAGACCAATGAGGGTCCATCTAGTCCAGCATCCCGTCTCACACAGAGGCCTCAACCAGTTCCTCCGGAGGGCCAACTACAGGGCAGAGAGGTTGAGGCCTTCCCCTCATGAGAACAGAAGAGCCGTTCTGGATCAGACCAGTGAGGGTCCATCTAGTTCAGTGTCCTGCCTCTCACAGTGGCCAGGAAGTTCCTCTGGAGGGCCAACAACATGGCATGGAGGCCAAGGCCTTCCCCTCATAACAACATCAGAAGAGTCCTCCTGGATCAGACCAGTGAGAGTCCATCTAGTCCAGCGCCCTCTCTCCCACAGTGGCCAAACCAGTTCCTCTGGAGGGCCAACAACAGGGCATAGAGGCCGAGGCCTTCCCTTCATAAAAACATCAGAAGAGCCCTGCTGGATCAGACCAATGGTCCATCTAGTCCAGCATCCCGTCTCACACAGCGGCCAACCAGTTCCTCCAGAGGGCCAAGAACAGGGCATGGAGTCCGAGTCCTTCCTCTGACGTTGCCCCCTGATACTGTTGTTAAGAGGTTGACTGCCTCTGAACATGGAGGTCCCCTTCAGTCATCACAGCTAGCAGCCACTGACAGACCTATCCTCTATGAATCTGTATAGTCCCCTTCTAAACCTGCCTATGCATGCGGCCGTCACTACCTCCTCTGGCAGTGAATTCCACACTTTAATCATTCATCGAGTGGAGAAGTATTGCCTTTTGTCCGTCCTGCACCTACTGCCCATCAACTTCACTGGATGCCCTCCAGTTCTAGTATTTTTTTTGGGGGGGGGGAGCTCCCTCTGTCCCACTCTCTGTTTTGCAGCTGACGACCCCTCATTAGGTTTTTAAAGCAAGAGATGGCCAGAGGTGGCTTGCCATCGCCTGCCCCTGCGTAGTGACCCTGGACTTCCTCCGGGGTCTCACATCCTAATACTGATCGGGGCCCACCGTGTTTAGCTTCCGAGATCTGACTTTCACAAACCTCTACCACATCCCTCTCCTTCGTCGTCTCTTTTCTCCACTGAAAATTCCCATCCTCTTCAAGCCCGGCACACTGTTGCCCATGCGCTCAGGTGGGCAGTAAGGAGAAGCCCCTCCCACACCTGGCAGTTTGCCCTGGGCGGCCACAGCCACAGCCCTGTACGACCCTGGAAGGGCATTATGCTCAGGAAATAAGAACTTCCTGGCGGCCCCCTGGCCCGAGAGAAGTCCAGCTGTCTTCAACCAGGCCCGGGGCTTTTTCAGCCCTGGCCCCCACCTGGTGGAACCCTCTGCCGGAAGACGTCCCTGCCCTGCGGGAGCTGTTACCGTGCCGCAGGGCGTGCAAGGCAGAGATGTCCCGCCGGGCCTTTGGCACTCTCGCACAAGTCCCCACTAATGTTCCCTCTAAGCTGTGGAGTCTTGTGGGCAAAAATTCTACTTTGTGACCTACCAGCATTAAAGTTGTGAGCAAGTGATTTGGCTGCCGCATAAATTAGTTTGCTCTGGAGCCATCCTTCCTGAGCTGAGACAAGAATGTGTGAGCCGGAGGCTAAAAAACTGTGCGCTAGCTCACACTAACTCAGCTTAGAGGGAACACAGGCCCCCACCCCCTCGTAACCCCTCCCCCCCAGGGAGAATGGGGTGTTGGGAGTCCCCCCCCCCCATCTAATACATGCTGTATGTTTGCTATTTGGACAACGTTGTTTATGTACGGGCATTTATCGGTTTGTTTTAATTTATTTTAATCTGAGATGATATATTGTTTTGTCGTAAGCCGCCCTGAGCCCTACTTGTCGGGGAGGGGCGGCCCAGTAAATCCAGTTTAATAAATCAATCGATACCGACCTCCCCTTCTGCAGCAGCAGGACCTTATCCTTCAGGGACTCGTCCAGCTGGTCCAGGAAAGGCGTGATGTCGACCGGCTCTTCCACGACGGCTTCTTTGATCGGGTGGAATCGGAACTCTCTCTTTTTCCCTGCAGCGTGGGAGGGCGAAAGAAGCTGAGCAGGTCCGGAAGATGAGACAGAGCCACCCTGCCTCCCCGTGTGCAAGCACGTGGACCTGCCCTGCCGCCTTTGCCTAGCTGACAAACCCAGGCCCAGTTTTGGCCAACAGAGAAAATGAGCGTCTTATCTGCACTACTTTAGACAGCGGCAGGAAGTGCCCGTTCCCGAGCCCAATCCGAAGTGACTTGGGGTCGTGATCCCCGAAGGACCCTCTTCTCCCAGCGAGAGGCGTCCTGACTGTCCCATCGAGCAAAGAAACTTGTTTTGGTGGATGCATGAGACAGTGCCTATTCAGTGGTGGCCCCACGATTATGGAACAATCTCCCCGGGGAGGTGCGCCTGGTCGTCCCCCCCCCTCGCTTTCGACGTTCAGGGGGCAGCTGAGGGTGGTTTTATTTAGGACTGCGTTTGATTGAAGCCGTCATAGAATCACAGAGTTGGAAGCAGTGTTCCCTCTAAGCTGAGTTAGTGTGAGCTAACTCACAGTTCTTTAGCCTCCGGCTCACACCTTTTTGTCTTAGCTCAGGAAGGGACGGCTCCAGAGCAAACTCATTTATGTAGCAGCCAAACTGCTCGCTCACAACTTTAATGCCGCTAGCTCACAAAGTAGAATTTTTGCTCACAAGACTCCACAGCTTAGAGGGAACATTGGCTGGAAGGGACCTCCAGGGTCATCTAGCCCAACCCCCGGCACGATGCAGGAAATCCACAAATACCTCCCCCCCAACACACCTCCAGTGACCCCAGCTTCATGCCCAGAAGATGACAAAAAAAATCTCCAACTGGCCTGGAGAAAAATTGCTTCCTGACCCCAGAATGGCAATCAGCATTTCCCTGGAGGGGTAAGAAAGGGCCACAGTCCTAAATTGTGGTTTTAAACATTGCTTTTGATGCTTTTCATGAATTCTATTTTGTGTTTGTTTGATCTATGTCGCAAGCCGCCTTGGACTCCGTTAAGGAAGAAAAGCAGCTAATAAACGCTCCAAAGAAAATAAACTCCCCTGCATCTAGAAAGCTAGCTTGCCAGGAAGGACGGGCCCTGATATGCTTCATTTTCTCTGGCAAGGGTAGGGCGATTTGCCTTAAAAGAGGCATTCAACTGCCTGACTCGGTGCTCTGAAAAAAACAACAACAACCAAAACCAGCCAGCGGTTTGAGTGAACACTAGCCAGGAGGTGGCAACGTTCTGCGTGTGTATTTAGAAATACAAATCAGAAGATGACAGGACTTATTCTCTGCTCTAGCCATTAAGGGAGCTGCCGGGAATTTTGCATCATGGGGCTGGGAACGGTGAGGTCACTGCGGGCCCCCCAAGAGACGAATCCGTCAGCCACACTTCCTGCGCAAGCATTGTGCTCTGGGCCTTTGTTTTGCCATCTGGGCCTGCGAGGGCACACAGTGTTCTTGCAAGGAAGTCTCTCCCTCTCTCTCTCTCTCTTTTTCTAGACCCAGGCACGCTGCACAAAGGACACCATTCTCCCGCACTGGCTTGCCTCCTTCCGGCTTTTTCACGGCCTGGCCCTAATCCACCTGCTCTTATCAGGCAAGGCCTCGGGGGAACAGTCTTATGTCCATTTTACCGATCCCGTGCGCCCGATTCCGTCAAAGAACCAGGTGTGCTTTTATCGCCAGGCGTGGAAGGTCCCGGAGAAAAACAGTCCGGGCCGTGTCTCTCCTCCGTCCCGCCTTCCTTGCAGAAGCCAGAACAAGAAGTTCTCCCACTCTGCCCGTGGGAGAGGAGCTCACCCCCCCCTCTGCACAGAAGGGAAGCAAGCCCGGCACTGCCAGACACTCTGGATTAGATCTTTGGGGTTTGGCTTTAATTTGGTAGGTGCGCACCACCCATCTACAGGCAAAAACAACATCTGGGAAATTGTGAGTTCCGGCCAGGCTAGACATCACACCTCTTGCGCCTGGGATAGTGCAGATTCAGGCCCATGGTTACAGTGGGGCATTCTGGGGCTTCGCCCTCTTAATCAGCAGCCCCGCCCCACAAACACCAGTGCCAGAAATCTTATTTTTGAGGAGAGACCCCTGCTGTCTGCGGCTGGAAGCAGGCCAGGGTGAGAGGGCCATAGCTTGCCCCCAGGCTTTCCTCCCTCCCACTGTGGAATTGGGGGGGGTATCATGGGACCCAGGGCAAGACAGCTCAGAGGGCATTTGAATGGCATCCGAGTTCCCTTCCACAGGACAAGACAGCTTAGAAGGGCACTCAAAGAGTGGCACCTTCAGTAAACTCTCCAACAATCCTCCTTTCTGCTTGCCCCGTCCTGCCGTATACCCCCTAGGTCATGGTGAGTCGTTCAAAAGCATTCCCATGAGCCTTTGGGAAACATGCAAATTCATTAGCCCAGAGGCCATGACCTAGGTGGTATACAGCAGGATGGCGCTAGCAGAAAAGGGGATTGCTGATGGAGGTGACACACATCCTGATGAATGGGATATTCGATACCAGAATAATTTGGTGAATTTGCACAGCTACTATCTGTGGCCCATTATACCAACTTGCAATAACTGCAAAGCATATAAGAAAGCAACACCTGGTCTCATTCATATATATATAAAAATAAATATTTCTTTATGCATGTATTTCTAGATGTGTGTCATTGTAAAATAAGGAATACTGACCACTGAGGAAGGACCGAAGGGGCTGAAACGCGTATGGTCCTTAGGTCAAATGTTTTACCCATCTATTGGATACGTATAACAATCAGTTCTGAATGAAATATGTTCTTTGAGTCTGATATTTAAACTATTCCTTTTAACCTTTTCTATGTTTTATTTATGTGTACACCCTAATAAACGTTTGTATATTTTTTTATATTAACTTACCTGTAGCTTGACCCTCTTAGATCGCAGCTACATTTTGGATTGAATTCCCCCCCCACTTCTTTGGTTGATGTAAAGGTGCCCTTCTAAGCTGTCTTGCCCTGTGGGAGGGACCTCAGAAGGCATTTAAATGCCCCCTGAGCTGTTTTTTCCTTGAAACTGAGGTGCTCGCTACCCTCTTCCTTGAAAGGAAGAGCTAGAAACAGGCCCAGAGCCTTCCCCTTTAAAGACAGGCATTTAAATGCCCCCACCCCCGAACAAAAAAAATCCAGGCTATGGGCCTGGTGCAGATGTTTCGGTAGGGAGCTTAGCCTGCGTCGAGGTTAGCGAACCTCAAGGCAACTAAACAGGCTAAAAACGGGCCGATAAGCACCGAGACTGATTTCCGGTCTCTTTATGATCATTGTACTTTTTGACCTTTGCCCTCTTATCTATTTATTTATTAGATTTATTAGAGGATGAGCCTGTCCTGGAACTGGCTGTGTGCTGAGAATGCCAGACGAGGGGGGATTTGAGTGTTTCTAAGAGATACTGGGGAAGGAAGGCTATACCCTCTCCAGCACAGATGGGCCTTCTCTAAACAAGGAAACACAAGGAGGTTCTCGGCTGGCAATGCCCAAAGATCAAGACAGGAACAAGCCATTTTGTGCGAAGAGTGAGATTAGGAGGGCCTACTGTAGACGTACCATTTAACCAGGTTTGTTCTCCTTAACCATGGTTATTTCTGAGTCTTTCTGTGTGTGTGAAGTGCTGTCAAATCACTTCTGACTTCTGGCGACCCTACGAATTAATGACCTCCAAAACGTCTGACTATCTAGACCAGGCATTTGAAGACCGTGTGCATGCACGTGAAAACTTATACCCAGAATTACACCTGTTGGTCTTAACGGTGCCACTGGACTCAAACTTTGTTCTATCTAGACCAGGGTTAAGGATCAGCCACACACGGTACCTGGAAGGGGTTTTTCACCAACCACGATTACTTGTTGCACCAGGAAGCCACGGTTTAAGGTGGTCTCCCTGTCTCTCCAGCCTCTCAGTTTTGTTGGCGGGTCACCTAAACATGCCCTTGTAGATATTTCCATATCCCGGGCTGCACCTTTAACAATCTCTTATAGGGTTCTATAGTCACTTTTTTTTGGGGGGTAGCTTTTGTAATTTTTATGTGCATGTGTGTTTGTGCATATGTGTTTGTGCGTTGCACCTGGCAGTCATGGCGACCTCTGGTGACTGACCCCTACTGGGGGTCTGGAGGATATTCAGGGAGGTGGCTGAATACAGCCTGCCCCCACCTCCTGACTATTGGCATTCATTTGGAGGTCTCCCATCCAAGTACTTACCAAAGGAGGCCCTGCTTAGCTTCCGAGATCCGACGAGATCGGGCTGGCCTGGGCTATCCAGTTCAGGGCTCTTATGGGGCTCCAGAGGGGCTCCATGTCCTTCCTGAGGTCCCCGAGCAACGGGCTGAAGTCCACTGCCTCCGGAAGAAGGGCTTAGATGGCCCCAGCCAATGTGGGTTTTGCTGCACCTTTGGAACCTCAGCCCGGGCTCAGGCACAAACCACGACTGACGTGAACCACAGTTGAGTCTTACGGCTGCACCATGCCACAGCCAGCCGGAGGAAAAGGCCTGCAAAACCAGGCGGGCGTGGCGGCCCTCTACCCTGTGGTGCACAGGAGGCCCTCTGTTGTTTTGTGAAGGGGGTAACGTGTGTGACCTACGGGGCCGTGGGAACGGGCTTTCCTCTCCACGATCCGGCAGCCTCCTCACCTTTGCTATTCAAGTCTTCTTCGTCGTCACTGAAGGCGGCCTCTGCGTTGTCGTAGCAACTGTCATCTTTGTCGGACATGTGATTGTCCATCTCCATGGAAACCGGCTCCTCGATTTTGACTACAGGGAGGAATGCAAGAGAGATTTGGAGGGGGGGGAGATGCTGCCGGCCTGCCCCCTGATGCGAGGCAGAGGGACTGGGTGAAGGCTGTTACCGGCTGTCCTGTCTGGTTCTAGGGGGCAACAATGGGGATTCGAACCCAGGACTCACTACTAGTTTTGTCACTCTCAAGCATTACACCACACTGGCTCTCTTTCTGCCCAAATGGGATGAACCCAAATGAGTTTTGGGCCGTGCAGCTCAACGTCTCTAGCGAAATGCCTTTATTCAAGGTCCATAAGCAAAAAAAATCAACAAGAGGGGGGCTTCCCAGCAAAGTGTATAAATAAAGGAAGAGCTGTGGGATGGGACGCCAGACAAGGCAACAGGCCTATTATGCTATGAAACAACTTAAATAATCGGTAAATGCAAGATACAATATGCAAAAAATTACAAAATGGAATAAATGTACATTCACAAAATTGTGAATAAATGTACAATGGAGATCCCGGGTATTAGCTTCCGGGTATTAGCTGGTCTAGCTATACCAGCTCTGTAATGTTAAAGATTGGTCTGTCTAAAACCCGTGCCCGGTTGCCCCTCTGAAGAGTTACGCTCCAGTAAGAATAATATTGAATTCCAACTGATTGGAAACACAGAAAGCACAAGTGCTTTTGCACAAAAACGTCAGTGAAGAAGAAGAAGATGCTCGAAACGAAGCTAACACCCAGGATTTTTGTTGTTCATCTATTCATAATTTTGTATTGTACATTTATTCCATTTTGTAATTTTTTTGCCCATTGCATTTTGCATTTACTGATTATTTAAATTGTTTCATAGCATCATAGGCCTTTTGCCTTGTTTGGCGACCCATCCCACAGCTTTTCCTTTATTTATTCAAGGTCCTACATGCCAAGGGTGTGTCATGATTCTTTGTCGGACGTGGCACAACGGTTAAAGCGCTGGACTAGGAGAGAGGTGGATTCAGGTTCCCCTCACTGGCCTTGAAGCCAGACGCTCCCTCTCTCAGCCCAGCCCGCTTTGCAGGACTGTTGTGAACAGCAGAGAGAAGACACCGTGTATGCCACCTTGAGTTCCCTGGAGGTTAAATATATACAAGACAGGAAAATGACATGGCTTTCTGCCAGTTTGGTGTAGTGGTTAAGTGCACGGATTCTAATCTGGGAGAACCGGGTTTGATTCCCCACTCCTCCACTTGCACCTGCAGGATGACCTTGGGCGAGCCATAGTTCTGACAAGAGCTGTCCTGGAAAAAGAGCAGTTTCTGTCAAGAGCTCTCTCAGGCCCACCTACCTCACAGGGTGCCTGTTGTGGGGAGGGGAAGGAGATTGTAAGCTGCTCTGAGACTCTTCTGGGTAGTGAAGGGTGGGGTATAAATCCAATCTCCTCTTCTTCTTCTTCATGCTGGTTGTGGCAAAGGAGGCCGTGATACAAACTCTCTGTTCCCTCTCCCCTCGTCCAGCTCCTGCAATCTTCTCTCCCCTCTTGGTGACACTCTTCCTCCCCGCTGTTACAGGCCATTTACTGCATCCCGGTAAGATCAAGAGTGCACACCGCAGAACGACCGCTCTCTGCCCCGTTGTAAACTGGTCAATTGCTAATGTTCGCTTGGTGCTTTTTTCGGCCCTGGCGTTATGCCCGCCGAGCCGATTTCCTTCCCCCTCTCCCTTCTGCCAGAGCGCTCACGATTCCATAGGCCCTTTATTACCGCCCCTCTTAACTGTCTCTGTGGTAACCCAAAGACCCTTAGCCATGTCAACAGTCTCCGACATTTCAGTCTCATTTGCCGCTACCCTTTCCTAATGTGGAATCCTGTTCCTTCCAAAGTTGCACGTATCAGATAAGGGGGGAAAATTAAGCATCAGGTGCTCTGTTCGGCTTCCTGAGAAGCAACCGTTTCTCTCTTTTCCTCCCTTTTAAAGCAAGTTTCTAGGTCTTATGGATGCCCTTAAAAGGCTGCGTCTGGGGGAAATCCTGGATGCTAAAAATGGGTTGAGCAGGCCCTCTGACAGGGCATGGGCCTTTGCATGGTCCCGTGGTCGGATGACTCTAAAATGATGGGTTTGGGTGGGTAGCCATGCTGGTCTGAAGCAACACAACAGAGCTGCAGTCCAGTGGCACCTTTAAGATCAATGAACTTTAATTCTGGGTATAAACAGGAAGAAGAGATTGGATTTACACCCAGCTCTTCCCTTGGGGTCTCAGAGTGGCTTATAATCTCCTTTCCCTTCCCCTCCCCACAACAGACACCCTGTGAGGTAGGTGGGGCTGAGAGGGCTCTTTCGAGGACTGCTCTTGAGAGAACAGCTCTGAGAGAACTTGCAACTGACCCAAGGTCACACCAGCCGCTGCATGTGGAGGAGTGGGGAATCAAACCTGGTGCTCCCAGATGAGAGCCTGCACTCCTGACCACGGCTATAAAGTAGGTATAAGCTTAAAGGTGCCACTGGATTCAAACTTTGTCCTGTAAAATTATGGAGATTCAGAATAATTTGGGCCTATCTTGGTGCAGAACTTGGGTAATTTCATGTATGTTTTTATTTATGACCCAACCTCAGGGCTAACCTTCTTCTGTATATACACAGCCTGCCTATCTACCCAGGAAATCCCGCTTTGGGGACCACTGATTGTGGACGCTAGACTGTTCTCCACTAGGAACAGGGCTTTCTCTGTGGAACTCTCTTCCACTGGAGGTTTGGCAGGCATGGTCTCTTCCTCTCCTTTTGGAGGGAAGCAAAGCTTGGCCTCTTTCGCCATGCCTTCCGACACACGACCGAGCAAATGATCCAAAGCTGCTTAGTTTATTCCGCTGTGTCTGCTGTTGATGCTATTCAGCTAAGCTTGTTGTCTGTTAGTGTTTAGGGTTCGCTCAAGATCTGAATTGTTTTGACTGCGAATTGCTTTCATTTGATCCAGCACGCAGAGGGGGCATGGGTTCAAATCCCCACTCGACCCTTCAGCAACAAACTCCTCGCAGGAAGGTTGGGATAAAAATACATCAGACTTTTATTTTCCTTAAAGTGCCTCAGGAACCACAAAGGGTCGAATCTATGAATATAGTAACTGAATAATACGATTTTACACTCGAGACTTCAGAATATCCTTTTAAAGGTGGAAGGGCTGGACGCATAGCAGCGCTGGAAGCAAGGATATCATACCAAATAATTTCTCAGTGCTGTTTCCAGCGTTTTCTGCCATTTCCCCTGCTTTGCGTGAAGGCCGAACTGCAGCCTTCACAGCGATCCTGGCAGTGGGGGGGGGGGGAAGGGGCACACCGATCGGGTTGGCCTCCGATCCTACCTTCGACGGGAGGAGAGGGCGAGCTGCAGAACTCGGGAAATTTCTCTCTCAGCATGGCCCGGAGCTCCTTGTCCAGCTTCGGGTTGTCGAAGAGAGGAGCCAGGTGCCTGCAGGGCGAGGAGAGGCAGAAACGTTCAGACCGAGAATGACCTTCAGCTCCACACTAAAGGACAATTCCAACAATACCAAGTCCTTGTGGCTGCCGCAAGGATTTTGTGACGGGCGTTCAGTGCGAGTTCTGTGCCTCCTAAGAAGCACATGGATACAACCGGGGCTTTTTTTGTAGAAAAAGCTCAGCAGGAACTCATTAGCATAATAGGCCACACCCAACAGCAGAAACTCATTAGCACATTAGGCCACACCCCTGACAGCACATCTCATTGGCATGTTAGGCCACACCCCCATGTTGCCAGAAGTGTGGTCACCCAGCCACACCCACCTTTTGCTTCTTATTCTGTGTACCTTGTTTGTTGTCAAAACCCAGGGCTTTTTTTGGAGCAGGAACTCCTTTGCATGTCAGGCCACACACCCCTAATGTAGCCAATCCTAATCAGTTTCTGCTGTTGGGTGTGGCCTGTTATGCTAATGAGTTCCTGCTGGGCGTGGCCAACTCGGGAGCCAGCCGGAACTCCGTTCCTGTGCGTTCCCGCCCCAAAATAGCCCTGGGTGCAACACTTGTTTGGGACTGTGGTGCCACGGGGCTCTGTTTTCCCACGTGGACACACGGGACGCTGCTTCATACTGAATCAGACCACTGGACCATCAAGGTCAGTGTGGTCCACTCAGACTGCCAGTGGCTCTCCAGGGTCTTGGGCTGAGGCCGGGGTGGCCAAACTGTGGCTCGGGAGCCGCATGGGGCTCTTCCGCGCATATCGTGTGGCTCCCGGCAAGGCGGCTGGGGAAGCTAAATATCATTAGCCGACAAATATCACTGGACAAATAAATATCATTATCGATGCCTGTTTCTACCGCTTTTGTTATTGTTTTTGGCAGCCTCGTTTAATGTTAATGGAAAGCCAATCTGCATATTTCCCAGTAAAAACATGTAACATTTGTTCCTGTCTCCCAGCTCTCAAACATCTGACATTTATTCTGTGTGGCTCTTATGTTAAGTAAGTTTGATCACCCCTGGGTTGAGATCTTTCATATCACCAACCATGTGGTCCTTTCAACTGGAGGTGCCAGGGATTGAACCTGAGACCTTCTGCTTATCAAGAAGAGGCTCTTCCACTGAGCCATGGGCCTTACTCAGAATGGCAACGGCTCTCCAGGGTCTTGGGCTGGGGTCTTTCCCACCACCTACTGCCTGTCCCTCTCAACTGGAGACGCCGGGGAATTCAGTGATCCCTCTAAGCTGACTCAGTGTGAGCTAGCTCACCGTTTTTTACGCTCCGGCTCACACATTTTTGTCTTAGCTCAGGACGAATGGCTCCAGAGCAAACTAATTTAGGCAGTAGCCGAGTTGCTCGCTCACAACTTTAATGCCGGTTGCTCACAAAGTAGAATTTTTGCTCGCAAGACTCCACAGCTCAGAGGGAGCACTGCCGGGGATTGAACCTGGGACCTCCTGCATGCCAAGCAGATGCTTCAGCACTGAGCTACGGCGCCCCCTTCCCTCCCTCTGCCCAAACTGGCTCCAGGGAGTTGCTGCTTGCCTCGCTATGACAATTACACGAAGCCACGCAAAGTACATCAGCTTTGCAGTGGAACAAATACTGGGCCCTTCGGGTGGTTAGGCTGAAGCTCCTTCTCCGCTCGTGCCACGGCTGCAGTCGGATCCAGGCCCCTGTGCATCTGGGAGACACGGCGGTCCCGTGTCTGATACAAAGTCCCTGGGGCAGCCGCAGGGGTTTAAGACAGAGGTGTCAAAACTCATTTGTTCCGAGGGCCGGACGTTACACATAAATGCCACTTTGTCGGGCTGGGCCACGTGTGCCGTAAAATGTAATGCCAAGTACCGGAGATTATAAACTTTATAAAGGACACAGGCGAACCCGATTAACGATATGATTTTGTGTTGGACTAGATGGGCCATTGGCCTGATTCAACATTGGCTTCTTTTATGTTCTTACGTTCTACTCAAAAGGCAAACAGGCTTAAAACATTAACACTCTTACAATATTTCCTTATGGTCTCTCTCCCTGATGCCCACCCCTTTCATTTCCGCTTCCCGTTACTCAAAAGAACATAAGAGAAGCCAATGCGGGATCAGGCCAATGGCCCATCCACTCCAACACTCTGTGCCAAAAATACCAGGTGCCCTCAGGAGGTCCACCAGTGGGGCCAAGACACTAGAAGCCCTCCCACTGTTGACCCCCCCCCAAGCACCAAGAATATAGAGCCTCACTTGCCCCAGAGTCCCTACTTATACCTTGTGGCTAATAGCCACCCATGGACCATCTGCTCCATATGTTTATCTAATTCCCTCTTGAAGCCGTCCATGCTTGTAGCTGCCACTACCTCCTGTGGCAGTGAATTCCAAGTGTTCATCACTCTTTAGCACAGTACTCACTAGCACTGGGACATTTCACAGCTGGGGGTCAAGCATAAGGCCCGGGGGCCGGATCCGGCCCATCCAGGGCTCTTACGCGGCCCGTGAGCAACTGATGCAAGTGGTGAAGTGCGGGGGGGGGGGGGAGTTGATGGAGCCACTCCATTGTGGCTTCAGCGTGGCAGAATGACCCCGTCTGCAGCATCGTGGGAGGCTTTGCCCAGGGCTGCACGGCCGCCTCTCCAGTGTGCCCGTGTGGACTCTCCTCTGCACCCCCCTCCCAGCCCAGGGGGCCTGGCAGTGAGGACACACCAACTCAGAGCTTACCAGCTCCTGTCCTTTATACAGTTTCCATCTCCGGTACCTGGCACCATGTTTTATGGCCACACGGTCTGGCCCGACAAAGTGACGTTTATGTCAGATCTGGCCCTCGTAACAAATGAGTTTAATGCCTCTGGTATACAGGGACATAATGCACAGCCTCTGTTATCGGGCGGTGAAGGCGACGGCCAGAGCTCCCTCTAAGCTGCGGAGTCTTGTGAGCTTCGTGAGCGACTGGCATTAAAGTTGTGAGCGAGCAATCGGGCTACTGCATACATTAGTTTGCTTTGGATCCATCCTTCCTGAGCTAAGACAAAAAATGAGTGAGCCGGAGGCTAAAAAACTGTGAGCTTGCTCACACTCACTCAGCTCAGAGGGAACACTGGTAATGGCCAGTTGCTCGCGGGCCGGATAAGAGCCCTGGAAGGTCCGGTTCTGGCCTGCGGGCCGTATGTTTGACACCCCTGGTTTAGAACATAAGAGAAGCCATGTTGGATCAGGCCAATGGCCCATCCAGTCCAATAATCTGCATCACAAGTGGCCAAAAACCAGTTGTGATGCGTGAATTTGCCAGAAGAGGAACGAGCTGATACTTCTGCGCAGCAGCCACTTCTTAGCCTCCACAGGATTCGAACGTGGCTCCGGGACCAGCATAACTTCCCGGCGGACTGCAGAAAGGAACAGTTTGAAAGATGGAGCCCATCAGCCGCACTCCTTGTCGAGGGAGGGCAACCTGCCTTTGCGAGGCCAGAGGGAACCGGAAGTCTTAGAAGCGGAGAAGGAAGCCATTCTGGGACGGTTTAAACCTATTTGGACTCGGGAGCCACTTACGCGAGGACCCGTTTCTCCACGATGTGGGTGAGCGAGTTGAAGACGCCTTGCCGCACGTGGGCTTCCAGGGCGGGACAGAAGTTAGGAATGATCTGCAGAGGGAGGAGAGAGAATACGCTGCAGTTTTAGTCACTCTAGGAAGCATCTTCCAAGTGGCAACTGGCAACCAAGGCCAGGCAGGGTTGACGCTGCCGCGACGGACCTTACCCGACACATGAAGTCCAGCAGGGTGGCAGTGATGGCTGGGTGTGGCTTCATGGAGTGGTGCATGACCAGAATGGCTGGTTCTGGAAAGCAAAGAAGGGCAACGTTTGGGTCGAGGAAGAAAGAAGGGACACGCGGGCTCCCGCCGGAACCCTCGCGGCTGCCTGATGGAACCCGAGAGACACGCTCTCCTAGATAAGTTATTATGCTTGCTGCAAGGGTTCCGATGGGAATCTAGGAAAACATACTAACAAGGAGAATTTATTGCACCTTATGTCTTGTATGTATATCACTGCCCTTGAAAAAGATCGTATTCGATACAGGTAAATTACTAGAGTCCCCTGGGACTAGTGATTGAAACTGACAAGGCAATGTTTGAACATAGCCCAAACCGGCGCTTTGATGTATTGTTTAGGTGAACCGATATTTGGTAATACTTGACACCAATATTTATACAATTGCATAGAAAATCCTTTTTTAAGAGAAAAATAAATAGCACAAAAATGCCAAGGAACCTCAGTGCACGGTGTAGAAGAAGAAGAGATTGGATTTATACCCCGCCCTTCACTTGGGAGTCTGAGAGAGGCTTACAAACTCCTTCCCCACAACAGACACCCTGTGAGGTAGGTGGGGCTGAGAGAGCTCTGAGAGATACTGCTCTTTTTCAAGGACAGCTGTGCCAGAGCTTGTGACTGACCCAAGGTCACATCAGCAGGTGCAAGTGGAGGAGTGGGGAATCAAACCCGGTTCTACCAGATTAGAGTCCGCGCACTTAACCACTACACCAAACTGGCGTAGGATTCTAGGGCTCATTATTTCAATTCACGTACGATGCCAGTCAGGCCCATGGCTGGAACTGAAAGAGTGCTCTAGATATATGCCCAGACCTTCTCCCTGCAGCTCTGCCATGGTGAGCAGGCTGCCTGTTAGGGATGCTGCCAACCTTCTCCCTGAAAAGGGCACCTCTGGGAAACCTGGCGAGGGGGAAGAAGGTGACGCTACCTGCTGTGAATCTCTCACTCTGGGTCACAGAGGGAAGGGAGGGGAAATTGGGGGAAGGGCAGGGCTATTTTTGTAGGAAAAGCCCAGCAGGAACTCATTAGCATAATAGGCCACACCCAACAGCAGGAACTTATTAGCATATTAGGCCACACTCCTGACAGCTCAGCTCTTTAGCATATTAGGCCACACCCCCATGTTACCAGAAGTGTGGTCATCCAGCCACACCCACCTTTTGCTTCTTATTCTGTTTACTTTGTTTGTTGTCAAAACCCAGGGCTTTTTTTGTAGCAGGAACCCTTTTGCATGTTAGGCCACCCCCCCCCCAAATGTAGCCAGTCCTAATGAGTGTCTGCTGTTGGGTGTGGCTTGTTATGCTAATGAGTTCCTGCTGGGCGTGGCCAACTCAGAAGCCAGCTGGAACTCCGTTCCTGTGCGTTCCTGCCCAAAAATAGCCCCGGGGAAGGGAAACTGGGACGCGCCCGACGAGCGAGGACTTTGCCGCGACTGGATCGGCGAGCGAGGACTCCACCGTACCGATGTTCATGATGCTGTCCTTCTCGGGGCTGAAGAAGAGCCAGTCGTAGAACAGGGCCAGCTTGGCGTTCGAAGCGGCTACGTTGGACTAGACGGAGGAGAAAAGAGAGAGAAGGTAAATGGAGACGTCTCGGTTGTCAGTCGTGCTCAGTCCTGCGGCATTCTGAGGCCCAGGTCAAGCCGGCGTGGAAGCTGGAGAGGACTCGGGGCACGAGGGGGTGCTGGCAACTCGCTTCCGCTCTGACGGAAGGCAGGCTGCACGGAAGATGGATCTTGGGGAGGAAAGAGGAGAGGGGGGAAGCAGGCGGTAGTGCACCTTCCCTGGATTTTGCTTCCTCGCCTACAGGCCCTGGCAGGAGGAGACAAAGCTGAGTCCGCGTGAGCTAAACTCACAAGTTTTTCAGCCTCCGGCTCACCCATTTTTGTCTTCGGCTCAGGAAGGGACAGCTCCGGAGCAAACTGGTTCATGCAGCAGCCAAATCGCTTGCTCACTCACAACTTTAACGCCAGTCTCTCAAGAAGCAGAATTTTTTGCTCTCAGGACGCCACAGCTTAGAGCAGGGGGTGGCCAAACTGCATGTCGGGAGACGCGTACGACTCTTCTGCACGGTCTAATTGAATGCTAAAAGGGAAAGGGAAAGGTTCCCCTCGCTCGAAAGCCAGCCGAATCCGACTCTAGGGTTGCGGTGCTCATCTCCGTTTCCAAGCCGAAGAGCCAGCGCTGTCCGAAGACGTTCCCGTGGTCATGTGGCCAGCATGACTGAACACCAAGGCGCACGGAACACTGTTACCTTCCCACCGAAGTGGTACCTGTTTATCTACTTGCAATTTCTTGCTTTCGAACTGAATGCTAATAGAAAGCAAATCTGCATATTTTCCAATAAAAACGTCTGTGTGATATCCGTGTCTTGCGGCTCTCAGACACCTGACGTTTATTCTGTGTGGCCGTTACGCTAAGCGAGTTTGGCCACCCCTATCTTAGTGGGAGCATCGGAGGAGACGGATGTTTACCCCCCCTCCCCCCCCCCCATTCTCCTGATCTGAAACAGCCCCAGGGAGCTGCTAATGTTGCCCAGCTGGGGTAAAAAGACAGAGTATCCATTAAGTTCCCCTAGCGGGGCAAAGAGGAACTGCCTGGGACTGGTTTATGTTGGGAAAACGACGAGGAAAGGCTTAACGTCCCCCTCCCCTCCTTGTGCCAAGGTCCTGATCCAAATCAAGCCCCTGCATGTCTAATAATGTAATGTAATGTAATGTAATGCTTTTAAGGCGTCTGTAGAGCTGTGGTGGCTCAAGCGGTTAAGATGCTGAACTGCAGGCTGTGGAAGGTCAGTAGTTCAGCAGTTCGAGACCCGAGAGTGCCACATGACGGAGTGAGCTCCCGTCTCTAGTTCCTGCTCCTGCCGACCTAGCCGTTCAAAAGCAAGAAACTGCAAGTAGATAAATAGGTACCACTTCGGTGGGAAGGTAACAGCGTTCCGTGAGCCTTGGTGTTTAGTCATGCTGGCGACATGACCATGGAAATGTTGTCGGACAGCGCTGGCTCTTCGGCTTTGAAACGGAGATGAGCACTGCAACCCTAGGGTTGGATTTGACTGGCTTTCGGGCAAGGGAACCTTTACTTTTACCTTAAGGCATCTGTGAGGGCCATTTGCTCAACTCCCATGGTTAAGAACATAAGAGAAGCCAATGTTGGATCAGGTCAATAGCCCATCCAGTCCAACACTCTGTCACACAGTGGCCAAAAATACCAGGTGCCATCAGGAGGTCCACCAGGGGGGGCAGGGCACTAGAAGCCCCTCCCACTGTTGCCCCCCCCCCAGCACCAAGAATACAGAGCCTCACTTGCCCCAGCCTGAGAGTTCCTATCTATGATGGACTTCTGCTCCAAATGCTTATCTAATTTCCACTTTCAGGCCTGGCCCCAACTTGCCAGAAGAGGAAAGACTGAGGGAACCGGTTTCTGCTTATGGCAAGAGGGGAAGAAAAGTCGTCTTCGGCACAGTGAAGGAGGAGCGCTCTGTCATTCTGAGAGCCCCATGCTCCGAGGTGCCTCCAGAAGAATGCCGTGGCACCCCCGCGCAAGCGACATTCTGCCAACTCTGCCCAGGGAACGCATGATTGAATTTGCTGCCGCCGGCAGCCACCTCCCTCTCTGGCCACGCCAGCGCCTCTCGTCTTTCCAGCTTGATCCTGTCCAGTAACGCCGGGGCGGAAGAAAATGTGGATTGTGTTACTGGAGAGTCAAGCCAGACTCCGGGTCTTAATGAGTCAGGATGCTGTTGGTAATTAGCGGCAAGAACAGGAGATGCTGGGAACGCTAATCGAGCGGGCGGCGGGGGGGGGGAGGAAATGACAGAGAGAGTCTCTGCTCCAGCTGTTGGGACGTGGGACTGAGCGGCCTTGTGCTGGGACAGTTTCTCGAACTGAGAGCAAAGCACCGCCCCCCAGGGGATGCAAGAAACCATACTGTGGGAGCCCTTTGGTTATTTCCTCCATTTCATTTCTCACAGCACAGAGTTTGAGGATCTGGCTCTGCCCCGCGCCCCGCAAAAAAAACCCCACCCACAGAAGAGCTCACCTGCCATTTCTCTGCTTGATTTATCAACTGGGAAACAGCATGGTGTAGTGGTAAGAGCAGGAGGGCCCCCATCCTTTTTGGGACTGTGGGAACCTTTGGAAGTCTGACATATGGTGGTGGGCGCAGCCACAAAATGGCTGCAGCAGGAGGCTGAGGCCTTCCCCTCACAAGAACATAAGGAGAGCCCTGCTGGGTCAGACCAGTGAGGGTCCCTCTAGTCCAGCATCCTGCCTCACACAGGGGCCTCAGCCAGTTCCTCTGGAGGGCCAACAACAGGGGAGAGAGGCTGAGGCCTTCCCCTGATAAAAATGTATGAAGAGCCCTGCTGGATCAGACCAGTGAGGATCCCTCTAGTCCAGCCTCCTGTCACACGGTGACCAACCAGTTCCTCTGGAGGGCCAACAGCAGGGCAGAGAGGCCGAGGCCTTCCCCTGAGAAGAACATCAGAAAAGCCCTGCTGGATCAGACCAGTGAGGGTCCCTCTAGTCCAGCCTCCTGTCACACGGTGACCAAGCCAGTTCCTCTGGAGAGCCAACAACAGGGCACAGAGGCTGAGGCCTTCCCCTGAGAAGAACATCAGAAAAGCCCTGCTGGATCAGACCAGTGAGGGTCCATCTAGTCCAGCCTCCTGTCACACGGTGACCAAGCCAGTTCCTCTGGAGGGCCAACAACAGGGCACAGAGGCTGAGGCCTTTCCCTGATGTTGCCATCTGGCTCTGGGATTCGGAGGTCAACTGCCTCTGAACCCAGAGGTCGCCAAATGAAAGAGGCTGGCTGCAAGCCCCCTCCCCCAAGCCAGCTCTGTGAAAGGAAACGTGCGTTCCTCAAACGGCACAGGCCCCAATTCCCCGATCCCTCTTCTGTCTCTTCTGTCTCTGTCTGTTCTCACCAGACCGATGCAAATTGCGGGCTTTCATTCCAGCAGCTGAGCTCTGCTCCCGACAGGTTAACTGCCACGTGGCTTGGCTCAGGGCTGATGTTTAAAAATGGGTTTCTAAATTAATAGATGCGGTGCCTCGCAGCCGGCGGATGTGCTCCGTAGCCAGACACAGGGAACTGGAGTGGGGCAGAGGAGGAGAGAGGCCATTCGTAGCCAAGCCGAGAGCTCAGAGCAAGCCAGGAGCTGCTCGGCACCCAGCGGAATTGAAGCAATTCTGAGCGGAGAAAAGCCTCTTTGGGAGGAGGCAGGGCTGTGACGGAGGACAGGCGGCCCTTCAGCGGGACCCCAAGAGGCTTTTCAAGGCCTTAGCCGTGAGCTCTTCCCCTGAACTCTGGAGGTCAGGGAAAACATGAAAGAGGGTGTGTTTGGCAGACGGGGAGAAACGTCTGGTATCTTAGAACTCTGGAGGGACAGATCCTGAGGAGTTCTTCTGCCCACAAGAGTACCGTCCCCTACAGCAACGGCTTCGCATCGCTCAGCTCCCTCGCTTGATTCAGCCCGGAATGATCTGCTCAGCCAATCTCGAATGGCCACTCTCTGCCCGGTCTTTAGGCCAACTCTATGATCCTAGCAACTCTATGACCTTAAGTAAAGGAAAAGCAGGGCACATCGAGCGAAGAGTCTGGGATTTTTCAGTTAAGAAAAGAGACGACTAAGGGGGGGGACGGGGGATGTGATGGAAGTTTATCGAATTACGCACGGGGTGGAGAGAGTGGACCAAAGAGAACTTTTCCTCCCTCTCCCAAAATGCTGGAACTGAAGGGCCTCCAATGAAGCTGACGGGCAGTAGGTTCAAGATGGACAAAAGGAAACACTACTTTACACAGAGAGTGATTGAAATGTGGAATTTGCTGCCAGAGGATTTAGTGATGGGCCATAAGAATTTAAAGGGTTTAAAGGGGGATTAGAGGGATTCAGGGAGGATAAGTCTATCAATGGCTACTAGCCATGGGGACTGTGCGGAACCTCCACATTCAGAGGCACTAATCCTCTGAATCCCAGCGCCAAGAGGCAACATCAGGGGTGGCCTTGGCCTCCATGCCCTGTTGTGGGCTCTCCAGGGGAACTGGTCGAGACCATTGTGTGAGACAGGATGTGGGCCAGATGGACCCTCACTGATCTGATCCAGCAGGGCTCTGCTGATCTGCCTCCGCAATTTAGTAGTGCAACCCCTTTGGCACAAATTCTTGCACCAAGTTGAACAAAGGATGCTTAAGTTGCCTAGGAGGTGGCAAGCTCCCCTTCCCTGGCAGCCTTTAAGCAGCGGCCGGACTAACACTTGTCGGGGGTACTCTAGGCTGACCCTGCACTCAGCCCATGATTCTAAGCTAGTTAAACCCCTCGAACGAAACCCGCGGCCTGCCCACCGCGAAGGAGCACCCGCGGCCCCTCCGAGACGCCTTACCGTGCAGGTGGTGAGCAGCCAGCCAATGATGGCCCAGCGAGGGAGGATGTCGGAGCTCAGCACCTCGTTGGACGGGTGGACCACCCCGCAGATGTAGCGGATGAGGTCGCAGCGCAGGGACTGGCTGTCCGGGGTGGACAGATACTGCCGCTGGAACCAGTCTTGGTACCTCTTCTGCTGGCCGAAGCGCACCTAGGAGGAGGAGGAGGAGGAGGAAGAGAGAGGAAAGGAGTGGGCGTGGTCGGAGGGGGGACAAGACATGCGTTGTTCAATTGGGTCACGCTGGCTTGGGAAGGGGAGAAAGAACAGGCTACGTGTCTCCGGAAAACAGGCTTGGAAGAGGTGACTACCCTGCTTCCCATATGGAAGGGCTGCCCTGCACATGGCATTGACCAGAGGGCCAAATCAACCTCAGTGCATCGAGGTGGGGGAGTTCGGTTATCTGAGCTTCACCTCCACTCCCTTCAAAGGGGGTCAGGAACACCTTCCTAGCTTCAGGTGGGTGGCCAAGTTAGCCTGCAGTAGAAGAACCGGATTCGACTTCAGAAGCACCTTGGAGACCGGCAGGGGTCAGGAAGCAATTTTTTCTCCAGGCCAGTTTGGCTGGAGATCCTGGAGGGTTGGTTTTTTTGCCATTTTCTGGGCATGGAGCAGGGGGTCACTGGGGTGTGTGGAGGGGGGAGAGGTATTTGTGAATTTCCTGCATGGTGCAGGGGGTTGGACTAGATGACCCTGGAGGTCCCTGCCAACTCTGTGATTCTAAGATTTCCCGGGCCTTTTGACTCTCAAAAAGCCTTGACAGCTTGTTGGTCCTTACGGTGCTTCTGGACTGAAATCTTCCTTCCCAGCTTAACTCGCTCTTCACCAGATCGCGCGACACTGGCCAGAAAGCCGCCCAAACTGCCGTGCATTCTGCCCCCTCCTACGGCTTGCCCCAGAGCCAGCAGGGCAGGCTTACCCGAGAGGTCATGAAGAGCAGTTTGGTCTCCATATCTGGCGTGAGGCGGAAGGCCAGGAACTTGCGCGAGGTCCGGGACTGCAGGAGCTGCAACAAGCCTGTGGGCAGGGAGGGGGTGGGGGGGGTAGAGAAACGGCAAAAACCAGAGGCCGTCAGAACAGCGCTCCCTGTAAGCTGTGCAGGTCTTGTGAGCAAAAATTCTGCTTTGTGAGCGACTGGCATTTAAACTTGTGAGCGAGCGATCTGGCCGCTGCATAAATTAGTTTGCTCTGGAGCCGCCGTCCTTTCCCTTCTCCTCCCCACATCAGACACCCTGTGAGGTAGGTGGGGCTGAGAGAGCTCTGAGAGAACTCCTCCTGAGAGAACAGCTCTGAAAGAACTTGTGAGTGACCCAAGGTCACGCCAGCAACTGCCCGTGGAGGAAGAGAAAGAAGAGATTGGATTTATACCCTGCCCTTCACTCAGAGTCTCAGAGCGGCTCACAATCTCCTTTCTCTTCCCCTCCCCACAACAGACACCCTGTAAAGCAGGTGGGGTGCTGAGAGAGCTCTTTCCAGAACTGCTCCTGAGAGAACAGCTCTGGGAGAACTTGTGACTGACCCAAGGTCACACAAGCAGCTGCATGTGGAGGAGTGGGGAATCAAACCCAGTTCTCCTGGATTGGAGTCCACTCTCCTAATCAAGAAGAAGAAGAAGATTGGATTTATAACCCATCCTTCAATATCCGGAGGAGTCTCAGAGCGGCTTACAAACTCCTTTCCCTTCCCCTACCCACAACAGACACCCTGTGAGGAAGGCGGGGCTGAGAGAACTCTGACACAAACTGCTCTTTCAGGAACAGCTGTGCCAGAGCTTGTGACTGACCCAAGGTCACATCAGCAGGTGCAAGTGGAGGAGTGGGGAATCAAACCCAGTTCTCCCAGATTAGAGTCTGCACACTTAACCACTACACCAAACTGGCTCTCCAGGAAACAAACAAACAAACAAAAGGAAACAAAAAACAAAAATTGCCAGCCCCAAGGCTGTTGTTCCGGCAATTCAGGCTGCCGATCTCTGCTTCCCAATCTTCTCACCTTGCTTGGTATTCAAAGGCTGTGAGCCCGCCTGCACACCAAGGAGGAAATATTTATGTACGTTTGCTATATTTGCTATATTTTCACGGGTGCGGAGACGAACGTGGACGTGCAGGCCCAACGTCTACTGAAATCCCTGAAGCCGGAGAGATGGTTGACTAAGACTGCCCCCGGATCTGCATGCGCCTCCCTGTGCCCCGGCCCGCAGCCGGTAAGGTCAGAATAAATTAAGCAAAATCGGATGTCGATTTGCGTAACTTATACATATTGAAGAATCCAGCCGCTTTGAGCACCCCCGGGGCTGAATTTTTTAAAACCGAAGCCTGGCACGGGCGCCGAATCCGCCTACGGACCATCTAAAATTCCGTATTAAAAAACGCAAGAGCTTCTTTGGGGATTTCGCCACGGAATTTTCAGAGCTGAGAAGAACTTGGATCTTCTTCGACTTCTTTTCTTGCTCCGCCTTGAGGTGCCCGGAAAATCCTTTGAGGCGCCTGGCAAAGGGGGCCCCCGGAAACAAAGCTTTGAGAAGGCCAACTGGGCCACGGCCCCTCCTGTTTCTTTTCTCGCCCCGAGGATGGGTAAGAACATAAGAGAAGCCAATGTCGAATCAGGCCAATGGCCCATCCAGTCCAACACTCTGGGTCAGACAGCGGCCAAAATATACCAGGTGCCATCAGAAGGTCCAGCAGTGGTGCCAGGACACTAGAAGCCCTCCTACTGCTGCCCCCCCCCCCAGCACCAAGAACAGAGTAAATCACCTGCCCCAGACTGAGAGTTCCCATCTATACCCTGTGGCTAATAGCCACTGGTGGACTTCTGCTCCATATGTTTATCCAATTCCCTCTTGAAACTGTTCATGCTTGCAGCTGCCACCACCTCCTGTGGCAGTGAATTCCACATGTTAATCACTCTTTGGGTGAAGAAGTATTTCCTTTTATCTGTTCTAACCCGACTGCTCAGCAATTTCATGGAGTGCCCACGAGTTCTTGTATTGTGAGAAAGGGAGAAAAGTACTTCTTTCTCAACCTGCTCAATCCCATTCATAATCCCAGTATCTTCTTTTTCACAGACGTTTGTATGCAATTGCACCTGCTGCGTTTCCTGTGTCGCCGATGAATTTTGGAATGCAATACGATCCTTGAAAAAAAAATTAAATCTTCAGGTGGGGCATACCAGCTCTGTAATGCTGAAGAATGGTCTATTTAAAACTTGCGACTGGTTGCCCGCCTGAAAATTGCCGTTTTTTTCAAGAAATCGTATAGAATTCTAAAATTCATTGGAGACACAGAAAACACAAGTGCTATTGCATACAAATGTCTGTGAAGAAGAAACAAAGAAACGAAGTTAATACCCAGGCTCTTTATTGTACATTCACTTAAAGTTTTTGCACTCTTTTGTATATTCACTATGTTTGGAATTACTGGTACTTTGTATTTACTGATTGTTGATGTCTTATATCATCTAAACTATTTCACAGCATAATACGCTTTTTGCCTCGTACAGCATCTTATTCCACAGCTTTTCCTTAGCTTACACGTTTTGTTGGGAAGCCCCCCCCCCCCCCTTTCCCCCTCCAGGGTCTCAGGCAGGGCAAGGTCTCTGTTTGGTATAGCCAGTTTGGTGTAGAGGTTAAGTGTGCAGACTCTAATCTGGGAGAACCAGGTTTGATTCCCCACTCCTCCACTTGCACCTGGCTGGATTACCTTGGGCAAGCCGTAGCTCTGGCACAGGTGTTCTTGAAAAAAGAGCAGTTTCTGTCAGAGCTCTCTCAGGCCCATCTACCTCACAGGTTGTCTGTGGTGGGGAGGGGAAGAGAAAGGATATTGTAAGCCGCTCTGAGACTCCTTTGGGTAGTGAAGGGTGGGGTATAAAATCCAGTCTCTCTTCTTCTTTTTGAGCCTGAGGGCACCTTTGAAATCCTGATGCAAAATGGATGCGATTGAAGAAGAAGAAGGAGAAGGAGGAGGAGGAAGAGGAGGAGGAGAAGGAGAAGAAGAAGGAGGAGGAGGAGAAGGAGAAGAAGAAGGAGAAGGAGAAGAAGAAGGAGGAGGAGAAGGAGAAGAGAAGAAGAAGAAGGAGGAGGAGGAGGAGAAGAAGGAGAAGAAGAAGAAGGAGAAGGAGGAGAAGAAGGAGGAGGAGGAGAAGAAGGAGAAGAAGAAGGAGGAGGAGGAGGAGGAGGAGGAGGAGGAGGAGGAGAAGGAGGAAGAGGAGGAGGAGGAGAAAAGAAGAAGAAGGAGGAGGAGAAGAAGAAGAAGGAGAAGAAGGAGGAGGAGAAGGAGGAGGAGAAGAAGAAGAAGAAGGAGAAGGAGAAGAAGAAGGAGAAGAAGAAGAAGAAGAAGGAGAAGGAGAAGGAGGAGGAGGAGGAGAAGAAGGAGAAGGAGAGGAAGGAGAAGGAGGGAGGAGAAGAAGGAGAAGGAGGAGGAGGAGGAGAAAAAGAAGAAGAAGAGATTGGATTTATACCCCACCCTTCACTACTCAAGAGAGTCTCAGAGCAGCTTACAAACTCCTTTCCCTTCCCCTCCCCACAACCCTGTGAGGTCAGTGGGGCTGAGAGAGCTCTTTCCAGAACTGTCCTTGAGAGGACAGCTCTGACAGAACTATGGCTTGCCCAAGGTCATCCAGCAGGTGCAAGTGGAGGAGTGGGGAATCAAACCCAGTTCTCCCAGATTAGAGTCCGTGCGCTTAACTACGACACCAAGCTGACTGGAGGCGGAACCTTCCACAGATCTGCTTGCCTCAGCCTGCCTTCACTCAAACAGTGAAGATCCTTGTACTGTACTGGCAGCTGCCACCAATGCAAAAAAATTTTTTTAATCTGCAGAGCCAATCAGAAACGTTGTTGGGCAAAAGCCCCACCCTACACACTTACACGTTGACTGGCAGAGACGGACCAAGACAGAGATCTTGGAGTCGTAGTGGATAACTCAATGAAAATGTCTAGACAATGTGTAGCTGCAATAAAGAAGGCCAACGCTATGCTGGGGATTATTAGGAAGGGAATTGAAAACAAATCAGCCAGTATCATCATGCTCCTGTATAAATCATTGGTGCCACCTCATTTGGAATACTGTGTACAGTTCTGGTCACCACATCTCAAAAGGATATTATAGCATTGGAAAAAGTGCAGAGAAGGGCAACTAGAATGATAAAAGGGTTGGAACACCTTCCCTATGAAGAAAGGTTAAAATGCTTGGGGCTCTTCAGCTTGGAGAAACGACGGCTGAGGGGTGACATGATTGAGGTTTATAAGATTATGCCTGGGATAGAGCAGGTTGAGAAAGAAGTCCTTTTCTCCCTTTCTCACAATACAAGAACTCGTGGGCACTCCATGAAATTGCTGAGCAGTCGGGTTAGAACAGATAAAAGGAAATACTTCTTCACCCAAAGAGTGATTAACACATGGAATTCACTGCCACAGGAGGTGGTGGCAGCTACAAGCATGGACAGTTTCAAGAGGGAATTAGATAAACATCTGGAGCAGAAGTCCATCAGTGGCTATTAGCCACAGGGTATAGATGGGAATTCTAAGTCTGGGGCAGGTGATGCACTCTATTCTCGGTGCTGGAGCGGGCAGCAGTGAGGGGGTTCTAGTGTCCTGGGCCCACTGCTGGACCTCCTGATAGCACGTGGTATTTTTGGCCGCTGTGTGACAGAGTGTTGGACTAGATGGGCCATTGGCCTGATTCAACATTGGCTTCTCTTATGTTCTTATGTTCTCTTAAAAAAAAATGCTTGGTGGGTACCAAAATAGGTATTGGGAGCACCCAGGGGCACCACGTTGGAGACCCCTCGTTTAACCGCTGCGCCATGCTGGCTCTTGCTGAAACAGAGAGTTTGTAGCGGGACTGAGTGGAACCAAAAAGCTCTATGAAACAGGACTCTCTGCTGAATGAGGCCGGGGGAAGTTGGTGGGGAAATCTCTCCCCGAAGAGCTGTTAGAACTGCTAACATTACAATGGCTTTGGGAAGCAGTGAATCATTTAGATATATTTGACGATCCAGCTACTTGTTCTCGCGTTCGGCCACCCATGGGGAGTGCAGTTAAGAAACAGGCCTCCCACCCAGCTTGATCGATAGGATGAGAGCTCTGGCAGCTCTCTCCCGGGAGCTACATGCCTAAATCCCAGGCTGGAGGCGCTTTCTCCCTGCCCGTGAGAGAGCACAGTTTAAGCCTTGGCGCGTCTGAGAGCAGGGCAAGTGGGAAGGAAAGTCCCAGGGAGTTGGGGTAGGCGGCTCCTCTCCTCCCTTCTGACAACAATCCATCCCTAAAATGGCTGCAGGAGCCGTGTCAAAAATCCACCACCTGTCAAACATGGCATACTAAGAAGTGCTTTTCTACGCAGCCTGAACCCAAAATAAACGCAAAGTGGATTGGAAGACAGCGCTGGCGTAAAGCTGCCAAACAGGACGTGCTTAGCTGAAATGCACCTGGAATTTCATAAAAGCATGAGAAGAGCCCTGCTGGATGGATCAGACTAGCAGTCCATCTGTTCCAGCATCCTGCCTCACACAGGGGCCAGCCAGTTCCTCTGGAGGGCCAACAACAGGGCAGAGAGGCTGAGGCCTTCCCCTCATAAGAACATCAGAAGAGCCCTGTTGGATCTGACCCGTGAGGGTCCATCTAGTCCAGCATCCTGTCTCACACAGTGGCCTCAGCCAGTTCCTCTGGAGGGCCAACAACAGGGCAGAGAGGCCAAGGCCTTCCTCTCATAAGAACATCAGAAGAGCACTGCTGGGTCAGACCAGTGAAGGTCCATCTAGTCCAGCATCCTGCCTCACACAGTAGCCTCAGCCAGTTCCCCTGGAGGGCCAACAACAGGGCAGAGCGGCCGAGGCCTTCCCCTCATAAGAACATCAGAAGAGGCCTCACACAGTAGCCTCAGCCAGTTCCCCTGGAGGGCCAACAACAGGGCAGAGCGGCCGAGAGCCTTCCCCTCATAAGAACATCAGAAGAGGCCTCACACCAGGGGCCTCAGCCAGTTCCCCTGGAGGGCCAACAACAGGGCAGAGCGGCCGAGGCCTTCCCCTCATAAGAACATCAGAAGAGGCCTCACACAGTAGCCTCAGCCAGTTCCCCTGGAGGGCCAACAACAGGGCAGAGCGGCCGAGGCCTTCCCCTCATAAGAACATCAGAAGAGGCCTCACACAGTAGCCTCAGCCAGTTCCCCTGGAGGGCCAACAACAGGGCAGAGCGGCCGAGGCCTTCCCCTCATAAGAACATCAGAAGAGGCCTCACACAGGGGCCTCAGCCAGTTCCCCTGGAGGGCCAACAACAGGGCAGAGCGGCCGAGGCCTTCCCCTCATAAGAACATCAGAAGAGGCCTCACACAGTAGCCTCAGCCAGTTCCCCTGGAGGGCCAACAACAGGGGAGAGCGGCCGAGGCCTTCCCCTCATAAGAACATCAGGAGAGGCCTCACACAGGGGCCTCAGCCAGTTCCCCTGAAGGGCCAACAACAGGGCAGAGAGGCCGAGGCCTTCCCCTCATAAGAATGTCAGAAGAGCCCTGCTGGATCAGACCAGTGAGGGTCCATCTAGTTCAGCATCCTGCCTCACACAGGGGCCTCAGCCAGTTCCCCTGAAGGGCCAACAACAAGGCAGAGAGGCTGAGGCCTTCCCCTGATGTTGCCTCCTAGCCATGGGATTTGGAGGCTGACTGCCTCTGAACATGGAGGTTCACTTTAGTCACCATAGCTAGTAGGAACTGATGGAATTATGCCCATGACTCTGTCTAATCTACTTTTAAAGCCGTCTAAAACTTCAGCTGGGAATGCTGGGACTATGTTTGTCGATACACATTTTGGTGGGCTGTAATGGAGCTCTGATGGGGTTGAGATTTTTCAAATCAGCTGCTGGGGCCCTGCTGTGGGCGCCCTATCTTCAGGAGAGGGGTGGATGGCTTTAGGGGACATGGCCTTTTCTGCTGTGGCACCCAGCAGTTGGAAAAGCTTCCCTAGGCACGCTTGACAGCTGCTTCTTCTGTTGATTTGCGGGTACCAAAAAACAGCTGGGTAGCTGGTTCGGTAGTGCTAGTAAAGTCCTGAGCTAGGCCAGGGCGTGGCCAGGTTCAGATCTCTTGAAATTCGCTTTGGGCCAGTTGTTCTCTCTTGGCCTAACCTACCTCGCAGAGCCGTTGTGAGGAAGGTAAGACAATGTATGCCAGCCTAAGCTCCTCGGAGTCAGGGCAGGTGTGCAAAGGTACTAACTAAAGAAAAACCTTCTTTATTTATGTTGTACTGAGAGATATTTCCAAATCCCCCCCCCATTTCCCCAGTTAATACATGATTCTGAGGGACAGCGTCGTGAAGTGGTTAGAGCACCAGAAATTCCCAGCGGCTTCTTGGAAAGGTGGAAAGTGGGGTGCTTGATGCTGCAAAGGTAGAGAACAGGCCACACTCAACCAACCCTTTTTGTGAGTCACCGTTCGTTAATGTCTAACGGTAATTGGATTTCCCTTGTCCTTCAGTGCGTGCTTCCTCCACCGATTTATCGTCTCGTGAATGTTTTAGACGTATTGCAAGCCAGGCCTCAAAAGGCAGAAAGGCCGGGAATAAAAGTCCCAAATAGATACATCATTTTGAGAGGCGATAGCCGTTACTGGGGTTCTGTGCAGGCAGCATCGAAGTTTTACGGCCGGACTTTATAGGCATGCTAATAAAACTTTATCACCTTGATGTATTCAAAACGCTTTGAGGTTTTGACTCTTGGACCTGTCTCTATGTTACTGAAAAGCAATGGAAATGGTTTGCTTGCTTTGCTGAGTGTCGGGGATTGGTAAGTCACTGAGAGACACAACTGCTTGTATGAATCAGCCCCAGCTGTGGTTGCCAGCTCCCCATCGCTACCAGTGGGGAACAGGGGTTAGGGGTTGCCAGATCCCGTTTGGGAGACTCTTGGGGATTTGGGGATGGAGCCTGGGGAGGACAGGGACCTCAGTGGGGTACAGTGCCATAGAGTCCCCCCTCCAAAGCATCCATTTCCTCCAGGGGAACTGATCTCTGTCGTCTGGAGATGAGCTGTAATTCTTGGGGATCCCCAGGTCCCTCCTGGAGGCTGGCATCCCTAGCCCCGACCATTCCTCGAAGTTAATTTCAAAATGACAATACGATCAGGGCTCAATCTGGCCCAGGGGCAAAGATCTGCGAAGGCTGGCTGAGGTGGGGGGAAAGGAGGAGGAGGAGAGGTAGGTGGGGCAGAGGGAGCTATCTCAAGAACAGCTCGGAGAACAGCTCGGAGAGAACTTGTCACTGACCCAAGGCCACACCAGCAGCTGCATGTGGAGGAGCAGGGAATCGAACCCAGTTCTCTCTAGAGTCCACGCTCCCAGCCACCACACCAAACTGGCTCTCTGCACATGCTTGGAGGCACTCTGTCTGCTGCCTCACATGTCCAGGCCTTCCCGGTGCCGAGCTCTCGCTCACAGTGAGCCTTCCGTTGTTCCGAAAGATTTTCCCGGCGTTCCAGGAGGGGAGCCGACGCGTGGCGCGGTTTCAGCCTTAGTAACTAGAGACTAAATTATAATTAAGAAGAACTTTATAGGGGAGGGAAGAATATGTTGACAGCAGCGAGAGGAAACAAAGGGTTCTCATAATTCCTAATTGAAGTGGCCTGGGCCGTTAGGGACGAGGGAGGCCGCACAGTTCCTCGAGGCAGACGGAAGGCGCCTAAGGGGGGAAAAGGGGGAGATTCGGTCTCTTGCAAGGGACGGGGAATGTGGGTGTCCCACTAGGACCTCTAGGGCTCAGTGGAGGATCAAAAGCCCTGCCTCCAGCGGGAAATAAATCTGAAGGGGGCAGTCAGCGCTACTCCACCCGGGATGGGACTCCCGGCCTGAACAGGAGGAGTGTAAGAGAGCGGCAGCCATGCTGGAAAGTTCGGCTGTCCTTCTCTATAGGCACAGACCGAACCCAAAGAGACTTTTCTTTATGGTTGCTTTCCTCTAGGTGATAGAAAATAGTGGTATACTTACGAAGGGAACATCACTCTTTTTTAGATTTTCAAAAAAAATAGATAAATATTAATACATTTTGTACCTTCACACAGAAATAGACATAAAAAAAAATTATTCCACAGTGTTGACAAGCCAACAGTCCAACAATCTAAAGTTCTTCTCTACTGCAGGTGTCTCCCTGGTCCTCTTCCCCTCAAGCGTCATCCAATGCAAATAAAGTGCAACAAACAATAAATCTCCTTTCTCTTTCTTTCTTGGTTATTTATGAGAGCCAGTTTGGCATAGTGGTTAAGTGTGTGGACTCTCACTTGGGGGGAACTGGGTTTGATTCCCCACTCCTCCACTTGCACCTGGCTGGATGACCTTGGGCAAGCCACAGTTCTGTCAGAGCTGTTCTATCAAGAGCAGTCCTCGAAAGAGCTCTCTCAGCCCCCACCTATCTCACAGGGTGTCTGTTGTGGGGAGGGGAAGGGAAAGGAGATTGTAAGCCACTCTGAGACTCTGAGTGAAGGGCAGGGTATAAATCCAATCTCCTCCTCCTCCTCTTCTTCTTCTCCTTCTCCTTGCACTAGTAGAGAATTGTAGACAAATAGCATAAAAGGTCATGAATTTGCAGAGAGGCTTGGTTCCAACACCTGTTTCAATAGGCTCCCTCGGAGCAGAGTACGGGTAGACTCAGTGAATCCTTTCTTGCTCGGCATTCACCTCTGCACGCTGTCTCTCTGCATATTGCTCACACACAGTGAAATCTTCTGTATTCGGCTTCCTCTCTGTATGCTTTTCTCGCAAAGGCTGGGATAGAACGTCGGTATCACGGTTGTCATTGACTATTTTCTGCTCATTCATCCCGTGATCCCTCTTGGGTTATCCTTAACCTCTAGGTGGGGGCTGGAGAGCTCCCGGAACTAAAACTGGCGCCCAGCCGACCGAGGCCGGTTCCCCTGGAGAAAATGGCTGGTTTGGAAGGTGGGCTCTATCGCAGGATGCCTTGCTGAGGTGTCACTCCCAAAAACCTTATGAGGAGACCTTATAAGAAAGCAGGACTTTCCCCGATTGGGGCTGTGACACAAGAAGCGTTACTCCCCCCCACACACACACAGACAAACAATACACGACTCCCCCAAACAGACGCCGGAGCTGCTGACCACTTTCCAGTGCGGGAAACTACACAGACTGCCACGATGTCAGTATTGTCTACTCAGACCGGCAGTGGCTCTCCAGGGTCTCAGGTGGAGGTCTTTCACATCACCTATTGCCTGGTCCTACTAACTGGAGATGCTGGGGACTGAACCTGGAACCTTCTGCGTGCCGAACAGGGGCTCTGCCACTGAGCCACAGCCCCTACTGAGGCTAGCTGCAGTTCTCCAGGGTCTCAGGTGGAGGTCTTTCACATCATCTATTGCCGGGTCCTTTTACCTGGAGATGCCAGGAATTGAACCTGGGACCTTCTGCGTGCCGAACAGGGGCTTTGCCACTGAGCCACAGCCCATACTGAGGCTAGCTGCAGTTCTCCAGGGTCTCAGGTGGAGGTCTTTCACATCACCCACTGCTGGGTCCTTTTAACCGGAGATACCGGGGACTGAACCTGGGACCTTCTGCACACAAAGCAGAGGCTCTGCCACTGAGCCACAGCCCATACTGAGGCTAGCTGCAGTTCTCCAGGGTCTCAGGTAGCGGTCTTTCGCCTCACCTACTGCCAGGTCCTTTTACCTGGAGATGCCAGGAATTGAACCTGGGACCTTCTGCATGCCAAGCAGAGGCTCTGCCACTGAGCCACAGCCCATACTGAGGCTAGCTGCAGTTCTCCAGGGTCTCAGGTGGAGGTCTTTCACATCACCCACTGCTGGGTCCTTTTAACTGGAGATACTGGGGACTGAACCTGGGACCTTCTGTGTGCCAAGCAGAGGCTCTGCCATTAAGCCACAGCCTGTCCCTAAGCCTCCATTGTCCACCCCGGCTCTTCTCTATGGAAAAAGACTCTTTTAATTTTGAGCCAAAACCTGTTGGGTGCTGGACAGCTTTGTCATCTCTCTTATTTATAGGGAGTTTCTTTTCCTCATGCAGTCTCCAGGACAGAATAATCTGTAGTGGTGTTGTATGTGATTGATATTTTAACTAGCGGGATTTTGACCTTTAATATAATATCTTATTTACATAAGTTTTACGCCATTATTTATATGTTACAGATACCCCTGACAAAACCTGATGATGAAATGTGTAGGGAATTTTTGGGGAATTTTAAGTAATAAAATTTATTTTTGCCTGATTTTGGAACACTGGCCTTGGCCCCATTTTTTATCTCCCGATCTCTGGCATCTCCCTTCCCCTCCCCACAGCAGACGCCCTGTGAGCAATGCTCCCTCTAATCTGCAGGGTCTTGTGAGCAAACGTTCTACTTTGTGAGCTACTGACACTAAAGTTGTGAGTGAGCGATTTGGCTACTGCATCAATTAGTTTGCTCTGGAGCCCTCCTTCCTGAGCCAAGACAAAAAGGTGTGAACGGGAGGTTTAAAAAAATGTGAACTAGCCCACACTAATGCAGCTAAGAAGGAACATTGCCTGTGAGGTAGGTGGGGCTGAGAGAGCTCTGAGAGAACTGGGACTGGCCCAAGGTCACCCAGCAGGCCTCATGGGTCCCAGAGCGGCTTACAATCTCCTTCCCTTCCTCTCCCCACAACAGGCACCTTCTGAGGTAGGTGGGGCTGAGAGAGCTCTGAGAGAACTGGGACCGGACCAAGGTCACCCAGCAGGCCTCATGGGTCCCAGAGCGGCTTACAATCTCCTCCCCACAACAGACACCCCATGCGGTAGGTAGGGCTGAGAGAGCTCTGAGAACTGGGACTGGCCCAAGGTCACCCAGCAGGCCTCATATGTTTCAAAGTGGCTTACAATTGCCTTCCCTTCCTCCCCCCACAACAGACATCATGTGGGGTAGATGGGGCTGAGAGAGCTCAGAGAACTGGGACTGGCCCAAGGTCACCCAGCAGGCCTTATGGGTCCCAGAGCGGCTTACAGTCTCCTTCCCTTCCTCTCCCTACAGCAGACACCCTGTGAGGTAGGTGGGGCTGAGAGAGCTCTGAGAGAACTGAGACTGGCCCAAGGTGACCCAGCAGGCCTCATGGGTCCCAGAGCAGCTTACAGTCTCCTTCCCTTCCTCTCCCTACAGCAGACACCCTGTGAGGTAGGTGAGGCTGAGAGAGCTCTGAGAGAACTGGGATTGGCCCAGGGTCACCCAGCAGGCCTCATATGTTTCAGACTGGTTTACAATCGCCTTCCCTTCCTCTCCCCACAACAGACACCCTGTGGGGTAGGTGGGGCTGAGAGAGTTCTGAGAGAATTGTGACTGACCCAAGGTCACCCAGCTGGCTTCATGTGGAGGAGGAGTGGGGAATTAAACCCGGTTCTCCAGATTAGAGTCCTGCCCCTCTTAACCACAACACCACGCTGGCTCTCAATTTTTCTGTATGCCAAGTCTCCTTCCCTTCCTCTCCCCACAACAGGCACCTTCTGAGGTAGGTGGGGCTGAGAGAGCTCTGAGAGAACTGTGACTAGCCCAAGGTCACCCAGCAGGCCTCATGGGGCTTAGAGCAGCTTACAATCTCCTTCCCTTCCTCTCCCCACAGCAGACACCCTGTGAGGTAGGTGGGGCTGAGGGAGCTCTGAGAGAACAGGGACTGGCCCAAGGTGACCCAGCAGGCCTCATGGGTCCCAGAGCGGCTTACAATCTCCTTCCCTTCCTCTCCCCACAACAGGCATCCTGTGAGCAGTGTTCCAGCTAAGCTGAGTTAGTGTGAGCTAGCTCACAGTTTTTTAGCCTCCAGCTCACACATTTTTGTCTCAGCTCAGAAAAAATGGTTCCAGAGCAAACTAATTTCTGCAGCAGCCAAATCACTCACTCACAACTTTAATGCCAGTAGCTCACAGAGGAGAATTTTTGCTCACAAGACTCCACAGCTTAGGGGGAGCATTGCCTATGAGGTAGGTGGGGCTGAGAGAGCTCTGAGAGAAACTGTGACTGGCCCAAGGTCACCCAGCAGGCCTCATGGGTCCTAGAGCGGCTCACAATCTCCTTCCCTTCCTCTCCCCACAACAGACACCCTGTGAGGCAAGTGGGGCTGAGAGAGCTCTGAGGGAACTGGGACCGGACCAAGGTCACCCAGCAGGCCTCATGGGTCCTAGAGCGGCTCACAATCTCCTTCCCTTCCTCTCCCCACAACAGACACCCTGTGAGGCAAGTCGGGCTGAGAAAGCTCCGAGAGAGCTGTGACTGTCCCAAGCTCATCCAACAGGCTTCATGCAGAGGAGTGGGGAACCAAACTCGATTCTCCAGGTTAGAGTCCGCCGCTCTTAACCACGACTCCAACCTCGCTCTCTCAATAAGCTGCTCTATTCCCCAAATATGACACGTCAGTTTTAGAACTTGGATTTCTTTTTTAATGTTGCAGTGCAGGATGCAAGCAGACCCAGCTCTCGGCACCTTTCTTTCCCAGACCCGGCCCGCTAGGCACCACGCAGCCTCTTGATGCGACTAGTCCACAAAGTGTCCCGGCGATTACTTGTGTCTAGTGGGCTGCCTTTACTTACCTGTGAACTGAGGGCTCAGCGCCTGCGGGTTGTGGATGATGTCCTTCCAGAGCTGCTCAAACTCGGGTATCCTAGCAACGTTCTGCAGGAGCCTAACCAGATCTCGGCCAATCACGGCGCAATCCATGAACTTTGCGGGAGGGAAAAGAAAAAAGAGAAAGGGAGAGACGTTATTGTTTACCTGTTCTCGGGCAGAGGGACAGGGACGCAGAATGAATCTCTCTATGCAGGGCGGGGGGAGGAACACATTTAGTCCCAAAATTCCTTGCAAGCCAAGGATGATTAATCCGACTTCACCTAACGCTGCAAAAGGTCTGCCCTCGGGCAGATTACCCTTTGAAGACAGCAAACTCCAAAGAGGCGACATGACAAGAGAGAAGGTCAGCTGCTATTTTTTTTAAAAGGATGACTGCCGATGTGAAAACAAACAAGCCCGGCTATAAATTTTGAGGCTCCGGCTAATTCCAAAGCTTTGGGGGGGGGGGGCAAGGCTCAGTCTTCACCTTCCACATCGAAGCAAAGGTCCAAGATGTTCCCAACACTATCGGGGCCTCAGCACTAGCTCCCAGGAGCAGCAGTCTCACTGTGTGTAATGCTTGCTGTTGGTGGGGCTACTAGCCATGGTGGCTGAGGGGAACCTCCACATTCAGAGGTACTAAGCAACATCAGAGGAAGGCCTCGGCCTCTCTGCCCTGTTGTTGGCCCTCCAGAGGAGCTGGCTGAGGCCCCTGTGTCAGGCAGGATGCTGGACTAGATGGACCCTCACTGGTCTGATCCAGCAGGGCTCTTCTGATGTTCTTATGGGGGGGAAGGCCTCGGCCTCTCTGCCCTGTTGTTGGCCCTCCAGACGAACTGGTTGAGGCCACTGCGTGAGGCAGGATGCTGGACTAGATGGACCCTCACTGGTCTGATTCAGCAGGGCTCTTCTGATGTTCTTAGGAGGGGAAGGCCTCAGCCTCTCTGCCCTGTTCTTGGCCCTCCAGAGGAACTGGTTGAGGCCACTGTGTGAGGCAGGATGCTGGACTAGATGGACCTTCACTGGTCTGATCCAGCAGGGCTCTTCTGATGTTCTTATGAGGGGAAGGCCTCGGCCTCTCTGCCCTGTTGTTGGCCCTCAAGAGGAGCTGGCTGAGGCCCCTGTGTGAGGCAGGATGCTGGACTAGATGGACCCTCACTGGTCTGATCCAGCAGGGCTCTTCGTGAGGCAGGATGCTGGACTAGATGGACCCTCACTGGCCTGATCCAGCAGGGCCTCCTGATGGTCTTATGAGGAAGGCCTGGGCCTCTCTGCCCTGTTCTTGGCCCTCCAGAGGAACTGGTTGAGGCCACTGGGTGAGACAGGATGCTGGACTAGGTGGACCCTCACTGGTCTGATCCAGCAGGGCTCTCCTGATGTTCTTATGAGGGGAAGGCCTTGGCCTCTCTGCCCTGTTGTTGGCCCTCCAGAGGAACTGGCTGAGGCCACTGTGTGAGACAGGATGCTGGACTAGGTGGACCACTGGTCTGATCCAGCAGGGCTCTTCTGATGCTCTTATCAGGGGAAGGCCTCAGCCACTCCGCCCCATTGTTGGTCCTCCAGAGGAACTGGTTGAGGTCACTGTATGAGGCAGGATGCTGGACTAGATGGACCCTCACTGGTCTGGTCCAGCAGGGCTCTCCTGATGTTCTTATGAGGGGAAGGCCTCGGCCTCTCTGCCCTGTTGTTGGCCCTCCGGAGGAACTGGTTGAGGCCACTGTGTGAGACAGGATGCTGGACTAGAGGGATCCTCACTGGTCTCATCCTGCAGGGCTCTTTATATGTTCTTATGAGGGGAAGGCCTCACGTCTCTGCCCTGTTTTTGGCCACTGTGTGAGACAGGATGCTGGACTAGATGGACCACTGGTCTGATCCAGCAGGGCTCTTCTTGCATTCTTATCAGGGGAAGGCCTCAGCCTCTCTTTCCTGTTGTTGGTACTCCAGAGGAACTGGTTGAGGCCACTGTATGAGGCAGGATGCTGGACTAGATGGACCCTCACTGGTCTGATCCAGCAGGGCTCTTATGTTCTAAAATTTGCCATTTCTGATTTTGGCGGGGGGGGGGAGCGCTACCATGAACCTTGGAAAGATGGGATAAAAGACAGTGTGAATAAAACCATTCACCAAGATGCCACAGAGCAGAGCAGTGTCTTTGGCAAGGATGGAGAAGGTAGAGAAAGAAATCCTTTCTTCCTTTCTCACAATGCAAGAACTCGTCAGCACTCAATGAAAATAAGGAGCAGTAGGCTTAGCACAGAACAGAAAAGAAGTACTTCTTCACACAAAGAGTCGTTAACACAAATGGAATTCAGTGCCACAGGAAGTGGCGGTGGCTACAAGCATAGACAGCTTCAACAGGGGACTGGGTAGGCATATGGAGCAGAGGTCCATTTGCGGTCTAATAGCCACAAGGGATAGAAGGAACACTCTGTCTGGGGCAATGATGCTCTGTATTCTTGGTGCTTGGGGGGCAACAGTGGGAGGGCTTCTGGAGTCCTGGCCCCTCCTGTTGGCACCTGAGTTTTAGCCACTGTGTGACACAAGAGTGTTGGACTGGATGGGCCATTGGCCTGATCCAACATGGCTTCTCTTATATTCTTATATTCTCCTCCTACTTAGCAAATGGCACAACGGCATGTTACCGTTCAGTCATACAGTAATTCTCAACCATTAAGGACAGTTCTTGATTAAGACTGCTGACCTACTGAAAATGGAGGATAAGTTTATCAATGACTACTAGCCAAAGTGACTGAGGAGAACCTCCGCATTCAGAGGCACTAATTTTCTGAATACCGGTGCCAGGAGGCAACATCAAGGGAAGGCCTTGGCCGCTCTGCCCTGTTGTCAGCCCTCCAGAGGAACTGGCTGGCCTCTCTGTGGGACAGGATGCTGGACTAGAGGGACCGTTCATCTCATCTGGCAGGGCTCTTTTTATGTTCTCAAAGGTGACCCCTCCCCAATTCACTGTTAGTTCGAGAGCCACTGTGTGGCTTAGCCACACATTGGACGTAGCCAGGACAGATTGAGATTTGAACCCCTGCTCCGCTCCCTGGCCCGGGGTGTGTTAACAAAACCGTTACTTCAGCCGAAATTTACCTCATGAGCTTATTTGTGAGGGGAAAAAATGGAATTATTTCAGCTGAATTTACCTCATGAGCTTGTTCATGAGGGAAAAAATGGAATTATTCCCCTGAGTATGTTGTATAACTGAACTCCCCGGGGAAAGGCATAAACATACAAATGTAGTAGATGTAGTAAGGAATAAATGGGCATCACAGTGGTGTCTATCAGTATGCAGGGAGTGCAAGGCAAATGAGGGATTCAGCCGATAGAAAGGGAGGTGTGTTTAGGCCTCTGGACTGAGGAAGAAAGACCCTTGAAAAGCAAGAACAGCTGAAGACAAGGTGACACACATGCTTTGGACAGATAAGCACTCTGGGTTTCCTCACCCGCTCACGGAGCAGAGAGATGCAGAAGTCCACCTCCTTCTGCCGCAGGGCCTGTAGCTGCGGGGAGCCGTGGTGGTCCACAATGAGGCGCAGGAACGTGTACACGGACATGGCAATCAGCATCGAGCTCTTCAGCACCCACTCCCTGCAAGGCACACAGAATGACAAAGAGATTCTTGTGGGAAATTAAAGGCTTTTTCTCCTGGAGAGTTTGGGGAATAGGATCGGAGAGATCTGGGTTCCAGTCTCCACCCTGCTGTGGAAGCTTGCTGGGTGAACACGGGCTGGTCACATAGCTTAACCGACCTCACCGGGGTCGTTGTGAGGATGAAATGGAGAAGAGGAGAATGATGTAAGTTGCTTTGGGTCTCCGCTGGGGAGAAAGGTGAGGTGTAAAGAGACTAAATAAAAAGTTTAGGGGAAGCTGCAGGCTACAGAAGTGGGACTGTTTCATCACCGGCATCTTGGCTGGGAAGACTCCCTCCCCTGTCATGGAAGCCCATCAGTGGCACTCTCTTTTCTTTCAGGAGGCCAGAGAAGACATAGCAGTTGCAGGAGGCCATCAGAGCAGAAGACAGAGGCAGGAGATGCCTCCGGGGGTTTGATGCAGTCTCCTTTAGCTCCAGGCCCATAGCTAGGATTCTGTGGCTTTGGGGGCAAATTTTTTTGGCGGGGCTGAAGTTCTCCATGCAGAAAGGAAAAAAAAAACATCTGTCCAACAGAAAGCTGTGACCAGGAGAGATCTCTAAATTGCAAGCTGTCAACCACTTTAGATGACAGTTCTCAGGTGCTGCAAGTTAATCGCTTTTGCCAGCCTAAGCAACTATTCTGAGAACAAGCCGGCATGTGGGGGCTGGTGACTTCTACAGTCAAGAAAGCTCACACTCAGGCAGACGAACTCTCTTCAAAGAGACCAGTTTCTTGACACAGAGTTAGAAGGGATCCTAGAGGTCACCTACTCCAACCCCCTTGCTCAGTATGGGAAATAGTCAACTACAGCATCCCACTCTACTTAAAGGAGCACACTCAAACATAACATAAGAGAAGCCAATGTTGGATCAGGCCAATGGCCCATCACTCCTTTAAAAAAATGTTTTAAAATGATTGGAAAAATTATTTACAGAAGGGGGGGGGCTGTGCATTTAAGAAAGGGGGCGGAGGCCCCAAAGGGCCCACCATAGTTACGGGCCTGTTTGGCTGTGATTTTACCCATTTGTGGATATTTCTTTTCTGATTTCATTCCCTGCCCAACTTTGTCAACAACACAAAAAACAAACTGAGCAGACCGTAGCTGCCTGGCAGCAACTATTTCTGCAAAACGAAATGCAGGTGTTTGAGGGCAAGAACCTCAGCTCTCAAGCCTTGTACGGAGGCAGCTAGCTTCAATAATGGATGTGCATTTTTTATTTCTGCAAGCCGCCCTGGGGTGTGTGGCTGGACTGTAAATTTCACAAACGAGTCAATAAACAAGGAAGTTAGACCTCACCTAGAGTATTGTGTTCAGTTTTGGGCACCACAATTTAAGAAGGATATAAACAAGCTGGAGCATGTCCAGAGGAAGGCAACAAAGATGGTGAGGGGTCTGGAAACCAAGTCCCATGAGGAAAGCTGGAAGGAGCTGGGTATGTTTAGCCTGGAGAGGAGACGACTGAGAGGCGATATGATAACCCTCTTCAAGTACTTGAAGGGCTGTCATCTAGAGGATGGTGATGCAGAGTTGTTTTCTGTTGCCCCAGAAGGTCAGACCAGAACCAACGGGTTGAGATTAAATCAAGAGTTTTCGGTTAAACATTAGGAAGAACTTCCCGACAGTTAAGACTGGTTCCTCAATGGAACAGGCTTCCTTGGGAGGCGGTGGGCTCTCCTTTGGAGATTTTCAAACAGAGGCTGGATGGAACACTGGGGCAAGTGATGCTCGGTATTCTTGCGGCTTGGTGGGGTGTGTGTGCAAGAGTGGGAGGGCTTCTGGAGTTCTGGCCCCACTGGTGGACCTCCTGATGGCACCTGGTATTTTTGGCCACTGTGTGACACAAAGTGTTGGACTGGGCGGGCCATTGGCCTGATCCAACATTGGCTTCTCTTATGCTCTTACAGAAAGCAGACTTGGCCTTCTTTGCAAGCCTCCCTATGTTCCTCTGCAAAGGGGAGCCATGGGCCAGAAAATACACCATATCATCTCCTACCCCACTCACCAACACCGTCTGTGTAAGTGCAAGTCATGTCTGGCCGAGAAGTAGACCAAGAGTGTGGCCTGGAGATATACACCGAACCAAGGTCGGAACGTCAGTTGGGGACACAACATCACCTGGTAGTCCCAGGCCCCAGGGAGGCCAGGCTTACTGCAAGCAGGGCCAGGGCCTTTTCGGTGGCAGCTCCTACCTGGCGGAACGAGCTCCTGGAGGAGATCAGGGCGATGCGGGACCTTTTACAGTTCCGCAGGGCCTGCAAGACGGAGCTCTTCCGCCAGGCTTTTGAGTAGGAGCTGCCGCCACCTCTACCGCGATCGTTACCATCTGCGGTAGACTTAAGGGACGGCCCTAGGAAGATCAGCCTTGCCTCGCTGTGATCAATATCGCTGGATGGGGCCGAAGAACATTGAGTGGCAGCCTTTTGTGGAACTGATCCCATCTGGTTGAGGTCTGTTTATTATCGAGCACTTTAATATGGAATGTTTTATCTGTTTTTATGCTGTTTCATCCTTGGCACATGGTTGCCCTATTGTAAGCCGCCCTGAGCCCGTTCGCGGGGAGGGCGGGGTAAAAATGGAATAAATAAATAAATAAATAAATAAATAAGGTGGAGCAGAACCAGACAGTATGGTTTCTAGCAGCAAAAGAACAAGTCTGGCCTTGCTATGTTGGGAATGTGGCTTTAGGGCATTAGTCAAACTAATAGTTCCCCCTGCCCCAATCCAAAACAATGAGATATTTCTCCATCTATTGGGGCCCGCTAGAAAGAAGATCTCCTCCCAGATACAAAATCCGACCACCTGGCTCATCCCTTTCTGGTCAAATCACCCGAATCAAGAGGCTATTCACACAACTGGGTAGCCTTTTCTCTCCAGCAATCAGGGATCATCAGTGGATCGTAAATTTCTCACATTCCTAGCCACATTCCAACAGAAACATTAACAGTTCCCGTTTGTACCAGGAAATCCATTCATCCACACAGATGCAAAATATGGCAAGGACTTTGTCTTCTCCTGGGATCACTAATCCTATCGGCCTCCCCTCCCCCCCTTTTTCATACCCACATTTCTTTCATAACAACGGCTCCCCTCTTTCCCAGTGAACACAAAAGGAGGCTCACCGAGCAGCGTTGCCTCCATTTTGATTTGTTTATCCCTTGAATCACCAGAGGAAGCACATCTCAAAACTCCTCCTAAGAACATCTCCTGTTCTCTTTTGTCCATTCCTGGGAACTGGAGAGCTAGTTTGGTGGAGTGGTTTGGAGCATCTGGGAGAACCGGGTTTGATTCCCCACTCCTCCACATGCAGTCAGCTGGGTGATCTTGGGCAAGTCACAAGTTCTCCCGGAGCTGTTCTCTCAAGAGCAGTTCTCTCAGAGCTGTTCTCTCAAGGGCAGTCCTCGAAAGAGCTCTCTCAGCCCCACCTACCTCACAGGGTGTCTGTTGTGGGGAAGGGAAGGGAAAGGAGATTGTAAGCCACTCTGAGACTCCTTCTGGTAGTGAAGGGTGGGGTATAAAGCCAATCTCTTCTCTTCTTTATACAGAGTTTCCAAACAACATTGTTCTAGCCCTGATTAATCTTATCAGTTCTTTGTTCTGAGGGACCCCTCGCATTAGCAGGCCCCCTGGACATTTTTTTGGGTATAACTAGCCCAGCGCAGCCTCAGTCTCAGTGTATCTGCCTGGGCACCAACTGGCAGGTCACCCCCAAATTCGTATGGGCCGCTTTCCATCTTTCCAGTCTCTCCTCCATGGACCCCTGATCTCCTGGATAGATAAAGTACATTTCCCCAATGCCCTCCTATTATTCCCGCTCACCTCTGTACTTCCATTATGAGTGTGTATGATTTGTTTTATTTCTGGAGGTGTGCAGTTTATGAGGACTTTCTTCTGCTTTATCAAAACAACCCTTTTGGTTAAGCGACTGCCTGGTTATCAAGAGCTCTCATAAAGGGAAAGACCCCTGTAAACATAGATAGCAAGGTCCCTGCTTAATACCCCGCCTCTCGCCGAGGCCTGCCGTTTAGCTAATTTCCCCCTAGAAACTGAAGTCTGCAATTCAGCTTCTTAGATCTACACTGGTAAGGGTAACGTCTTGATTGACACCAATACGCCCTCTCTAAGGTATGGGGCCTTGTGAGCAAAAATTCTACTTTGTGAGGAACTGCCGTTAAAGTTGTGAGCGAGCGATTTGACTACTGCATAAATTAGTCTGCGCTGGAGCCATCCTTCCCGAGTGAAGACAAAAATGTGTGAGCTGGAGGTTAAAAAACTGTGAGCTAGCTCACACTAACTCAGCTTAGAGGGAACCATTGGTTGACACACCCAAATCTGAAGAGTCCTTCGACCTGCTTCTCAAGGGGCTTTTCTTTCACCAGGTCTTTGGTGGTCAGCCTATTAGGTAACAGTGGCTACCTTTTGAAATCCGTTTGCTTCTTGAATACAGACATGATTTTTTTCCCCAACGTACTTTTTTATATTTGGTAGATCTTAGCGTTTGACTGTTTGACCACTCTGGGCACCTTCAGCCTGTGTAAGAAGCAGCAGAAACTTTTTTTTCATTAAAAAAAGCAAATAAAAGTTAAAATAAGCAAGCATACTGGGAAATGCAACAACCCCAGGACAACAGGTCAAAGCATGAGTAAGGCTAGTCTAGCCAGGTATTTTTAGGAACGCTCGTAAACTACCGTTTTCCCACATAGATCATGGAGTACATTTCAGTGATGTGGACAACGTCTATCGAGAACAGCGGTTATTTTTAAAACGCACACTAACAACACCCCCAAAGCCTTGGTCTCATAACCTAGGAACGGGCCTGAACCCTGAGCTGCTTTTTGCACGGCTCCCTTTGTCGCTTAGTGAGTAGAACTACCAATCGCAACCTCTTGAAGTCCATCAGTGGCTACTAGCCACAGGGTATAGATGGGAACTCTCAGTCTGGGGCAGGTGATGCACTCTATTCTTGGTGCTGGGGGGGGGGGGCAGCAGTGGGAGGGGCTTCTAGTGTCCTGGCCCCACTGCTGGACCTCCTGATGGCACCTGGTATATTTTGGCCGCCGTGTGACAGAGTGTTGGACTAGATGGGCCATTGGCCTGATTCAACATTGGCTTCTCTTATGTTCTTATGTTTAACCTCCCATCTGCAAACTTCTCTGCCGCCTCTTTGGGGGGACAGAAAATGCATTTATAATCTTGAGAAATGATTTTTTTTTTAATTATGTTTTTTAAAAAACTGCATCCTATCTTTGCATTCCGTTAACACTTTGAGATAGCTTCAGGAAAATGTATTGAAGAAGAAGAAGAAGAAGAGCAGGAGGAGGAGGAGATTGGATTTATACCCGGCCCTTAACTACCCAAAGGACTCTGAGAACGGCTTACAAACTCCTTTCCCTTCCCCTCCCCCCAACAGACACCCTGTAAGGCAGGTGGAGCTGAGAGAGCTCTGACAGAAATTGCTCTTTTTCAAGAACAGCTCTGACAGGACTATAGCTTGCCCAAGGTCATCGAGCAGCTGCAAGTGGAGGAGTGGGGAATCAAACCTGGTTCTCCCAGATTAGAGTCCGCGTACTTAACCACTACACCAAATAACACAGGAGTCTGATAATAGAACGGTAATCTTCTATCAAATGAGCAGGAACCTCACGGCAAGGCTAACTACTAGGGATGGGCACGAACCATATTTCTGCAGTTCGGTTTGTGGTTTGTGGCTGAACCACAAACCAAACCACAAACCCACATGAACCAGGAGGTTGGACCATGAACCAATCTCGTTTGTATTGGTTCGTGAGGCATTTAAAGTTTAAACCCCTGCTTTCTTTAGTTCATCGGCTGGTTTGTGCCCATCCCGATATAACAACGTTCTCCCTGATGCAACAGCCCCCTCCCTACTCCTTAACCGGAGCTGTACAGTCCACAATTCTACCACCTGGCACTGCAAAAAGGTTCTCTTCTCATGTTCTTTCTCTGTTTAACAATCCGGTGACCCAGCAGTCTTGGAAAGAAACAATCTTACAACTCCCCTCCATCAAGTCGCAGCCGACTTGAGGTGACCCCCGCTGAGTTTCCAAAGCAAGAAGTATTTCAGAGGTGGTTCGCCATTGCCTTCCTCTGTGTAGTGACCCCGGTATTCCTCAGTGGCCTCCCATCCAAATATGGACCAAGGCCAAGCCTGCTTAGCTTCTGAGATCTGATGAGATCGGGATAGCCTGGGCTACCTGGGTCAAGGCAATCTTACAAACACCACCCTCTATTTCCATCTCCACATAGAAGCCCCCGCTGCCGGAAATTTAGCCACAGCCAAAGTAATACCAGGATGAGTAGCAGCTAGCAGGGAAGTCAGAGAAACGAGGAAAGCCTTGGAAACTATCACTGGCTGTATCCGCAGATGTCCCCAGCGCAGTCGATGCATGGTCAAAGAAAATATGGGATAAAGCTTCAATGGCCACATTCACGCATGCATATAATCTAGCCCCTCCTCACATCTAAGTGAAGGTATGGGAGCTGATGCAGCATAGAATCACAGAGCTGGATTACGTAGAGCTTTTAGTTGATTATGGCTGTAGCCTGGCTCTTAAGAAGAAGAGGAGATTGGATTTATACGCCGCCCTTCACTACCTGAAGGAGTCTCAGAGTGGCTTACAGTCCCTTCCTCTCCCCACAACAGACACCCTGGGAGGTCGGTGGGGCTGAGAGAGCTCTCTCGAGGACTGCCCTTGGGAGAACAGCTCTGAAAGAACTTATGACGGACCCAAGGTCAGACCAGCAGCTGCATGAGGAGGGGTGGGGAACAGAACCCGGTTCTCCCAGATTAGAGTCTGTGCTCCTAACCACTGTGCCAAACTGGCTCTCATAAATAACCAAGAGTCTTGTGGTACGTTAAAGACTTAATAAATATATCGCAGCAGCAGCTTTTGTGAGCTAGTGTCCACTCTGTTGCCTGAATGCAATCCTTCATGCACCTAACAGAGAGTTTTATGCCCAAAGCTACAAAAAGAAGAGGTGGAGTGTTGTTACAGAGACAGGTCAAAACGGCCCCATTTTGCCCACACAGTTCATCTGTGTTCTGAGGCGTAACATAGCTTGTCCTTGGTCCTGCAGATCTGAATTTCACTATATTAAAAACAGCACTCGATTTTTAAAAAGGTAAGTGGGCTTCTAAATTGCAGCGGGCTATTCTCTTGGTACCTCAGGTACTTGAGTGCTTCAGGTGCCTAATTTGTGAATTTCCTGCATTGTGTAGGACTATGTGATGCTGGAGGTCCCTTCCAACTCTATGTTTATGTTTATTTGGATTTATATACAGCCCTCCGGAGCCTTGACAGGTTCAGAGCGTGTTCCAACAATATAAATGCAGTATAGGAATATAAAAAAAAATGGTGGGGACCTCACAGAAGCAGAAGAGATTAAGAAACGATGGCAAGAATACACAGAAGAAATATACAAGAAGGACCTCAGTGTCCTTGACAACCACGATGGTGTAATCACTGACCTCAAGCCAGATATCCTGGAATGTGAAGTCAAATGGGACTTAGAAAGCATTACTAACAACAAAGCTAGTGGAGGTGATGGTATCCCAGCTGAGCTATTCAAAGTCTTAAAAGATGATGCTGTTAAAGTGCTGCACTCAATTTGCCAGCAAATTTGGAAAACACAACAGTTTACATTCCAATCCCAAAGAAGGGCAATGCCAAAGAATGTTTAAACTATTGCACAATTGGACATTTCACACGCTAGCAAGGTCATGCTAAAGATCCTACAAGCTAGGCTTCAGCAGTACATGGATAGAGAACTGCCAGAAGTACAAGCAGGGTTTCAAAGAGGCAGAGGAACTAGAGATCAAATTGCCAACATTCGCTGGATTATGGAGAAAGCAAGAGAGTACCAGAAAAAGATCTACTTCTGCTTCATTGACTATGCTGAAGCCTTTGATTGTGTGGATCACAACAAACTATGGCAAGTCCTTAAAGAGATGGGAGTATCAGATCACCTCACATGTCTCTTGAGAAACCTGTATAAGGGTCAAGAAGCAACAGTTAGAACAGGAGATGGAACAACTGATTGGTTTAGCATAGGAAAAGGAGTACAATAAGGATGTATATTGTTACCTTGCTTATTTAATTTATATGCAGAGTGTTGTTGTTCAGTCGCACAGTCGAGTCCGACTCTTCGCGACCCCATGGACCAGATTACGCCAGGCCCTCCTGTCTTCTGCTGTCCGCTGAAGTTTGCTCAATTTCATGTTTGTTGCATCGATGACGCTGTCTAACCATCTCATCCTTTGCCGTCCCCTTCTTCTTTGACCTTCAATCTTTCCCAGCATCAGGGTCTTCTCCAGTGAATGCTCCCTTCTCATTTGGTGGCCAAAGTATTTGAGCTTCAGCTTCAGGATCTGGCCTTCCAGGGAACAGTCAGGGTTGATTTCTTTTAGGATTGACTGATTTGATCTCCTTGTGCAGTCCAAGGGACTCTCAAGAGTCTTCTCCAGCACCATAGTTCAAAAGAATCTATTCTTCGGCGCTCAGCCTTCCTTATAGTCCAACTCTCGCAGCCATACATTACTACGGGGAATACCATTGCTTTGACCATGCGGACTTTTGTTGGCAAGGTGATGTCTCTGCTTTTTATCATGCTGTTTAGGTTTGCCATCGCTTTCCTCCCAAGGAGCAGGCGTCTTTTAATTTCATGGCTGCAGTCACCATCTGCAGTGATCTGAGATCCTAGGAACGTGAAGTCTGTCACTACTTCTACGACTTCCCCTTCTATTTGCCAAGGAGTGATGGGGCCAGATGCCATGATCTTAGTTTTTTTGATGTTGAGCTTCAAGCCCACTTTTGCGCTCTCCTCTTTCACCCTGAGCAAGAGGCTCTTTAGGTCCTCTTCACTTTCTGCCATCAGAGTGGTATCATCTGCATATCTGAGGTTATTGATCTTTTCCCCAGCAATCTTAACTCCAGCTTGTGATTCATCCAGGCCAGCATTTCGCATGATGTTGTACTCTGCATATAAATTAAATAAGCAAGGTGACAATATACATCCTTGTCGTACTCCTTTTCCTATGCTAAACCAATCAGTTGTTCCATATCCGGTTCTAACTGTTGCTTCTTGACCCTTATACAGGTTTCTCAGGAGACAGGTGAGGTGGTCTGGTACTCCCATCTCTTTAAGAACCTGCCATAATTTATTGTGATCCACACAATCAAAGGCTTTAGCATAGTCAATGAAGCAGAAGTAGATGTTTTTCTGGTACTCTCTTGCTTTCTCCATAATCCAGCGAATGTTGGCAATTTGATCTCTAGTTCCTCTACCTCTTCGAAACCCAGCTTGTACTTCTGGCAGTTCTCTATCCACATACTGTTGGAGCCTAGCTTGTAGGATTTTGAGCATGACCTTGCTAGCGTGTGAAATGAGTGCAATTGTGCGATAGTTTGAACATTCCTTGATGTTGCCCTTCTTTGGGATTGGAATGTAAACTGACCTTTTCCAATCCTGTGGCCACTGTTGTGTTTTCCAAATTTGTTGGCAATTGCAAATTGAGTGCAGCACTTTAACAGCATCTTCTTTTAAGACTTTGAATAACTCAGCTGGGATACCATCACCTCCACTAGCTTTGTTGTTAGTAATGCTTTCTAAGGCCCATTTAACTTCGCTTTCCAGGATGTCTGGCTCGAGGTCAGTGATTATACCATCGTGGTTGTCAAGGACATCGAGGTCCTTCTTGTATAGTTCTTCTGTGTATTCTTGCCATCTTTTCCTAATCTCTTCTGCTTCTGTTAGGTCCCTACCGTTTTTGTCCTTTATCATAGCCAGCTTTGCATGGAACGTTCCCTTGATTTCTCCAATTTTCTTGAAGAGATCTCTAGTCCTTCCCAATCTATTGTTTTCCTCTATTACTCTGCATTGTTCATTCAGGAAAGCCTCCTTATCTCTCCTTGCTGTTCTCTGGAAATCTGCATTCAGTTGGGCAAATCTTTCCTTTTCCCCATTGCCTTTAGCTTTCCTTCTTTCCTCTGCTATGTGTAAAGCCTCATCAGACAGCCACTTTGCTTTTTTGCATTTCTTTTTTCTTTGGGATGGCGGTGAGTGCTGCCTCCTTTACAATGTCACGGACCTCTGTCCATAGTTCTTCAGGCAATCTGTCTATCAAATCTAGTCCCTTAAACCTATTCTTCACCTCTACTGTATATTCATCGGGGATGCGATCTAGGTCAAATCTGAATGGCCTTGTGTTTTTCCCAACTTTCTTCAATTTAAGTCTGAATTTTGCAATGAGTAGCTCATGATCTGAGCCACAGTCAGCTCCAGGTCTTGTTTTTACTGACTGGATAGAGCTTCTCCATCTTTGACTGCAAATTATATAGTCAATCTGATTTCGGTGTTGCCCATCTGGTGATGTCCATGTGTAGAGACGCCTCTTAGGTTGTTGGAAAAGGGTGTTTGCTATGACCAGCGTGTTCTCTTGACAAAACTCTGTTAGCCTTTGCCCTGCTTCATTTTGTTCTCCAAGGCCAAACTTGTCTGTTATTCCGGTTACCTTTTGATTTCCTACTTTAGCATTCCAGTCCCCTATGATGATGAGGACATCATTTTTTTGTTTTTGGTGTTAGTTCTACGAGCTGTTGTAGGTCTTCGTAGAACTGGTCCACTTCAGCCTCTTCTGCAGCAGTGGTTGGGGCATAGACTTGGATTACTGTGATACTGAATGGTTTGCCTTGGATTCGGACCGAGATCATTCTGTCATTTTTGAGATTGTATCCCAATACTGCCTTTCTCACTCTCTTGTTGACTATAAAGGCCACACCATTTTTTCTACGGGATTCCTGGCCACAGTAGTAGATATAATGGTCTTCTGAGTTAAATTCGCCCATTCCTGTCCACTTTAGTTCACTGATTCCCAAGATGTCGATGTTCATTCTTGCCATCTCATTTTTGACCACGTCAAGCTTACCTTGATTCATAGATCTTACATTCCAGGTTCCTATGCAGTATTGTTCTTTGCAGCATCGAACTTTCCTTTCACCGTCAGACACATCCACAACTGAGCGTCCTTTCGGCTTTGGCCCAGCCGCTTCACTCTTTCTGGGGTTACTCGTACTTGCCCTCTGCTCTTCCTCAGTAGCATATTGGACACCTACCTTCCGACCTGAGGGGCTCATCTTCCGGCGTCATATTTTTTAGCCTTTTGTTACTGTCCATGGGGTTTTCTTGGCAAAGATACTGGAGTGGGTTGTCATTTCCTTCTCCAGGGGATCACGCTTGGTCTGAGTTCTCTGCTGTGGCCTGTCCGTCCTGGGTGGCCCTCCACGGCATAGCCCACAGCCTCATCGAACCACGCAAGCCCCTCGCCACGACAAGGCAGTGATCCATGAGGGAGCATGCAGAGTACATCATGTGAAATGCCGGCCTGGGTGAATCACAAGCCAGAATTAAGATTGCTGGGGAAAATATCAACAACCTCAGATATGCAGACGATACACTCTGATGACAGAAAGTGAAGAGGACCTAAAGAGCCTCTTGCTCGGAGTGAAAGAGGAGAGTGCAAAGATTGGCTTGAAACGCAGCATCAAAAAAACTAAGATCATGGCATCCAGACCCATCATTCCTTGGCAAATAGAAGGGGAAGTCGTGGAAGCAGTGACAGTGGGATCCCAGATCACTGTAGATGGTGACTGCAGCCATGAAATTAAAAGATGCCTGCTCCTTGGGAGGAAAGCAATGGCAAACCTAGACAGCATAATAAAAAGTAGAGACATCGCCCTGCCAACAAAAGTCCGCATGGTCAAAGCAATGGTATTCCCAGTAGTACTGTAGGGCTGCGAGAGTTGGACTATAAGGAAGGCCGAGCGCCAAAGAATACATGCTTTTGAATTATAGCTGGAGAAGACTCTTGAGAGTCCCTTGGACTGCAAGGAGATCAAATCAGTCAGTCCTAAAAGAAATCAACCCTGACTGTTCCCTGGAAGGCTAGATACTGAAGCTGAAGCTCAAAGACTTTGTCCACCCAATGAGAAGGAAGCATTCACTGGAGAAGACCCTGATGCTGGGAAAGACTGAAGGCAAAAGAAGAAAGGGACGGCAAAGAATGAGATGGTTAGACAGTGTTATCGAGGCAACGAACATGAAATTAAGCTAACTCCGGAGCACTACGGAAGACAGGAGGGCCTGGTGTAATATGGTCCATGGGATCGCGAAGACTCGGACTCAACTGTGCGACTGAACAACAACAACACAATATAAAATTCAATACAATTAAAACCACATTAAAACATATCAACATAAGTGGAGGCTGACCCGAGGAGGGGGACATCTGCTGCCTCAACCAAAAGCCCGGTGGAAGAGCTCCGTTTTGCAGGCCGTGCAGAATTGTAATAAATCCCACAGGGCCCTGATCTCACTTGGGATCTCGTTCCACCAGGCAGGGGCCAGGGCTGAGAAAGCCCTGGTCGAGGCAAGTCGGGACGTCCCTGGGGCCAGGGGCCACCAGAAGATGTTGGTTGCTGGACCTCAGTGTTCTACAAGGCTCATATGGGAAGAGGCAGTCTGATATCTGCTTCCCGCACAGCCTGGGAGAATCCTTGAACTAGGTGGCACAGTTAGTGCGCTGCAGTGCTCAATGCATCAGGCTAGAACTGGGAAGACCCGGATTCCAAATCCCACTCGAACACGAAACTCACTGGGCGAGCTTGGGCGAGCCATGTGCTCTCAGACCGACCTACCTCTCAAGAGGTATAAAATGCGGGGTGGGGCCCATGTGCTGCCCAGAGCCCACCGTGATAAAACCGTGACGTAGGGACAGGAGAGATCAACATGGCTATTAGCTTTACTGGCTAAAATTCAGCCGCCAGATGGAACATCAGTCTTCAGGAGCAATGGTGGTGGAAAGTACTGGAAAGTTGCAGCTGACTTCTGTTGAGAGAGCTGAACAGAAGCGGTGTGCCGTTGCCTGTCTCTGTGCTACGTTGGACTTCGCTGGAGATCTCCCGGCTGAGGACTAACCAGGGCTGACCCTGCTGGCCGAGACCCATCTTCAGGACTGATGGTGGCAGGAAGTGCCATCAAGTTAGAGATGACTTATGGCGACCTCATATTCAAGATGAAAGATGAACCGAGGTGGTTTTGCCCTTGGCTGCCTCCACGTCGCAACCCTGAACTTCCTTGGTGGTCTCCCATCTGGGGACTAACCAGGGCTGACCCAGCTTAGCTTCCGAGATCTGACAAGATCGGGTTAGCCCGGGCCATCCAGAGGTCGGGTCTCAGGAACAACAGCCCTCAGAATACCAGTGCTGGATCTTGGGGCGTTATCGACAGAGGCATAACATCCAAATCGCGAGATGTCCTAGTCCCGCTGTACACTGCATTGGTCAGGCCACAGAGTGCTGTGTGCAGTTCTGGAGGCCTCACTTCGAAAAGGATGTGGGCAGAATGGAGCGGGTGCAGAGGGGAGCGACGAGGATGATCAGGGGGGCCTGGAGACCAAGAAGCCCTGGGAGGAAAGGCCGAGGGACTTGGGAACTGGAGAAGAGGAAGCTGAGGGGGGGGGACAGGATGGCTCTCTTGAAGTCTTTGAAGCGCCGTCACTCAGAGGAGGGCGGGGAGCTGTTCCCATTGGCAGCAGAGGAGAGGACATGCAAGAATGGGTTTAAATTACAGGTGGAAAGGGCTGGATCTTAGGAAATACTTTTTGACAGTCAGAGTGGTGCAACAGTGGAATCAGCTGCCTAGAGAGGTGGTGAGCTCCCCCTCCCTGGCAGTCTTCAAGCAGCGGCTGGACCGACACTTGTCAGAGATGCTCTAGGCTGACCCTGCATTGAGCGGGGGGTTGGACTAGATGGCCTCTGTAGGGGCCCCCTCCCAACTCTGTGATTCTATGATTCTAACCACAAGGGGAGGCCTTGGCCAGCGTTTCCTGTTTGTAGGCCTCCTTGGTGTAACTATTTGGCCACTGTACAAAACAGGGGCTGTGGCTCTTGAATTTTTTATGCTGGCATCGCCGCTATGGTGTTTCGGGACAGGTTCTTGAAAGAGGGATCTGACAGGGCGAGGGTGGCAAGCCCTGATGGACAAGAGGGTGACTTTTGAAAACGTAAGGAACAGTAGGCGAGAAAGCAATTTGGTGTCAGCGGGGGGGGGGAAACACGAGAGGCGGAGGGAAGAAAGGTTAGCGAGGGCAGCACGCTTGGCTAACAGAGGGCTAATCAGTCTGACAAGCAGCACAAATTAGAGGCAGCGCAGGCCAGTCACTGGGGAGGCCTCCGGAGACGGCCTTCGAGCTCTTACTCGAACCGGTCAAGGCTCCGGGAGCAGGGAGATTTGGTTTTAAAAAGGGACGCAAACCGTAGCTTTCGCCTCCCCGCCGATTAAACGGCCTCAGCGCCAAACCCTCCAGCTTTGCTCTCTGGGATAACCCGTTGAGCCGCTGACAAAACAGGGCCACCGCCAATAAGGGCCACGTGTGATGTCCTTTGCCCGGGGCACAAGCCCACCGCTGTGGGACATCAGGCCTTGCCAGCAGACGTCCCCCTTCCACAAAGCCTTTCGGCACAGTGCGCCTGAAATACAGCGCCGAGCAGCTGCCCTCCCCTTTAGTTTCCTCGCAGGCTGTTTGGATGCTCTCCACTGCGAGGCACCAGATAAATGAGGAAGAGGACCGGTCTCGCTTTAGAGGCAAGTCTGTCAGTGGCCACTAGCCATGGTGACTGAGGGGAACCTCCACATTCAGAGGCACTAAGCGTCCGAATCGCAGAGCCAGGAGGCAACGTCGGGGAAAGGCCTGAGCCTCTCGGCCCTGTTCTTGGCTCTCCAGAGGAACTGGCTGGCCACTGTGAGAGACGGTTTGCAGGAATAGATGGGATTACTGTTCTGATCCAGCAGGGCTCTTCTTAACATTCTTATCAGGGGAAGGCCTCGGCCTCTCCGCCCTGTCGTTGGCCGTCCAGAGGAACTGGCTGAGGCCACTGTGTGAGGCAGGATGCTGGACTAGGTAGACCACTGGCCTGATTCAGCAGAGTTCTTCTTATGTTCGTATGAGGGGAAGGCCTTGGCCTCTATGCCCGGTTGCTGGCTGTCCAGAGGACAGGATGCTGGACTAGATGGACCTCTGGTCTGAGCCAGCAGGGCTCTTCTTAGGGGAAGGCCTCAGCCTCTCTGCCCTGTTGTTGGCCCTCCGGAGGAACTGGTTGAGTCCACTGTGTGAGATGGGATGCTAGACTAGATGGGCCCTCACTGATCCGATCTAGCAGGGCTCTCCTCATGCTCTTATGAGGGGAAGGCCTCAGCCTCTCTGCCCTGTTGTTGGCCCTTCCAGAGGAACTGGTGGGCCACTGTGTGAGGCGAGATGCTGGACTAGATGGACCCTCACTGGTCCGATCCAACAGGGCTCTTCTGATGTTCTTATCACAGGAAGGCCTCGACCTCTATGCCATGTTGCTGGCTGTCCAGAGGAACTGGTTGAGGCCCCTGTGTGAGATGGGATGCTGGACTAGATGGACCCTCACCGGTGTGACCTAGTAGGGCTCTCCTGACATTCTTATGAGGGGAAGGCCTCGGCCTCTCTGCCCTGTTGCTGGCCCTCCAGAGGAACTGGTTGAGGCCACCGTGTGAGGCAGGATGATGGACTAGATGGACCCTCACTGGTCTGATCCAGCAGGGCTCTTCTGAGGTTCTCATGAGGGGAAGGCCTTGGCCCCTCTGCCCTATTGTTGGCCCTCCAGAGGAACTTGCTGAGGCCCCTGTGTGAGACAGGATGCTAGACTAGAGGGACCCTCACTGGTCTGATCCAGCAGGGCTCTCCTGATGTTCTTATGAGGGGAAGGCCTCGGCCTCTCTGCCCTGTTGTTGGCCCTCCAGAGGAACTGGTTGAGGCAACTGTGTGAGGCAGGATGCTGGACTAGATGGACCGTCACTAGTCTGAACCAGCAGGCCTCTTCTGATGTTCTCACGTCCTATCAATGAACTGGAGTTGCTGCAGACATGAGTTTGTCATGAGTCAGTTGTGACTTGCTCGCAGGTTTTACCCCTACCTAGCCCCGCTCACAGGAAATCCTGCAGTAGGACTCCCTTCTCCGGCTTCTGATACTCCATTTATATTTTAATAAAGAAAAGAACAGCTGTTGTTTAAGGAGTACTATTTCCTGTCCGCTCCTCTCTCCTCCTGGCTCTCCCTACACAGACCTTGCCAAAATAAATTGAAACAACCTAAATCTTGGGCAACTCGTAGAATTCTGTAAAGACAACAATCTGTTCATTGCGAACCCGTGTTTTGGGCAACCAGCCAGACGACTGTACATGTGGACGTCACTGGATGGCCAATATAGAAATCAAAGAGATTACATAATCGGGAGCGGAAGATGGAGAAGCTCTATTCATAAGGAAAGCTGGATTAGGTTTAGATGAAGGCAGAGTGAAAACCGGTGGGAAGGAAGATTAACAGTTTGAGATACGCAGATGGCACATTACTGGCACAATACAGTGAAGGCTTGAAACAACTTCTGAAGAAGGTGCCAAGGCAGGATTACAGCGGAACATCAAGAAGACAAAAGTAACAACTACTGAGGAATTACACAACTTTAAGGCTGACTGTGAAGAAACTGAAATCGTTCAAGAACATAAGAACGTAAGAGAAGCCAATGTTGGATCAGGCCAATGGCCCATCTAGTCCAACACTCTGTCAGACAGCGGCCAAAAATACCAGCTGCCATTAGGAGGTCCACCAGTAGAGCCAGGACAGCAGAAGCCCACCCACTGTTGAGCCCCCCCCCAAGCACCAAGAACACAGAGCATCACTTGCCCCAGAGTCCCTATCTATACCTTGTGGCTAACAGCCACTGATGGACCTCTGCTCCATATGCTTATCTAATTCCCTCTTGAAGTCGTCCATGCTTGTAGCCGCCACCACCTCCTGTGGCAGTGAATTCCATGTGTTCATCACTCTTTGGGTGAACTAGTACTTCCTTTTAACCGTTCTAACCTGACCATTCAGCAATTACATTGAGTGCCCCACGAGTTCTTGTATTGTGAGAAAGGGAGAAAAGTACCTCTTTCTCTACCTGCTCTATCCCATGCATTATCTTATAAACCTCGATCATGTTACCCCCTCAGCCATCATTTCTCCAAGGTAAATAGTCCCAAGCGCTTCAGCCTTTCCTCATAGGGAAAGTTCTCCAACCCTTTTATCATTCTAGTGGCCCTTTTCTGCACTTTTTAAGGCGTGGTGACCAGAACTGTACACAGTATTCCAAATGAGGTTGCACCATTGATTTATATGGGGGCATTATGATATTGGCTGATCTGTTTTCAATACCCTTCCTAATAATCCCCAGCATAGTGCTGGCCTTTTTTATTGCAGTTGCACACTGTCTTGACATTTTCAGTGAGTTATCTACTGCAACTCCCAGATCTCTCTCTTGCTCAGTCTCTGCCAGTTCGGACCCCATCAATGTGTATTTATAGTTAGGATTTTTGGCTCCAATGTGCATCACCTTGCACTTGGCCACACTGAACCCCATTTACCATGTTGACGCCCACTCACCCATCCTCAACAGATCCCTTTGGAGTGCCTCACAATCCTCCTTGGTTTTCGCCACCCTGAACATCTTTGTACCATCTGCGAATTTAGCCACTTCACTGCTTACTCCCAACTCCAAATCATTAATGAACAAGTTAAAAAGCATCGGACTGAGTACTGATCCCTGCGGTACCCCACTGCTTACCACCTTCCACTGAGAAAATTGCCCATTTATACTCACTCTCTGTTTCCTATTAATTAGCCAGTTTCTGACCCACAAAAGGACTTGTCCTTTTATCCCATGATTTTTGAGCTTGCTTAGGAGCCTGTGATGAGGAACTTTATCAAAAAGCTTTCTGGAAGTCAAGGCAAACAACATCTGTTGGGTCCCCCTTTTCCACATGTTTGTTCACTCCTTCAAAAAACACTTAACAGGTTAGTGAGACAAGATCTTCCCTTACAGAACCCATGCTGAGTCCGCCTCAATAGTTTTTGTTCATCAGTGTGCCTACTTTCTGTTCTTTGGCGATTATCGTCAACCAAAAGGGAGACGGCGACCAAGAAGTCAGAAGGAGGTCAGAACTGGGAAGGGGAGACACCATGATCATGTAAAAGGGCCGAAAAGGGCTAGGAAAGATTCTTAAATGTAAGGACGACCCAGGTCAAGATAACTCATGCCACAGTATTTCCCATTATGGTGTGTGGGTGTGAAACTTGAACAATGAGGAAAACTGACAGGAAGAAAGATGGTTAACTTGAAACGTGTTGGAGGAGTTTTACAGTTTTACAGACTTGGGGGTGGGGGGTCAACAGTGGGAGAGCTTCTAGCATCCTGGCCCCACTGCTGGACTTCCTGATGGCCCCTGTTACTTCTGGCCACTGTGTGACAGAGTGCTGGACTGGATGGGCCATTGGCCTGATCCAACATGGGCTTCTCTTATGTTCTTTATAAACTGAGAAAACATGTGCTCATCAAACCATTGCCAAAAGAACCTTCTAGGCACAGAATCTTGACTTCTATAGTGCATTGTGCGTTTGTGTTTATGGGGCCAACAAGTCAAGGAGAGAGAAGCGGGAAGTGCGCCACATCAACTACTGTATGTATGTTAAGCGCCACCAAGTCACTTTCAATTTACAGTGACTCGATGAATGTAACGATCTCCAAAGCAGCTTATCGTTCACAGCCTCACTCGGGGTCTTGCAAACTGGAAATCTGCTTTTGTTTCATTTCAAGTCTGTCCTCACCCTCCAGCATCTGTGTCGGATATTGAATCGCGGAAGAAAAAAACAGAGCTTGCCCATTGTGAACTAAGGAGGGAGGGCTGCCCAGAGAATTCCAGCGGGCGGCAAGCAGTGATTTGTACGCTCAAGGTGTTTCCTGTGGCGTAAACGGGTTTGCTCCCGGGAGACACACTAGGTGGCGCTGTGGGGCAAGGTGGTGAAGTCGGATTACTCCCCGGGAAGAGCGTAAATGCGCGCGGAGCTCGCTCAAAGCGGGGCCCAGAGTAAAATGCTTTAACAACCTGATAGTTTGCCATGATAATAAGCAATTTGAAAAGAGAAATGGCTGCTGCGATAAAAGAATACTTTGGAAGAGGGGAGAGCGGCCTGAAAAATAATGAGGCCGCACCGGCTAAGGCTGCGCTTTGAAGAATTATTACCTCTTGGCTCGACTGAGGAACGGCAGCGCAAGTGAGATGCTGCTGCCGAGGCCTGGGGCAGCAGAGAAATCATGGGGAAACTGGCTCTGCTGCAGAGGGCTGGAGAGAATATGGGTTAGTATACGCTGACTGGCCCGGCTTGATCCAACATGACTTCTCTTATGTTCTTGGTTCTTGGGGGGGGGCCACAGTGGGAGGGCTTCTGGAGTTCTGGCCCTGCTGGTGGACCTCCTGATGGCCCCTGGGTTTTGGCCACCGTGTGACACAAAGTGTTGGACTGGATGGGCCATTGGCCTGATCCAACATGGCTTCTCTTATGTTCTTGAGGGGGGCAACAGTGGGAGGGCTTCTGGAGTTCTGGCCCCGCTGGTGGACCTCCTGATGGCCCCTGGGATTTGGCCACTGAGTGACACAGAGTGTTGGACTGGAGGGGCCATTGGCCAGATCCAACAGGACCTCTCTTATGTTATGTTCTTGGTTCTTGGGGGGCAGTAGTGGGAGGGCTTCTGGAGCCCTGGCCCTGCTGGTGGACCTCCTGATGGCCCCTGGGTTTTGGCCACTGTGTGACACAGAGGGTTGGACTGGATGGGCCACTGGCGTGATCCAACATGGCTTCTCTTATGTTCTTGAGGGGGGCAACAGTGGGAGGGCTTCTGGAGTTCTGGCCCCACTGCTGGACCTCCTGATGGCCCTGGGATTTGGCCACTGTGTGACACAGAGTGTTGGACTGGAGGGGCCATTGGCCAGATCCAACAGGACTTCTCTTATGTTATGTTCTTGGTTCTTGGGGGGCAACAGTGGGAGGGCTTCTGGAGCTCTGGCCCTGCTGGTGGACCTCCTGATGGCCCCTGGGATTTGGCCACCGTGTGACACAAAGTGTTGGATTGGATGGGCCATTGGCCTGATCCAACATGGCTTCTCTTATGTTCTTGGGGGGGGGGCACAGTGGGAGGGCTTCTGGAGTTCTGGCCCCACTGCTGGACCTCCTGATGGCCCCTGGGGTTTGGCCACCATGTGACACAGAGTGTTGGACTGGATGGGCCATTGGCCTGAACTTAAAGGTGGGATATGAACGAAGTAAATAAATAAATACATGAACAAGGCCTGATACAACCAGTCCATTGTCTTTTTTTGAATGCACAGGGGCATGTAATTGAGCTCTGAGCGTTATCACGAGTGGGCAATAATAAAGCCAGGCCCCGGCAGGGCACCCTACCTCTGCTCCATAAAGATGTCCAGGATGCTCTCTGTCAACCAGATATTCTTCGCGGTCACGTCCCCGCCTGCAAACAGAACAACATGCCAAACATGAGAGGGGAAGAAGTTCTTGCTCAGATGGATGGCTGCAATTTCCTCCGGCCTCAGGCTCTGCCAAGCCGCTCCGTCCCCCGGCAACCCCCTCTGGTGAGGCTGGGAAAACACAACACGACCCGGTTCCCTTTCCCCGTCGCTGCCACCACCTAGGAGGGCACCCCACACCTGGCCCCATCCTGCTCTGTTGAATAGGGCAATCGGTAACCAAACCCGGCCATTTCTGGGAATTATCAAAAGCGTGGCCTTTGAACTGGCGAAAAGATTCGTTTGGGGGAAGCAAGCGTCCGGGGAGGAAATGCTGCGCCCTGGAATCTGGTATTTGTGCCTCCGGCAACAGGATGGAGGACTGAAGCAGAAGAAAGCTGGAGAAGGGTAGGGCCTGCGCCCTGAGCTGTCCAGCACAGGGGTCCCCAGTCTTTGGAATTTTGACATGGTATGGCGGCGGCAGCCACAGAATGGCTGCCCTGGGCAGTGTTCCCTCTAAGCTGAGTAAGTGTGAGCTAGCTCACAGTTTTTAGCCTCCGGCTCACACATTTTTGTCTCCGCTGAGGAAGGATGGCTCCAGAGCAAACTAATTTCTGCAGCAGCCAAATCGCTTGCTCACAACTTCAATGCTGGTAGCTCTCAAAGTAGAATTTCTGCTCACAGGACTCCACAGCTTAGAGGGAACATTGGCCATGGGAGGGTGGAGCCAGCCACAAAACGGCTGCCGTGAGAGGATGGAGCCTGCCACAAAATGGCTGCCGTGAGCGGGTGGAGCCTGCCACAAAATGGCTGCCCTGGGAGGGTGGAGCCAGCCACAAAATGGCTGCCCTGGGAGAGTGGAGCCGGCCACAAAATGGCTGCCCTGGGAGAGTGGAGCCAGCCACAAAATGGCTGTCCTGGGAGAGTGGAGCTGGTCACAAAATGGCTGCCCTGGGAGGGTGGAGCCGGCCACAAAATGGCTGCCACAGATCACTTTCAGCCACACAGTGAAGATTCTTGTGCTGGGGTGGTGGCTTCTGCTCAAAACAGCGTTTTTAAAAATCCACACAGGCAATCAAATCTCCAGTGGCCAATCAGAAGCCTTGCTCTACAAAAGCTTCTTAGAAACCAACAAAAATTTCCACAGCGTCTGACAAAATAAGCTTAGACGCATTAAAAGCTTTTACCTTTGTAAATTTTGTTTGTCTATAAGAGGCTGACAGACTTGAATGTGTTCTTTCAAGATCAGGGGACCCCCGGGAGGTGCCCGTGAACACATGTTGCTGCCTGATACTGAAATCAGGCCCTCAGTCCATCAATCTTGTCTACTCAGACTGGCAGGAGCTCTCCAGGGACTCAGACAGAGGTCTTTCCCATCACCCACTGCCCGGTCCTTTTTAACTGGAGATCCCGGGGATTGAACCTGGGACCTTCTGCATGCCAAGCAGAGGCTCTTGGCTCTCCAGGGTCTCCAGGCAGAGGTTTTCCCCATCACCCACTGCCCGGCCCTTTTTAACTGGAGATGCCGGGGATTGAACCTGGGACCTTCTGCATGCCAAGCAGAGGCTCTTCCACTGAGCCACAGCCCCCTCCCATGACTCTCCAGGGTCTCAGGCAGAGGTCTTTCCCATGACCCACTCTGCCTGGTCCTTTTTAACTGGAGATCCCGGGTATTGAACCTGGGACCTTCTGCATGCCAAGCAGAGGCTCTTCCACTGAGCCACAGCCCCCTCCCATGACTCTCCAGGGTCTCAGGCAGAGGTCTTTCCCATCACCCACTCTGCCTGGTCCTTTTTAACTGGAGATCCAGGGGATTGAACCTGGGACCTTTCGCATGCCAAGCAGAGGCTCTGCCACTGAGCCACAGCCCCTCCCCCACAGGGAACACAGTGCCAGCTGACACCTTTCTTGGCACCCACCGAGAGCGTTTACAGTCCGTGGGGCCAGGCAGGGCTTTTGGCCAGCAGGGCTTTTGATTAGTGACTGGAGACCTGATTGGCTGTGCGGATTTTTAGAAAGTTGCTTCTGGCAGCATCTGCCACCACAGCACAATCACGATCTCCATTGTGTGACTGAAGGGAAGCTCGTGTTTATGCAGGAAAATATTTTTCGAACTGTATGCTCGTTTTAAACGGTGTCCTGTTAAACGGAGCTTTCCGCCTGAAAACGTTCCAGAGCTACTATCAGAGTGACGCCGGAGTTCACTCCTGGACGCTTTTGTGGTTGGCTCCGCCTCCGACTGCCGCCATTTTGTGGCTGGCTCCGCCTCCAGCAGCAGCCATTTTGTGGTTGAGCCCACTACCCCACGTCAGGATTCCAAAGGTGCCCACAGGTTCAAAAAGGTTGGGGGCACCTGATTACAGTCTTAAATCCATGCTCCCTCTAAGCTGCGGAGTTTTGTGAGCCAGAATTCTAGTTTTGTGAGCTGCTGGCATGGAAGTTGTGAGTGAGTGATTCGGCTGCTGAATAAATTAATTTGCGCTGGAGCCACCCTTCCTGAGCGAAGACGAAAATGTGTGAGCCGGAGGCTTAAAAAACTGTGAGCTAGCTCACACTAACTCAGCTTAGAGGGAACGCCGGTCTTAATCACTTCTTAACACAGACATTCCAAGCATTTCCAGGTGGGGGAGATGTTGTGCCTGCTGTGGTTGTGAGGCTAGCGCTCGCAAAGGCTAAAAATGGTAGGGGAGGAGGCAGAACGCTTGCCTGTTTTACTTTCGTGTCTGCCCTTGAAGACCAAATTAGCCTGTTTATACCAAACGGTGGCCTTTGTCCCAAACAATTTTATTAAACAGAAATGTCACTGCAGATTGAGTGAGGGGCAAACAGAGGGGGAGGGAACGTTAATGATTAAAGAAGACACGCAGGTCGGTAAGTGACTTTGGGCTTATCTGCAGAGCGGCACCCAAGGTCAGGATATGACAGATACAGAGTCAGTGAGAAGAAAGTCCTGTGAATCCCTGCCATCAAGTGGCTGAGCGATTGCAGGAAATTCCTCTGTCCGCGAGTACCCGCGGGAGAACCCTTTTGATCATTCAAAACAATCCACTCAGGGACGCGTACCCCGCAGCCATGCAGGGGAGCGCACAGAATGCAATGTGGCGATGACACTTGAAGTTTCAAGGAAGAAGGCGGCGGCCTTGTGGAAGGGGTCCTTGTGGTGGGGAGCCCAAGGTGACTTGGCAGAAAAAAACACCCTCTCCCGGATGTGAACTCCAAAAAGGGGGCAGAAAGAGAAAAGGGCGGTATGTCGGCTCCCTCTGGGCCTGGCCTGTAAACCTCCCCATGACTCCTGGGCCTAACCCCTTCGAGAACACACAGCTGGCAGCCTCCATGCTCTCCTCGGCCCTCCCCCGTGTCGCAGACGACAACAGAAATGAAAATGTCAGGTTTCTATTATGATTGGTTAACAAATCCGTCCTCTACAGGTGTCGTCACCGACAATGGTGCAAAATGTTCCCAGGTATCTCCACTGCGCCCACCATCTCTGATTTGCTGGGGAAGGGAACCAGCAGGGGGAGGGGACAGGGCGGCCGCTTGCAATTTGGTAAATCTAAAAAGAAAGTAAAGGAAAATGGCCGGGAAGCACAGGAGGCTACGACAGTAGGGGAGGACAAGTTGAAAACAGAAGGGAAGAGCAGAAGAATTCACAGCCACAGGAGGTGGTGGCAGCTACAAGCATGGACAGTTTCAAGAGGGAATTAGATATACATATGGAGCAGAAGTCCATCAGGGGCTATTAGCCACAAGGTATAGATAGGGACTCTCAGTCCGGGGCAGGTGATGCACTCTATTCTTGGTGCTGGGGGGGCAGCAGTGGGAGGGCTTCTAGTGTCCTGGCCCCACTGCTGGACCTCCTGATGGCACCTGGTATTTTTGGCCGCTATGTGACAGAGTGTTGGACTGGATGGGCCACTGGCCTGATCCAACATTGGCTTCTCTTATGTTCTTATGTAATCGCCTAAGAGTTTATGTTATCCTGGGTGGATGGGGGATTTGGTCGGAGAGAAATTTCCTAATGATACTCTGAATTCTTCAGCAGCTCGCAGAGAGACACATTTGCAAGCATTGGATTTATACCCCGCCCTTCACTACCCGAAGGAGTCTCAGAGCAGCTTACAATCTCCTTTCCCTTCCCCTCCCCACAACAGGCACCCTGCGAGGTGGGCGGGGCTGAGACAGTCCTTTCGAGGACTGCTCGTGAGAGAACAGCTCTGAGAGAACTGTGACTGACCCAAGGTCACCTGGCTGGCTACATGGGGAGGAGTGGGGAATCAAACCCGTTTCTCCCAGGTTAGAGGCAGCGCTCCTAACCACTACACCAAACAGAGCTTCTCAAGACGGAAGGGATAAGAATCTTGAGGAAGATGAAGCTTCAGGTCTATCATTTGCCATTGCAACTGGATGCCGACACGTGTACTGATTCTGAGTTCGTTCCTCCTCATCCCTTCCGTCTCGAGAAGCGCTGTTTGGTGTTGTGGTTAGGAGCGCAGACTTGAGAACCAGTTTGGTATAGTGGCCAGGAGTGCGCGAACTCTAATCTGGGAGAACCGGGTTTGATCCCCCGCTCCTCCACATGCAGCTGCTGGTGTGACCTTGGGTCAGTCACAAGTTCTCTCAGAGCTGTTCTCTCAAGGGCAGTCCTCGAAAGAACTCTCCAGCCCCACCTACCTCACAGGGTGTCTGTTGTGGGGAGGGGAAGGGAAAGGAGATTGTACACTGCTCTGAGACTCCTTCGGGTAGCGAAGGGCGGGGTATAAATCCAATCTCTTCTTCATACACAAACTTGGGTCTACAAACAAGAATTTTGTCCTTATTCCAAGACTGTCCGTGCAGTCCACAATTGGTCTAGGGTTCAGGAGAACAGCAAGGCGACACAAAGAACCAGCTACCGAGGCGAGCCCCTCCATCCATGTCCCGATCGCCCCATAACTTAAAACGTAACAGATCCGCCTCAGGACAGAGGAACCCTCTTTTAAAGGAAGCAATAAGCTGTTAAGCAATTTTAATAAAATTGTGTTGATGCATCCAAACAATTTTATAAAACTGGACCCTGTTCTCTCCCCGGCGTCATATAAATAGCTTCATAATGGGCACCCTGTGTATTTCAGAATTTTTAAAAAATTATTCCGTTCTCTTCCAGCAACTATGTTTTCCGGCAGAACAAGGCTCTGACGTAATGGTTATTCTGCTCAAATCAGTCCTGGAACCCGCCGAGGATATTTTAAATTGTAATGGGACGGCATAATCACATCTATATAGAAGAAAGGTTGAACGTTTTATCGTTCTTCGTAATGCAGCTATTTTTCTCTGTTGTCTTGCTAGCGGCGCGGTAGATGGAAACTTTGCCTTCCCCCTCTTCTCCGAAAGAGAGCAACCGGCCCACCAATTTTTTTTGATCCTTGCAAGCCTGGCCAACGCTCCCTTTAAAGCGACTTTGCTCAAATAACACCCCCCCCCCAAAAAAAATACCAGTCATTCTTCTTGTCACTGTATGCCCACCAGGTCCCCGTATCCTCCACCCATTTTGTGTGTCTTTGTGTGCCTGTATTACCATAAGTCAACATGGTGGTTAGGGACACTGTCGCCAGCAGACGGCAGGTAATAAAAGCACAGGGAACAATGGAAGGAGGCCTGGGCAGAGGGATTCACTGTTAGCCCCGACGCCATTATGGGGCTTTGCTATGGACTGTTTGCTGTTGCCACATGGTCTGTGTACTTGCTAGACTGTAAAATGGATGCCAAGGGAGAAGCCTATAGAGAAGGGAAAAAGCTGTCTTTTTACTCTGAGGGGCTCCATTGCATACCTGCCGCATGTCACATACATGGATTAAGGGCTATACAGCAGACAAAGGACTTTTCCTCTGCCAGTCGTTTGCATGAAGGGATTAAGTGCCTTCCCCACCCGAGCCATACACATGAACAATAGAAGAGCCATCAGCTACCTGAAGAGACCATCTGCCTGCCAGCCAGTTTCCTCTGTCCAGCCCCCAGGTATCCAACGGACAGTGTAGCCAATGAGATTTGAAATTGTCACTGACACAGCCGGCTGGGAGGGTCAGTAGGTGTACACCGCCTGGCCTTCCCCGCCCAGCACCCAAGACGCTATAAAAACACGATCTCTGGGTTAGCTCAGGTCGCTTGCTGCCCGCCTCCTCCTAAACCAACGCTCTCAAACCACGACCTCTGTCTGTCTGCTTTTATCCTCTTAAGCCCCCATCCTGTACCCGAACCCTTGCCTCGCTTCGTTCCAGTCTGCAGCTGGAACCATACACGTGTGTTGTTAGCTGGTCTAGACCACGTGTCCCTTCTTCCATCCTTCCTACCCTACCTAACCCCACTCGCTGGAAGATTTAGGAACCGCGCCTTGGAGGTAAATATCGCCCTCAACGAACCAACGTTTACCTGCTAATGCAACTGTGCTATATCTATCTATATTTCCTAGCTCTTGTATGTATGTGTGTGTGATTTGATATTGTTGAGTGTAACTGTTATTGGTACTGTGTATCTAAGTAAACTGAAACATTATTCTGAGTCCTGTCGTTCGCCTCTTCACTGGGAAGGTCCCGCGGCAGCCCATTCCTCGTAGACATAGACCAAAAGATCCCAAAATTAATTATACCTGTTGCGAGGTGCTCTACCCCTAGAGAGCATTTCGCCCAACATCACTATGCCAAGGTGGTCTGCCTGGGACCCCAGAGAGAGAGAGAGAGAGAGCTGCCACCGGAATAAGTAGACAACACTGACCTTGATGGACCAACCATCAGGATAAGGTAGCTTCATGTGTGTTTCTAAAGGGAAGGGCCAATGACTCAGTGGCAGAGCCTCTGCTTGGCACACAGAAGGTCCCAGGTTCAATCCCCACCATCTCCAGTTCAAAGGACCAGTTAACAGGTGATGGGCTAGGCCTCTCCCCGAGACCCTGGAGATCCGCTGCCAGTCTGAGTAGACAAGACTGACCTTGTCAGACCAAGGCTCTGAGTCAGTAGAAGGCAGCTTCATGTGTGTTCAGCAGCTCAGCAGAAGGCCCTTGACAGCCACTGGACCCCCCAGGTCAAGGATCCCATAGAGCAGGTGTTAGAAAAGACCCTTCTCTGCCTAAGACCCCTGGAGAGACAACAGGAGACATCTAGATGGACTTGTGGACAATGTTCCCTCTAAGCTGTGGAGTCTTGTGAGCAAAAATTCTACTTTGTGAGCTACTGGCATTAAATCTGTGAGCGAGCGTAAACTATGTTATTATATCTCCCCTGCAAGATTGCTGATGGTATTACATTGAATCTTGCTAGAGAAAAGGCTCTGCGCTGTTGCGGTGCTTGTATACCAGATAGATATGGGGCCATTCGGCCTACCGTAAGGGGGCATTAAAGTTGTGAGCGAGCGGTTTGGCCGCTGCATAAATTAGTTTGCTCTGGAGCCATCCTTCCGGAGCTCAGAAAAAAATGTGCGAGCTGGAGGCTAAAAAACTGTGAGATTGCTCACACTAACTCAGCTTAGAGGGAACACTGCTCACGGCCTGTCTCGGTACAAGGCAGCCTCAGATGTCCACGTTATAGGAAGAGGTTCGGGGACAGAACGGCTGCTTTGCCTGCGGAAGTTGCACGGTTTGATCCCCGGCCTCTGCAGATAAAAGAATCTCAGGGCGCAGGTACGTATGATGAAGATCACGGATCTCCGTCCACCTGTAAAAGCCAAGCTGTGCCACGTGCACAGCTCTGTTTCAGATCAGGGCCGGATGAAATGGATCTGAGACAGAGAATCCAGCTGGGGAAGAGACAGACGAAGGTCCCGTGATGCGAGGAGGCCTCACGGGGCCACGTCCCGACTGACCAGGTCCCCCCGACGTCACGCTTACCTGCTATCTGCTTCATGAAGGTCATGCAGATGCCGTCGCTGCCGAGCACGCCGCTCCTCACCATCTCCCGCACCAGCCAGATGATCTGAGGATGGGGAGAGAACATACGAGGGGAAGATGGGGAGGATTCGGAGCTGGTTCAAATGGCTAGTGCCGGCCTCGGCACCAACGTCTCCCACGGCACTTTGCTCGAGCCGCCGCTTCTGCAGCCTCGCCAGTCCAGTTCTCCTCCCCACTGACCTAAAGCCTCTGTTAACAACTTTCCCACACAACTTCCCCACTTGGCCGGGAAAGCACTCGGAACCTCACTGAGCATGCTACGGAAGCTCTCTTTTGCAAATCGGTATGCCCACCACCCGGCGTCAGAATTCCAAAGGGGCCCACAGGCTCAGAAATGCTGGGAACCACTGACTTAGTTCGTGTGGCTGCAGAAGCCCAGGGTTCGTGGAGATGCCATATGTCCTGCCCGGTACCCATTTTGAGCTGCAACCGCTGCCGAATTCATCTGTCTCATAGAATCATAGATTCACAGAGTTGGAAGGGGCCCTACAGGCCATCTAGTCCAACCCCCTGCTCAACGCAGGATCAGCCGAGAGCATCCCTGACAAATGTTTGTCCAGCCGCTGCTTCAAGACTGCCAGGGAGGGGTAGCTCACCACCTCCCTAGGCAGCTGATTCCAGTGCTGCCCAGCTCTTACTGTAAAAAATGTTTTCCCTAAGACCCAGACCAGTATCTTCCCACCCTTAATTTAAACCCATGGTTGTGAGTCTTGCCCTGTGCTGCCAACAGGAACAGTACCCTGCCCTCCTCTAAGGGACAGCCCTTCAAATACTTGAAGAGAGCCATCATGTCCCCCCTCAGCCTCCTCTTCTCCAGACTGAACATTCCCAAGTCATTTCTCCTGGAGCTCTTCTCACCTGAACCCGAGGCGTGTCCTGCAGCTTCTGGTACTTGTCCATCACTACCTGGTTCATCTTGGTCAACAAGCCGCCCATTCCGTCTCGGCTCACTAGCGTCAGGTCCCGGTAACACTGGGGAAGAGGAGAGCACACGGGGGAAAGCATGATGGTACTGGCCACGTGAAAGGCGACAGCATAGAAAACAGAGACCATCCAATTTGGCCAGGAACAGGGGTCATTTGGAGCAGGAGCGTGCAGGAGCGGAGCTCCGGCAGTTGGAAGCACAGGCGGTGGCAAGCCCCACCCCCAGCTCCCAGCAGGAGCGCAAAGCAGCACGTGTAGCATTCCTCCTGAGCCCAGATAGGCTACTCTGGGACTGGAATGACAGCCCCCAGAGTTGAAAGACAGTCCCTAGGGGTGGAGCCTGAGTGGTGGGTGTTGCCTTCTGACACACTTCTGATTATGTCAGGGGGTGTGGCACATGCAAATAAGTTATGCTAATGAGTTATGCTAATGAGCTCCTGCCCCTCTTTTTCTACGAAATGACCCCTGGCCAAGAATGTTATGTGTACAGCAACTCCGTTCACGGATCTGAGCCCGATTTCCCTTGCTCGAAAGCCAGTCGAATCCGACTCTAGGTTGCGGTGCTCATCTCCGTTTCAAAGCCGAAGAGCCAGCGCTGTCCAAAGACGTTTCCGTGGTCATGTGGCCGCATGATAAACACCAAGGCGCACGGAACGCTGTTCCCTTCCCACCGGAGTGGTCCCTATTTATCTACTTGCAATTTCTGCTTTCGAACTGCTAGGTTGGCAGGAGCTGGAACTAGAGACGGAGTCACCCTGTCGTGCGGCACCCGGGTCTCGAACTGCTGAACTACCGACCTTCCACAGCCTGCAGTTCAGCGTCTTAACCACTTGAGCCACCGCAGCTCCTATACAGGCTGCATAAACCAACAAAAACAAGAGTGAGATTCTGAATATGAATATAAGAACATAAGAAGAGCCCTGCTGGATCCCGTCTCCTCTTAGTCGTCTCTTTTCTAAACTGAAAAGGCCCCAGGCTCTTCAGCTTTTCCTCAAAGGGAAGGTGCACCAATCCTTTAATTGAGACGACCAGAAGTCTGACCTTCGGTATGGGGCAGCTTCATTCATTCTTTTATGCAGCGCGGGGGTGGGAGGATTGAGAGAAAGAGAGAGAAATCAGCCACAGCAGACCTCGCTCCTTTGGCTTTGGCTCACACACTCGTCCAGCTAGCGGGGCTGAAAAACCACCTGCCCCCTACGCAACACATGGTCCCCCCCATCCTGTACTTTGCGGTCAGGTTTCCTTGAGAGGGACCAGGCCCCCGGCCCTGAAGCTAGCCAGACTTGGAAAGCTGGAGCTGACAACATAAGGCTTTGGGCCTGATGGGCTGGCTGATCCAGCAAGGCCGTCTTCCCAGGGCTTGGCTTAAATCGGCTGGGTGGTAATCAGGTCCAGCTGTGCCGCCAGAAGGTCCTGGAGTTCTGGAGGCTACGCTGTATGTTGGCCAGGATCCTGCAAGGAAGTACTACTCTCAGTCCATAAGAACATAAGAGAAGCCAGTGTTGGATCAGGCCAATGGCCCATCTGGCCAAAATATACCAGGTGCCATCAGGAGTCCAGCAGTGGGGCCAGGACACCAGAAGCCCTCCCACTGCTGCCCCCTCCAGCACCAAGAATAGAGGGCATCACCTGCCCCAGACTGAGAGTTCCCATCTATACCCTGTGGCTAATAGCCCCTGATGGACTTCTGCTCCAGATGTTTATCTAATTTCCTCTTGAAACTGTCCATGCTTGTAGCTGCCACCACCTCCTGTGGCAGTGAATTCCATGTGTTACAGCCGAACAGTGCTGAAGGGTGTCTATCTGGCCAGAACCGCATTGTTATACGGTAACCCAGAGTAAGGCACCTCACTTAAGCATCCCAATAGCTCCCCTGACGGAACAGCATTCAATCTAGCCAGCGTAAATAATCCATCTGTAGCGTGGAACTGTCGGGAAACCAAAACGGGCCGGAAGAGATTGTGGTTTAAATATAAAGGTGAACACACTCTGTCTGCTCTTATCGCGGTACTTCTAGTACCCAGTTTTTCCAGACAGCGTAAAGATTGAAGACAGCGAGTGACTCTGCAGTGCCAGGCTCTTCTGGGTCCCTCTGGTCTGCCTCGGCCCCTCAGGTTCTGGCCCTGGAAGCTCCGAATCCGTGCGCTGGTCAGAGGGGGTGTGTGTGTAGAGTCATGTAAGCAAAAACCCTACGTCGGGAGCTACCGGCGTTAAAGTGGTGAACCCAGGAATTTGGCGACTGCACGAATTAGTTTGCTCTGGAGCCGTCCTTCCGGAGCGGAGACAAAAAGGTGTGAGCCGGAGGCTAAAAACTGCGAGCCAGCTCACACTGGCTCAGCTCAGAGGGAACACTGGCCGCGACAGACATCCTCTCTTTTTTATTCTATAAACGTCTGGCCTGACGAAGAGTCCTGGGGAACTCGAAAGCTTGCGCGCTGCTAGGCGTCACCGGGCTGGTCGTAATGAAAGGCATTACGTGGATTGTGTTCTTTGGGAAAAAACCGAGCCGGCCACAGGCAGAGTCCGGATTCGGGCTCTGGAGACAGAAAGAGCCGGAGAGCTGCTAAGCAGCTAATTACAGGCTCCGCGGGAACATGTGTTTTCTTTCTAAGTGTTAGAAGCCGGAGCTATGAAGCTTGAGAAAGGGAAGGGGGGGGCGCTGATGACTCCTGACAGCTTCATGAAGGGGGGGGGGCGGCTCAGGATCAGGAAGTAATTTGCTAACCGGTTTCTGTATTAATGTTAATTTGCGCTGCTAAATGTCACGCCGTTTCCGGAGAGGAGAGATCGGCTCTCGGGGAGTTAATGAGGCCCCGAAAGAGCCCTTTGATTAAGCTCACGGGGCTCTGGGCCCCTTTCGCACGCCGCCGACGGAGACCTGCTCAAAAGCCACGCTCGACGGGTGAGAGTGCCACTTGGCCTTTCGATGCTTTGCAAATGTCAGAATGTGTTCTCACCGAGGGAGGGGAGGGGAGGCCAGGCCCTGGCCCAAACCAATCGCTGTTGTGTGGAACGCTGCGGCTTTTGCAGAAAGGCCGGCGGGGCGCTTGTTCTTTGTACCTTGAATCGCTTTGGAAGCAGCTTGAGGGGCAGGGGAAGGAGACTAGAGAAGAGGAGAAGGAGGAGAAGAAGAAAGAGAAGACGGAGGAGGAGGAGGAGGAGATGAAGAAGACGAAGACGAAGAAGACGAGGAGGAGGAGGAGGAGGTTGGACTGATACCCCACCCTTCACTTGGAGTCTCAGAGCGGCTTACAATCTCCTTTCCCTTCCCCTCCCCACAACAGACACCCTGTGAGGGAGGTGGGGCTGAGAGAGCTCTTTCGAGGACAGCTCTGACAGAACGATGGCTTGCCCAAGGTCATCCAGCAGCTGCAAGTGGAGGAGTGGGGGATCAAACCCAGTTCTCCCAGATTAGAGTCTGCGCACTTAACCACTACACCAAACCAAGGAAAGAACCAGCGAGTGCTAGTGGTGAAATGTCGGACTAAGATCTGGGGGAGTCAGACTCAAATCACCACTCGAGATCATCCACTAATCTTGGGCCAGCCTCTTTCTCTCAGCCTAACCGACCACACAGGGTTAAAATGAAGGAAGGGAGAACCACCTGCGTCACCCCACAGTTTCTTGGAGGAAGGGTGGGATAGAAATGTGACAGGACAGATAGCGTGAGCAAGGCCAGAAGGGAGAACTCCGCATGATTCCGAACACGTCCTTCTCCATGTTTTGAGGGGATGGGCCTTTGGCACCAAGAAGACAAGACACAAGAGTGATTCCAATGTGGAATTCGATGGCAGAGGATGCAGTGATGGCCACGGGAATAAGCAGCTTTAAAGGAGGATAAGAGATTTATGGAGGAGAGGCCTGTCAGCAGCTACTAGCCATGGAGACTAAAGGAACCTCCACATTCAGAGGCAGTGAACCTTTGAATCTCAGAGCCAGGAGGCAACAACAGAGGAAGGCTTTGGCCTCTATGACCTGTTGTTTTAGCCATACACTGTGTGAGACAGGATGCTGGACTGGATGGACCCTCACTGGTCTGATCCAGCAGGGCTCTTCTGATGCTCTTATGAGGGGAAGGCCTCGGCCTCTCTGCCCTGCTGTTGGGCCCTCCAGAGGGACTGGCTGAGGCCACTGTGTGAGGCAGGATGCTGGACTAGAGGGACCCTCACTGGTCTGATCCAGCAGGGCTCTTCTGATGCTCTTATGAGGGGAAGGCCTCGGCCTCTCTGCCCTGCTGTTGGGCCCTCCAGAGGGACTGGCTGAGGCCACTGTGTGAGGCAGGAGGCTGGACTAGAGGGACCCTCACTGGTCTGGTCCAGCAGGGCTCTTCTGACGTTCTTATGAGGGGAAGGCCTCGGCCTCTCTGCCCTGCTGTTGGGCCCTCCAGAGGGACTGGCTGAGGCCACTGTGTGAGGCAGGATGCTGGACTAGAGGGACCCTCACTGGTCTGATCCAGCAGGGCTCTTCTGACGTTCTTATGAGGGGAAGGCCTCGGCCTCTCTGCCCTGCTGTTGGGCCCTCCAGAGGGACTGGCTGAGGCCACTGTGTGAGGCAGGATGCTGGACTAGATGGACCCTCACTGGTCTGATCCAGCATCCAGCAGGCTCTTCTGACGTTCTTATGAGGGGAAGGCCTCGGCCTCTCTGCCCTGCTGTTGGGCCCTCCAGAGGGACTGGCTGAGGCCACTGTGTGAGACAGGAGGCTGGACTAGAGGGACCCTCACTGGTCTGGTCCAGCAGGGCTCTTCTGATGTTCTTATGAGGGGAAGGCCTCGGCCTCTCTGCCCTGTTGTTGGCCCTCCAGAAGAACTGGTTGAGGCCACCGTGTGAGACAAGATGCTGGACTAGATGGACCCTCACTGGTCTGGTCCAGCAGGGCTCTTCTGATGATCTTACGAGCGGAAGGCCTCGGCCTCTCTGCCCTGTTGTTGGCCCTCCAGAGGAACTTTTTGAGGCCACTGTGTAAGGCGGGATGCTGGACTAGATGGACCCTCACTGGTCTGGTCCAGCAGGGCTCTTCCGATGTTCTTATGAGGGGAAGGCCTCAGCCTCTCTGCCCTGTTGTTGGCCCTCCAGAGGAACTGGCTGAGGCCGCTCTGTGAGACAAGATGCTGGACTAGATGGACTATTGGTCTGACCCAGCAGGGCTCTTCTGATCTGATGTTCTTATCCTAGTTGTCCACTAGCGAGACCCAGTTCAAAGAAAACACTCAAGGCTGTAGAAACAGTTTTCCGGGGTAGCTGTGCTGGCCTGCAATAGAACAGCCAGATTCAAGTCAAACACCACCTTAGACTCCAGCAAGATTTTCGAGGTATAAGCTGTCGAGATCCAGATCTCCCTTCCTTGGAAAGGGTGCTCCGTTCCTACTTATGCCCGACAAAGGGACCTTCGACTCCTGAAAGCTTACACCCAGAAAATCTTATTGGTCTCTATATTGTCACTGGACTCCATCTAAGCCATTGTGCACAAGGGGGCTCTTTATGGCGATCCCGTGGGAGTCTGTGGATACTTTGGGCTCTGGTGACGAACAAGAAAGAGAAAGGATGGGTAGAAAACTCAGAACTGATTCATTACTGCTGACACCAATCTGTGGCTTATTCCCCTGCCACTCTTGACAGGCTCGGCAAGCCGCCGCCGACACAGGCCAGTTTCATTAACAGGGGAACGAACGCGGCGGCCTGACAGATGTGTCGTTTCCATGAATAAATCAGAATCCCGCCCCGAGAGGAGAGCTCCGGGACGCGGGCTCAGTGGGAAGACGGGCGAGGAGGCGGAGCTTTGAGCCCCCCGGGTGTGAGATAAAGGGTGGAGGGGGGGAGAAAGAGAAGAAAGCTCCCTCTCCAGTTCTAGGAAGGGGCCTTTAATTAAAAGTAAGAGACTGCCAGGCGGAGGAGGTGGCGGTTTCCAGCGTTCCCCATCCTGCACACACACACACAAATCCGTCTCTGTCATTTTCGTAGCCAAACACATCCCAGTGTTGTCTCTTTGCACAGCTGGAAGAAGTTAGCACAGCTAATTTTCAGAGCTTGGGATAAAGATGGGGGGGAGGCAGGCGCAGAAAGGTCAGAGGGAGGAGGCGGGAGGGATGATTTGAGACTCCTGCTTGCTTGCTGTTCTGCAAGAAGGAGAGAGTGGGCGGCATTAAGACCGACTCTTCGATCAAGACTCACTCGGTAGCTCGGTGGTAGAAAATCTGCTTGGCATGCAGAAGGTCCCAGGTTCAATCCCCAGCATCTCCCGTTAGAAAGGACCAGGCAGGAGGTGATGGGAAAGGCCTCCGCCTGAGACCCTGGAGAGCTGCTGCCAGACAGAGTAGAGACTATGGCTCAGTGGTAGAACACCTGCTTGGCATGCAGAAGGTCCCAGGTTCAATCCCCAGCATCTCCTGTTAGAAAGGACCAGGCAGCGGGTGATGGGAAAGGCCTCCGCCTGAGACCCTGGAGAGCTGCTGCTAGACAGAGTAGAGACTATGGCTCAGTGGTAGAACACCTGCTTGGCATGCAGAAGGTCCCAGGTTCAATCCCCAGCATCTCCTGTTAGAAAGGACCAGGCAGCGGGTGATGGGAAAGGCCTCCGCCTGAGACCCTGGAGAGCTGCTGCCAGACAGAGTAGAGACTATGGCTCAGTGGTAGAACACCTGCTTGGCATGCAGAAGGTCCCAGGTTCAATCCCCAGCATCTCCTGTTAGAAAGGACCAGGCAGCGGGTGATGGGAAAGACCTCTGCCTGAGAGGCTAGAGAGCCCACTGCCAGTCTGAGCGGGCGACACTGACCTTGGCGGACTGATGGTCCGATTCGATATTCAGACAGCGAAAGGCGCTTGAGGGCCTCTAGCTCAGAGCCCCGTTGACGCCGGGGGTGGGGAGGCCGGCTCACCCCCTGACCTGCCCCTCCTGGGGCCACGGCCTTCCCCACATGCTTGAGAGCATCCCGGTTCCGACTGGGTGTTCTTGGGAGGCTGCACGTTTTTAAAACACAAGGAAGCCCTTGCGATAAGTAGTTTTGGTCCCAGAATGGAAACGGACAAGTGGGTGCTCAACCTTTCACCGAAAGGAAGGTTATCCCCGCTGCAAAGCCCCCATAGCAGGTGGCAGAAACGTGCCCGTTGGGCAAAATTGGCCTTGTGGTGCAAGCCCATCGAGTCTGCCGTAAAGCTACCAGGGACGGCAACAGTTTGGTGTAGTGGTTAGAGGAGTGCGGACTCTAATCTGGGAGAACTGGGCTCGATTCCCTGCTCCTCCACATGCAGCTGCTGGCGTGATCTTGGGTCAGTCACAAGTTCTCTCGGAGTTTCTCTCTCAAGAGCAATTCTCAAAAGAGCTCTCTCAGACCCACCTAACCCCACAGGGTGCCTGTTGTGGGGAGGGGAAGGGAAAGGAGATTGTGAGCCGCTCTGAGACGCCTCCTTGTCTACCCAGACTGGCCGCAGCTCTCCAGGTAGTCTTTCACGTCACCTACTGCCCGGTCCTTTCAACTGGAGATGCCGAGGACTGAACCTGGGACCTTCTGCATGCTAAGGAGATACTCTTCCACTGAGTCACTGCCCGACTCAGACTGGCAAGGGCTCTCCGAGGTCTCAGGTTAGAGGTCTTTCCCATCACCTACTGCCTGGTCCTTTCAGCTGGAGATGCCAGGGGTTGAACCTGGGACCTTCTGCATGCCAAACAGAGGCTCTGCCACGGATACAGAGCCTTTCTCACTAGACCCAATAAGAATGACCCTCCACTTTGGACCTGGGTGGGCTATATACCTGCAGGAGGAAGGTGATAAAATGCTCCAAAAACAGGTTTGTGCCTGAAGACTGTACCTGAGCCCAAAAAACCCGTTCGACCCCACTGCCAGGGTGGAGCTCTGACTGCTTCTCCAGATGACTCCCTCAAGTGCCGTCTGCTCACCAGACAGGATGACAGGTCACACATCCAGAACCAATGCCTTAGGTAAGGCGAATGCTGACATTTTTGGCTAAACATTAGGAAGAACTTCCTGACCGTTAGAGCAGTTCCTCAGTGGAACAGGCTTCCTCGGGAGGTGGTGGGCTCTCCTTCTCTGGAGGTTTTCAAGCAGAGGCTAGATGGCCATCTGACCACAATGCTGATCCTGTGAACCTGGGCAGTATCATGAGAGGGAGGGCAGGAAGGGTTGCCTCAGGGCTTAGTTCTCGTGGCCCTTTCTGACCGCCTCTTTGGGGTCAGAAAGCAATTTTTCTCCAGGCCAGTTTGGCCGGGGATCCTGGAGGCCTTTTTTGCCATCTTCTGGGCGTGGAACAGGGGTCACTGGGGGTGTTGTTGTTCTTGTTCAGTCGCACAGTCGAGTCCAAGTCTTCGCGACCCCGTGGACCACACCATGCCAGGCCCTCCTGTCTTCCGCTGTCCGCTGGAGTTTGCTCAATTTCATGTTCGTTGCATCGATGACACTGTCTAACCATCTCATCCTTTGCCGTTTTCCCTTCTTCTTTGACCTTTGATCTTTCCCAGCATCAGGGTCTTCTCCAGGGAGTGCTCCCTTCTCATTTGGTGGTGGCCAAAGTCTTTGAGCTTCAGCTTCAGTATCTGGCCTTCCAGGGAACAGTCAGGGGTGTGGAAGGGGAAGTATTTGTGAATTTCCCGCACTGTGCAGGGGGTTGGACTAGATGACCCGGAGGTTCCTTCCAACTCTATGATTCTATGTAAGGGGTAACCAATGTCAGGCAAACGGAGCAGAGCACCACAGAGCTACCAGGGGAGAAAGGCGAAAGAGCGGCATTTCCCATGTGCTTCTATTCACTGCGCATCACTCTCGCACTTCCCTAGCTTGATGTCGTCAGCATTCTCTCTAGTAACCCGTACTCTATGGCTGTTGTGCTTCCCACTGAATGACACAAAGAGGGGGCCGGGAGGCCTGATTCCGGGGGGGACACACACACACCACACAAGGGGGGAATTCTGGGATAATCCCATTACAGAGTGCGCGAGAGTCTACACGACTCTTTCCCAAGGTGGAAGCCCTCTTGATAGCGGCTGCCAAGCACTGACAGACTAATGTCTCCGCTGCATCCCTAGAAAGTGGGAGGCTGCAGAATCCAACCTGCCTGCAGGGGTGCTGAGCAGCCGTCATTAGCAGAGGCCCAGATTTTAATTGAGAAGAAGAAAAGAGACTGGATTTATACCCCACCCTTCACTACCCGAAAGAGTCTCATAGCGGTTTACAATCTCCTTTCCCTTCCCCTCGCCACAACAGACACCCTGTGAGGTAGGTGGGGCTGAGAGAGCTCTTTTGGGGACTGCTCTTGAGAGAACAGCTCTGAGAGAACTTGTGACCAACCCAAGGTCACACTAACAGCTGCATGTGGAGGAGGAGTGGGAAATCAAACCCGGTTCTCCCAGATTAGAGTCCGCGCCCCTAACCACTTATAACTTTTGGTCCTGGGAGTGGTTCTCTGTGCCACGTGGGTCTCCGTCGTCTTGGACACGCTATTTGCAAAAGGAGCACTGGGAGGAAGGGGAGGGCAGTCAAACTGGCAAGCGGCGGTTCCCCCAGTGGCGCGTAAGGCAGTAAGCTGTCCCCGTGGTAACCAGGCGCTGGGTAGCGGGAGACACAGAGGCGAGGCCTCAGAGCTTTTTTGTTGGCAAGATCCACCGAACGGAAAACTCAGCCTCGGCTCGGGGGAGAGGAAGTCATGCCGGGCGTGTGCCGAAGCGGCAAAGGGCACCCTTACCTTCTGCGCCTGGGTGGGCTCGGTGAGGATCAGGGTGAAGAGTCCCAGGACGCCCTCTTCGTGTTGGGTGGCTCCTTTGCACACCTGGGGGAACAAGAAAGCGAGGCGATCAACGGCAGGCCTAAACTCAGGGGCAAGGCAGGCACGTTGTTGGAGCACGCTGTTACATTAGCTACCTTCCAGTCCTTCCAGTCCTCAGGAAGGGAGGCAGATTTTAGTGACGGATTGCGTATTTTTTGTCGGGAGAGCCACAAGTTTCACATTTGAGTTCTTTCAGAACTCTCGGATGTGTGCCATCCGGGCCTGGTGATTTGTCAGTTTTTAATTTGTCCATCAGTCGTAGGACCTCCTCTCTCGTCACCTCAATCTGACTCAGGACGTTCGACACTCCTACTGAAATTGGCGGAGCTGCGGTGGCTCAAGTGGTTAAGACGCTGAACCGCAGGCCAGAAGGTCGGTAGTTCAGCAGTTCGAGACCCGAGTGCCGCATCGACGGAGTGAAGCTCCCGTCTCTGGCCCCAGCTCCTGCCAACCTAGCAGTTCGAAAGCAAGAAATTGCAAGTAGATAAATAGGTACTGCTTTGGTGGGAAGGTGACAGCGTTCTGTGCGCCTTGGCGTTTAGTCATGCTGGCAGCATGACCACGGAAACGTCTTCAGACAGCGCTGGCTCTTCGGCTTGGAAACGGAGATGAGCACCGCAACCCTAGAGTCGGATTCGACTGGCTTTCGAGCAAGGGAAACCATTGCCTTTACCCTACTGAAATTGGCAGTTCTGGAGTGGGTAAGCAACTCCCATCCTCCACAGTGAAGCCAAAAAAATGCATTCAGCTTCTCTGCCATTTCCCTGTCATCCTTTAGTAATATCTTTACCCTTTGGTCATCCAAGTGCTGCACTTCCTCCCTGGCTGTTTTTCTCCTTCTAATATATTTGAAGAATTTTTTTTTATTGCTGTTGGAGCATAAGAAGCTTTAAGAGGGGATGAGGCAGGGCCATGGGGAAGAAGTCTATCAGTGGCTACTAGCCACAGATACTTGAAGAGAAGCCGAAAAGGGAGTACCTGGGAACCTATTTGATCCACCTTGGCAGGACCATCAGTGGTCATCAAACCCATTCAGCTAGCTAATCAGGGACCCATCTCCCACCTTTTGTCTAAACCTGGGAACCTATTTGATCCACCTTGGCAGGACCATCAGTGGTCATCAAACCCATTCAGCTAGCTAATCAGGGACCCATCTCCCACCTTTTGTCTAAACCTGGGAACCTATTTGATCCACCTTGGCAGGACCATCAGTGGTCATCAAACCCATTCAGCTAGCTAATCAGGGACCCATCTCCCACCTTTTGTCTAAACCTGGGAACCTATTTGATCCACCTGGCTGAAATGGGATGCTGGACTAGGCGGACTAGAATGATAAAAGGGTGGGAACACTTTCCCTATGAAGAATAGTTAAGGCACTTGGGATTCTTTAGCTTGGAGACACGATGGCTAAGGGGTGACATGATCGAGGTTTATAAGATTATGAATGGGACAGAGCAGGGCGAGAAAGAAGTACTTTTCTCCCTTTCTCACAATACAAGAACTCATGGGCACTCCATGAAATTGCTGAGCAGTCGGGTTAGAACAGATAAAAGGAAGTACTTCTTCACCCAAAGAGTGATTAACATATGGAATTCACTGCCACAGGAGGTGGTGGCAGCTACAAGCATGGATGGCTTCAAGAGAGAATTAGATAAGCATATGGAGCAGAAGTCCATCAGTGGGTATTAGCCACAAGGTATAGATAGGAACTTTCAGGCTGGGGCAAGTGAATCCCTGTCTTCTTGGTGCTTGGGGGGCAACAGTGGGAGGGCTTCTACTGTCTTGACCCCACTGGTGGACCTCCTGATGGCACCTGGTATTTTTGGCCATTGTGTGACAGAGTGTTGGACTGGATGGGCCGTTGGCTGATCCAACACTGGCTTCTCTTATGTCCTTATGACTACTGGAGCGACCCAGCAGGGCTCTCCTTATATCCTTATGACTGGTGGAGCGAGGACTCCAAAGAGATGCTCGAACGTCGACACAAACAGTCTAGAGACAAGCCTTTCGAGCTGAACTAAATTAAAACCTGGCGGTGTGTATAGAAATCCAGGTATTGAGGCATACAGACACAGGCCTCTGATGTGCTTGAAAAACTCTTGAAGGAGAGAAACCCAAGGCCGGGGGAGGCGGGTACCCCGCAAGATGATAATTCTTAACAAAGCCGCTTCCCCAGCAGCATTGATCGGCACAAGTGGAGAAACACAAAGGTGTTTTTCTGTGTACGGCTCAGTCTCACAGAAGACAGACGCATGTTCTTCCTCCCACATTGAACGTGGCGGGAAAGCAGAGGACTTGAAGAAGGGCTGCCTCCCCCCCTCCCCCCCAGATTCTGCCCACATCCTTTCGGGACAAAGAGACGAAGCTTTCACTCCTGGATTTAGAGCCTGTCCATTCTTCAAGGGCTCGGCGAGCGCACAGAGGATCACCTCCGTGAGCAAGCATCGTGTGGGTTCAGAAGGGCATTAGAGGCAAGACTGAAAAGCCTCAGGGTCAAATTGAAGACATTTACACTTCTCCGTAGGCCTGGGCCACCGTAACCAGGTGTGGGGATTACCTCTGAGTCTCAGGAAGGGCCTGGCCAATTGAAGCAGGGCTTCCCAAAATTTCCACTCCTCGGGATCACTCTCAGGATTGACTTGTGTGTTCAGGAACCCCTCAGGACTGGACCAGAACCAACGGACCAAAAATTAAACCAAAAGAGTTTTTGGCTACACATCCGGAAGAACTTCCTGACAGTTCCAGCAGTTCCTTGATGGAACAGGCTTAAGAACTTAAGAACAGAAGAGAAGCCAGTGTTGGATCAGGCCAATGGCCCATCCAGTCCAACACTCTGTGTCACACAGTAGCCAAAAATACCAGATGCCATCAGGAGGTCCAGCAGTGGGGCCAGGACACTAGAAGCCCTCCCATTGTTGCCCCCCCCCAAGCACCAAGAATACAGAGCATCACTTGCTCCAGAGTTTCTATCTAGACCTTGTGGCTAATAACCACTGATGGACCTCTGCTCTATATGTTTATCCAACTCCCTCTTGAAGCCATCCATGCTTGTAGCTGCTGCCACCACCTGTGGCAGGGAATTCCTTGTGTTAATCACTCTTTGGGTGAAGAAGGCTTCCTTGGGAGGCGGTGGGCTCTCCTTCGAGGGTTTTTAAGCAGAGGCTAGTTGGCCACCTGATAGCAATTCTGATTCTACGAATTTCCTCAGATTGTGAGAGGGCAGGTGAGAAGGGATGACCTGGTGTCCAGCTCTTGTGGCCCTTTCTTACATGCCCAGGGTAATGCTGATTGCCACTTTGGGGTCACAGGAAGGACATTTCTTCCAGGCCAGATGAGCCCAGGGATCCTGGAGGCATTTTGTCTTCCTCTGGGAACAGAGCAGGAGTTGCTGGGGGAGGGAAAGTAGTTGTGAGTTTCCTACATCGTGCAGGGGGTTGGACTAGATGACCTTTGATACACTTTCCAGCTCTATGATGCTATCTATCCTGGGCTTTGCAGACTGCGTTCTGAGGATGTCCCGGCATAGCCTAAACCAGAGGTCTCCAGCCTTTTCCAGACGCAGGACCCCGTCTTTAATTTAAGCAGCCTACTCAACCGTAATTGTTGTGGACACGCATATGGCGCAGAGGTCTATGAGTGGCTATTAGCCACAAGGTGCAGACGGAGCTCTCTGTTAACTGCTGAGACATTTGATTAGATCTTGCATGGTCTTATATGACTTTTGTACTGTTTTAATTGGTTGTTTTAAATTGGTTTTAATTGTTACTATAACTTGTATTAATATGGACAGAACCCGCCCTGAAACTGCTCGTAGGGAAGGAGAGATACAAGTCCAATAAAATAAAATAAAATAAAAAAAGTCTGAGGCAGAGATGCTCAGTTTGGTGTAGTGGTTTGGTGTAGTGGTTAAGTGCGCGGACTCTAATCTGGGAGAACTGGGTTTGATTCCCCATGCCTCCACTTGCACCTGCTGGATGACCTTGGGCAAGCCGTAGTTCTGATAAGAGCTGTTCTTGAAAAAAGAGCAGTTTCTGTCAGAGCTCTCTCAGCCCCACCGACCTCATAGGGTGTCTCTTGTGGGGAGGGGAAGGGAAAGGAGTTTGTAAGCTGCTCTGAGACACCTTTGGGTAGTGAAGGGTGGGGTATAAATCCAATCTCTTCTTCTTTTTCTTCTTCTTCTTCTTCTTCTTCTTCTTCTTGGTGTGTGTGTGTGTGGGCAACCGTGGGAGGGCCTCTGGAGTCCTGGCCCCGCTGGTGGACCTCCTGATGGCACCTGGGTTTTAGGCCACCGTGTGACACAGAGTGTTGGACTGGAGGGGCCATTGGCCTGATCAAACATGGCTTCCCTTATCTTCTTATAAGACACAACATTGCAAAAAGGAGATACTCACGTGGGTATTCAGGGCATCGTTGGCTTCCCTCTCTGAGACTCCGCCCGTCAGAGCCGTCACGATGCCCATGCATCTTTCAAGCCTCTGAAAAAGATAAAAACAAATCCAGACGGTCACTAAGTAAAATGAAGACAGACGGGCCAATGCCAGGCAGAACAAGCGGACTAAGCGTTTCCAGCCCCTGGTGAGGACGGGCATGAAAGGAACATGTAGCCTCCATACTTGAGGCAGCCACACACTCCGCTGGTAAGAGGCAGGAAGTGCCTTACGTCACCAGGCAAGGAAACTTCCTGAAATTCCAGAAGCCCAGCCATGCTGGGATGGATCTGACGCGGCGTTTCTGCAGGCGCAAGGACTTCTGCCCCACAGATCGTGACTACCGCGGTTCCCGCCTTCTGCAGCAGCCTGAAGGGCAAGAGTCCGGGATGCTGCAGGCAGGGAGACGGAGAGCCACAAAAGTCACACTCGTCCATGACTTTCTCTGCCCCGGTAGAAATGCTGCCTTGAATCCACCCTGTTAAGTCTATTGGGCTGGAAACCCAAAGGAGTCTTTGCAGCACCTTAAACGGTAACAGATTTATGTTGTCGAAGGCTTTCACGGCCAGCGTTCATTAGCTGCTGTAGATTTTCCGGGTTGTGTGGCCGTGGTCTTGGCATTGTAGGACATGGCGTTTCGCCAGTAGCACCCTCCGAGGTATAACGCAGAAAGATGGAATACTCTCTGTGTCAAGGTGAGCAGAAAAATGGTAGGCGGGTAATTTATATCTACCCTGGAAGGTGGGGTAGGGCTGAGTCATTATCTTGTAGTAGTTCTCCAGGCTATAAGAACTACCTCTGAGGATGCCAGTCGCAGCTACTGGTGAAACGTCAGGTCCTACAATGCCAAGACCACGGCCACACAACCCAGAAAATCTACAGCAACTAAGGTAACAGATTTATTTGCACAGGGGGGCATCTGTAAACTTTGAAAGGTGCAAAGAGACTCATTTTTGCTTCTGCTGGGCGATTTGCTCAGTCCCTTTTAGGCTTACCAATGTGTACCACATTTCATTTATTTATTTTATGATTTAAAACATTTGACTAGCGTACCAAGCGGGCCTCACTTCAACCACCAGCAGCGAGGTGTCAAGCCATCCAAGACAGCAGCAGCCGCAGCGCAGCATGACCCCACTACAATCATTGCCAACAGCTGCCGGCAGTTTATCTCGGATAAACACTCCGAGAGCCGCGGCTTCAAAGTACCAAAAGAAAAGGACAATGAAAAGCTGTAATAAAGCGCTACACAGTACAATCGGAATGATTGTTGCAAATATTCTTTCATCAAGGTGACGGAAACGTACAAAGTGCAAAAGAGGTCCGTCTAAGGACCACGATAACAATGCTGTATCTTCTATTTCTTATTCATCGTTGAATGAATTGGAAATGACCACGTTTCCATAAAGACATTCTCCTCATTAGTCATACAGGATGTACTCAAAATGGGCAATTTGGACAGAAACGTGTTCTTTATGAAAACGTGATAGGTTCGAGTCCAGTAGTGCCTTGAAAGACCAACGAGAGCTTCAAGGTATCAGTTTCCGACAGTCAAAGGTCCCTTCGTCAGATATGAGTAGGAATGGAGATTTGAGTCTTTATATCACAGGCAGGTGGGAGGGCTGTTGTGAAGGATGCAGAGCTGCCAGGCATGTTGCTAAGAGCAGACTGCAGAGGGAATTGGGGGGCAGACAATTAGCATCTGTACTGAGATAAGAATCCAATGTCCCTATCAAGCCCCAAACAAGTCCACAGTTCTGAACTTGTGAATGAGCTCAAATTCAGCAATATCACATTGTAATCTCCCCTTGAAGCTTCTTTGCTTGAAGACTGCCGCTCGTAGGTCAGCGATGGAATGACCTGCGCGGCATCCTTTGCAAGCGTTCTTTGCAACGCCCCTCCCGCCTTCTGACTGGAAGGAAAAGGCTCAGATCTCCATTCCTAACTCATATCCGATGAAGGGAACTTTGGCTCTCGAAAGCTGATACCTTGAAACTCTCGTTGGTCTCGAAGGTGCTACTGGATTCAGATTTAACTGCTCCACTGCCGACCAACAGGGCTACCAGGCTAAAACATATATTCCGACACGGTTTTCCGCCTTCTTAGGAGACAGCAATTAAAAGGTCCCGAGACGGCCAAATCCACAATGCTTTCAATAGCTAGCAAGAACGTTCGGGGGAAGCCACATACCAAGTCAAACTCCGCATCGCTGCATATTCTCACATACACAAGACACTCTTCTTTTCCCTCCCTGCCAACAATTCTAAGATAGCCGGAGTTCCTCTATTTTCCCTCTTCCCAAACTGCAAGATCCATTAAAGAAGAAGAGGAGGAGAAGGAGGAGAATGGATTTATACCCTGCCCTTCACTACCCAAAGGAGTCTCAGAGCGGCTTACAATCTCCTTTCCCTTCCCCTCTCCACAACAGACACCCTGTGAGGTAGGTGGGGCTGAGAGAGCTCTGACAGAAACTGCTCTTTTTCAAGAACAGCTGTGCCAGAGCTTGGGACTGAGCCAAGGTCACATCAGCAGGTGCAAGTGGAGGAGTGGGGAATCAAATCCACTTCTCCCAGATTAGAGTCCACGCTCCTAACCACTACACCAAACTGGCTCTCTTTATTGCTGCCTTCTCATATGACTCCATAACCCTTTCCTGCACTCAGCCAGTCCACACCAGAGTCAAGAGTGCCAATTCTCACACGTCCTCTACCTGGCGAACCAGCAGAATTGCTTCCAACGTGAGAGCAGCAGAGGAAGAATTGCCTCCCACGGAAGGAAGCCACGAGAACAAAGTCGGGGAGACCAAGAAATACAGGGTGCCACGGAAAAGAGGATGGACGGCTGCATCAAAGGCAGAAAAAGAACATAAAAGGAAACAGAGGAGAGATTTAGATTTAGCAAGGGAAGAGGATCACCTTTAAGTTGGCCATTTGTTCATTAATATAAAACAATGATTAGCCAACTTTCTGCTTTATGGAACTCGAGGTGGCTTATAATATAAACAGAACCAAATAAAACCCTTAAAATGCATTAAGAGCCATGAATTAAAATCACGATTTGCAAATGCCAATACGTGGGAAAACCTAAAGTAATGAATTTGCCGTCATGAATAAAACTGTCTTCAGCTATCTTCTAGAAAACTGAGAGTGAGGGAGGCCAGGACCCGCATCCCCTCTAAGCTGAGTGAATGTGAGCCAGCTCACAGTTGATTAACACATGGAATTCACTGCCACAGGAGGTGGAGGCAGCTACAAGCATGGAGAGTTTCAAGAGGGGATTAGATAAACATACGGAGCAGAAGTCCATCAGTGGCTATTAGCCACAAGGTATAGATGGGAACTCTCACAATCTGGGGCAGGTGATGCACTCTGTTCTTGGTGCTGGAGGGGGCAGCAGTGGGAGGGCCTCTAGTGTCCTGGCCCCACTGCTGGACCTCCTGATGGCACCTGGTATATTTTGGCCGCTGTGTGACAGAGTGTTGGACTAGATGGGCCATTGGCCTGATTCAACATTGGCTTCTCTTCTGTTCTTGTGTCTGGGGCAAGGGATGCTCTGTCTTCTTGGTGCTGGGGGGCAACAGTGGGAGGGGCTTCGGTGCCCTGGCCCCACTGCTGGATCTCCTGATGGCACCTGGTATATTTTGGCCGCTGTGTGACAGAGTGTTGGACTAGATGGGCCATTGGCCTGATTCAACATTGGCTTCTCTTATGTTCTTATGTTCACAGTTCTTTAGCCTCCAGCTCACACATTTTCATCATAGCTCAGGAAGGGATGGCTTCCAGAGCAAACTAATTTACGTGGCAGCCACATCGCCCACTCACAACTTTTAATGCCAGGAGCTCACCAAGTAGAATTTCTGCTCACAAGACTCCATAGCTTAGAGGGAGCACGGGAGCCAGGCACACTTCCCTGGGGGAGATTGCTCCATCATCGTGGGGCTGCCACGGAAAAGGCCATTTCCTGTGTGCCCGACAAACTTGCTTCTTTTGACTGGTGGAGCAGTCGGGAGGGCCTCTCCCTCTGATCGTAATTTCCGGGCAGGGACGTATGTGAGAAGACTGTCCTTCAGATAGCCTGCTCCCAAGCCATGGAAGGTTTTAAAGGACAAAACCGACACCTTCGAATTGGGCTCAGGAGTAGGGTGGAAGCCAGTGTAACTGCTGCCGTATCAGGGCCACATGCTCCTGGGCAGCTGGCCCCCCAACCATGCAGGGGCCAGACCTGAACAGCGTTGGAAAGGGCAAAGTAGACACTGGAAGGTAAATCCTAAAACGATTGTTTTCTCACAAGTTTTTGAGACGTGTGGGTGACGTCGGCAATGCTCCCTCACTAAGCTGTGGAGTCTTGTGAGCAAAAATTCTAACTTTGTGAGCTACTGGCAAGAAGAAGGAGAAGAAGAAGAAGAAGAAGAAGAAGAAGAAGAAGAAAGAAGAAGAAGATTTTAAACTGTCTGTAAGCTGCCTTGAGCCGCCTCGGCGGGAAGGCAGGGTAAAAATTTAATAAATAAATAATAATAAATAGAAGAAGAGGAGGAGGAGGAGTTTGGATTTATTCCCCGCTCTATACTACCCAAAGGAGTCTCAGAGCAGCTCACAATCTCCTTTCCCTTCCCCTCCGCATGGAGGTAGGTGGGGCTGAGAGAGCTCTGACAGAAACTGCTCTTTTTCAAGAACACCTCTGACAGAACTTGTGACTGACCCAAGGTCGCATCAGCAGCTGCAAGTGGAGGAGCAGGGGAATCAAACCCGGTTCTCCCAGATTAGAGTCCGCGCACTTAACCAGTACACCAAACTGGCTCTCTTACACCAAAATGGCTCTCATTTAAGTTGTGAGTGAGCAATTTTGGCTGCTGCATAAATCAGTTTGCTCTGGAGCCCATCCTTTCTGAGCGGAGACAAAAATGTGTGAGCCGGAGGCTAAAAAACTGAGCTGGCTCACATTCTCTCAGCTTAGAGGGGACACTAGATATTGGTCAAAGAGTTTCTGTGTGAGTGTCTAGAAAGACAGTTGATCCACGTGCATTGTGGCGGCTAATGCTGGCCTGAAGATGTCAATGTAATATGGAAAGGGGGACCTACATGGTAAAGGGTCTCACAAGCTGTGACCAATGTTCCCTCTAAACTGTGGACTCTTGTGAGTAAAAATTCTACTTGGTGAGCTACTGGCATTAAAGTTGTGAGCAAACGATTTGGCCACTGCATAAATTACTTTGCTCTGGAGCCATCCTTCCTGAGCAAAGACAAAAATCTGTGCGCCGGAGGCTAAAACTAACTCAGCTCAGAGGGAACACTGGCTGTGACTGCTTCTTGGAACTATCGTCTCATGGAAGTGCTTCCGGAAGCTTCTCATGTGGGGATGGTGGTGGAAAACACAGATAGATAGATGCTCCACGTGCATTGTGGCGGCTAATGCTGGCCTGAAGCTCTCAATGTCATATGGAAAGGGGGACCTACATGGTAAAGGGTCTCACAAGCTGTGACTGCTTCTTGGAACTATCACCTCATGGAAGTGCTTCCGGAAGCTTCTCACATGGGGATGGTGGTGGAAGACACAGATAGATAGATGCTCCACGTGCATTGTGGCGGCTAATGCTGGCATGAAGTTCTCAATGTAATATGGAAAGGGGGACCTACATGGCAAAGGGTCTCACAAGCTGTGACTGCTTCTTGAAACTATCATCTCATGGAAGTGCTTCCGGAAGCTTCTCACGTGGGGATGGTGGTGGAAAACACAGCAGGCTTATGGTTTTCAAGACCAAAGCTGAACACAGCTGGTGGTGAGCCATTGCCTGACTCTGTGCAGTGGCCCTGGACTTCCATGGTGGTCTCCCAACCAAGTACTAACCAAGGCCGATCTGGCTTAGCTTCCAAGGTCGGACAAGCTCGGGCTAGCCTGGTCCTAAAGAGATGTGAATCAGCCCTAACCTTTGCACAGCATGACCTGAGCTGAAGAGGGGATTGGACAAACATCTGGAGCAGAGGTCCATCAGTGGCTGTCAGTAACACGGTATAGATGGAAGACTCTGTCTGGGGCAAAGATGCTCTGTATTCTTGGTGCTTGGGGGGCAACAGTGGGAGGGCTTCTGGAGTTCTGGTCCTGCTGGTGGACCTCCTGATGGCACCTGGTATTTCTGGCCACTGTGTGACACAGAGGGTTGGACTGGAGGGGCCACTGGCCTGCTCCAACATGGCTTCTCTTATGTTCCTAAGAGCAGAAGTCCATCAGTGGCTATCAGTCACAAGGTCTAGAGGGAACACTCTGTCTGGGGCAGTGATGCTCTGTATTCTTGGTGCTTGGGGGCAAGAGTGGGAGAGCTTCTGGTATTCTGGCCCCAGTGGTGGACCTCCTGATGGCACCTGGGTTTTGGCCACTGTGTGACACAGAGTGTTGGACTGGACGGGCCACTGGCCTGATCCAACACTGGCTTCTCTTATGTTCTTAAGAGCAGAGGTCCATCAGTGGCTATCAGCCACAAAGTTTAGAGGGAGCACTCTGTCTGGGGCAGTGCTGCTCTGTCTTCTTGGTGCTTGAGGGGCCACAGTGAGAGGGCTTCTGGACTTCTGCCCCACTGCTCGACCTCCTGATGGCACCTGGTATTTTTGGCCACTGTGTGACACAGAGTGTTGGACTGGCTGGGCCATTGGTCTGGTCCAACACGGCTTCTCTTATGTTCTTATGATCCTACTTGCGAGAAACACTTGCCAATGCTTAAAAATGATGGGGAAAGCAAGGCACAAGAAAGCAAGTGGGCAAGACGCAAGGTCAGGAGGAGGACGAGAAGTAAGACAGGGCTCTGCAGGCTGAAAGCAACCTGCGAACGGAGACAGGGCAGTTGTGATGTAGCTCACTTCCCACCCCCACCCCCCACCCCATTTTTTTTATTTATTCCCAGCACCACCCACCTCTTCAGAGCCAAGAAGAAACTGTTACACAACTCCACTCGCTTCAAGCGGGAGCCAGACAATGCGTGGAAGGCGGCTCTGGAACCGGGGCCAGCGCTACCAACCTCCCCCTCCGCAGGGAAGGGAGGTCTTATGCCAGAGATGGACAGCGTGTCGACAACCTCTCTTTCAGGCTGCTGCATGTCCAACTTGCTCTCTAAGAGTTAAAAGGCAGAGAAGCCGCGAGAAAAGGACAAAGGAGATGGGGATAGTTTGTCGAGTCCTTAAAAGAAAAAGAAAAATATTTTGGAGAAAAAATAACAACATCAGAGAAGCCAGTGTTGGATCAGGCCAATGGCCCATCCAGTCCAACACTCTGTGTCACGCAGTGGCCAAAAATACCAGGTGCCATCAGGAGGTCCAGCAGTGGGGCTGGGACATTAGAAGCCCTCCCACTGTTGACCCCCCAACACCAAGAATACAGAGCATCCCTTGCCCCAGACATAAGAACATAAGAGAAGCCAGTGTTGGATCAGGCCAATGGCCCATCCAGTCCAACACTCTGTCACACAGCGGCCAAAATATACCAGGTGCCATCAGGAGGTCCAGCAGTGGGGCCAGGACACTAGAAGCCCTCCCACTGTTGCCCCCCCCAAGCACCAAGAATACGGAGCATCCCTTGCCCCTGACAGAGAGTCCCTATCTAGACCTTGAGGCTAAGAGCCACTGATGGACTTCTGCTCCATAGGTTTATCCGATTCCCTCTCGAAGCCGTCCATGCTTGTAGCTGCCACCACCTCCTGTGGCAGTGAATTCCACATGCTGATCACTCTTTGGGTGAAGAAGGACTTTCTTCTATGTCTTCAGAGGACAGACCGTCAGGTAAACCTGCCATGGCTGCGGAGGGGGGAGGAGAGAGGAGACATCTTTCACTTCTCTGGAATGTGGGAGTAACACGGCGGAGTTGAAGGACAGAGCCGGAAGCCGCGCTGACGCAGAACCACGCGCCGGAGGGACCTACTGAAACCGAGCCGATTCAGGATGGAAAGAACACTCACTCCACGGGGTGCCGGTAGGGCAGTCCCTTCCCAAATGTCTATGTGGCCTTAGATAGGATTGAAAGAGTAACTGTAAGCCGCTCAGAGACCCCTTCGGGGGTTCGAGCGGGATATAAGCTGAATAAATAAATAAATAAATAAATAAATAAATAAATAAATAAATAAATAAACACCAAGTCTCCAGGGCCTCTAATTTACTGTGTCTACGCTGTGTCTTATCTTAACAGTCGGCCTTGGGTCCCAGGCCTCTTTGGCCTTTGTGAGATTATCTGGTGGCTGTTAATTTTCTGCTTTACGGCACGCAGGAGATGTAACCATTGGCTTGTAGTGGGGGGGGGCATTTCGAGTGATCTATAACCGATGCTGTTCTGTATCCATCAGTATCACTGACAATGAAGGTGTTCATGTTGCTCTGAGCTTAGTCTTAATAAACGCTCTCTTCTTATGAAGCCTGGTGTTTGACTGACTATCTGGAGTTCCTGACACAGACAGACACGACACAGGCTGTTTAAATTATCCACGGGGTGGAGAAACAGGGAGAAGTTTGGAAGGAGGAAGAGGAGGAGTTGGTTTTATACGCCATTTTTCCTACCCGAAGGAGTCTCAGGGTGGCTTCCAAACACCTTCCCTTCCTTTCCCCACAACAGACACCCTGTGAGGGAGGTGGGGCTGAGAGAGCTCTGAGAGAACTTGTGAGTGGCCCAAGGTCGCCCAGCTGGCTGCACATGGAGTGGGGAATCAAACCCGGCTCTCCGGATTAGAGTCCGCCGCTCTTAACCACTACGCCATGCGGGCTCTCAGAAGACAAGTCACAGGCACCCAATGAAGTGGATGGGCACCCCGAATCAGGAGAGGCAAAGGAACACCCTTCTTCATCCCGAGAGCAATTTGCGGGAGCTAATCTCCCAGGTGGCATTGGGGGTGGAAAGTACTGTCAACTTATGGTGATTCTGTAGGGCAGAAGTCCCCAGCGTAGTGCCCATGGGAGCCACGGCAGCTGCCAAATGGTTTTAGAAAGTGGGTGTGCCCAGGTGGGGGTTTCTGATTCACCGGTGGAGATTTGAACGGCGGTGAGAATTTTCTGAAAACGTTGCTTTGGGCACCAGCGGCCACCACAGCACAACGATCTTCACCGTGTGACTGAAGGTAAGACACGGCCACCATTACGCAGCTAGCTCTGTCTTCTTGTGGGAGCCATTTTGTGGTAGGAATTTCGTGGCACCTCTCCATGCCAGAATTCCAGAGGTGCCCACGGGTCTCAAAAAGGTTGGGGGACCCCTGCTGCAGGCAAGAGATGGACAGAGGTGGGTTTTTTTCCCTAGGCAAAGACGGACAGAGGTGATTTCCCATGGCCTGCCTCCGCGTAGCAACCCTGGACTTCCTTGGTGCTCTCCCATCCAAGTACCAAGCGTTAGGTTAGCTCTGTTTCAAAGCGGGATTTGACTAGATGGCTATTCTCCATACTGACTACAGAGGAGGAGGAGAGGAAATTGGATTTATACCCCGCCCTTCACTATCCGAAGGAGTCCCAGAGCGGCTTACAATTTCCTTTCCCTTCCCCTCCCCACAACAGACACCCTGTGAGGTGGGTGGGGCTGAGAGAGCTCTCAGAGAACAGCGCTAAAAGAACTTGTGACTTTTCCAAGGTCACACCAGCAGCTGCATGTGAAAGAGTGGGGGAATCAAACCCAGTTCTCCCAGATTAGAGACCGCACTCCTAACCACTACGCCAAACTGGCCAAAATGTCACGTTTGGAGGTGGCCATCCCATGAACTCCAGTGCTAGAGGGAGGGGGAGGACCTCGCCTTCAGTGCGCCCCCTCCCGGGGAAGGCCTTCCAGTACCACTGGGATGGCCAGGGTATGCATCAACAAGCTGGACTAAACGGGCTGAATGTCAGGGTGGTTTTAAGAAATACACAGATGATGCTTTTCTTCATGGCTGAATGAAAATACGGTGGAGGAAACCTGCTTCTGACAGTGAGGTTAAGAAGGAGCGGAACAGGACAGAGGCTGTGGACATAGGAACCTGTGTGCCGGTTACGCTCTGCCTTTCAATGTTTGCGTGTTGTGCTACCTCCTGGGAGGGTGAGAACCGCTGTTGCCCACGTTCAAGCCTTTTTCTCCTTTGTTGGCAGTGGCCCCGACTTTGGGGAACAGCCGCCCCACAGGGGTCCAAGAACATTTCTTCCCTTTCTGCTTTGACAGACGCCTGCAAGCTAGTATAGATGGCTTTTGATTAGAAGCAACCAGAATCAGCTTTGGGGATGATTTTTACTTAATGATGGCATATGGGGCCTGTACTTTTGCCAACAGACGGTATACAGGGCCTGTACTTTTGCCAACTAACAGTAGAAGAGAAGAAGAAGAGATTAGATTTATACTCCACGCTTCGCTATCCAAAGGAATGTCAGAGCGGCTTCTAATCCCTTTCCCTCCCCCTCTCCCCAACAGACACCCTGTGAGGTAGGCGGGGCTGAAAGAGCTCTTTCGAGGACGGCTCTTTCAAGAACAGCTCTGACAGAACTTGTGACTGACCCAAGGTCACACCAGCAGCTGCATGTGGAGGGGTGGAGAATCAAACCCAGTTCTCCCAGATTAGAGTCCATGCTCTTGACCACTACACCAAACTGATGGAAAGATCTCTTAAGAGCGTCAGTTAAAGATTCTTAGGCTAATGCAGTGTATTATCTCGGAAATGGTTTTGAATTATTTTGAGATGGATGGATGGATGCTTGGTTGGACGATTTGTGCTGGTTACGAACTGTAATAAAGATTTCTGTTCTGTTCTGTGTACAGGGCCTGTACTCTTGCCAGCAGACAATATATGGGGCCTGTATTTTTGCCAACTGACGGCTAAAAAATTGTACCCAACGAGTGCTCATAAATGGCTCTGCATCTACGTGGAGGGAAGTCTCGAGTGGAGCGCTACAGGGCTCGGTCCTGGGCCCAGTGTTGTGAGAGGGTTTGAATCCAAGTCTTATGAGGAAAGGCTGAAAGAGTTGGGTATGTTTAGCCTGGGAAAGAGAAGACTTAGAGGGGACACGATTGCAGTATTTGAAGGGCTGTCATGGAGAAGATGGAGCAGATCTATTCTCTCTTGCTCCGGACTGCAAGACTAGATCTAATGGGTGGAAATTACAAGGGCGTCGTTACCGCCTAGCTATCAGGAGAAACTTCCTCACTGTAAGAGTGGGTTGAGCAGTGGAACAGACTGCCTCGGGGGGTGGGGGGTGGATGCTCCTTCCCTGGACGTTTCCAAGTGGAGGCTGGATGACCATCTTTCAGGTATGTTGTAGATATGTAGGGCTATCTTTTGGCTATGCTCCTGCAGAGTGCAGGGGGTTGGACTAGATGACCTGCAAGGTCCCTTCCAATTCTAACATTCTATGATTCTATGACTCGCTCTGCGTCACCCCGCCTTGAATCCAAGCGAGGAAGGCAAACTGTAACTAAAATAAATCTCTTAATGTTTTTGTCGTTTTTAGATCAAATATTTTTACCAAGCACCTTGGGTGCCCTCTGGTAGGAACAAATACTGTTAAAAGAATACAGCTGTATCTGAGGAAGTGAGCGGTGACTCCTGAAAGCTTCTCCCCTGCCACGTATTTTGTTAGTTTTGAAGGTGCTGCTGGACTCTGGCTCTTTTCCACTGCTACAGACAGACTAACACGGCTACCTGTCTTGATCTATCTGAAGAAGTGAGCGGTGACTCCCGAAAGCTCCTACCCTGCCAGCTACCAAGTATTTTGTTAGTCTTTAAGATGCTACTGGACTCTTGCACTTTTCGACTGCCTTCAGACAGACCGGCATGGCTACCCATCTTGGTCGTGTTAAAAGACTACACATGAATGAAATGAAAGCTAACTTTTTATAGCGCCTTATGAGCGTCACCGAGCTTCCTCCTCGCAAAGACAGGGATCGTGGCAATTTTATAACCGTGCTCGGGCTTTCGAACCGAGCCGCTGTTCCGGGCTGCAGGCTCTTCCAAAGCAGTTCTTGGCTCGTGGGAAGTTAATTCCGCTTGAGGCCAGTTAATTCTGCAGTGGGAGGTGGGAAGGAAGGCAATGCTCCCTCTAAGAGGGGAGTCTTGGGAGCAAAAATTCTACTTTGCGAGCTACCGGGATTAAAGTTGTGAGCGAGCGATTTGGCTACTGCATACATTAGTTTACTCTGGAGCCGTCCTTCCTGAGCGAAGACAAAACTGTGTGAGCCGGAGGCTAAAAGACTGTGAGCCAGCTCACGCTAATTCAGCTTAGAGGGAACACTGGCAGGGAGGCTGGCTGTCGGCCAGCAGGTATGAGCTCCTCCATGCCTGCCTCTGGCCAAAACCAGGGGGTGGAGGGGAGAGCTCTCGGCATCCAACTCTCTGTTGCCTGCCCCCGAGGGAAGAGCCAAGTTACTCTCCATCGACGAGATAAACAAGTGCTTGGCTGCGTGACGCCGCGCTGGATTTGTTCCATTTAATCAGCGGCTCTTGAAGGAGTGCTTTAATCAAAACGGCCCTTAGCTGCACTGGAGGAGAGGCGGTTTGTGCTGACGGAAGGCATCTGTCTCCCATCCCGAGAAAGACTTCCAGCGGCCTGCGCCCAACCAAAGTGCTCTATTAGTCATCCCTGGACCTCGAGCGGCTGCCATCGCCACCCCTCGTATTTACAAGTTAGCACCGGTCTATCACGTGTCACGCTTGTTGTTTCTCTCTCTCTCTCTCTGCGCTTTCATAAGTGGGGGGGGGCGCCACGCTGGGCATTGTGCAAACATCTGCGCTGGCTGTTTATGTCCAGCCGGGAGCGGTTTACTAAAAGTCACCTAACTTCACCAAGCGGGTAGATTCAGGTGGGTAGGAAGACCAAGTCCTGTAGGGAAAGGTTGAACGAGCTAGGTAGAACAAATTTAGAGTCCGGTGGCACCTTTAAGACCGACAAAGTTCTATTCAAAGTACTAGGAATAAGGCCCGTTGCGGAGACAAAAGCAACGGGCTCTAGCTGGGCAGCCGCCTGCCAGGCCCCCCTCGCGAGAAGGGGTGGCAACGGCGGCACCCTCCAGGCAGTTAGAGCGGTTCCTCGGTGGAACAGGCTTCCTCGGGAGGTGATGAGCTCTCCTCCTTTGGAGGTTTTGAAACAGAGGCTCGATGGTCAACGGCCAGCAATGCTGATTCTGTGAATTTAGGCAGATCCTGAGAGGGAGGGCAGGAAGGGCCGCCTCAGTGCTTAGTTCTCGTGGCCATTTCTTCCACACCCAGGGAAATGTCGATCGCTACTTTAGGGTCAGGAAGGAATTGTCCTCCAGGCCAGTTTGGCCGGGGATCTTGGAGGTTTTTTTGGTCATCTTCTGGGTATAGAACAGCAGTCACTGGGGGTGTGGGGGGAGGTATTTGTGAATTCCCTGCAATATTCACGGGGTTGGGCTAGGTGACCCTAGAGGCCCCTTCCAACTCCATGATTCTAAGTCTGCGTGCACACAAAAGCTTATACCCAGAATTAAACTTTGTCGGTCTTAAAAGGTGCCACCGGACTCAAACTTTGCTCTTCGATAAGCAGAGAAGCCTTCCGGCTTGGAAACTGCCAGCCCATTTAACAGAACCGCAGCGGGTGCCTTCGAGAGGACTCTCGCCCTCATTAGCCACGGCCTGGAACTCTGGATGTCACCACTGTCAACGAGAGCAAGCGTCTAACGGAAGCAGGCTTCCCCCCACCCCCTGGAATGAAAATGGCAGGCGTGCTCCACTCTTGAGCCCAAAAAGCGCCGTGCAAGAATTTGGAATTATGCACTCACGTAGGAACTGCTTCTTTGTGAGTCACCGAACGGAGCACTCTGCCAATTTGCTGCTGGCTTACCGCCTTCTAGTGACTCATACAGAGACTGGACGGATGGCCAGTTCTGTCCCACAGGGTGGGAGGGAGCTATCCAATCCAAAGCAGAGACCCGGCGAAATTATCTTTCAGAAAGGAGGCAAGGCCAGAGCAGTGAATCGTGCAGAGACGCAGCAGGAGCTTCCCGTAGGAGCGGAACTCACCAAAACTGATCGCCATTCAATTAATTAACTGTCTCATGCGCCGTTCTCTCATGGCACATGATTTTACTTTTTTTCTTTTATGCATCCTCCTTGACCAACAGGTATACACGAAGAACGGCAGGTTTTTAAACCCCGCTTTTCTCTACCTTAAGGAGTCATGACATGAAGCTGCCTTATACTGAATCAGACTCTCGGTCCACCAAAGTCAGTATTGTCTACTACTCTGACTGGCAGCGGCTCTTCAGGGACTCCGGCAGATAAAGGTCTTTCTCATCACCTCCTGCCTGGTCCTTTCCCCTGGAGATGCCGGGGACTGAACCTGGGGACTGTCTGCATGCAAAGCAGATGCTCTCCCACTGAGCCACGGGCCCTTCCCAAAAAAGCCCTTCCCAAAGCGGCTTACAGTCGCCTCCCCTCCCCACAGCAGGCATCATGTGAGGTAGGTGGGGCTGAGAGAGCTCTGAGAGAGCTGTGACTGACCCAAGGTCACCCAGCTGGCTCCATGTGGAGGAGGAGTGGGAATCACAGTTCTGGTCACCACACCGCAAAAAGGATATTATAGCACTAGAAAAAAAGTGCAGGAAAGGGCAACTATAGTATGATAAAAAGGGTTGGAACACTTTCCCTATGAAGAAAGGCTAAAACGCTTGGGGCTCTTTAGCTTGGAGAAACGACGGCTGAGGGGTGACATGATCGAGGTTTATAAGACTATGCCTGGGATAGAGCAGGTAGAGAAAGAGGTACTGTTCTCCCTTCCTCACAATACAAGAACTCGTGGGCACTCAGTGAAATTGCTGAGCAGTCGGGTTAGAACAGACAAAAGGAAATACTTCTTCACCCAAAGAGTGATCAGCACATGGAATTCACTGCCACAGGAGGTGGCGGCTACAAGCACAGACAGCTTCAAGAGGGAATTAGATAAACATCTGGAGCAGAGGTCCATCAGTGGCTATTAGCCACAAGGTATAGATAGGGACTCTTGGTCTGGGGCAAGTGATGCTCTGTATTCTTGGTGCGTGGGGGGCCAACGGTGGGAGGGCTTCTAGTGTCCAGAGCAGTGTTCCCTCTAAGCTCAGTTAGTGTGAGCTAGCTCACAGTTTTCTAGCCTCTGGCTCACACATTTTTGTCTCAGCTCAGGAAGGATGGCTCCAGAGCAAACTAATTCATGCAGCAGACAAATTGCTCGCTCACCATTTTAATGCCAGTAGCGCACAAAGTCTCCCTCATGGATCACTGCCTTGTCGTGGCGAGGGGGCTTGCGTGGTTCGATGAGGCTGTGGGCTATGCCGTGGAGGGCCACCCAGGACGGACAGGCCACAGCAGAGAACTCAGACCAAGCGTGATCCCCTGGAGAAGGAAATGGCAACCCACTCCAGTATCTTTGCCAAGAAAACCCCATGGACAGTAACAAAAGGCTAAAAGATATGACGCCGGAAGATGAGCCCCTCAGGTCGGAAGGTGTCCAATATGCTACTGAGGAAGAGCAGAGGGCAAGTACGAGTAACCCCAGAAAGAGTGAAGCGGCTGGGCCAAAGCCGAAAGGACGCTCAGTTGTGGATGTGTCTGACGGTGAAAGGAAAGTCCGATGCTGCAAAGAACAATACTGCATAGGAACCTGGAATGTAAGATCTATGAATCAAGGTAAGCTTGACGTGGTCAAAAATGAGATGGCAAGAATGAACATTGACATCTTGGGAATCAGTGAACTAAAGTGGACAGGAATGGGCGAATTTAACTCAGAAGACCATTATATCTACTACTGTGGCCAGGAATCCCGTAGAAAAAATGGTGTGGCCTTTATAGTCAACAAGAGAGTGAGAAAGGCAGTATTGGGATACAATCTCAAAAATGACAGAATGATCTCGGTCCGAATCCAAGGCAAACCATTCAATATCACAGTAATCCAAGTCTATGCCCCAACCACTGCTGCAGAAGAGGCTGAAGTGGACCAGTTCTATGAAGACCTACAACAGCTCGTAGAACTAACACCAAAAAATGATGTCCTCATCATCATAGGGGACTGGAATGCTAAAGTAGGAAATCAAAAGGTAACCGGAATAACAGACAAATTTGGCCTTGGAGAACAAAATGAAGCAGGGCAAAGGCTAACAGAGTTTTGTCAAGAGAACACGCTGGTCATAGCAAACACCCTTTTCCAACAACCTAAGAGGCGTCTCTACACATGGACATCACCAGATGGGCAACACCGAAATCAGATTGACTATATAATTTGCAGTCAAAGATGGAGAAGCTCTATCCAGTCAGTAAAAACAAGACCTGGAGCTGACTGTGGCTCAGATCATGAGCTACTCATTGCAAAATTCAGACTTAAATTGAAGAAAGTTGGGAAGACCACAAGGCCATTCAGATTTGACCTAGATCACATCCCCAATGAATATACAGTAGAGGTGAAGAATAGGTTTAAGGGACTAGATTTGATAGACAGAGTGCCTGAAGAACTATGGACAGAGGTCCGTGACATTGTAAAGGAGGCAGCACTCACCGCCATCCCAAAGAAAAAGAAATGCAAAAAAGCAAAGTGGCTGTCTGATGAGGCTTTACACATAGCAGAGGAAAGAAGGAAAGCTAAAGGCAATGGGGATAAGGAAAAATTTGCCCAATTTAATGCAGATTTCCAGAGAACAGCAAGGAGAGATAAGGAGGCTTTCCTGAATGAACAATGCAGAGTAATAGAGGAAAACAATAGATTGGGAAGGACTAGAGATCTCTTCAAGAAAATTGGAGAAATCAAGGGAACGTTCCATGCAAAGCTGGCCATGATAAAGGACAAAACCGGTAGGGACCTAACAGAAGCAGAAGAGATTAGGAAAAGATGGCAAGAATACACAGAAGAACTATACAAGAAGGACCTCGATGTCCTTGACAACCACGATGGTATAATCACTGACCTCGAGCCAGACATCCTGGAAAGCGAAGTTAAATGGGCCTTAGAAAGCATTACTAACAACAAAGCTAGTGGAGGTGATGGTATCCCAGCTGAGTTATTCAAAGTCTTAAAAGAAGATGCTGTTAAAGTGCTGCATTCAATTTGCCAACAAATTTGGAAAACACAACAGTGGCCACAGGATTGGAAAAGGTCAGTTTACATTCCAATCCCAAAGAAGGGCAACGTCAAAGAATGTTCAAACTATCGCACAATTGCACTCATTTCACACGCTAGCAAGGTCATGCTCAAAATCCTACAAGCTAGGCTCCAACAGTACGTGGATAGAGAACTGCCAGAAGTACAAGCTGGGTTTCGAAGAGGTAGAGGAACTAGAGATCAAATTGCCAACATTCGCTGGATTATGGAGAAAGCAAGAGAGTACCAGAAAAACATCTACTTCTGCTTCATTGACTATGCTAAAGCCTTTGATTGTGTGGATCACAATAAATTATGGCAGGTTCTTAAAGAGATGGGAGTACCAGACCACCTCACCTGTCTCCTGAGAAACCTGTATAAGGGTCAAGAAGCAACAGTTAGAACCGGATATGGAACAACGGATTGGTTTAGCATAGGAAAAGGAGTACGACAAGGATGTATATTGTCACCTTGCTTATTTAATTTATATGCAGAGTACATCATGCGAAATGCTGGCCTGGATGAATCACAAGCTGGAGTTAAGATTGCTGGGGAAAAGATCAATAACCTCAGATATGCAGACGATACCACTCTGATGGCAGAAAGTGAAGAGGACCTAAAGAGCCTCTTGCACAGGGTGAAAGAGGAGAGTGCAAAAGTGGGCTTGAAGCTCAACATCAAAAAAACTAAGATCATGGCATCTGGCCCCATCACTCCTTGGCAAATAGAAGGGGAAGTCGTAGAAGTAGTGACAGACTTCACGTTCCTAGGATCCCAGATCACTGCAGATGGTGACTGCAGCCATGAAATTAAAAGACGCCTGCTCCTTGGGAGGAAAGCGATGGCAAACCTAAACAGCATGATAAAAAGCAGAGACATCACCTTGCCAACAAAAGTCCGCATGGTCAAAGCAATGGTATTCCCCGTAGTAATGTATGGCTGCGAGAGTTGGACTATAAGGAAGGCTGAGCGCCGAAGAATAGATTCTTTTGAACTATGGTGCTGGAGAAGACTCTTGAGAGTCCCTTGGACTGCAAGGAGATCAAATCAGTCAATCCTAAAAGAAATCAACCCTGACTGTTCCCTTGAAGGCCAGATCCTGAAGCTGAAGCTCAAATACTTTGGCCACCAAATGAGAAGGGAGCATTCACTGGAGAAGACCCTGATGCTGGGAAAGATTGAAGGTCAAAGAAGAAGGGGACGGCAAAGGATGAGATGGTTAGACAGTGTCATCGATGCAACGAACATGAAATTGAGCAGACTTCAGCGGACAGTGGAAGACAGGAGGGCCTGGCGTAATCTGGTCCATGGGGTCGCGAAGAGTCGGACTCGACTGTGCGACTGAACAACAACAAAGCGCACAAAGTAGAATTTTTGCTCACAAGACCCCACAGCTTAAAGGGAACATTGGTCCAGACCCCACTGCTGGACCTCCTGATGGTCCCTGGTATTTTTGGCCACTGTGTGACACAGAGTGTTGGACCGGATGGGCCACTGGCCTGATCTAACATTGGCTTCTCTTATGTGCTTATGAATCAAACCCAGTTCTCCAGATCAGAGTCCGCTGCTCTTAACCACTATGTTTAACTGAGTAAACAGAGCCATCCTAAACAGAGTTACATCCTGCTAAGTCCACTGATTTCAACAGGTTAGAAGGGTCCAGCCCTGACCTGGATGAGCCAGGCTAACCGTGATTTCATCTGCACTTGGAAGTTAAGCAGAGTTGGCCCCAGTTAATACTTGGACGGGAGACCTCTAAGGAAGTCCAGGGTAGCTACGCAGAGGCAAGCAATGGCAAACCACCTCTGAACGTCTCTTGCCTTGAAAGCTCCATGAGGGGTCGCCATAAGACAACTGCGACTTGACGAGACGTTTCACCACCAGAAGGGTCCAACTCTGCTTAGGACTGAACACCTAGTTTTGAGTCCAGTAACACCTTAAGAGACCAACTAGACTTTGGGGGTGTAAGCTTTCGGCAGCCAAAGCTCTCTTCTTAAGATGCTTTGCCTTCCCTTCTTCAAGAACGTGATAAAAATGTGGAGTTCGCTGCCAGAGGATGTGGTGATGGCTTTAAAAGGGGATTAGATAGATTCATGGAGGACAAGTCTATCAGTGGCTGGCCGCTGTGTGAGATGGGATGTTGGGACTAGAGGGACTCTCACTGGGCTGATCCAGCAGGGCTCTTCTGATGTTCTTACGAGCGGAAGGCCTCGGCCTCTCTGACCTGCTGTTGGCCCTCCAGAGGAACTGGCTGAGGCCACTGTGTGAGACAGGATGCTGGACTAGAGGGACCTTCATTGGTCTGATTCAGCAGGGCTCTTCTAATGTTCTTCTCAGAGAAAGGCCTCAGCCTCCATGCCCTGTTGTTAGCCCTCCAGAGGAACTGGTTGAGGCCACTGTGTGAGGCAGGATGCTGGACTAGAGGGACCCTCACTGGTCTGATCCAGCAGGGCTCTCCTGACGTTCTTATGAGGGGAAGGCCTCGGCCTCTCTGCCCTGTTGTTGGCCCTCCAGAGGGACTGGCTGAGGCCACTGCATGTGACAGGATGCTGGACTAGATGGACCCTCACTGGTCTGATCCAGCAGGGCTCTTCTAATGTTCTTCTCAGAGAAAGGCCTTAGCCTTCATGCCCTGCTGTTGGCCCCCCAGAGGAACTGGTTGAGGCCACTGTGTGGGGCAAGATGCTGGACTAGATGGACCCTCACTGGTCTGACCCAGCAGGGCTCTTCTGATGTCCTTATGAGGGGAAGGCCTCGGCCTCTCTGCCCTGTGGTTGGCCCTCCAGAGGAACTGGTTGAGGCCGCTGTGTGAGACAGGATGCTGGACTAGAGGGACTCTCACTGGTCTGATCCTGCAGGGCTCTTCTGACGTTCTTATGAGCTTTGACTCTCAAAAACTCACATACTCCCAGAATCTTGTTGGTCTCCAAGGTGCTACGGGATTCTAAGCTAGCAGTTCCACTGCAGACCAGCACGGATACCCTTTGAAACTCGGCCTGCACAGTACATAGTCTAGCAACAAAAAAGGTCGAAGGCCTTGTTTGCCAAACCGTGGCTGCCATTAATGCAACTTCAAACGTCCTCTGCGTTTGAAGCTCAACTCTGACCCCATAAACTTGGCTCATACTGAAAAGCCCTTCCGGGACTTCCCTAAAGCCATCGCCATGGCACGGCTCCTGCAGCTCCAAATCTTTGGGTCACAGCCAGACCTTCAGAGAGGAATTGACAGGCCCAGATATACGAGGCGAGGCTTGGCGCCTGATGTCAGGGACACCCGATGTGGCATGTATAAACTGCCATAACCTGCCCTGGGCAGGGGAGAGAGACAGAAAGCTTAAAGAGGCAGGTGAAGGACAGCTTCCATTTCAGACCAAGTGGATTTGTTCTCATTGACTCGCTGACGGCTTGACTTCCATCCCTTTTGAAAGCTAGCAAAATGCCAACCCGTTAACGTCCTGCTGTCTGGGGACTGGTCATGCCGGGCAGCAGGGTGAGCGCGCAGGGAAGGCGTGCACAGTGCAAAGACCACCAGGGCCACAGTGCGCTTCTGCATGTAGACGCCAAGAGAGATCACAGAATCACAGAGTTGGAAGGGACCGCCGGGGGCATCTAGTCTAACCCCCTGCAGATGCAGGAAACTCACAACTACCTCCCTCTCCACATCCACAGTGACCCCTGCTCCATGTCCAGAAGATGATAAAAAAAAAAACCCTCCAAGATCCCCAGCCAAACTGGCCCGGAGAAAAATGGCTTCCTGACCCCAAAGTGGCGATCAATGTTTCCCTGGGCATGTAAGAAAGGGCCACGAGAACTAAGCCCTGATGCAACCCTTCTTGCCCTCCCGTCTCATGATCTGCCTAAGTTCACAGAATCAGCACTGCTGTCAGATGGCCATCTAGCATCTGCTTGAAAACTTCCAAAGGAGCAAAGCCCACTACCTGGCCTGGAGAAAAAGTGCTTCCTGACCCCAAAGTAGCAATCAGCATTTCCCTGGGCATGTGATAAAGGCCATGAGAATTAAGCCCTGAGGCGACCCTCCCTGCCCTCCTTCTCATGATCAGCCTAAGTCAGGGGTGGGCAAACTGCGGCTCGGGAGTTACATGCGGCTCTTTCACACATATTGTGTGGCTCCCAGCAGGGCAGCTGGGGAAGTGAAGGGGAGGCATGCATTTGATCCCTTCCTCCCTCCCTCCCCTGTCCCTCCTATCTATTTGCTTTCTTTGTTTCTCTCTCTCTCTCTTTCTTTCCACCTCTTTCATCCTTTCTTTCCACCTCCCCCTCTTTCTCTCTCTCTTAGACAAATAAATATCATTGGACAAATAAATATCATTATCAATATCTGTTTTTACCCCTTTTGTTTTTATTTTTGGCAGTCTCATTTAATGGTAATAAAAAGCAAATCTGCATATTTTCTAAATAAAAATGTGCGCATAACATTTGTTCATGTCTTCCGGCTCTCGACCATCTGAAATTTATTCTATGTGGCTCTTACACTGAGCAAGTTTGCCCACCCCTGGCCTAAGTCCACAGAATCAGCACTGCTGCCGGATGGCCATCTAGAGGCTGCCCCTCGGAGTACCAGAGAGAAGGCCAGGCCACCCAGCACCAAGGATGGAAGGCAAGTGCTTTTCTCACCCTATCGGAGGTCCCCTGCGGTGGCCCTGTACTTCTCCTCAGTGGACACATGAAGCCACCTTATACTGAATTGGATTATCAGTCCGCCAAGGTCAGTATTGTCTATTCAGACCGGAAGCAGCTCTCCGGGGTCTCAGCCGGGGGGGGTCTTCTACATCTCCTCCTAGCTGGTCCTTTTAACTCCAGATGCAGGAATTGAACCCAGGAACTCCTGCGTGCCAAGCAGATGCCCTACCACTGAACCGCTGCCCCTATGCAGTGTTCCCTCTAAGCTGAGTGACCTAGCTCACAGTTTTTAGCCTCCGGCTCACACATTTTTGTCTTGGCTCCAGAAGGTCAGCTCCAGAGCAAACTAATTTATGCAGTAGCCAAATCGCTCACTCACAATTTTAATGCCAGTAGCTCACAAAGTAGAATTTTTGCTCACAAGACTCCACAGCTTAGAGGGAACATTGCCCCTATGTGGAATTCAGGGTACCCCCTGTCGTATATGGACAGGACATTTCCAGCGGCGGCACCATCTCTCTGCAACATCCTTCCATGGGAGGACCCTCGGAACTCCTTGTGATTGGATTCCCAGCCCCAAGCAAAGGCCTTCCAGTCCCCTTTTCCGCTTTCGGTTCAGATCTCGAGGGTGTGCGCTTTCGTCCCGGAGCCAGGTCTCTCGGGGGCTGTGGACGTCAAGAGTATGATCACTTCCTACCACACTACCTCTGCTCTTTTTCTGTCTTTCTTTGTAAAAATTTCCTATTCATAAAGAAGTGATATATTTAAAAAACTCACTCTGCTCTTGAGGGTATTGGGTTTTTTTAACAAAAAAAAATCTGCCAGCTTTTAAAAAATTTATGCAGCGCCCTCTTGTTTAATTCATTCGATTACCGTGTTCCGTACTTTCAATTTTGATGTGAGGCATTGCAAGCAATCAAAAGCGGAAATGTGGCAGGGCGTAAGGATTTTAAATAAAATGATTTCACAGATGAGAATGGGGGAGGGGGCCCTGTCACAGAGACGGCCGGGGTGTGTGTGTGCTAAATCCGAACCGAGGCTTCTCCTACTTAAAGAAGACCACCACCACCACCCCCGCAAAAGTTTAAGAAGCCAGTGTGGTGTCGTGGTTAAGAGCAGCGGACTCTGATCTGGAGAACCGGGTTTGATTCCCCACTCCTCCAGTAGTGAAAGGTAGGGTATAAAACCAACTCCTCCTCCTCCTCTTCTTCTAACAGATTTATCATCTGCTTGCACGCCTTGGGAAAGAAGAAAAGAGGGGCAGACGGGCTGTTTGGACTACCTCTGGCCCGATATTGCTCACAGATCACACTGCTGATGGAAGGGCCTAATCCAAACCTCTTTGATGCTGCTAAGTTATGACAGTAGAAGACGGAGGGAACAGCAAGAGTTCCCGCTGCCCCCCAGACCCCAAGGGGCAGCCTTAATTCAGGCCACCCCCCTCCTCCGAGGAGACCTTCACAACTGTTGAACGAGAGCTTTAGCCCTTTCGAAGGAGATCACAAAATCCTCATCGAGGGGGCTGGTGCGCTGCCACCACGCTCTGGTGTTTCATCGACAAGAAGCAGCGAGAAACTCTTCACCTCGCTTCCCAGCCCGGGTGCTCAAAGACCCATTAACATTTCTGACAGTGTGCCGTGCATGTAGCGGCACACTCCTGAGAGGTAGTCTGCACAACAGCTGTCCCCCCACGCACCATGCCCATCACGCACAAAATACGAACAGCGGGACACTGATTCCACTTCCTACCTTGGCCAAGTCGCAATCAGTGAGGCACGTACGTCGCACGCTAAACTTCATGTTTTAACTCTGTGTTTGAAGCAAAATGTTACTTTTAAAATTGTGACGAGAGAGGAGGTCCTACGACTGATAGACAAATTAAAAACTGACAAATCACCAGGCCCGGATGGCATTCATCCGAGAGTTCTGAAAGAACTCAAAGGTGAACTTGTGGATCCCTCCTGACAAAAAATATGCAATCTATCACCAAAACCTGCCTCCGTCCCCGTGGACTGGAAGGTAGCTAATGTCACCCCCATCTTTCAAGAAGGTTCCAGAGGTGGCCTGGGAAATCACAGGCTAGTCAAATTCTAACACTACCGGGTAAGCTGGTGGAATTCGTTATTAAAGACAGAATTAATAAGCACATTGATGAACAAAAGCTATTGAGGAAGGATCAGCATGGATTCTGTAAGGGGAGATCTCGTCTCACTAACCTGTTAAGTGTTCTTTGAGGGGGTGAACAAGCATGTGGACAAGGGGGACCCAATAGATGTTGTTCACCTAGACTTCCAGAAAGCTTTTTGATAAAATTCCTCATCAAAGGCTCCTCCTAAATAAGTTCGGCAGTCATGGGATAAGAGGACAAGTCCTCTTGCGGATTAAAAACTGGTTAATTAGCAGGAAATAGAGAGTAAGTCTAAAGGGGCAGCTGTCACAGTGGAAGGCAGTAAGCAGTGGGGTACTGCAGGGCTCGGTACTACGCCCGGTGCTTGTTCATTAATGATCTGAAGTTGGGAGTAAGCAATAAAGTGGCTAAATCTGCAGATGACACTAACTGTTCAGGGTAGTGAGAACCGGGGAAGACTTTGAGGACTTCAGAGGGATCCGCTGAGGCTGGGTGAGTGGGCGTCCATATGGCAGAATAAGGCTCAACGTGGGCAAGTGCAAAGTCATGCACATTGGCACCAAAAATCCTAACTATAAATATTTGTTGATGGGGTCTGAACTGGCGCTAACTGACCAGGAGAGAGACCTTGGGAGTCGTGGCAGAGAACTCCCTGAAGATGTCAGCTCAGGGTGCAACTGCAATTTAAAAAAGGCAAATGCTATGCGGGGGGATTATTAGGAAGGGGACTGAAAGAAAATCAATCAGTAACATTAATGCCCCTGTATAAATCTATGGTGAGATCTCATTTGGAATACTGTGTACAGCTGTGGTCACTTGCACCCCAAAAAAGATCATAGAATCATAGAATGTTAGAGTTGGAAGAGACCTTGCAGGTCATCTAGTCCAACCCCCTGCACTCTGCAGGAGCATAGCCAAAAGATAGCCCTACATACCTACAACATGCCCAAAAGATGGTCGTCCAGCCTCCGCTTGAAAACGTCCAGGGAAGGAGCATCCACCACCTCCCGAGGCGGACTGTTCCATTGCTCAACCACTCCTACAGTTAGGAAGTTTCTCCTGATATCTAGCCGGTAACGACTCCCTTGTAATTTCCACCCATTAGATCTAGTCTTGCAGTCCGGAGCAAGAGAGAATAGATCTCCTCCATCTTCTACAAGACAGCCCTTCAGATTCTTGAAGACTGCCATCATGTCTCCTCTAAGCCTTCTCTTTCCCAGGCTAAACATACCCAACTCTTTCAGCCTTTCCTCAGAAGACTTGGATTCCAACCCTCTCACCATCCTGGTTGCCCTCTTCTGGACACGCTCAAACTTGTCGACATCCTTCCTAAAGTGTGGTGCCCAAAACTGGACACGGTACTCCAGGTGAGGCCTGACCATAGCAGAACAGAGTGGAACCACCACTTCCCGTGATCTGGACACAATGCTTCTGTTAATGCATCCTAAGATTGCATTAGCTTTCTTCGCAGCCACATCACACTGCAGGCTCCTGTTGAGCTTGTGATATTATAGCATTGGAAAAAGTGCAACAAAGGGCAACTAAAATGATTAAAAGGATGGAACACTTTTCCTCTGAAGAAAGATTAAAGAGGTTAGGGCTCTTCAGCTTGGAGAAATGACAGCTGAGGGGTGACATGAAAGACGCTTACAAAATCATGCATGGGACAGAGTAGGTAGAGAAAGAAGTTCTTTTCTCCTTTTCTCACAATACGTTAACTCATAGGCATGAAATTGATGAGTAGTAGGTTTAGAACAGATAAAATGAAGTACTTCTTCTCCCAAAGAGTGATTAACACATGGAATTCACTGCTGCGGGAAGTGGTGGTGGCTACAAGCATAGACAGCTTCAAGAGGGGACTGGATAAACATGTGCAGCAAATGTCCCCAAGTGGCTATTAGCCACAAGGTATACAGGGAACACTCTGTATGGAGCACTGATGCTCTGTATTCTTGGTGCTTGGGGAGGAAACAGTGGGAGGGCTTCTGGAGTCCTGTCCCCACTGGTGGATCTCCTGATGGCACCTGGGTTTTGGCCACTGTGTGACGCAGAGTGTTGGACTGGATGAGCCACTGGCCTGATCCAACATGGCTTCCCTTATGCTCTTATGAAAGAGATGGGTCCAAAGATGCTCAAAGAGCCCATAAGAGCAATGGAACAAAGCCCACTAACCCCAGATCCATTTTGTCTACCTCTCTATACACAAAGGTAGCTTACACCTCTCCAAGGGGGACAAAGAACACAGAGAATGAACAAAGTCCTTGCCAGGGTCGGACCAAGAATTGTCAAGCAGAGATCCTGTATTCTTGGTGCTTGGGGGGATAACAGTGGGAGGGCTTTTGGAGTTCTGGTCCCACTGACCTCCTGATGGCACCTGGGTTTTGGCCACTGAACTGATTTGAGCCGGGAACCTGAACTGGAGGCAAGGGACAGGTAACTGCTCTCTCACGGGGGTAGGGGCAGAAGAGCAAAACTAAGTGTATTATCAAGCCTGTTCAGACTTCATAGTGCCAGCCAATCAAAACGTCTGATGTTGAGCACCCTGAGTCCCACCTATGCCAGTCCCAGATATCTCACGATGCTAACTTTCAATCTTGGGTCCACCCCCCTTGGGGCAAAGGGCTAACTCTCCAGTGACATCAATCTCCAAGCCAAAGAAGCAGAAAAAGCTTCGCTCTCGGTTTCATTCCCAGCCGGCACCAGAACTCCAACCCTGTTTTCTCAAGTCTGCCATTTGCTTCCGAAACACGCTGCTCCTCCAGATGTGCAGGCTTTGGCAGGCCTGCCCGTGGGGTTTCCCGGGCTGTAAGAGAGGAATGCCTCCCCTATGGCCTTTCAAGGCTCAGTCCCTCTGAAGTTTCAAGAGCCTTGACGGACACGTGAGCCAAGTGCCAAGATATGCACCGATCTCCAAAGGCCGGCACTTGGAGAGTCCAAGGTCAGGCTGACAATTGTTCAGCAGTCATGGAATGCTACACTGTGGTTTCCTGGAGACACCACTTCAATCCTGGGTGACAGCCAAAGAGAATTTCAGGGGTATGTAAACACAAAGAGGCTGACGGCACCAGTGAGTCACTTACAGCTTCGGTCCAATGACAACTGTCCCCCTTTTTAAGACCATTATTCTGATTAGCACCATAGGAATCTTCCTCCCAGGATGGAATTTGAGGAAAAGAAAAAGAAGAAGAGAAGAGAAGAAGAGATTGGATTTATACCCCGCCCTCCACTACCCAAAGGAGTCTCAGAGCGGCTTACAAACGCCTTTCCCTTCCCCTCCCCATAACAGACACCCTGTGAGGTGGGTGGGGCTGAGGGAGCTCTCAGAGAACAGCTCTAAAAGAACTTGTGACTGACCCAAGGTCACACCAGCAGCTGCATCTGAAAGAGTGGGGGAATTAAACCCAGTTCTCCCAGATTAGAGTCTGCACTCCTAACCACCACACCAAACTGGCCAAAGTGTCACATTTGGAGGTGGCCATCCCCTTAACTCCAGTGCTAGAGGGAGGGGGAGGACCTGGGAGGGAGGTGGGGCTGAGAGAGCTTTGACAGGAACTGCTCTTTTTCAAGAACAGCTGTGCCAGAATTACGGCTTGCCCAAGGTCATCCAGCAGGGGCAAGTGGAGGAGTGGGGAATCAAACCTGGTTCTCCTAGATTAGAGTCCGCGCACTTAACCACTACACCAAACTGGCTGTGGCCAGTGTTCCCTCTAAGCTGAGTTAGTGAGCTAGCTCACAGATTTTTAGCCTCCGGCTGACACGTTTTTGCCTTAGCTCAGGAAGGAGGGCTCCAGAGCAAACTAATCTATGCAGCAGCCAAATCGCTGGCTCACAACTTTAATGCCAGTGGCTCACAAAGTAGAATTTTTGATCACAGGACTCCACAGCTTTAGAGGGAGCATTGCATTTCAAGGGCTTCCTTGGTAGCAGGTTTTTGACCACGAATACATGAAGCTGCCTTATATGGAATCAGACTATCGGTACATCAGGGTCAGTATTCTCTATTCAGACTGGAGGCCACTTTCCAGAGTCTCGGGCAGAGGTCTTCCACACCACCTAGTACCACCTGATCCTTTTAGCTGGAGATCCCCGTATTAATGCCTCAAGTGCAACAGGTCAAAGAGATAAGAGGAGGAGGAGGAGGAGAAGGAGAAGGAGAGGAGGAGGAGGAGGAGATTGGATTTATACCCTGCCCTTCACTCTGAGTCTCAGAGCGGCTTACAAACTCCCTTCCGTTCCCCTCCCCACAACAGACATCCTGTGAGGTAGTTGGGGCTGAGAGAGCTCTGAGAGAAACTGCTCTTTTTCAGGAACAGCTGTGCCAGAGCTTGTGACTGACCGAAGGTCACATCAGCAGGTGCAAGTGGAGGAGTGGGGAATCAAACCCGGTTAAACCCAGATTAGAGTCTGCGCATTTAACCACTACACCAAACAGGCTCTCAGAGATTATTAGGGTTGAATTATTATGGAGTATGCTGGAATATGAATCAAGTACCTGAAAGGTGAATTGGAAAGCAAAAAGCAGGACCAAAATCTAAAATGAAATATGAACTAGTTGTACATAAAAGAATTACATGTTATTTATTACAGAGACATTTATAAAAACATATCAGGGCCCCCAACACAAGCCTAAAGAATATGGTTAAAAAGTAACATGTGTCCAAGAGAAAACAATAGAGACCTAAAGCGTTTTGACCCAATTAGGCCTTCCTCAGAGGAAGTACCTTATACCTTCTATTGTTTGACCTTCGAAGGAGGCCCGATCGGGTCGAAACGCGTTCAGTCTCTATTGTATTCTCTTGAACACATGTTACTTTTTACTGTATTTTGAAGCTTGTGTTGGGCCTTGATAGGCTTTTAAATGTCTTTGTAATAAACACATGTATTTTTTAGGTACAACTAGTTCATATTCCAATTTGAACATAAGAACATAGGAGAAGCCAATGTTGAATCAGGCCAATGGCCTATCCAGTCCAACACTCTGTCATATAGTGGCCAAAAATACCAGGTGCCATCAGGAGGTCCAGCAGTGGGGCCAGGACACTAGAAGCCCTCCCACTGCTGCCTTCCCCCCCAGCACGAAGAACAGAGTGCATCACCTGCCCCAGATTGTGAGAGTTCCCATCTATACCCTGTGGCTAATAGCCACTGATGGACTTCTGCTCCATATGTTTATCTAATTCCCTCTTGAAACTGCCCATGCTTGTAGCTGCCACCACCTCCTGTGGCAGTGAATTCCATAATTTGCATTAACTTACCTTTCGGGTACTTGATTCGATTTTGTTGGCTAAAGCTTTCCCCCCCTTCAGTTTCTTCTATGATGCTGGAATAGGCACTGACCCGGACAGCCCAGGCTATCCTGACCTCATCAGATCTTGGAAGCCAGGCAGGGTCAGCCCTGGTTAGTATCTGGATGGGAGACCACCAAGGAAGTCCAGGGTCATGAGGCAGAGGCAGGCAATAGCAGACCACCTCTGAATGGTCTCTTGCCTCCAAACTCCTCTAGGGCTGCCATAAGTCAACTCTGACTTGACAGCAAAAAATAAAAATGCTGGAATGTAACATAAGCTAGTTGTTGTAGATTTTCCAAGCTGTATGGCCATGGTCTTGGCGATGTAGAACCTGACATTTCGCCAGAAGCTGTGACATTTGGTATAACACAGAAAGATGGAGTACTCTCTGGGTCGATGTGAGAAGAAAAATGGTAGGCAGGTACTTTATATCTACCCCGGAAGGTGGGGTAGGGCTGAGTCATTATCTTGTAGGAGTTCCCCAGGCTGTGACATGCTAATTTGGTGTAGTGGTTAAGTGTGTGGACTCTTATTTGGGAGAACCGGGTTTGATTCCCCACTCCTCCACTTGCACCTGGCTGGATGACCTTGGGCAAGCTGTAGTTCTGATAAGAGCTGTTCTTGAACAAGAGCAGTTTCTGTCGAGAGCTCTCTCAGCCCCGCCTACCTCACAGGGTGTCTGTTGTGGGGAGGGGAAGGGAAAGGAGTTTGTAAGCTGCTCTGAGACGCCTTTGGGCAGTGGTGGGGTATAAATCCAATCTCTTCTTCTTCTCTCTAATAGAGCAACTTTCCTGAGGAAGTTCTTTTGCACATGGATTGGCTGTTGAAATTCCAATCTTATCTGTAGTGCTGTTGTAAGATGCAGAGCATTTTGTGTTTTTCAGGACAGGAAGCCAAGCCCTATATAAATTACCTGCCTACCATTTTTCTTCTCACCTTGACACAGAGAGTACTCCGTCTTTCTGTGTTATACCTCTGAGGATGCCAGTCACAGATGCTGGCGAAGCGTCAGGTCCTACAATGCCAAGACCACGGCCACACATCCCAGAAAATCTACAACAACTAATGAATTCCGACCATCAAAGCCTTCGACAACGTATTATAATGTAAGTGTTCACAGCTTTTTTTTTAATACATATTTTATTCAATTTTCGATTATACCAACAATTTACAGGATAAGTATTTATCAACATAACCACTTACATTAGAACAACTTTGTGAACGCTTTTGGAGTGGCCGCCGACAAGACCTCTGCCTCTCCCTCCTCCCCGCCCCGGGAACCCAGCGGCTGCCCACAGATGTGTCCCCAGGGATTGTTAAGACCACGAGAGAAAACCAGACACCGCAAGACTGGTTCCAGCCAGGAACGGTCACATGACACTGATGTTGGCTGCACAAACTGCCTTGCTCGGTCTTCGGAAGACTCAGTTCTCTTTCCGTCAAGAGCATCAGGCTCTTGGCAAGAGCATCGGGGTGGTGGGGATGGCTGCTGCCTGCCCTAAAGGGCGGAGGAAAACAGCCAGAATGACACCACACCACCTTTCGGGGAAACAGTGCTGCTTCGTCAGCGAGACGTGGGTGAAGAGCAGAAAGGGGTCGTCAGATCATATTCCAGTTGTGTGTGGGGAGGGTTGCCATCAAGTCATGGCCAACCTATGGAGATTGGGGCCATTGCCTGCCTCTGCGTAGCAACCCTGGACTTCTTTTAGTAGCCTCCCATCCAAGTACTAACCAGGGCTGACCCCGCTTAGCAGAAGGAGGAGGAGACTGGATTTATACCCCGCCCTTCACTCGGAGCCTCAGAGTGGCTTACAATCTCCTTTCCCTTCTCCTTCCCACAATAGACACCAAATGCATGCCACACCACAAAAAGGATATTATAGCATTGGAAAAAGTGCAGAGAAGGGCAACTAGAATGATAAAAGGGTTGGAACACTTTCCCTATGAGGAAAGGTTAAAATGCTTGGGGCTATTTAGCTTGGAGAAACGACGGCTGAGGGGTGACATGATCGAGGTTTATAAGATTATGCCTGGGATAGAGCAGGTTGAGAAAGAAGTACTTTTCTCCCTTTCTCAAAATACAAGAACTCGTGGGCACTCCATGAAATTGCTGAGCAGTCGGGTTAGAACAGATAAAAGGAAGTACTTCTTCGCCCAAAGAGTGATTAACATATGGAATTCACTGCCACAGGAAGTGGTGGGCAGCTACAAGCATGGTGGCAGCTACACAGCTTCAAGAGGGAATTAGATAAACATATGGAGCAAAAGTCCATCAGTGGCTATTAGCCACAAGGTATAGATGGGAACTCTCAGGCTGGGGCAGGAGATGCACTCTATTCTTGGGGGGGGGGGCAGCAGTGGGAAGGCTTCTAGAGTCCTGGCCCCACTGCTGGACCTCCTGATGGCACCTGGTATTTTTGGCTGCTGTGTGACAGAGTGTTGGACTAGATGGGCCATTGGCCTGACTCAACACTGGCTTCTCTTATGTTCTTATGTAATGCTCCCCCTAAGCTGTGGAGAGTTCTTGTGAGCGAAAATTCTACTCTGTGAGCTATTGGCATTAAAACTGCGAGCAAGTGATTTGGCCACTGCATCAATCAGTTTGCTCTGGAGCCATCCCTTCTGAGCTAAGACAAAAAATGTGTGAGCTAGAGGCTAAAAAACTGTGAGCTAGCGCACACTAACTCAGCGTAGAGGGAACACTGCCTGTGAGGTAGGTGGGGCTGAGAGAGCTCTGAGAGAACTGCTCCTGAGAGAACAGTGGCTTGCCCAAGGTCACCCAGCTGGCTTCATGTGGAGGAGTGGGGAATCAATCCCCGTTTCTCCCAGATTAGAGTCCACACTCCTAACCACTACTACACCAAACTAGAACTTGGTGGCCTCCCATCCAAGTACTAATCAGGGCTCACCCTGCTTAGCTTCTGAGATCTGATGAAGTCGGGCCGTCCATGGTCAGGGCGAGAGATAAGCACAGGTGGTTTGCCACTGCCTGCCTCTGCGTAGCGACCCAGGACTTCCTTAGAGGACTCCCATCCAAATATTAACCGGGCCCGACCCTGCTTAGCTTCCACAAGGTGACAAGCTTGGGCTCGCCTGCGCCATTTCGGGTTCAATCTTAATAATTGCTTCCTTCTGTCAAGCCGGTTTTCCTTGAGTCTTATCCCTTGACCTGCTGCACTCGAGGGGTTAATACTTAGCACGATCAAAAAACCTCAGACTGGAAAATCCCCGGAAACGGCCAAACCCCAAGGCTACTTAAACCCCTTAGGGCAGCCAGAGAGAGAGAAAAAAGCCCAAGGTGATAGTCACAGTAAGGGGTTTAAAAAGGGCGACAGATGCAGCGGACGGATGTGGATGAACTGGGCCTTGTCTCAAAGAAGGAGTTAACCGCGCCCCTGCTTGGACGCGGCTGTCCAGCTCTCTCCTTCCTCTGGCATTCACAAAACAAAGATCGACGCACAAGCGCACGGCGCCTCCTTCACTCGCAGCCTTCCCCTGCGCGCATGGGAACTTCTGCAACGCCGAGGACATTCTGTTCCACAGACTAAGTTAACATCCCGTTTTCTCCAACGACGAACACACAGGTTACCTCTCGCCAGCTGTGACGCTTTAAAACTTTCACCACCCTGGGTTCTCGTCAGCGGCATGCCGATAGTGTGCACTGCCCCCCTCCGCGTTCGATGTAACTGGGAGATACGGAGAACGGGGCCCGCACGGGTGCCCGCGGTCTCCCGGGAGAGATGACAAACCACCTGCATTGCACTGTGCCGGCTTGGGCCAAAAGCCTGATCTACAGGCAACGGAAACTATCAGGAGCGGGATGGAGCACCGGGCAGGCGTTCCTGAACACAGACTGACTGTGCTGACCAGCCAAAGATCTCCAAGGTCACTGACCTCGACCTGAGGGCTTCGTCTGGACCTGAAGTAAAGCAGGCAATTACAATTCTAGTGACCAGGCACATGAATACACGAGGCTGCTGTATACTGAATCAGACCTTCGGTTCATCAAGGTCGGCCTTGTCTACTCAGACTGTGTCTCAGGAGGAGGCCTTTCACATCACCTACCGCCTGGTCCTTTCAACTGGAGGTGCCGGGGACTGAACCTGGGACCTTCTGCATGCCAAGCAGAGGCTCTTCCACTGAACCATGGGTCTTGCTCAGACTGGCAGTGGCTCTCCTGGGTCTCAGGAGGAGGCCTTTCACATCACCTACCACCTGGTCCTTTCAACTGGAGGTGCCGGGGACTGAACCTGGGACCTTCTGCATGCCAAGCAGAGGCTCTTCCACTGAACCATGGGTCTTGCTCAGACTGGCAGTGGCTCTACTGGGTCTCAGGAGGAGGCCTTTCACATCACCTACCACCTGGTCCTTTCAACTGGAGGTGCCGGGGACCGGACCTGGGACCTTCTGCATGCCAAGCAGAGGCTCTTCCACTGAACCATGGGTCTTGCTCAGACTGGCAGTGGCTCTCCTGGGTCTCAGGAGGAGGCCTTTCACATCACCTACCGCCTGGTCCTTTCAACTGGAGGTGCCGGGGACCGGACCTGGGACCTTCTGCATGCCAAGCAGAGGCTCTTCCACTGAACCATGGGTCTTGCTCAGACTGGCAGTGGCTCTCCTGGGTCTCAGGAGGAGGCCTTTCACATCACCTACCGCCTGGTCCTTTCAACTGGAGGTGCCGGGGACTGAACCTGGGACCTTCTGCATGCCAAGCAGAGGCTCTTCCACTGAACCATGGGTCTTGCTCAGACTGGCAGTGGCTCTCCTGGGTCTCAGGAGGAGGCCTTTCACATCACCTACCGCCTGGTCCTTTCAACTGGAGGTGCCGGGGACTGAACCTGGGACCTTCTGCATGCCAAGCAGAGGCTCTTCCACTGAACCATGGGTCTTGCTCAGACTGGCAGTGGCTCTCCTGGGTCTCAGGAGGAGGCCTTTCACATCACCTACTGCCTGGTCCTTTCAACTGGAGGTGCCGGGGACTGAACCTGGGACCTTCTGCATGCCAAGCAGAGGCTCTTCCACTGAGCCATGGGTCCTGCTCAGACTGGCAGTGGCTCTCCCAGGTCTCAGGCAGAGGCCTTTCACATCATCTACCACCTCATCCTTTCAACTGGAGGTGCTGGGGATTGAACCTGGGACCTTCCGCATGCCAAGCAGAGGCTCTTCCACTGAGCCAGAATCATAGAATCACAGAGCTGGAAGGGGCCCTACAGACCATCTCGTCCAACCCTTTGGCTCAATGCAGGATCAGCCTAGAGCATCCCTGACCAGTGTTTGTCCAGCCACTGCTTGAAGACTGCCAGGGAGAGGGAGCTGTTAGAGGAGTCAAAGAGAATAAAACCAGCTCTGTGGTGCAACATTTATTTTAATCTACCTAGGCAATCAAAAAGCCCTGCTGGGCAAGCGCCTGATCCCGCTGTTGCACAACTCTTACTGTAAAACAGTTTCCCCTAATATCCAGCTGGTACCTTCCCGCCCTTCATTTAAACCACTATTGCGAGTCCTCTCCTCTGCTGCCAACTGGAACAGCTCCCTGCCCTCCTCTAAGAGTGACTGCCCTGCAAAGACTTCAAGAGAGCCATCGCGCCCCTTCTCAACCTCCTCTTCTCCAGACCGAACGTTTCCAAGTCCCTCGGCCTTTCCTTGTAGGGCTTCTTGGTCTCCAGGCCCCCGATCATCCTCGTCGCTCTCCTCTGCACCCGCTCTGTGATAAATCCACTCTGCCTCTGCCCAGGCTCAACTCTGCCGAGACCGGACACCCAGCCCTGGGAAGTTACACTTCTGTCCATGCAAAGCAAGCCCTCACAATGTCCTCTAGAAGATTATTCAAACCGACTGTTCCCTTGCCTCCCTCGCAGCAAAGGGCTCCAACAAGATTCCCTGGACAAGTCGCAGCTCTGAAGAATGCTGAACACCTTCCCTATGAAGAAAGGTTAAAACGCTTGGGGCTCTTTAGCTTGGAGAAACGACGGCTGGGGGGTGACGTGATCGAGGTTGATAAGATTATGAATGGGATTGAGCAGGTTGAGAAAGAAGTACTTTTCTCCTTTTCTCACAATACAAGAACTCATGGGCACTCCATGAAATTGCTGAGCAGTCAGGTTAGAACAGATAAAAGGAAGTACTTCTTCACCCACAGAGTGATTAACATATGGTATTCACTGCCACAGGAGGTGGTGGCAGCTACAAGCATGGGCAGTTTCAAGAGGGAATTAGATAGACATCTGGAGCAGAAGTCCATCAGTGGCTATTAGCCACAGGGTATAGATGGGAACTCTCAGTCTGGGGCAGGTGATGCTCTGTATTCTTGGTGCGGGGGGGCAGCAGTGGGAGGGCTTCTAGTGTCCTGGCCCCACTGCTGGACCTCCTGATGGCACCTGGTATTTTTGGCCACTGTGTGACACAGAGTGTTGGACTGGATGGGCCATTGGCCTGATTCAACACTGGCTTCTCTTATGTTCTGAACCCTGGTCACGCACTGTCAGCAGTCAAGCCACACAGAAAGTACCAACGCTTCAGCTCTCTGTTCCGATCTCCAGGGGTCAAGACCAAGGCTCCCTCTAAACTGTGGAGTCTGGTGAGCAAAAATTCTACTCTGTGATCTACCGGCATTAAAGTTGAGAGTGAGCGATTTGGCCGCTGCATGAATCAGTCTGCTCTGGAGCCCTCCTTCCTGAGCGAAGACAAAAATACATGAGCCAGAGGCTAAAAAACTGTGAGCTAGCTCAGACTAGCTCAGTGTAGAGGAAACACTGGTCAAGACCACCAGCATCGCCCTCTACATGACGACAGCAATGGCTCAGCTTTGCAGCTGATGGGTCTCGTCTGGAGGTGGAGAAAGCCTTAGAAAGACCCCAGAAAGTCACACTCCTTTTTGAACACATAAAGCTGCCTTAATCCTGCATCACACCCTCGGTCCATCAAAGTCAGTTCTGTCTACTCTGACTGGCAGCTGCTCTCCTGGGTCCCAGGTGGAGGTCTTTCCCGTCACCGACTGCCTGGTTGTTTTTAACGGGAGATGCCGGGGATTGAACCTGGGGCCTTCGGCAGGCCAAAGAGATGCTCTAACACTGAGCCACAGTCCCTCCCTTGGAATTTACCAGGATCTCTTACACATAGCCATGTGAGGACTAGAGGACTAGAGTTCTACAGGAGAGCACACCATGTGCTTTGACCGGTCCTGTCCTGACCTACTTCGCAGAACAGAGAAGGCAGATGAGCTCCGCGAAACACTGAGCTGTGCATAAAAGCATGACTGCAGCCGCACAGCCATGAGAAATCATGTGGCTTGGAACAGCAACATTTTCCAGAGGTTGCGCCTATTTTAGTAACAAATCTGAGTGCCCTGCCTTGGCTTTCTTGAACCCACAGGAGACACAGTCTCTTTGTGATAAGAACATAAGAGAAGCCAATGTTGAATCAGGCCAATGGCCCATCTAGTCCAACACTCTGTCACACAGCGGCCAATGCTCGGAAGAAGAAGAGGAGGAGGAGATTGGATTTATACCCTGCCCTTCACTTGGAGTCTCAGAGCGGCTTACAAACTCCTTTCCCTTCCCCTCCCCACAACAGACACCCTGTGAGGGAAGTGGGGCTGAGAGAGCTCTGAGAGATACTGCTCTTTTTCAAGAACAGCTCTGACAGAACTATGGCTTGCCCAAGGTCACATCAGCAGGTGCAAGTGGAGGAGTGTGGAATCAAACCCGGGTCTCCCAGATTAGAGTCCGCGCACTTAACCACTACACCAAACTGGATCTCACAATAGTCCTCCAATAACAGACTGCTTGCAGGGACTAGAACACCAGCCATGCAAAAATCTCTGACACTGCTTAGAAACTCTTCCTGATAATAACACTTATTCAATGCCTAAGCTATTCTTCACATAATTGGGTGCAAATTAATTAAATAAATAATAACACTCACATAGCATTTTCAGAGTTTGCAGAGGTTCGCATGTGGCTTTACTGTCATTTTTACAGGCACTGTGTAAGACATCCCAATATAATGTGGTGCATGTGAGAGTGTCTTACCTAAGACCTTCTAGACCAGGGATCCACAACCTTTTTGAGCCTGTGGGCACCTTTGTAATTCTGATACGGAGTAGTTGTCACAACTACAAAATGGCTGCCATAGGGGGTGGAGCCAAACACAAAATGGCTGCCATAGGGGGTGGAGCCAAACACAAAATGGCTGCCACAGGAAGCAGAACCACACACACACAGAGGGGGAAAGGGACGTTCATTTTAAAAATATGCTAGGAAAGAGGAGTCAGGGAGAATAAAAACAGCTATATGGTGGCAGGTGCCGCTGAAACAGCACTATTTAAATCCACCCAGCCAATCAAAAACCCTCATGGGCAAGCGCCTGACCTGACCCTGCCCACTTTCCGAAAACACTTGTTGGACCCCGAGAAAAGTGTCGGTGGGCACCACCCCACAACCATGGGCACCATAACTGGGTACCCAGATCTAGACGGTGGAAGGAGCTCCCAGAGGAGATCCGGGCCCTGCGGGACCTTGCTCAGTTCTGCAGGGCCTGTAAGATGGAGCTCTTCCACCAGGTCTTTGAGTAGGAGCCGCCGCCGCCACTATTCCACCATCGATAATCTTGCGCCACCGCACCATTGCCATCATCAGGTGCTGGGTGACCCTGGATGGAGAGGGGACAGGTTACTAGTATGTTGCCGGGAATTAAGATCTGCCCCATCTTGTTTTTAGATGCTGATGTTGTGCTGTATGATTTTATTTGTTTTATACTGTTTTACGCTGTTTTAAATCTGGCATTCGTGCCCTATTGTCAGCCGCCCTGAGCCTTTGAGGAAGGCGGGATATAAATCTAAATAAATAAATAAATACGGTGGGCACAAGTTGAACCCCACACACACACACACCCCTACCTCAGCATATTTTCTTAAAAAGTAGGTTACATCAACTCAGATCACCAATTTAAACACATCTACAGTTTTCACCGTACAGGACACCTTAGCCCCGGCATGTATACAAGGAGCAGGCTGTACCACCGCCGAAATTATTGTCGTTGATGGTCCTGGAAGAAGAAACTGCTCAGTCTCCGTATGCTGAGACGGCCTCGTCTCCTCAGGTTGCCTTAGGATAATTCCATTACCAAGGCAGTCAAATAAACTGCAAAGGGGGCAGCCGTATTAGTATGTTGTACAAAACAGGATGAAAGTCCAGTGGTGTCTAGAAGACTAACTACATTTATTTCAATGGGAGCTTTCATGGGACACAGAGCCCCCCTCCTGTGATCCACACATACTGAAATAAATGTTAGGTTCGAGTCCAATAGCCCCTTAGAGGCAAACAAGATTTTGGATGTGTAAAGGCTCTGGAGAGCCAAAGCTCTGATCAAGAAAGTTTCGACGCTCGGAAGCTTACACCCCCAAAATTTTGTTGGTCTTGTAGGTAATACTGGGCTTGATTTTAGTTGTTCTACTGTAGACCAGCATGGCTGCCCCCTGAAATAAATAAATAAATAAATAAAAGCAGCAGCAGCAGCAGGAGGAGGAGATTGGATTTATACCCCGCCCTTCACTACCTGAAGGAGTCTCAGGGCGGCTTACCATCTCCTTCCCCTTCCCCTTCCCTTCCCCACAACAGGCAACCTGTGAGGTAGGCGGGGCTGAGACAGTCCTTTCGAGGACTGCTCGTGAGAGAACAGCTCTGAGAGAACTGTGACTGACCCAAGGTCACCTAGCTGGCTACATGTGGAGGAGTGAGGATAAGAATCTTGAGGAAGGGGAGAAACTTTAGGTCCTCTCTTGAGGGCTGCTCTTGAGAGAACAGCTCTGAGAGAACTTGTGACTGACCCAAGGTCACACCAGCAGATGCATCCAGAGGAGGAGGAGGAAGAAGAGATTGGATTTATACCCCATCCTTCACTCACAGAGCGGCACTACAATCTCCTTTCCCTTCCCCTCCCCACAACAGACACCCTGTGATGTAGGTGGGGCTGAGAGAGCTCTTTCGAGGATTGCCCTTGAGAGAACAGCTATGAGGAAAACTTGTGACTGACCCAAGGTCACACCAGCAGCTGCATGTGGAGGGGTGGGGAATCAAACCCGGTTCTCCCAGATTATAGTCCGTGCTCTTAACCAATATGCCAAACTGGCTCTCTTAAGGTTCCACTGGACTTCAGACAAATAAATAAGAGGTGCAGCAGGAATGGAAATGTGACGCAATTAACTAATTCAACAGGAAAACGTATTAGAGAGGCGGCCAAGGAAGAGACCCGTGGCGTTCACAGCAAATAGCCAAAGCTCATTCCGCGCGGCTGGAATGGACACGGAAAACCCTTGCCAACTGGAAACCGCACTAGTGTCCCGGTTTCCCTTTTCGCTTGCGATGCCCCGTGACTTAAGCGTCACGCCGTTAACGCTGATTTAGCAGCTGCACGTTCGGCCCCGCTGAGATTTTAAGCTGCTCCCTTGCTTGCGCGCTCTTCATGCTGAGAATAAAAGGCTACGGCGCTCAGCCGAGAGATTACAGAGGACGCTGCATTTTTGACGGAGGCTCTTACTCGTCGGTGGCCGACCTGCGACGCCAACCACCACAAGCAGCAGATGGAGGAGGAGTCTAGGGTGCTCCCGCGGAGAAGTGCAAGAATGTGTGGTGCAGAGCAAGCCCGAACGTGAGAACCACGGTACCGAATGACGTGCACCAGCCGTGTTCTGCAAAGTGCCAAGGGGTCTATAAACGTCCTGGTATCATCGCCCGTCTGGGACTGCAGCGACCAGGGGACGGAAAATGCTTGGAAAGGATACTGTACAAAATGGAGCCGGGGTGGTGTGGTGGTTAAGAGCAGGATCTGGGAGATGTTGTTGTTCAGTCGCACAATCGAGTCCGACTCTTCGCGACTCCATGGACCACATCACACCAGGCCCTCCTCCTGTCTTCCGTCGTGCTCCGGAGTTTGCTTAATTTCATATTTGTTGCATTGATAACACTGTCTCACCACCTCATCCTTTGCCATCCCCTTCTTCTGTGACCTTCAATCTTTCCCAGCATCAGGGTCTTCTCCAGTGAGGGCTCCCTTCTCATTGGGTGGCCAAAGTCTTTGACCTTCAGCTTCCGTATCTGGCCTTCCAGGGAACAGTCAGGGTTGATTTCTTTTAGGATTGACAAGTTTGATCTCCTTGCAGTCCAAGGGGCTCTCAAGAGCCTTCTCCAGCACCATGTTTCAAAAGCATCTATTCTTCAGCGCTTGGCCTTCCTTACGGTCCCACTCTCGCAGCCATATACATTACTACTGGGAATACCATTGCTTTGACCCTACGGACTTTTGTTGGCAGGGTGATGTCTCTACTTTTTATTATGCTGTCTAGGTTTGCCACCGAGGATCTGGGAGACCCAGGTTCAAAACGCCACTCTGCCACAGAGCAGGTGGAGAAAGAAGTACTTTTCTCCCTTTCTCACAATACAAGAACTCGTGGACACTCCATGAAATTGCTGAGCAGTCGGGTTCGAACAGATAAAAGGAAGTCCTCCTTCACCCAAAGAGTGATTAACATATGGAATTCACTGCCACAGGAGGTGGTGGCAGCTTCAAGCATGGGCAGTTTCAAGAGGGAATTAGATAAACGTATGGAGCAGAAGTCCATCAGTGGCTATTAGCCACAGGGTATGGGGCAGGTGATGCACTCTATTCTTGGGTGCTGGAGGGGCAGCAGTGGGAGGGCTTCCAGTGTCCTGGCCCCACTGCTGGACCTCCTGATGGCACCTGGTATATTTTGGCCAGATGGGCCATTGGCCTGATTCAACATTGGCTTCTCTTATGTTCTTATGTTCTTAAGCTTGCTCGGTGACCTTGCAGCCAGTCACAGACTCTAGAATCAGAGAATCACAGAACTGGAAGGGGCCATCCAGGCCATCCAACCCCTGCTCAATGCAGAGTCAGCCTAGACCAGGGGTGGCCAAACTGCGGTTTAGGAGCCCCATGCGGTTCTTTCATACATACTGTGCCGCTCCCAGCAGGGCGCCTGGGGAAGCGAAGGGGAGGCATGTCTCCCCAGTCCCCAATCGGTCTTCCCTTCCCCGAACAGTGTTCCCCTCCCTGGGTACGCTTAAGGTGGGGAGCAGAGAAAGAAAGCAGCTTTAATTTTAAAGGCATTCTCAAAGCCCTCCCCCAACCGACAAATATCACGGGATGAATAAATATCACTACCGGTATCTGTTTCTACCCTTTTTGTTTTCATTTTTGACAGTCTCATTTTGTGTTAATAAAGAGCAAATTTGCCTGTTTTTTCAATAAAAACAGGTATGTAATATTGGTTCATGTCTTGCGGCTCTCAGACATCCGATGTTTCTGCTGCGTCGCTCTTACGGTAAGCAAGTTGGGCCACCCCTGGCCTAGTGTTTGTCCAGCCGCTGCTTAAACTCTGCCAGGGAGGGGGAGCTCACCACCTCCCTAAACAGCCGATTCCACCGTCGCACAACTCTGACTGTCCAAAAGTTTCTCCTAAGATCCAGCCAGTACCTTCCCGCCCTTCACTTAAACCCATTCTTCCGAGTCCTCTCCTCCGCTGCCAATAGAAACAGCTCCCTGCCCTCCTCTAAGTGACGGCCCTTCCGATACGTCAAGAGAGCCATTATGTCCTCCCTCGACCTCCTCCATTCCCAAGTCCCTCGGCCTTTCCTCCCAGGGCTTCTGGGTCTCCAGGCCCCCGATCGTCCTCGTCGCTCTCCTCTGCACCCGCTCCGTTCTGTCCACATCCTTTTGGAAGCGAGGCCTCCAGAATTGCACACAAGACTCCAGGTGTGGCCTGACCCATGCAGCGTACAGCGGACTCTGAGCCTAACCTATATTGTGGGGTGGCTGGGAGGCTAAAATGGAGAAGGGGGAAAGCACTGTAAGCTACTTTGGGTCCCCACTGGGCAGAAAAGGGAAGCGATGAATGAAGTAAACAAAGGCTACTCTGTTTTCGGCTTGGTGGGTCCAAGGGGCTGGTGTACAATCCTTGGCCCTTGGTTCAGCGATAAGAATGAATCCGCGGCACTCAGGATTATCTGTGCAAAGTGCTGTCCAGTCAGAGCCTGTGGGGTTTTCAAAGCGAGAGACTAACAGAGACTTTGGACTACACATAGATTTCAGTGCACCTAGACAAGATTCATTGGAAGAAGAAGAAGAAGAAGAAGAAGAGGAAGAAGAAGAAGAAGAAGAAGAAGAGGAAGAAGAGGAAGAAGAAGAGGAAGAAGAAGAAGAAGAGGAGGAGGAGGAGGAGGAGGAGGAGGAGGATGAGGAGGATGAGGAGGAGGACAAGGACGAGGACTGGATTTATACTCCACCCTTCACTACCCGAAGGAGTCTCAGAGTGGCTTACAAACTCCTTTTCCCTTCCCCTCCCCACAACGGACACCCTGGGAGGTCGGTGGGGCTGAGAGAACTTGTAACTGACCCAAGGTCACACCAGCAGCAGCATATGGAGGCATGGGGAATCAAACCCAGTTCTCCCAAATTAGAGTCTGCGCTCCTTATCACTACACCAGATTAGGATATTTTGGAGGTCATTCATTCACACAAACATAAGAAGAGCCCTGCTGGATCAAACCAACAGTCCATCTAGTCCAGTATCCTGTGTCACGCAGTGGCCAGCCAGTTCCTCTGGAGGGCCAACAATGAGGCACAGAGAGGCCGAGACCTTCCCCTGACGTTGCCTCCTGGCTCTGGGATTCAGAGGCTGACTGCCTCTGGATGTGGAGGTTCCCCTCAGTCACTATGGCTAGTAGCCATTGATAGACAGATCCTCCATGGACCTATTGAATCTCCTTTGAAAGCTGTTCATTCTTGTGGCCATCGCTACATCCTCTGGCAGCAGATTCCACATTTGGATCACTCTCTGTGTAAAGTAGTATTTCCTTTTGTCCAACCTGAACCTACTGCCCGTCAGTGTTAATGGATGTCCTCAATTTCTAGTATTTTGGTAGGGGCACGAAAAGTTCACCTGGTCAACTCTCTCCACCCCATGCATAATTTTATCAACCTTTATCATGTGTCCCCCCCCTTAGTCGTCTCTTTTCTAACCTGAAAAGTCCCAGATTCTTCACTTTCCACATAGGGAAGGAGCTCCAACCCCCTCAGCACTGGGATCAGAGAGCCGGTTGGTGTGAGAGCCGGTTTGGTGTAGTGGTTAAGTGTGCGGACTCTAATCTGGGAGAACCGGGTTTGATTCCCCACTCCTCCACTTGCAGCTGCTGGATGACCTTGGGCAACCCATAGTTCTGACAAGAGCTGTCCTTGAAAGGGCAGTTCTCGAAAGAGCTCTCTCAGCCCCACCTACCTGACAGGGTGTCTGTTGTGGGGAGGGGAAGGGAAAGGAGTTTGTAAACTGCTCTGAGACTCCAAGTGAAGGGCGGGGTATAAATCCAGTCTTCTTCTCCTCCTCCTCTTCTTCTTCTAATCATCACAGTCGCCCTCCTCTGCTTTCTGAGATACGGTGACCAGAACTGTCCACAGTATTCCAAATGAGGCCACACCATAGACCTATACAGGGGCATTAACAGTATTGGCCGTTTTATTCCCAATCCCTTTCCTAATAATTCCTAACACAGAGTTTGCCTTTTTCACCACTGCAGCACACTGGGTGGACACTTCCGTCCACTATGACCCCAAGATCTTTTCCCCTCTCAGTCTCGGCAAGCTCAGACCTCATTCACCAATACCTGAAGTTCGGAGTTTTTGTCCCAACCTGCATCACCTTACCCTTACCAACACTGAACTTCACTTGTCACAGTTTGTCGAGGCCCTCTTGGGGCTCTTCACAGTCAGCCTTGGCTGCCACCATCCTGAATAATTCGGTGTCATTTGCAAACTTGACCACTACACTACTCATAAGAACATAAGAGAAGCCAATGTTGAACCAGGCCAATGGCCCATCTAGTCCAACACTCTGTCACACAGCGGCCAAAATATACCAGGTGCCATCAGGAGGTCCAGCAGTGGGGCCAGGACACTAGAAGCCCTCCCACTGCTGCCCCCTCCAGCACCAAGAATAGAGTGCAGCACCTGCCCCAGACTGAGAGTTCCCATCTATACCCTGTGGCTAATAGCCACTGATGGACTTCTGCTCCAGATGTTTATCTAATTCCCTCTTGAAACTGTCCATGCTTGTAGCTGCCACCACCTCCTGTGGCAGTGAATTCCATATGTTAATCACTCTTTGGGTGAAGAAGTATTTCCTTTTATCTGTTCTAACCCGACTGCTCAGCAATTTCATGGAGTGCCCACGAGTTCTTGTATTGGAGAAAGGGAGAAAAGTACTTCTTTCTCAACCTGCTCAATCCCATTCATAATCTTATAAACCTCAATCATGTCACCCCTCAGCCGTCGTTTCTCCAAGCTAAAGAGCCCCAGGCATTTTAACCTTTCTTCATAGGGAAGGTGTTCCAACCCTTTTATCATTCTAGTTGCCCTTCTCTGCACTTTTTCCAATGCTATATCCTTTTTGAGATGTGGTGACCAGAACTGTACAAAGTATTCCAAATGAGGTCACACCAATGATTTATACAGGGGCATGATGATACTGGCTGATTTGTTTTCAATTCCCTTCCTAATAATCCCCAGCATAGCGTTGGCCTTCTTTATTGCAGCTACACACTGTCTAGACATTTTCATTGAGTTATCCACTACGACTCCAAGATCTCTCTCTTGGTCCGTCTCTGCCAGTTCAAACCCCATCAACGTGTACTTATATTTAGGATTTTTGGCTCCAATACTCACCCCTCATTCCGGACAATTTAGGAATAAATAGTACCAGCCCCGATACCAATCCCTGTGAGACCCCACTGCTTCCTTCGCTCCTGTCCACTGACTCTTTCCTTCCTGTCATTTAACCACTTTTAACCCATAAGAGAACACGTCCTCTTATCCTATGACCAATGCTCCCTCTAAGCTGTGAAGTCTTGTGAAAAAGAATTCTACTTCGTGAGCTACTGGCATTAAAGTTGTGAGATTTGGCTACTGCATAAATCAGTTTGCTTTGGAGCCATCCTTTCCTGAACTAAGACAAAAATGCGTGAGCCGGAGGCTAAAAAACTATGAGCTAGCTCACACTAACTCAGCTTAGAGGGAACACTGCCCATGATGGCTATGTTTACTCGGGAGTCTTTGGTGAGGTACTTTGTCAAAAGCCTTTTGAAAGTCCAGGTATATAAATGCGTACTGGGTCACCACTGCCTGCATCCTTGTTCACGTTCTCAAAGAACCTGACCTGAGCAGTCGGGTTAGAACAGATAAAAGGAAGTACTTCTTCACCCAAAGATTGATTAACACATGGAATTCACTGCCACAGGAGGTGGTGGCAGCTACAAGCATGGACAGTTTCAAGATGGAATTAGATAAACATATGGAGCAGAAGTCCATCAGTAGCTATTAGCCACAAGGTATAGATAGGATAGGATCCCTCATGGATCACTGCCTTGTCGTGGCGAGGGGGCTTGCGTGGTTCGATGAGGCTGTGGGCTATGCCGTGGAGGGCCACCCAGGACGGACAGGCCACAGCAGAGAACTCAGACCAAGCGTGATCCCCTGGAGAAGGAAATGGCAACCCACTCCAGTATCTTTGCCAAGAAAACCCCATGGACAGTAACAAAAGGCTAAAAGATATGACGCCGGAAGATGAGCCCCTCAGGTCGGAAGGTGTCCAATATGCTACTGGGGAAGAGCAGAGGGCAAGTACGAGTAACCCCAGAAAGAGTGAAGCGGCTGGGCCAAAGCCGAAAGGACGCTCAGTTGTGGATGTGTCTGACGGTGAAAGGAAAGTTCGATGCTGCAAAGAACAATACTGCATAGGAACCTGGAATGTAAGGTCTATGAATCAAGGTAAGCTTGACGTGGTCAAAAATGAGATGGCAAGAATGAACATTGACATCTTGGGAGTCAGTGAACTAAAGTGGACAGGAATGGGCGAATTTAACTCAGAAGACCATTATATCTACTACTGTGGCCAGGAATCCCGTAGAAAAAATGGTGTGGCCTTTATAGTCAACAAGAGAGTGAGAAAGGCAGTATTGGGATACAATCTCAAAAATGACAGAATGATCTCGGTCCGAATCCAAGGCAAACCATTCAATATCACAGTAATCCAAGTCTATGCCCCAACCACTGCTGCAGAAGAGGCTGAAGTGGACCAGTTCTATGAAGACCTACAACAGCTCATAGAACTAACACCAAAAAATGATGTCCTCATCATCATGGGGGACTGGAATGCTAAAGTAGGAAATCAAAAGGTAACCGGAATAACAGACAAGTTTGGCCTTGGAGAACAAAATGAAGCAGGGCAAAGGCTAACAGAGTTTTGTCAAGAGAACACGCTGGTCATAGCGAACACCCTTTTCCAACAACCTAAGAGGCGTCTCTACACATGGACATCACCAGATGGGCAACACCGAAATCAGATTGACTATATAATTTGCAGTCAAAGATGGAGAAGCTCTATCCAGTCAGTAAAAACAAGACCTGGAGCTGACTGTGGCTCAGATCATGAGCTACTCATTGCAAAATTCAGACTTAAATTGAAGAAAGTTGGGAAAACCACAAGGCCATTCAGATTTGACCTAGATCGCATCCCTGATGAATATACAGTAGAGGTGAAGAATAGGTTTAAGGGACTAGATTTGATAGACAGAGTGCCTGAAGAACTATGGACAGAGGTCCGTGACATTGTAAAGGAGGCAGCAATCACCGCCATCCCAAAGAAAAAGAAATGCAAAAAAGCAAAGTGGCTGTCTGATGAGGCTTTACACATAGCAGAGGAAAGAAGGAAAGCTAAAGGCAACGGTGAAAAGGAAAGATTTGCCCAACTGAATGCAGATTTCCAGAGAACAGCAAGGAGAGATAAGGAAGCTTTCCTGAATGAACAATGCAAAGTAATAGAGGAAAACAATAGATTGGGAAGGACTAGAGATCTCTTCAAGAAAATTGGAGAAATCAAGGGAACGTTCCATGCAAAGCTGGCCATGATAAAGGACAAAAACGGTAGGGACCTAACAGAAGCAGAAGAGATTAGGAAAAGATGGCAAGAATACACAGAAGAACTATACAAGAAGGACCTCAATGTCCTTGACCACCACGATGGTATAATCACTGACCTCGAGCCAGACATCCTGGAAAGCGAAGTTAAATGGGCCTTAGAAAGCATTACTAACAACAAAGCTAGTGGAGGTGATGATATCCCAGCTGAGTTATTCAAAGTCTTAAAAGAAGATGCTGTTAAAGTGCTGCACTCAATTTGCCAACAAATTTGGAAAACACAACAGTGGCCACAGGATTGGAAAAGGTCAGTGTATATTCCAATCCCAAAGAAGGGCAATGTCAAGGAATGTTCAAACTATCGCACAATTGCACTCATTTCACACGCTAGCAAGGTCATGCTCAAAATCCTGCAAGCTAGGCTCCAACAGTACGTGGACAGAGAACTGCCAGAAGTACAAGCTGGGTTTCGAAGAGGTAGAGGAACTAGAGATCAAATTGCCAACATTCGCTGGATTATGGAGAAAGCAAGAGAGTACCAGAAAAACATCTACTTCTGCTTCATTGACTATGCTAAAGCCTTTGATTGTGTGGATCACAATAAATTATGGCAGGTTCTTAAAGAGATGGGAGTACCGGACCACCTGACATGTCTCCTGAGAAACCTGTATAAGGGTCAAGAAGCAACAGTTAGAACCGGATATGGAACAACTGATTGGTTTAGCATAGGAAAAGGAGTACGACAAGGATGTATATTGTCACCTTGCTTATTTAATTTATATGCAGAGTACATCATGCGAAATGCTGGCCTGGATGAATCACAAGCGGGAGTTAAGATTGCTGGGGAAAAGATCAATAACCTCAGATATGCAGACGATACCACTCTGATGGCAGAAAGTGAAGAGGACCTAAAGAGCCTCTTGCTCAGGGTGAAAGAGGAGAGCGCAAAAGTGGGCTTGAAGCTCAACATCAAAAAAACTAAGATCATGGCATCTGGCCCCATCACTCCTTGGCAAATAGAAGGGGAAGTCGTAGAAGGAGTGACAGACTTCACGTTCCTAGGATCCCAGATCACTGCAGATGGTGACTGCAGCCATGAAATTAAAAGACGCCTGCTCCTTGGGAGGAAAGCGATGGCAAACCTAAACAGCATGATAAAAAGCAGAGACATCACCCTGCCAACAAAAGTCCGCATGGTCAAAGCAATGGTATTCCCCGTAGTAATGTATGGCTGCGAGAGTTGGACTATAAGGAAGGCCGAGCGCCGAAGAATAGATTCTTTTGAACTATGGTGCTGGAGAAGACTCTTGAGAGTCCCTTGGACTGCAAGGAGATCAAATCAGTCAATCCTAAAAGAAATCAACCCTGACTGTTCCCTGGAAGGCCAGATCCTGAAGCTGAAGCTCAAATACTTTGGCCACCAAATGAGAAGGGAGCATTCACTGGAGAAGACCCTGATGCTGGGAAAGATTGAAGGTCAAAGAAGAAGGGGACGGCAAAGGATGAGATGGTTAGACAGTGTCATCGATGCAACGAACATGAAATTGAGCAAACTTCAGCGGACAGCGGAAGACAGGAGGGCCTGGCGTGATCTGGTCCATGGGGTCGCAAAGAGTCGGACTCGACTGTGCGACTGAACAACAACAAATAGATAGGAACTCTCAGTCTGGGGCAGGTGATGCACTCTATTCTTGGTGCTGGGGGGGGCAGCAGTGGGAGGGCTTCTAGTGTCCTGGCCCCACTGCTGGACCTCCTGATGGCACCTGGTATTTTTGGCCACTGTGTGACAGAGTGTTGGACTAGATGGGCCATTGGCCTGCTTCAACATTGGCTTCTCTTATGTTCTTAAGAACTCCAAAGGCTGGTGAGGCCGGACTTTCCTTTGCAGAAGCCGTGCTGATTTTTCCTCAGCAGGCTTTGTCCCTCTACATACCTAACAATTTTATCTTTCATTACAGTTTCTGCTAATTTGTCTGCTGACTGGCCTGTAATTTCCTGGTTTGTCTCTGGATCCCTTTTTAAAAATTGGCATTAGCATTTGCTATCCTCCAGTCTTCTGGTACGGCAGCTGAATTTAGTGACAAGTTGCATATATAGGATAGTAGATCCACTATCTCACATCTGAGTTCCTTAAGAATTCTCAGGTGTATGTCATCAGGACCACTGTCAGTCAAAAACAACTTGATGGCACTTCACAAACACACAAAAGGCACTTGCCAAAAAGATCGGGCCACAACTCTTTCTCCTGGGGATGACACAATCAGTTGCCCAACTCCCAGAATCAGCTACACTGATTCTGTAACACACTTACCTTTGAATACTGGGAAGCTCTGCTAAACTTTCAAGAAATGAGTCACCTCTAACAACCACTGGTGAAGAACAAGTCCTACAGCCGTAAGAACAATTGTGATTTTGTTTCCTAAAAGAGAAGTGACACTAGGGAGATGACGGCTTTAAAAACGTTTCACCAGCCACTGTGAATTTTTCCAAGGAGAAGTGCCTGGACCTCTCCGTAAGGACAACTGACCAGGGTAGCTGAAGAGCCACCGAGTAGTGTCTTGATACCACAGTTCACTACTCAGGACTGGGTGACTGTGCAGCGCTGGATCACGGCTCACGAAATACAAGGCATGCCCGTACAGGGGAGAGATGGTGCCTTTGCATACACTCATTGCCTGGGTGAGCGGAGCCGCCTTAGGGACACTAATTCTGCACGCCTAGAAGACTGATACGCACAGTGCACACATCACACAAAGGTGGCAAAGATTCCTCTCAACTTGTGAGAAGGGTCATCACGGCACCGGAGCCAAAATGGACAGAGAATCGCAAACCTACAAAGCTGGCCACCACCCCAAGCTTCCTGGGAAGCTCCCCAAAGTTAGGTAAAGGTAAAGGTTTCCCTTGCTCAAAAGCCAGTCAAATCCAACTCTAGGGGTGCGGTGCTCATCTCTGTTTCCAAGCCGAAGAGCCAGCGCTGTCCAAAGACGTTTACCGTGGTCATGTGGCGAGCATGACTAGACGCCGAGGCGCACGGAACGCTGTTACCTTCCCACCGAAGCGGTACCTATTTATCTACTTGCAATTTCTTGCTTTCGAACTGCTATCCCCAAAGTTACTAGTCCACAAAAAAAAAAAATTACCAGGACACATCACGACACATACTGATGCTGGTCACTTAAAGGGGTGGGCGGGGAGAAACAATGCTTCTGTTTTATAAAGGCTTTCACTCTAGAGGTATTCTCATTCTGGCACCAGCTTAGAAATGGCTACAGACAAATCTGGCCAAACTCATCCTGGGGTGACAGAACAGTTAGATCCGAGTCCAGCAGCCAGTTTGGCGTAGTGGTTAAGAGCGGCGGACTCTAATCTGGGAGAACCGGGTTTGACTCCCCACGCCTCCACGTGCAGCTGCTGGTGTGACCTTGGGTCAGTCACAAGTTCTCTCGGAGCTGTTCTCTCAAGAGCAGTCCTTGAAAGAGCGCTCTCAGCCCCGCCTACCTCACAAGGTGTCTGTAGCGAGGAGGGGAAGGGGAAGGAGATTGTAAGCCGCTCTGAGACTCCGGATGAAGGGCGGGGTTTATCTCCAACGTCGTCGTCTTCTTCTAAGGTGCTACTAGACTCAAAGCTGTTCATCCTTGGTTCAGATATACCTCCTAAACAGAGTTCCCTCTAAGATGAGTTAGTGTGAGTTAGCTCACAGTTTTTTAGCCTCCGGCTCACATGTTTTTGTCTTAGCTCAGGAAGGAGGGCTCCAGAATAAACTAATTTCTGGAAGAGCCAAATTGCTTGCTCACAACTTTAATGCCTGTAGCTCACAAAGTAGGATTTTGGCTCACAAGACTCCAAAGCTTAGAGGGAACATTGCTCCTAAACATCAGGAAATGCCGGATGCTTCTGTGCGGAACAGTTTAGGTCCAATCAGACCTACACATTCCCCAGCTGGCCTCAAAGAGGTTCCATTGCAGTGGCTTCTGCCCCTCGTTTCTGGTGCCTTCTTATCATCTGCCAGGAGGGAAAAGAGCCAGCTTATCAACAGCTCCACCTCTTTCTGGCGGGAAGAGCCTGGACGTCCTAGAGGCCCCAACGGTCTGCCAAACAAGAGTCATAAATCCCAAAGATTTCAAGCTTTAAAATGGGGATCACCTCAGCCTACCTTACTGAGGATCGGCAAAGACCGTATAACAGCCCGTGTACTTCCAATCCCGACAAATAAGTGGGCTCTAGGTCAAATCAGGAGCTGCGGTGGCTCAAGTGGTTAAGACGCTGAACTGAAGGCTGTGAAAGGTCAGTAGTTCAGCAGTTCGAGACCCGAGAGTGCCGCATGATGGGGTGAGCTCCCGTCTCTAGTTCCAGCTCCTGCCAACCTAGCCGTTCGAAAGCAAGAAATTGCAAGTAGATAAATAGGTACCACTTTGGTGGGAAGGTAACAGTGTTCCGTGCGCCTTGGTGTTTAGTCAGGCCGGCCACATGACCACAGAAACGTCTTCGGACAGCGCTGGCTCTTCAGCTTTGAAACGGAGATGAGCACCGCAACCCTAGAGTCGGATTCGACTGGCTTTCGAGCAAGGGAACCTTTACCTTTAGGTCAAATCAAGCCTGAATTCTCCCTAGAAGCGAAAATGACTAAACTGAAGCTATCACATCTTGGATACGTTATGAGAAGACAAAGAGTCGCCGGAAAAGACAATCATGCTAGGAAAAGTGGGAAGGCAGCAGGAAAAGAGGAAGGTCCAACAGGAAATGGATTGATTCCATCAAGGAAGCCCCAATAGACGTTTTGGAGGCCATTTGTTCATAGGGGTGCTGTAAGTCGGAAGCAACTTGACGGCACTTAACATACACACACACTTTACCTCCGCTTTTAGTTGTTTTGATTATGTGATTCTGTTGGTTTTAACGATTTTTAAGATGTGATTTTATTTCGAACGTTTTTGTTAGCCACCCTGGTGGCCCTTACCAGGGCAGAATAGCAGAGCAACCTATTTCGTAAAGGAACGAACGCATCAATAAATAAAGCCAACCTCGACACAAGACAGACCTGTGGTGTATCCACAGGCCTCACAGTCAGCTTCCCCCTACAGAAAACGTCACCCCAGCCCTGCGATTCCCGCTTTCTCCCAGACTAGCCACAGTTGTCAAGCGACACATCGATGGAAGCACATACAGACATCACAAGAGCCCCGCGGGATCAGACCAGCGGTCTATCCAGTCCAGCATCTTCTCTCTCACACCGTGGCCAACCAGTTCCTCTGGAGGGCCAACTACAAGCATCACTTAATGACCGTGCTGCAAACTCTGGGGCCTAAGTTACACACAAGAGAAAAACACACATACAGAGATCGTTCTTGGGAGGCCAAGCAGGCACGGTTAAGAGAGCCCCTTGCCTTTTAAGGGGGGTGCAACACGTCCCTTGCCCCAGCCCACCCCTCCCCACCATGGACCTACCTCCTCTAACTCATCCTTGGCATCCAAGCTGGTGTAGATCAGCAATTTCCCTCCTCCTCCTCCTCCTCCTCCACCTGCTGTAGCTGCTGCTGCTGCTCCCCCTTTGCCTTTCTGCATCTCCATAGCAGGCTGGGGGGGTGAGAGAGAAGCCCCCCCTTCCTCCCTCACAACACTCGCTTCACCAGTGGCAGGAGAGGGGGGTGAGATCTATGGGGAAGCCCCACACTCACCCCCCTGCCGTTTCCTCAGCCTATGGGGCGTGGGGGGGGGCAAATCTATTGGGGTGGGAAGGTGAAAAGGCAAGGGCGGGGGTTCCTCCTCTCCTCTAAGCCCCCCCTGCCTTTTCCCTTCCTTAAGAGATGTGTGCCTATAGCTACACCTCACTGTATTCAAGGGGAGCACTTTTTTAGGGGGGATACTTAAGTCTCCCCTCTCTTGGCAATCTATTTCTGGGGGGGGGCGGGCAGATCCCTTCAGTTCCTAGTTTTGGGGGGCCATGATTGACAAACCAAGGAAGATTAAGGGAAGAAGGGGATACTTGAATGAGATATGTGAGGGGGGCTCCTGGCATGGAGGGGCGGGGCTTAAGGAGTAGGGGGCTTCCAGGGCGGGGCTGTAGCCCCAGGGGGCGGGGCTTGGGGCAGATAAGGGAGGGGGACTCTCTTGTGTAGCCGTGTCTATCTGGCTTCGCCCCCCTTCCTGGAACAGATAAAGGGGGGGATGTGTATAGATATATAAAGGGGGGGGTGTCTGCACCGGTGGGGGGGGTAGGGAGGGGGAGCGTGCGCCTCCTCGCCCCCCACCCAGCCAGCCGGGCAGACCGGAAGTCAGTGGTTGAGATGAGCGAGTGTGTGAGGGAACGGGCGAGGAAGAAGCCGAGCCTCGCGCAGCCGGAAGAGCCCGCCCTTCTTTTCCTGCCTCCGCCTCCCTGCCGCCTCGGAGGCCTCTCACAGCTCAGCGAGAGGGATGAGTGACAGGGGCCGTCCCGCCGGGCCAATCATCAGAGGCCGAGGGAGGGGGAGAGCGGCGAGGCCAACCAAACGGCGGCGACTTTGGGCCCGAGGCGGGGTTTCGGGGTCCCGGGCGCGCGCGGGGAAGAGCGAGCGCGAGCGCAAGGCAGAAGGGGAGTGGAAAGAGAGAGGGGGGGGGAGGGCTGCGCACGCGCAGGTTGACGCGCGCCGCTGTTTATCGCGCGCATGCGCTCTCGGCATTCATTTTCCCTCAAGTGGATGAACTCTGGTGGGGGCGGCGAAGCGCAGTCCTGTCAGCGGGACGGACGGTCCTCGTTTACTCAGGAGTAAGGCCTTTGAGTTCTATTGGGAGTTACACGCAGTAACTGAGGATAACAAAAGGATGATTTCCCCACCGCACTTGAGTTTTATGCGAATCCATCAGAAGCGACGCTTCCAGGAACAGTGTTGTGGGCATATATATTTCGATATATTTCAATGCACTCTGCGACTAGAGTTTACTGGGTGACATGGCAAAATCCACTCGCAAATGGTTGCTGAAGTGGATTGAAACCAGTGTTCCCTCTAAGCTGAGTTAGTGTGAGCTAGCTTACAGTTTTTTAGCCTCCAGCTCACAGATTTTTGCCTTTGCTCAGGAAGGATGGCTCCAGAGCAAACTAATTTATGCAGTAGCCAAATTGCTTGCTCACAACTTTAATGCCAGGAACTCACAAAGTAGAATTTTTGCTCACAGGACTCCACAGCTTAGAGGGAGCATTGATTGAAACTGCATTATCTAGCATATATGTGAAAGCCCCCCTGGCTCAGAGGTTAAGACGCTGAGCCTGCAGACTGGAAAGTCAGTAGCTGGGCAGTTCCAGACCCGGGTGCCCCACAATGGAGTGAGCTCCCCTCTCTGGATCCAAGTCCTGCCAACCTAGCAGTTCGGAAGCAAGAAATTGCAAGTCGATAAATAGGTACCTCCTTCAACAGCGTTCTGTACACCTCAGCTTTTAGTCATGCCGGCCACATGACCACGGAAACGTCTTAGGACAACGCTGGTTCTTCGGCTTGGGAATGGAGATGAGCACCACACCCCAAGAGTCGGATTTGACTGGCTTTCGAGCAAGGGAAACCTTTACACACACACATATATATATGTTGTTGTTCAGTCGCACAGTCAAGTCCCAACCAGGGCCGGCTCGCCCACTAGGCGAACTAGATGCTCGCCTAGGGCGCCGGCCCTGCAGGGGCACCAAAATGCCCCTTGCCCCCCCGCCCCCCGTGAAAAGCCCCCCTTCCCGCCCAATGCCGGCAGCCCCGGCTTTCCTGGGCGCCTCGCAGCTGCGAGGCACCCAGAAAAGTCGGCACCACCACTGGGAGGGAAGGGGCAAGGGTTCTAACTCCGCCCCTTCCCTGGCTTTCCTGGGTGCCTTACAGCTGTGAGGCGCCCAGGAAAACGGCACTGGGTCATCTCCAAGCCCCACCGGGAGATCGGCATCCCCAGTAGGGTGGGCACCCCAGGCTGTCCTGCCTAGGGCACCCAGACACCTGGGGCCGGCCCTGGTCCCAACTCTTTGCGACCTCACCGACTGCATCACGCCAGGCTCTCCTGTCTTCCATCATCCTCTGGAGTTTGCTTAATTTCACGTTCCTTGCATCGATCACACTGTCTCACCATTGCATCCTCTGCCATCCCCTTCTTCTTTGACCTTCAGTCTTTCCCAGCATCAGGGTTTTCTCCAGGGAGTGCTCCCTTCTCATTGGGTGGCCAAAGTCTTTGAGCTTCAGCTTCTGTATCTGGCCTTCCAGGGAACAGTCAGGGTTGATTTCTTTTAGGATTGACTGGTTTGATCTCCTTGCAGTCCAAGGGAATATATATATATATATATTTATATATATATTAGAACCACGACTCATGATACTCGGAGTGGGGTGGGGTGGAGTATTCCCTGAGGCTCTCAAGCCGCCAAGGCTTCTCCCTGCCGCTACTGCCCACGACAGTAACACCAGCGAACCCTGCGCAGCTCCGAGCTGCCGGGCTTTCCCCTGCCGCCGCCAACAGCAGCAGCAATGGCCGCAGCTTCTAGCCACCAGCCTGTCAAGGCTCCCCCCCTGCCGCTGCCGCCACCAGGGCCAGTGGCGGTGAGCCCTGCGTGGCTCTGCCACAGATCCCAGAGGTTAAGTGCATTCTCTGCGCATGCGCAGGGAACGCTTTTTTACTTTGGGGAGGGGATTTAAGTATTCCCTGTGTAGTTTTTTTAAACTTCTCAGATTTTTCTGCACACCTGGAGACTACTCCAAGTGTGCAGGAAAATCTGCCCCCCAAGTGCCCACGATGTGCGGTTTTAGCTATCCGCACCGAGGGGGCAACTTGGCTATTAGATATATAGATCTAAAACAAACTAAAAATTCCAAATTCGAACAAGTTATAATAAAAGAGTGCATTAGCCCACATTGCTGGGGGGGACACAAGACAAGCTCTCCCTCTGGGATGACTGGCAGGGCGCCCGGTTTTTGTGTCGCCTCGGCTGTTTCTTGTGAAAGACTGAAAAGTCTCATAAAGAACAATGAGGCGTTACGAGCAATTATGCTAAACAGGGCTCTCTTTTTTTGGAAAAAGAAGTGCCGGAACTCTCAAGAGGGAAATGAAATTTTCAGTCTGTATACTGAGAACTTTTAAACATTTTTAAAAGAATGTTGTCAAAGAGGTTCCAGAACTCCTCCATTAAAAAAGATGCTGATGCTGAGTAACACAGTTTCAATCCACTTCGGCAGCCGTTTGCAAGTGGATTTTTGCCATTTCATACAGCAAAATCCACTTGCAATGTGCATTGAACATGGATTGAAAGGGCGTTATCTGGTGTGTGTGTGTGAAAGTGCAGAAGTGAAACTGAATGCAAAGTATGACTGTGGCATTATTAAGTATGCACACAACAACAGTGTCCCCACAGGAACTCCCATTCAGCACTACAAACATTTGATAGGTGAGGGTTACCAGATGTTCCCCTTTTAGAGGACATGTGCTGTCTTCCTTGGTGTCTGTCCTCTTTTGGGCTCTTTTAAAAACAACAACATGAAAATGTCCTCCTTTGGAGGTCGGAAGGTCAGGAATATTCCTAGTTAGTAGCAATTCTCACAGCTTAAACAGTAGGGGTATTTAAAATGAGATTTAACATAAGAACATAAACCAATGTTGGCTCAAGCTAGTGGCCCATCCAGTCCAACACTCTGTCACACAGTGGCCGAAATACCAGGTCATAGCAATCACTCGGTTGAAGTAGTCAGTCGGGAAATATGTCATAGAATCATAGAATGTTAGAGTTGGAAGGGACCTTGCAGGTCATCTAGTCCAACCCCCTGCACTCTGCAGGAGCATAGCCAAAAGATAGCCAGACTTGCTCAACGTAAGAGCCACATAGAATAAATGTCATTGATTTATGTTCTTATGTTAAATAAATATTACACGTTTTTACTGGGAAATATGCAAAATTCGCTTTTTATTAACATTAAATGAGACTGCCAACAATAATAACAAAAGGGGTAAAAGCAGATATCGATAATGATATTTATTTGTCTGATGATATTTGTTTGCTAATGATATTTAGCTTCCCCAGCCGCCCTGCCGGGAGCCGCACAATACATGTGAAAGAGCCGTGTGTGGCTCCTGAGCCAGTCTGGCCACTCCTGGTGTGTAGTGGTTAAGTGCACAGACTCTAATCTGGGAGAACTGGGTTTGATTCCCCACTCCTCCACTTGCACTTGCTGGATGACCTTGGGCAAGCCATAGTTCTGGCACAGCTGTTCTTGAAAAAGAGCAGTTTCTGTCAGAGCTCTCTCAGCCCCACCAACCTCACAGAGTGTCTGTTGTGGGGAGGGGAAGGGAAAGGAGTTTGTAAGCCGCTCTGAGACTCCTTTGGGTAGAGAAGGGCGGGGCATAACTCCAATCTCCTGCCTCCTCCTCTTCTTCTTCCGAACATGCTGCTTACAGCCACCTTTTGGTGTAAAAGATCTCTTTTTTCCCACGCCCCGCACGAAAACGCAAGCTAATTCCCCGTGTTGGTCCAAACATGTTCACATTTGTGGGTGTGTGGTAATGCTGGGGCCTCCCACAGGCAACCTTCCTTTCACCTTTAAACAAGGTTGCATCAGGCCTGGATCTAGGGTTGCCAACCTCCAGATGGTGCCTGGAGATCTTGCAGTGTTACAACTGATCTCCAGGTGGCTGTGGCAGAGAGATCAGTTCCCCTGGAGAAGATGGCTGCTTTGGCCTTAAACCCAACCGAAGTCCCTCCCCTCTTCAAACCCTGCCCTCTTCAGGCTCTAGGGATGCCAGGTCTGGGTTGGAAATTACCTAGAGACTTTGGGGGTGGATCCAGGAGAGGGCGGGGCTTGGGGAGGGGAGGGGCCTCCGCATGGTACAACGCCATAGAGCCCAACCCTTCAAAGCAGCCATTTTCTCTGCCAGCTGGAGATCAGTTGAAAAAGCGGGAGAGATCTCCAGGCCCCACCTGGAGTCTGGCAACCCTCTCCAGCTCCCACCCCAAATCTCCAGGAATGTCTGAAGCTGGAAACTCCACGCAATGGTTTTTCGCTCTAAGACCTGACTAATTTTAAATCAGCGTGTGCAGATTGTACGGTGTGTCTGTGCGACCAGAGCCGGGGAACGAAGCCCATTTCGTTCCTTTTTAATCTCCTGCCTCGTTTCTTCCCCAAAGCCGGATGCTGCTGCTTATGCTCCAAGAAAGGGTAATTAGCAGACCGGCCTTTCATTTCCTTTGGGCCGCTCCTGATCTTATTACTTAGCGACTTGCATCAAACTTATTTCCTTTCATGTGCGGAAAGAGCGGCCGATCGCTTAGAACCATGGGGGGAAAAAACCCCTACCAAGCGAGGCCAAGAACGGCGGTGTGAACTCCTTCAAAAGGAAAACTTGAATAGCTGCTGTACGAAGGCTCTCCAGTTCTCACTTTTAAACAAGCCAACTTTTCCAAGAAGCCCTCAGACATGTTTTTTTAATCAGAACGTCCTACCTAGTTTTTAATCCTTCTGTTCACCCATAGGGAAGTTTCTTTCAAGTGTTTTTTTTAAAGATGATATTTGGCGAGGTTTCTCCTGCCTTTGAATTTAAGAAGCTGACTTATTTACCACTGGTCCCTTTAAGCCCTATAATATCATTCCCTCTGATTGGCAGTGCCTCTCTAGGGTCTCTGGCACAGAGAAGTTTATTCCTAGCATCTGCTAGCCACGATCTTTGGAACAGAGATGCCAGAGACTGAACCTGCAATCTTCTGCTGGCAGAGCCAAGTAGTGCCCTATGTGTGTGCGTGTTAAGTGCTGTGAAGTAACTTATTCTGACCAGGCCTGTAGCCCTTAATTAAAAGCCCTGCTCCACAAAGAGCCAAGTTAGAGATGTTATTTTTGAGAAGAGACACCCCACTGTGGGTTGTTGTAAATGCATGGTGCAACCTCATTTGGAATACTGCGTACAGTTCTGGTCACCACACTTCAAAAAGGATATTATAGCATTGGAGAAAGTGCAGAGAAGGGCAACTAGAATGATGAAAGGGTGGGAACACTTTCCCTGTGAAGAAAGGTTAAAACGCTTGGGGCTCTTTAGCTTGGAGAGACGACAGCTGAGGGGTGACATGATCGAGGTTTATAAGACTGTGCATGGGATAGAGCAGGTAGAGAAAGAGGTACTTTTCTCCCTTTCTCACAAGAAAAGAACTCGTGGGCACTCTGTGAATTTGCTGAGCAGTTGGGTTAGAATGGAGAAAAGGAAGTCCTTCTTCACCCAAAGAGTGATTAACACATGGAATGCACTGCCACAGGAGGTGGTGGGAGCTACAAGCACAAATGGCTTCAAGAAGGAATTAGATAAGCATATGGAGCAGAGGTCCATCAGTGGCTATTGGCCACAAGGTATAAACAGGGACTCTGGGGCAAGTGAGGCTCTGTATTCTTGGTGCTTGGGGTGGGGCAACAGTGGGCGGTCTTTTAGTGTCCTGGCCCCGCTGGTGGACCTCCTGATGTCACCTGGTAGTTTTGGCCACTGTGTGACAGAGTGTTGGACTGGATGGGCCACTGGCCTGATCCAACATTGGCTTCTCTTATGTTCTTATGAGCTAGACTTGTTTTTTAGGGGCTGAGAAAGCTCTGAAAGAGCTGTGACTGACCCAAGGTCACCCAGCTGGCTTCAAGTGGCGGAGTGAGGAATCAAACGCATTTCTCCAGATTAGAGTCTGCCATTCATAACCACTGCACCAAACCGGCTGTCTGAGAAGCCAGTATTACCTGTGGATTCTCAGATGCATTTGAGGAGTCATATTGCGTATCCAACATCAGGCCCCTAGCCAGGATTTTGTGGTGTGTGGGGCAATTTTTTTTTTAAAGGGGCTTGAATTTTACAGGTTTTTTTTTAAAAGACCCAGCTTCCCACAATCTCCTCACCCCACCACTCCTGGGCTATGATTTCTCTTTAAAAAGCTTTTACAGGAGAAAATCTTGTGGGGCTGACCTTTTAAGAACGAGGGCGGAGCCCCGAATACCCCCCTGTAGCTACAGACCTGTCCAGTATGCAAGTGGTGTCGTTCCTAGAGTGTCGGTCTGAGACCAGAGTTAAAATCCCCACTCAGCTATGAAGCACACGATATAACCATGGCCCAGTCACATCTTCTCAGCCTGACTTACTTCATCGGATGGTTGTAAGGAAGAGAGAGAAGAGAGGGAAGAAGTATTTCCTCTCATACACAAATGAAATAGTTCTCAGATTGTCTCAGGGAAGGAGTTTGTGACATCTTTCCTCTCACACAGCGCTCTTTCTTTGGCCGAGATTCAGCGGGAATAACCCTATATTTTTAAAAACCACGTGCTTAATTGTCGATGGCATATGTTCTTTGAAAATATAAATCATTTGATATTTAAATAATTTAATATAGATTACTAAGCGTCAGGTAGCCCTGTCATGGGGATGGAATGTGGAGGGAGTACTCTCAGTCTACCAGCCTCTGATTGTTGCTACTCTCTGTACGTTCTCATTTGTATGACCTTATAGACGCTCCAGCTGCAAAACTCCTAGGCTGGGAAATAACGGCTTTTCGATTGTTTGCTAGCTTCTCCTGCTTGCTTAGCCTGTGCGCACGAACTATATTCATTGGCTTATGATTATTCAGGGGGTGTTTGATTGTAGTATAATTTAGGTGGCCCTACTGTTCCTGGCTTTCGAGCAAGGGAACCTTTACCTTTAGCTTTTACTGTTCCTGGGCACTCCTGACAGAAGAGGTACACGTGTCTTTAGTTCTGATTCACCAATAAACAGTTTTCTTCTGAAGAAGCCCTGTGTTGCATGACCTGACTAAGGAGCCTGACAAAGTGTCAGGAATCTATCATTCCCTCGATCTGCATCTCTCCATCCTGAGATGAGCAACAAAAAGGAAGAGATCATCATCCCAGCCACCACTGGGGAAACGGTCCCTACTACCACCGTGCTTACCACCCTTCCACTAGACGAGGAAAAGGACGCGAGCGCACCTTTCCTGGAACCCTTTAGCGGGGCGAGAGCATCGGTGACTACAAGGCTGAAGAGATCACGTTGGGGAAAGTTTCATGCGGATACCCATGAGACCTGCACACTCACCCCAGGACTGCAGCGGGAAAGCCAATGTGACCAGCCTGTTCAAGGACTGAGTATTGAGCAGGAGGCCGGGGACATCCTTCAGGAGATCGGGGAGATTGAGGGGTTCGTGGACACCCGTTTCGAGCTGCTTGAACACGGGAAGGACCAACTAGCTCGAATGGTCAAGGAATTGTTTCGAAGCCTACCAGGAATAGTAATAGATGTGGTGCAACATGAACCCCAACTCTGACTGCTGGTGCAGCTGGTGTAGCCACCCCTGTGGAGGCAGGTGCCTCCAAACTGTCAACAACCACTCTGCCAGCAGCCTGCCATCCCACTTCTGCCACCTCTGGAGGACATCGTAGACGACATTGCGTCCCGGTTGAGGGAGGGGGCTGCCGATTGGTACGTGAGTCTTCACAATGAAGACAGCCTGGAACTCTGGGGGGTGGACGCGTTCATGTGGGCACTCAGGGCTCAGTATGAAGACCTGAATGCCAGTGAATATGCCCGAACTTTCCTATATACCTTCAGGCAAGGAAAGAAGATGGTGAGAGAGTACTCGGAGGAGTTCCAGCAGCAAGCAGCAAAGATCCACAGATGGCCCGATGGAGTGCTAGCAGTACTGGCTCAGTCTACACCCAGAGATCTGGGAGACGGTCCTACGCAGTATACAACCCATTTCCCTGAATGCCTGGATGAGAGAGGCTGCTGAGAATGCTGAGATAAGTGCAAAGTCCTACACTTAGGTACAAAAAATCAAAGGCACAGATATAGAATGGGAGGGACTTGGCTTGACAGCAGCACATGTGAAAGGGATCTAGGTGTTATGGTTGATCACAAGCTAAACATGAGCCTGCAGTGTGATGTGGCTGTGAAGAAAGCTAATGCGATCTTAGGATGCATTAGCAGAAGCATTGTGTCCAGATCACGGGAGGTGGTAGTTCCGCTGTATTCTGCTATGGTCAGGCCCCACCTGGAGTATTGTGTCCAGTTTTGGGCACCACATTTTCGGAAGGATGTTGACAAACTCGAGCGGGTCCAGAGGAGGGCGACCAGGATGGTGAGAGGGTTGGAGTTCAAGTCTTATGAGGAAAGGCTGTGGGAGTTGGGTATGTTTAGCCTGGGAAAGAGAAGGTTTAGAGGGGACATGATTGCAGTCTTCAAGTATTTGAAGGGCTGTCATGTAGAAGATGGAGTGGATCTATTCTCTCTTGCTCCGGATTGCAAGACTAGATCTAATGGGTGGAAATTACAAGGGAGTCGTTACCGGCTTAATATCAGGAGAAACTTCCTGACTGTAAGAGTGGTTGAGCAGTGGAACAGACTGCCTCGTGAGGTGGTGGATGCTCCTTCGCTGGACGTTTTCAGGAGGAGACTGGACAACCATCTCTTGGGTATATTGTAGGTATGTAGGGGTTTCGGCTGTGTTCCTGCAGAGTGCAGGGGGTTGGACTAGATGACCTGCAAGGTCCCTTCCAACTCTAACATTCTATGATTCTATGATTCTATGATGCCGAGAGCCGGCTGAGAACCATCCGCATCAACAGTGCGGCCATTCTGGGTAAGAGTGTGCTGTTGATGCCAAAGCCTAAAGTCCCACCAAAACAGAAGGAAGGGACACGGAAGCAACGGATGAAACACAGGCTTTGCCTGAAATGTGGTGAAGCCGGTCATTTCGCGCCAGCATGCCCAGAATCGGGGCCATCAAGTACCCCACGGAAGGGCCCAGAGAAGAAGCGAGCTGACACCCCAGCGAAGAAGCTGACCGCCCGCCCCAAGACTCAACGTGCTCTGCAAGCCAGCCTCCTCGAGGGCGAGATGGGAGTCGTCCAGCGAGGAGGAGACCCAGCCGGTGGGAAATGGGCCGGACCTGCTGTGAGTAGCGCTGAACTGCAGGTCCCCATCCCAGAGGCGCAGAAAATGCTGAGCAGCTACCTCCCCTCTTTTTCGTGACTGTAACTATTATGAATCCTGATTTAGGTACCCACGTTCGTGCGCAGGGTCTGATTGACTCGGGGTGCGGATGGGATCTGATCAATCCTTCACTTGATACGGGACTTGGGGTTGTTAAACTCCCGGAACCCCTGGTGTTTACCCAGATGGATGGGTCTGCCATGAAGGACCCCTGTAAATACGAGACTGTTCCTTTACGAATGGGGGCGGGAAGGCCCTGGGAGCACCGATCTTTTGTCATCACTGCGGCAGCTTGATTCCCATTGGTGCTGGGTAGCCCGTGGCTCCATGACCATGGCCCCTATATTTTGTGGGATGAGGGTGTAGTCTGATTCATCTCACCCTGATGCCACACACATGAGTGGGATAAGGCGTGGGGGATTCCCCCTCCTGATGAACCAGTGCGGGCGTGCCTGCGCTAGCGAGGAGATGGCTGCTATTCCCCCGAGTACCGGGACTTAACACGGGTGTTTGAGGAAGAAGAGGCAGACGAGTTGCCCCCTCATAGACACTCAGACTGTGCCACTGAATTGTTGCCCAGACAGAAATTGCTTAAGGGAAAGCTATATGCCATAAGTAAAGGTAAAGGTTCCCTTGCTCGAAAGCCAGTCGAATCCGACTCTAGGGTTGCGGTGCTCATCTCCGTTTCAAAGCCGAAGAGCCAGCGCTGTCCGAAGACGTTTCCGTGGTCATGTGGCCGGCATGACTAAACACCAAGGCGCACGGAACGCTGTTACCTTCCCACCGAAGTGGTACCTATTTATCTACTTGCCATTTCTTGCTTTCAAACTGCTAGGTTGGCAGGAGCTGGAACTAGAGACGGGCGCTCACTCCGTCATGCGGCACCCGGGTCTCGAACTGCTGAACTACCGACCTTCCACAGCCTGCAGTTCAGCGTCTTAACCACTTGAGCCACCACAGCCATAACCCGAGGAAAAAGGAGGAGCTGCATAAGTTCATTGATAAAAACCTTGTCTGAGGTTTTATTTGGCCTGCTTCCTCCCTGTTTGCCGCCCCAGTGCAGTTTCGAAAAAAGAAAGACGGGGGGTTGAGACTGTGCACCGACTACCGGGGTTTGAATACAATGTCTACTACTAATGCCTACCCCCTACCCCTGATGAAAGATCTATTAGCCGAGGTTGCGAAGGGAAAAATCTATTCCAAGCTCGACCTCCGTGATGTTTACTATCAGGTCCAGATGAAGGAGGGGGATGAATACAAGATGGCGTTTAATACCCCGTTGGGTCAGTTCGAATACAGGGTGGTGCCCTTCAGGCTTCAGGGGGCTCCTGGGGTCTTTATGAACCTGACAAATGAGGTACTGCACAAGCACCTGTTCCAGGGCGTTCTTGTTTATCTAGATGATATCTTGCTTTATTTCCCTGATAAAGACTCCCATGGGACTTTGGTAAGAGAAGTCTTGGAAACGTTGCACAAGCACAATTTTTTTGCTAAGCTGTCAAAATGTGAGTTCCACTGCACAGAAATTGACTTTTTGGGCTACCATATTTCCCCACGAGGGTTGGAGATGGACCTGGCTAAAGTCCAGGATGGGATGGGGTGGGAACCCCCTCAAACCCGGAGACAACTCCAGGCATTCCTCGGTTTTGCCAATTTCTACAGAGCAGGTGAGCCTACCACTCACGGACCTCCTAAAGACTAAAGGGAAAGGTCCTGAGAGTACCCGGCCGGGGGCTAAACTAACGTGGACAAATGAATGCCAGGAGGCGTTCAACCACTTAAAAGCTCTGTTCACCTCCGAACCTGTGCCTGTCCACCCAAATGAACGCAAAAAAATTATTGTTCAAGTGGATGCGTCAGGGTGGCGCCATCTTGCAGGAGGGAGAGGATGGGAAAATGCACCCTCTTCCGTATGTTTCTCGGAAGTTCAATGATACGGACCATAATTGGTCAGTTTGGGACAAGGATGTGGGAGCTATTAAATTAGCGCTCTCTACATGGTGGCACTGGCTGGAGGGGGCCAGGTTGCCGTTTGAAGTCTGGACTGACCATAAGAACCTCGAGGTACTCAGAATGCCCCGCAATCTCAATGCAAAAAAGCTTAGTTGGGTGGATTTCTTCTCTAAGTTTAATTTCATGCTCCACTATTTCCCGGGTAAAGCTAATTCCTTGGCAGATGCGTTGTCCCACCTCCCACAGCATGACAGCCACAGGGAGGAGGTTCTTGATTCGATGTTTACACCTTCCCAGTTGGGAGGGGCAGTAGTGATGTGCACCCAAACGACAGCCCAGCCTCTGATGGATGCAGAATCCTGGGAACTGAAGTTCACTTCCGCCCTCTCTGACAGTGATCGGCGGGAACTAGAAAAGGAGGGGGAGGAGCAGGCAAATGGCTGTTGGTACTGCGGCCATAAACTGTTTGTGCCTTCGGCTTTGCAGGGTGAAATCACGTTGGCAGTGCACGGCAATAAACTGGCGGGGCACCTGGGGTTTGTGAAATCCCTGCATTTGTTACAGTGCCAGTTTTGGTGGCTGGGGATGAGGAAGGACCTCTCCCTGTTTGTTCAGTCGTGCCAAACATGCACCACAGGCAAGCCGAGACCCAGAAGACTGCCGGGGCTCCTACAACCCCTGCCTACGCCTAGTAGACCGTGGGAGGTCATCTCCATGGATTTTATCACTGACTTACCTCCCAGTCGGGGAAAAATGGTTATCTGGGTCGTTGTGGATTTGTTTTCAAAGCAGGCTCGTTTTGTTCCGTTTAAGTCTCTGCCAAATGAATGGGTGCTAGCCAAGGCTTTTATTTAACAGGTTTTTCGACTGCATACGCTACCTCAGAAGATAATTTCCGACCGGGACTCACAATTCGTTTCCAAGTTTTGGGGTGAACTGACGCATCCTATGGGGGTGGAAAGGGATTTGAGCAGTGCTTATCTCCCTGAGACCGATGGACAAATGGAACGGGTCAATCAAACCCTTGAGCAGTACCTCCGCTGTTTCACTAACTTTCAACAAGGCGATTGGGAAGAACTGCTCCCGCTGGCGGAGTTCTGTTACAACAATGCATGCCATTCTTCCACGGGGGTCTCCCCGTTTATGGCAGTTTACAGTTATGAGGCCCCACCTCTCCCGTTTCTGTCTGATGCAGCTTTGCCTGAAGGGGAGGTTAGGGACTGGTGTAAATGGTTGCTTTTGTGCAAAACCTTGGACGGGGCTAAACCTACAAGCTTCAGGCTGACAAAAAACGCGATGCTGGCTGGGACAAATCAGCCTGGTGACTCTGTTTATGTGCCTACCAAGAATATCAAGGGACTCCAGCCTAGCAGGAAACTGGGTTGGAAATATGTGGGCCCATTCCCTATGACACAGAAAATAAATGAGGTGACTATGGAACTTGACCTGCCTAAGACTTTGAGACATTTGCACCCTATTTTCCATTTCAGATGACTCCGCCGGGACCCTGGGCCTAATGCTTGGAGACCTCAGCGTGCACAACCACCCTCCTTGATGGTGCAAGGCAAACCACACTACGAAGTTGCTGACATTTTAGACTCTAAGCTTAAGTGTAACAAGTTATTCTACTTGGTTGAATGGGTGGACTTTGGGCCTCAACACAGGGAGTGGGTGGAGGTGGATCACATCAGAGCCCCCCGATTGCCTCGTCGTTTTCATCGTCACTACCCCAACAAACCCGGGGGGAGGTGCTTGGGGGGGCAGTATGTCAGGTAGCCTTGTCATGAGGATGGAATGTGGAAGGCGTACTCTCAGTCTACCAGCCTCTGACCATTACTGTTTCTACTGTCTGTACGTTATCATTTGTATGACCTTGCAGACGCTCCAGCTGCAAAACTCCTAGGATGGGAAATAACGGCTTTTAGATTGTTTGCTAGCTTCTCCTGCTTGCTTAGCCCACGCACACGAAGTATATTCATTGGCTTCAGCTTATTCGGGGGGTGTTTGATTGCAGTATAATTTATGTGGCCCTACTGTTCCCGGGCATTCCTGACACAAGCTGTACACATTTCTTTAGTTCTGATTCACCAATAAACAGTTTTCTTCTGCAGAAGCCCTGTGTTGCATGACCTGACTAAGGAGCCTGACACTAAGTGTGGGCCGGAATCAGGTTTAGCCCCATTTCTCCCCCTGGGAAACTGAGAAGTCAATACCCTATAGGGTTGCCAGCTTTGGGTTGGAAAATACCTGGATTGCTGAGCAGTCGGGTTAGGACAGATAAAAGGAAGTACTTCTTCACCCAAAGAGTGATTAACACATGGAATTCACTGCCACAGGAGGTGGTGGCAGCTACAAGCATAGACAGTTTCAAGAGGGAATTAGATAAACATCTGGAGCAGAAGTCCACCAGTGGCTATTAGCCACAAGGTATAGATAGGAACTCTCAGTCTGGGGCAGGTGATGCACTCTATTCTTGGTGCTGGAGGGGGCAGCAGTGGGAGGGCTTCTAGCGTCCTGGCCCCACTGCTGGACCTCCTGATGGCACCTGGTATTTTTGGCCACTATATGACAGAGTGTTGGACTAGATGGGCCATTGGCCTGATTCAACATTGGCTTCTCTAATGTTCTTATGGAGGCTTTGGGGGTGGATCCGGGAGAGGGCAGGGTTTGGGGAGGGGAGGGGTCTCAGCAGGGTACAATGCCGCAGAGTCCACTCTCCAAAGCAGCCATTTTCTCCGGGAGAACTGATCACTGTCAGCTGGAGATCAGTTCCCAGGCCCCACCTGGAGGCTGGCAACCCTGATACCCAAGGGATGCCAGCCTACAGGTGGGGCCTAGGGAATCCCCCAGAGTTACACCTCATCACCAGATGACAGTTCTGAGTTCCCCTGGAGAAAATGGCTGCTTTGGAGTGTGGACTCCATGGCATTGTACCCCACTGAGGTCCCTGCCCAGGCTCCAGCCCCAAATCTCCAGGAGTTTCCCAGCCTGGATCTGGCAACCCTATCCCCCCATCCCCTGCCAGGAGTCAGGTGGGACCTGGCAACCCTACGACACCCCTGCTAGTATCAGCCATCAACGTGGGCTCTGCACATTCAGAAAAGGACATCCCTAAATGAACAGAGGACAAATGTGGCCAAAATGTCTGAGGCATACATATCCAAGGCAGGGTCCCCAACATCCAGGAGGTAGCTGGAGATCTCCTGGAATTACAACTGATCTCCTGGCGACAGAGATCGGGTCACTTGGAGAAAATGGCCGCTTTGGAGGGCGGAATCTATGGAAGCCGGCACAAAATGGCTGCCACAACTAAAACGATGATGGGGACGGAACACCTTCACTGTGAAGAAAGGTTAAAGAGGTCGGGACTCTTCAGTTTGGACAAACGACGATTAAGGGGTGATATGAAAGAGTTTTACAACATTAGGCATGGGATAGAGAAGGCAGAGAAAGAGGTACTTTTCTTCCTTTCTCACAAGACAAGAACTCGTGGGCGCTCCATGAAATTAATGAGCAATAGGCTTAGAAGAGATCAAAGGAAGTCCTTATTCACCCAAAGAGTCATGAACACGTGGAATTCATTGCCGCAGGAAGTGGTGGCGGCTACAAGCACAGACAGCTTCAAGAGGGGATTGGATACACATCTGGAGCAGAGGTCCATCAGTGGCTCTTAGCCACGAGGGATAGAGGAAACACTCAGTCTGGGGCAGTGATGCTCTGTATTCTGGGTGCTTGGGGGGGGCAACAGTGGGAGGGCTTCTGGAGTTCTGGCCCCACTGGTGGACCTCCTGATGGCCCCTGGGTTTTGGCCACTGTGTGACACAGAGTGTGGGACTGGATGGGCCATTGGCCTGCTCCAGTATGGCTTCTCTTCTATTCTTATGTCTGGGGCAGTGATGCTCTGTCTTCTTGATGCTTGGGGGGCAACAGGGGAGGGCTTCTGGAGTTCTGTCCCTGCTGGTGTGGTGAAATTCCAGATGGCACCTGGCTTTTGGCCACTGGGTGACACAAGAATGTTGGACTGGATGGGCCACTGGCCTGATCCAACATGGCTTCTCTTATGTTCTTAAGGATAGTCTTGTCTACTCTGATTGGCAGCCATTGTCTCCAGGGGATGTTCTGTCTTCTTGGTGCTGGGGGGCAATAGGGGGAGGGCTTCTGGAGTTCTGTCCCTGCTGGTGGAATTCCAGATGGCAGCTGGGTTTTGGCCATTGGGTGACACAAGAGGGTTGGACTGGATGGGCCACTGGCCTGATCCAACATGGCTGCCCTTATGCTCTGATGTTCTTAAGAGATGGAGCCAATCATAAAATGTCCAGAAATGAGATCACGCATAACTCAAACGGGAGGTCTCCAGGCCCCACCAGGAGGCTGGCAACCTGATAATGGGTGCCGTATTGGGGACCCCTGGCCTAGAGAATATACTATAACTACAACTTGCAACCAGACTTCTAAGTGCTGTGTGCATATATACAGATTGTGCCACCGAAACCGGAACTCCGTCTCCGTTGCCTCCGACGTTTCAGCTGCACATCAGTGCCGAAACTTGTGAAACTGTCAATTCTGGGACTACGTCAGGCGGCATCAAGTGCCTTTGAGCACACGCAGAGAGCCAGTCCCTTGCCACGAAGCCGCTACTGGGCCGTGCACCTCTGGGAATCAGAGCAACAGTTTCCAAGGCCGGGCTTGTTAGTCAGAGAGCAAGACGCACATTCGTTTTATTACAAAACCTAAGAGCAGCAGGGAAGGAGTTTCTCGGAACAATTGCCGGCGGGCCAGGAGGCGAGGGGTGTGCAGTCCTAAAAGATTCCCAGTGGCTTTTCCTCCCCGCTTCCTGATCCGGGTGTGCCATGCCATGTTCACAGCGGAGTTTCCCAACGTCGGGCGCCAGCTCCCAGTCTCGTGGCCCTTTCTGACACGCCCAGGGAAATGCTGTTCGCCGCTTTGGGGTCAGGAAGCCGTTTTTCTCCAGGCCAGTTTGGAGGGCTTCTTTGTCATCTTCTGGGCACAGAACTGGGGTCACTGGGAGTGGGGATGGGGAGGTAGTTGTGAATTCCCTGCATCGTGCGGGGGATCGGACTAGACAACCCTGGATGTCCCTTCCAACTCAATGGTTCTATGATTCTAAGAGGGATGGGAGTCCGGAGTTCACGGGGACAGAGACAAGATACTACAATAGGGGGTGGGGTGGGGCAATCATGGGGCTGCCTCCCTCGGCTTGGAATGGACTAGAAAGTCTTGACAATACAAGAAAATGATGTGCGGATCCAGCCAGTCTCCAACGCCACCTTGGCCCAACTGCACGACACCAAGTCTCAAAGATCCAGTGTTGGATCTGGGCTGTACGCTGCTGGCAATCCCCCGCGTGAGTCCCGGGCGAGGCGTGGGGCCGAAAGTACAGGGTTCGGGGGGCTCAGTCCGGAATCCCCATTGCTGGCCTGAAACGGAGCCGAGGGTTCCCCGAAGAGATGCCGCTGCTGTCGCCTGCCGGAAAGCAAGGGAACGGGGTCTCCCGCTCGCGCTGGAGGTATCCCCGCCGTCCGTCAGCCCCGGGTGCTGCTGACCCGCTCGGACAGTAGCCAGTAGGTCCTCATTTTGCCTTTGCCCTGCGGGTAGAAGAAGGGGACACAGCAAAACCGTCAGAGGGAGCCGGGTCCCTGCGTGTCAAGTCAAGTTGCAACTGACTTAATGGGAATATGATCGAGGTTTATAAGACTATGCATGGGATAGAGCAGGTTGAGAAAGAAGTACTTTTCTCCCTTTCTCCAATACAAGAACTCGTGGGCACTCCATGAAATTGCTGAGCAGTCGGGTTAGAACAGATAAAAGGAAGTCCTTCTTCACCCAAAGAGTGATTAACACGTGGAATTCACTGCCACAGGAGGTGGTGGCAGCTGCAAGCATGGGCAGTTTCAAGAGGGAATTAGATAAGCATATGGAGCAGAAGTCCATCAGTGGCTATTAGCCACAGGGTATAGATGGGAACTCTCAGTCTGGGGCAGGTGATGCACTCTATTCTTTGTGCTGGAGGGGGCAGCAGTGGGAGGGGGCTTCTAGTGTCCTGGCCCCACTGCTGGACCTCCTGATGGCACCTGGTATCTTTGGCCACTGTGTGACAGAGTGTTGGACTAGATGGGCCACTGGCCTAATTCAACACTGGCTTCTCTTATGTTCTTATGTGACGCTGTAGGGTTTTCAAGGCAAGAGATGCTCGGAGGTGGTTGGCCATTGCCTGCTTCTAGCGTAGCAACCCGGGACTTCCTTGGCGGTCTCCCATCCAAGTACTAACCAGGGCCGACCCTGCTTAGCTTCCGAGATCTGACACGATTGGGCCAGCTCGGGCCATCCGGGACAAGGTAAGAGACATTCAGAGATAATTTGCCATTGCTTGCCTCTGCATAGCGACCCTGGACTTCCTTCGTGGTCTCCCATCCAAGGACTAACCAGGGCCGACAGCGCTTTGCTTCTGAGATCTGACTAAATCGCTCATTCTAGGGCATCCACATCGCGGCAAGAGACATTCAGAGGCGGTTTTGCCATTGCCTGCCTCTGTGTCATGAGCCTGGGCTTCCTTGGGGGTCTCCCATCCAAGTCCTAACCAGGGCCGACTTTGCTCCAACTCTGACTTCTGACTCGGTTGGGCCAGCCTGGGACATCCAGGTCTGAGATTAATACACTATAAAATGCCATAAATACATCCAAAGCGACAGGGACGGAAGAGTGACAGAAGTGACTTGAATCCAAGTCTTACGAGGAAAGGCTGAAGGAGTTGGGTATGTTTAGCCCGGGAAAGAGGAGGCTTGGAGGGGACATGATTGCAGTCTTCAAGAATTGGAAGGGCTGTCATGGAGAAGATGGAGCAGATCTATTCTCTCTTGCTCCGGATTGCAAGACTAGGTCTAATGGGTGGAAATTACGGGGGAGTCGTTACCGGCTAGATATCAGGAGAAACTTCCTGACTGTCAGAGTGGTTGAGCAGTGGAACAGTCTGCCTCGGGAGGTGGTGGATGCTCCTTCCCTGGACGTTTTCAAGCGGAGGCTGGACGACCATCTTTTGGGTATGTTGTAGGTGTGTAGGGCTATCTTTTGGCTGTGCTCCTGCAGAGTGCAGGGGGTTGGACTAGATGACCTGCAAGGTCCCTTCCAACTCTAACATTCTATGATTCTTTGATTCTAAGTGACAGTGTGGAAGCGGCCACAGTGTTAGGGCATGGAAGGGGAAGGGCTGCAAAGCTTCCAAATCAAGAGGAACAGGAGGCAAGGAGAGGCGGCTGGGGAGGGGGAGGCGGGGAAAGACGGAAGGAAGTAGAAAGAGGAGGATGTATTATTAATTTGAAGAGGTCAAGAAGCAGGGTGTGTGAGCAAGGAGTGAGGCGCCAGCTCCCAGCTCCAGCCCTGACTTGGATAGCCCCAGCTAGCCTTATCCTGTCAAATCTCAGAAGCTAAGCAGGGTCAGCCCTGGCTAGTATTTGGATGGGTGACCTTCGAGGAATACCAGGGGCATGATGCAGAGGCAGGCAATGGCAAACCACCTCTGAGACGTCTCTTGCCTTAAAAACAAATCTAGCTCGCCACCTAGTGGTGCGTAACACTAAAAGAGTTAGAACTCCTGGCTGCCAGACAACCTCAGGATCTCCTGGCCATACTACACACACTGCCGTACGATAATAATAATAATTATTATGACTTCCCACGTACCTTCATCTCCACGTCACCGCGGGCCTCCAGTTCGAAGCAGCCAAACTCCTCCAGGATGGATTTGGTGGCCCCCGAGAGGTGGATCTTCAGGGCTGGAACGTCCAGAGGGACAATTAGCACGTTTGCACCATGGGTGAAGGACCCTATCAGTTTCACCCGTCTCTTGGCCTTTCACACAAGCCTGTAGGAAGCCTCCCTCCCTCCTCCACATTCTGTGCCCCTGATATCTTTCTGGGTGTAAGTCCCAACTGCCTAATTCATGTTGATCGCCACAAATTGCGTCTCATCACTCCTGTTCCCCAAAGATTGCATTCACCTTCTCCGTTGGACTCCATGCGGGAGGCTGTGTTCACCGTGTCCCCAAAGAGGCAGTAGCGCGGCATCTTTAGGCCCACAACGCCTGCGCACACTGGACCTTGAGGGGGAAACATAATAGGCGGAGAAAGACAGGTCAAGAAGCAGTTCTCAGCTCCGACCTCTGCTCCCAGCTACCAGGCTCCAGTCCTTTCTGTACTTGAAATTGCTTCATAGAATCATAGAGTTGGAAGGGACCTCCAGGGTCATCTAGTCCAACCCCCTGCACAATACAGGGAATTCGCAAATACCTCCACCCCCCACACCCAGTGACCCCTGCTCCAACTCCCAGAATTACAAACAGATCTCCAAACTATACAGATTAGTTTCCCCCAGAAAAAGTGGCTGCTTTGGAGGGTAGACTCTATGGCATTATATCCCAGAGAGGTCTTTCCCTTCCCCTTCCCAGTCTCCACCCCCAAATCCACAGGAACTTCCGGACCCAGAGCCGGCGACCCTTTCCTCCCACAGCCTCCCCCGTCTCTCACCGCTGTGGATCCCAATCCTCAGCTTCAGTTGTTGTTCCGGCCGGTGGCGGATCTTGAAATTGCGGACGGCTTCGAGGAGCGCCAGCGACATGCGCGACACTTCTCGGGCGTGCAGTCTGCCGTTGCGCACTGGCAGGCCGGACACCACCATGTAGGCATCGCCAATGGTTTCCACCTGGGTAGGGAAGAGGTGGAGAGGCACACATGAGGGACGTGGCTATGTGCCACATGGGGGCCCGCACTGGAGGGGGATAGGGTCAGCTGCTAGTCTGTGGCCAACTCTATTGGCTTCTCCCCCCAGAGACAGCTGGGATCAGAACCCTTACCCTTATACCGGGGGTGGGGGGGTTCCTGGGGAACACGCTGGAACAGAGTTCCAGAACGTCTTTGTCAAGATTCTTCTAAAAATGTTTAAAAGTTCATGAGTTTTCAGTATGTAGATCGAAAACATCATTTCTCTCTTGAGAGTTCTAGCACCTTTTTTTCAAAAAAAGAGGCCCTGCCTACACACACATGTATGTATATGTATGTATGTATGTATGTACAGGGCTCTTTTTGTAGAAAAAGCCCAGCAGGAACTCATTAGCATAATAGGCCACATCCAACAGCAGAAACTCATTAGCATATTAGGCCACACCCCTGACAGCACCGCTCATTAGCATATTAGGCCACACCTCCAATGTTCCCAGAAATGTGGTCATCCAGCCACACCCACCTTTTGCTTCTTACTCTGTTTACCTTGTTTGTTGTCAAAACCCAGAGCTTTTTTGTAGCAGGAACTCCTTTGCATTTTAGGCCACATGCCCATAATGTAGCCAATCCTAATGAGTTTCTGCTGCTGGGTGTGGCCTATTATGCTAATGAGTTCCTGCTGGGCGTGGCCGACTTGGGAGCCAGCCAGAACTCCATTCTTGTGTTTTCCTGCCCAAAAATAGCCCTGTGTATGTATATGTATGTATACGTATATATAAATAATATTTAAAAGGATAAGAAAAAAGGGGATTATATAACAAGTTGTGTATATCAAAAATATTATACCTTGCAGAGAATATCAAAGAAGAAATTGAAAATATTTCTCCTCAACATCCCCTTCATTGTTCCAAATCCAGTTCCTTAAACATTTTCATTCAGAACTCATTCTTATTTAGCTTTAAAATTGCGATACGTTTATATGCATCACAACACATTTATATACAATTTTTAAACTCTCGTTCTAAATTTTAAACTGTTTCTCATTCTAAGCCTCTCTCCTGTTTCCATAATAAACACTCCATCTCTCGTCAAATTTCGAGATGGATCTGTTTCTCAAATAAGTTGTTAGTTTCGCCGCTACTGCGTAGTTGGCCAGTTTATTTCCCCATTCTTCTATGCTCGGGAAAATGTCTGATTTCCATTTTGCTGCATAAATAATTCTATCAGAACCCTTACCTTGTAGACATCGAAGTTATCGATGATGGCGTCAAAACAAGTATACAAGTCATTAAGCAGCGTCACCACCTGGAGAGAAATGGAGGAATCGTGTTTATTGGTGGTAAGAGAGAGGTCTGTTGGTAAGACCAAGAGAGAGAGCTCTTGGAGTCATGGGAGATAAGAATGTGAGAACTGCCCAGCTGGATCAGACCAATGGTCCATCTAATCCAGCATCTTCTCTCACACAGTGGCCTCGACCAGTTCCTCTGGAGGGCCAGCAACAGGGCAGAGAGGCTGAGGCCTTCCCCTCATAAGAACACAAGAAGAGCCCTGCTGGATCAGACCAGTGAGGGTCCGTCTAGTCCAGCATCCTGTCTCACACAGTGGCCTCAACCAGTTCCTCCGGAGGGCCAACAACAGGGCAGAGAGGCCAAGATCTTCCCCTGATATGAACATAAGAAGAGCCCTGCTGGATCAGACCAATCATCCATCTAGTCCAGCATCCCATCTCACACAGTGGCCTCAACCAGTTCCTCTGAATGGCCAACAACAGAGCATAGAGGCCGAGGCCTTCCCCTCATAAGAACACAAGAAGAGCCCTGCTGGATCAGACCTGTGAGGATCTGTCTAGTCCAGCATCCTGTCTCACACAGTAGCCTCAACCAGTTCCGCTGGAGGGCCACCAACAGGGTTCAGAGGCCAAGGCCTTCCCCTGATGTTGCCTCCTGGCTCTGGGACTCAGAGGCTTAGTGCCTCTGACTGTGGAGGTTCCCTTCAGTCACCATGGCTTGTAGCCATTGATCGATTCATGGAGAATAAGTCCATATCTTATACCTTCAGCACCCTCCTCCAGGTAGGTGCATACTGCTTTCTAGTCTCCCACAGGTGTGATGCACAGAGACCACGAAGAAGATAAACAGGTCGCTTACCTGTAACTGGTGATCTTCGAGTTGTCATCTGTGCATTCACACCACCCGCCTTCCTTCCCCTCTGCTTTTGGTCTTTCTTCACATCGTTATGACTGACGGCAGCGGTCAGAAGGAACTGGCAGGATCGTCGTGCCCCTCCCCTAGTCATGTGCGCTGGAGCCCGGCACGTGACCGGGGAGTGGGTGCGAAAATCCCCTTTTTAGCTTTCTACAATACCGATCGGGGTCAGCGCAGGCACACTATATCCTAGAGCTGTGAATGCACAGATGATCACTCGAAGATCACCAGTTACAGGTAAGCAACCTGTTTCTATGTAGTCCCTTTCCCCCCTGAAGTGTTCTTTTTTAAACCACTGGCCTGATGCAACAATTCCATGTATTAGAAAGGAGTTCATTGCCACTCTCTTGGTAGCAGCAAAAATAGCTGTCACCTAAATAGAAGGGGAAGTCGTAGAAGTAGGGACAGACTTCACGTTCCTGGGATCCAAGATCACTGCAGATGGTGACTGCAGCCATGAAATTAAAAGACACCTGCTCCTTGGGAGGAAAGCGATGGCAAACCTAAACAGCATGATGAAAAGCAGAGACATCACCCTGCCAACAAAAGTCCACATGGTCAAAGCGATGGTATTCCCAGTAGTAATGTATGGCTGCAAGAGTTGGACTATAAGGAAGGCCGAGCGCCGAAGAATAGATTCTTTTGAACTATGGTGCTGGAGAAGACTCTTGAGAGTCCCTTGGACTGCAAGGAGATCCAATCATTCAATCCTAAAAGAAATCAACCCTGACTGTTCCCTGGAAGGCCAGATCCTGAAGATGAAGCTCAAATACTTTGGCCACCAAATGAGAAGGGAGCATTCACTGGAGAAGACCCTGATGCTGCGAAAGACTGAAGGTCAAAGGAGAAGGGGACGGCAAAGGATGAGATGGTTAGACAGTGTCATCGATGCAATGAAATTGAGCAAACTTCAGAGGACAGTGGAAGACAGGAGGGCCTGGCGTGATCTGGTCCATGGGGTCGCGAAGAGTCGGACTCGACTGTGCGACTGAACAACAACAACAAAAACTTGGGAAAACCCTGTCACGCCAACTCTCTCATTAGGGCACTGAAAGATTCGGGAGCAGTAGGTGACGGAGAAAATCACTGACCAAATACGCAAGTATGAATCTCATCCCTCGTGCTTAGCTTCAGTGAGAAATGGCTTGTTGCATTAGATTACTTATAGAATCACAGAATTGGAAGGGACCCTAGAGGCCATCCAGTCCAACCCCCTGCTCAATGCAGGGTCAGCCGAGAGCATCCCTGACAAGGGTTTGTCCAGCCGCTGCTTGAAGACTGCCAGGGAGGGGGAGCTCACCACACCTCCCTAGGCAGCTGATTCCACTGTTGAAAAACTCTTACTGTAAAAAAAGTTTTTCCTAATATCCAGCCGGTACCTTCCCGCCCTTCATTTAAACCCATGATTGCAAGTCCTGCCCTCTGCTGTCAAAAGGAACAGCTCCCTGCCCTCCTCTGAGTGACAGCCCTTCCAGTACTTCAAGAGAGCCCTCATGTCCCCCCTCAGCCTCCTCTTCTCCAGACTGAACATGCCCAGGGCCCTCAGCCTTTCCTCCCAGGGCTTCTTGGTCTCCAGGCCTCCCGATCGTCCTCGTCGCTCTCCTCTGCACCCGCTCCATTCTGTCCACATCCTTTCTGAAGTGAGGCCTCCAGAACCACACACAAGACTCCAGGGGCGGCCTGACTTGTCTGAACATGAGGTGGTTCCAAAAACCATAAAATCTCTAAATACGTTATAATGACATCTATGTAGTGTTCTGCTTGATAGTCTTTTAAATATATTAATGTTTAGCGACAAGTATTGCTTGAGAATTCTTTTAATGGTGTTTTGATGATAACGTGTTATTCTTTTACGTATTAACTTTAGTTGCCTCGTCTTTCTTTATAATTTGTTTGCTGTGCTGCTGGAAGTTGTATTGACATAATAAAATATTAATAATAATTTTAAAAAGAAGGTGGATTGAAAGTGCGTTATTTAGTGTCTGTGAAAGCGACCGTGGTTGTCTTCCCCCGTTACCCACTGCGATCTGTGACGTCCTTGCTTATAGGGGAAACGGTTTTACCTTTAAACACTCTTTGTGTGTATAAACTTGGTAGTTTTCTGCTGCCACCAGGAATTAAAAATTCCAAATCTCTCTCTCTCTTTTGGTACTATGACTTAGGGTGTGGGCACTTCAGAGGACTATGTGGCCCTGAGGAAGTACTGCACTGATTTCTGGGATAAGTTTAAACAAAAAATGATTTATTTAATAAAGAACAAAATAGGTTTCTGGTTATTTTGAACAGTTGCTGAAGAAGGGACCCTGTAAATATAACTGGCAAAGCTTGGTGCCACAAACAGTCTCTCAAGCTCCAAACTCCACTCTGACAGGCCTACACATTCAGTATAATCTCTCTCTAACTCAGATAGATAGATAGATAGATAGATAGATAGATAGATAGACAGACAGACAGACAGACAGACAGACAGACAGACAGACAGACAGACAGACAGACAGACAGACAGACAGACAGGCTAGTCTCATTGTTTTATTCACACAGAATAGAATCAACTCTCTTAGTCACACAGACTAAACTATTGGTCTTAATCACACATAAAAAGACTCAAAATTCCATAGTCACGCAGACTATGTTCTCTCTTCAAGCTTCACACACAGAATCCTCAGACACCCACAGACGCAGATTCCTCTCAGACACCCCTGCTCCCGCACTCTCAGTCAGCAGCCAATCAAATCACACTTGTCATCCTCTATGACTCTTCTCATATTACTGCATTCAAACCAAACATTTAAAGGAACATACACACCAAAACATGGAATCATTATGTGGTCCTTTTAAATTTTTTTAAAAGAATTTTGTCGAAAAAGTTCTAGAACTCCATTCCAGTGCAATCCCCCAGAAAATAAGCCCTGGTTTTGATGATATTGTATTATTGTTTTATGTACTAACTTTAGTTGCTTCATTTCCCTTTATAATTTGTTTGCTGTATTATTGGAAGTTGCATTGACATAATAAAATATTAATAATAATTTAAAAAAGAAAGTGGATTGAAAGTGCGTTATTTAGTGTCTGCGAAAGCGACCGTGATTGTCTTCCCCCGTTACCCACTGTGGTCCTTCCACTTTTGGCCAAGTTACACAAACAATCCCCATTTACAGTCCCTGCTACTCTTCCAACACATTCCCCATTTCCCCGCCTGCTGGTACCTCCCTTGCTGTGTTCCTCTGGATACTTGCGCCAATACCCAAGTTAGCTTTGCCAGCTGTCGTCCCGGTTACCTGAATAGCCACGGCGGGTAACCTAGGTTACCTGCATGAGCTGGTTTTGCTAGCCTTTGGTTACCCAGTTCCCTCTTCCTCTATCGACCTTGCTGATCTGTAAGATCGTATCCCCGTTGACATACATGCTAATGCTTGGTCAAGGCAAAACAGCAGGTCCGACATCATGGAAAAAGCAAATGAAGTTATCAGGTGGCACTGTGGACTGCCTAGCAGGGTGGGGGGATCACAGGGTCGATTGTTTTCCCAGGAGAAAAACTGCTTGAAAACATCCAGCGAAGGAGCATCCACCACCTCACGAGGTGGTCTGTTCCACTGCTCAACCACTCTTACAGTTAAGAAGTTTCTCCTGATATCTAGCCGGTAACGACTCCCTCGTAATTTCCACCCATTAGATCTAGTCTTGCAATCCGGAGCAAGAGAGAATAGATCTGCTCCATCTTTTACATGACAGCCCTTCGAATACTTGAAGACTGCAGTCATGCCCCTCTAAATCTTCTCTTTCCCAGGCTAAACAGACCCAACTGTTTCAGCCTTTCCTCATAAGACTTGGATTCGAACCCTCTCACCATCCTGGTCGCCCTCTTCTGGACACGCTCCAGCTTGTCAACATCCTTCCTAAAGTGTGGTGCCCAAAACTGGACACAGTACTCCAGGTGAGGCCTGACCATAGCAGAATAGAGCGGAACTACCACCCCCCGTAGTTCTCCCAGATTAGAACCCAGTTCTTCCAGATTAGAACCCAGTTCTCCCAGATTAGAGTCCGTGCTCCTAACCAATACACCAAAACTGGCTCTTGACCATCCAAAGGCCAGGTCCCAGGGCTGGACAACCTGCAGGCTTCATGCTGCTTTCTAATCAAGGAGGCTGATGTCATATCCAGAGGGGCTGTCTCCTGTTGATTGGGGGAATTCGCGAAAGAGGCAGAGCTTTGTGAGAGGAGGGTAAGGAGCAAGATCTCCACCAGCGTTTATGGGGATATTTTCCCCTTGGAGAAGCTCTCAGAAATAACATTGTCCCGGTTGAAAGGAATGGGTTTTTATTGGACAAGGAACAAAACGATAAAAAGGAAATACACATACACACAAGTGAGTGCACACTGAAAAACATACATACTAGTGAACGGAAATAAAGGAAGGAGTAGTCAGACTCCTCAGCCAAGGCAGTGGGTGGGTGACTGGGAAGTTGGGGGCAGCTAGTGCCTTGGAGATACTTGGGATAAGGTTAGCGAAGAGCTCTTTCCCACGAGTCTTAATGTTACGCAACTTGCACCACCCCAGTGGCCAACAGGCAGTAGTAGCCAGATATGGTTTGAATATCTCATTAGGAAGAGAGAGACTTGCAGCTGCCCCCTACTGTTGAGTTCTTCGCTGGTGGGAGTCCAGGGCTTCATTGGCAATGAATCATGCAGATACAGAACGCGGTTTTGCCATATGCCCACCCACGACAGTCTGAATGGCGAGAGAGTTGATGCAAGGAATTCTGGGAATGGGCAGAGGTCGAATTGCTGGCCATGTCCACCAATGCAGGTCTACTTCTCAGGCCACACCCATTCCTTGACCTCTTGGCAAGTTTGCCATTGAAGGTTTCTTTGTCCATCAGTGACTATTGGCCAAAAGGTATAGATAGGAACTCTGGGGCAAGTGATGCTCTGTATTCTTGGTGCTTGGGGGGGGTCAACAGTGGGAGGGGCTTCTAGTGTCCTGGCCCCACTGCTGGACCTCCTGATGGCACCTGTTATTTTTGGCCGCTGTATGACACAGAGTGTAGGACCGGATGGGCCACTGGCCTGATCCAGCGTTGATCTTATGTTCTTACCAGCCGCCAAGCCCGTTGCCAAGTCAATGCAACAGGCTCTAGCAGGACTGGGGTGGGGGAGATCTGCAGTGTTCCCTCCAAGCTGAGTTAGTGTGAGTTAGCTCACAGTTTTTTAGCCTCTGGCTCATACATTTTTGTCTTAGCTCAGGAAGGGATGGCTCCAGAGCAAACTTATTTATGCTGTAGCCAAATCACTTGCTCACAACTTTAATGCCAGTAGCTCACAAAGTAGAATTTTTGCTCACAAGACTCCACAGCTTAGAGGGAACATTGGAGGTCTGTTGCCAAGGAAATGTTTGCGGAGGCAGCAGTCGCCACAGGCGTGCCTGGGGCCCAGTTAGCAGTAGGAACAACAATTCCGGCCCCGTCGTGGGAAACCCCCGATCCTCCAGCGGCCGCAGAGTCGCAGTGGCCAGGCAGCCAGCGATGAAGGGATGGGGGAGGGCTGACCAGATCGTGCTCCCTCTGCCAGTCCTCTCCCCTTGGTGGCAGACACTGGGCCACACCTGAGCGGGAGCCTCCGAGGGGAGGCAGTCGGCGTACATGGTAGCAGGAGGGGAGGGGGAAGAGGAAGGCGGTGACGGTCAGAGAATGCAGTCAGTGGCCACGGTCTCCATTGTGAGTGACAGCTCTTGCAGCCAACTGATTTTGGCGTGCATCGAATCTTGCCACCCCAAATCAGCTTTATAATATAAGGAGAGATGAGTTGGAATAGGAGAGGGTTTTTTTTGGAAAATATAATCACCAGTCCAGGACAGCAGAGTTCATGGAGAAGGCTGTGAAATGAACCAGTGTTTCACGGAGATGGAAAGGAACCCAAACGGAGTTGGGGGTGCGATGCAAGTGGGCACCCAGAACACACACACACACCGGAAGCTGCATGCTATGATTATAGGGAAAAACAATGGCTGGGGGTATGGATGACCTATTTCCGCCCCCAACACAATACCTTGAACAGCTTTCCCAAGGTTGGACAAAGACCAAGGGAACCTCATGACAGTTTGCATGAGTGTGGCTTGATAAGATTGTAGGTTGAAAGTGTTAACGTTTCCTGATGAAGTTGCTGAGTGTAAATTAAAGGTGGTACAGTTTTCCTGATGAGCCCTCAAGTACAGGATGGGAGAGGCTATCAGACTATATGAATAGCCTATTGATTATGTTAAGTAGGCAGGAGGAAGTGTGACTGGGTGTGATGAGGTTACGCCAGGGAGGGGTATTGTTTCCTGAGAAACCCATTGATGAAATTAAGGATCTCTGTTCAGTGTGGGGAGAGATCTATTAGCAACGCAGATGCCCTGAGTCACCTTCCCAGAATAGCTTTTCCCAGGCTGGTCTCTGACCAGTGTCCATTTTAGAATCTTAGAATCATAGAGTTGGAAGGGACCTCCAAGGTCATCTAGTCCAACCGCCTGCACAAGGCAGGAAATTCACAAGACAGGAAATTTTGTTTGTTCCAGCTCCATCTTGGTCCCATTTCCAGGCCAAGCTGTGTAGCACATATAATTTTGGGGGTGCTAATTTACGAGGGGTGCCTTGAATAAGACTGCCCTTCCGCAGGAGGGGTCTGGGTGCTAACAGACGTTACCCACCCTGATTTCCATTCCACATCTGAAGGAGGCCCCGAGGCACAGGCACACATGGTCCTGGGCAGATCAGCCCTCGAGATGCCTGGATTGAGGCTGTCATGCCTGCCCCCGATCTGGCGCCTGAAGCCTCGGCCGTGAGCTCAGAAACACCTCCAGACCTGGCACCAGCGAGCTCTACTCCCGATCTGGCACAGGACAGCTTGGCCACGACCTCCTTGGACCCGGCGCCAGGGATCAGGGACGCGGTACCTTTACGTCCCTCCGAGGCGCTGGAGTCTGCAAAGGATCTAAGTGCTGGGAGGGATGAGCTCCCAGCTACAAGTCAGCAAGCACCTGGGGCGGATGCTTCCCCACCCGACTCGCCCCCACATGCCGATCGTTTGCGAGCTCGCAGGCGCAAAGACTTAGCTGCTCGACGGAAGGAGGCACGTGCATGGGGGCGACGGTCAATGAGCCCCGAGTATTAACCGGAGCAGGGACCCAATAGCGACCGGTTAATACGAGCCAGCATGGTATTTAAGAACATCCCCAGCCACAAGCAAACCGTGCTGGCAAACTCGTCAAAAGACAGCTCGCCTTGCGCCCATCCTCGTTCCCGCATCTTGACTCTCCGCCTTCCGACCTCGGCACCTCTCCGAACGCTCTTCTGGCTCCTGACCTCGGCTCGGCTTCTGGACTCCGCTTCGACCTCTGGCTAACAGTAAACCTGACGACGGCTTTGCGCTCCACTTTGAACCTGGTTTGCTTGGACTGGACTGATACCTTGGCTGATCCCTGGAACGCTCTCTGACTACGGAACCTGGCAGCCCCCCTGCACCCGGGCCCTGGACCCCGTCGTGACAGAGGCTCCCAGTTCCCTGGCAGAGTGCTGGTAAGTGGTGGCATAGCACCACCCCATCTAGGGAAGTGGTGAGCTCCCCCTTCACTGGCAGTCTTCAAGCAGTGGCTGGATAAACACTGGTCAGGGATGCTCTCGGCTGATCCTGCATTGAACAGTGGGTTGGACTAGATGGCCTTTATGGCCCCTTCCAACTCTGGGATTCTATGATTCTATGACATTAACCACCTCAGTGACTTCGTTACCTGCATCGGCGTGCTTTCTGCCGACAGGGCCGTGAAACCCACGATGTCGCTGAAGTAGATGGTGACGCTGTCAAAGGCCTCGGCCTGCACTGTCTCGCCACGTTTGAGCTGCTCCGCCACCGAGCTGTTTGGGAAGATCAAGTTGTCACAGTTCGGCAGGTGGACTTTAAATGCCACGATCTGCTATAACAGTCTAATGGGCGATTTCCCCTTGCAGTTTGCTTCCTACATCTGGGGCTTGGGGCCATTCTGTACCCTGTGCGCAGAGGAGAGCCATTTAGCTGTCACAGCCGTTTGTGGCCATAGGGTTACCAACATTCAGGTGGGGCCTGCAGATCTCCCGGAATTACAACTGATCTCCTGGCAATAAAGAGCAATTCCCCTGGAGAAGACGGCAGCTTCAGAGGTTGGGTCTCTAAGCCAGGGGTGGCCAGACTGTGGCTCGGGAGCCGCATGCGGTTCTTTCACACATATCATGCGGCTCCCGGCAGGGCGGCTGGGAAAGCTAAATATCGTTAGCAAATAAATATCATTGGACAAATAACCATCATTATCAGTATCTGCTTTTACCCCTCTTGTTATTATTTTTGGCGGCCTCATTTATAATCTTAGTAAAAAGCAAATTTGCATACTTCCCAGTAAAAACTTGTAACGTTTGTTCCTGTCTTGCGGCTCTCAGACATCTGACATTTCTTCTATGGGGCTCTTATGTTAAGCAAGTTTGGCCACCCCCTGCTCTATGGCATCGTACCCTGCTGGGGTCCCATATAGGAGAAGACGGTACTTCAGATGACCTGGTAGGGCCTTAAAGGACGAAACTGACACCTTGAAGTTGGTAGGGATGCCAGACCGCCCCCCCACCCCCCAGTTGGGGTGGGGTTCCCCCAGTTTCAGGGGAATTACCCTCCCTCCCAAACAGGCAAGAAGCCAGAAATAAATGTGACGTGCCCACATCACCCGGAAGTGACGTAAACACGTTGCTGATATCGGGAGGGTGATGCTCTGGTTTTCGGGCAAAACTCTATAGTAGAAGCTTATTCTACCATAGAGGTTTTACCCACAAACCAGAGTGTCACCCCTGATGTGCCTATGTCACTTCTGGGTGATGTAGGTACATCACATTTATTTCCGGCTTCTCCCCCCACCCTGGTAAGCTCTCCCCCTCCCTCGCTGGCTGGTCCGACGGACCTGGCAACCCTACGAATTGGGCTCAGGACCGGATTGGCATCCAGTGTAATTGCTGTAAGTGGGGAGGCCGACTCACTGGGGCAGGATCTGGTACAGCAGGGCCTCGGCCTTGCGCTTCTCCTCCAGGTACGCCTGCGTGCGCTCCTCCACCAGCTCCTCCAGGTTGTTGGCGTACTGCTCCATGCGCGACAGCAGGGTGTCCAAGAGGTTGCTGCTGCTCTCCCTGTCGAAGAGACGCTCAAAAGGTGAACAGGCTGGGGCTGGAGGAGACACAGGGACCAGGAGAGGTGTGTGTGTGTGTGTGTGCTCAGGGCCTGGGCCTTTCATCTCTGCCACTGATGTCCACGCTCTTCCCCTGCATTTCCCCCCCAGCTTCTGTTTCCAAAGAAGCAAGTCTCTAGTCCTCAGGGAAAAGCTGCCATGAATTCACAAAGATTCACTGTAGATCAGTTCCCCTGGAGAAAATGGATGCTTTGGAGGGTGGACTCTATGGCAGTGTATCCCACTGAGGTCCCCGTCCTCCCCAGGCTCCATCCCCAAATCTCCAGGAATTTCCCAACCTGGATCTGGCAACCCAACCGCCCCATTCCCCGCTGGGAGCTAGGGGGGACCTGACAGCCCTATGGAATAATCACATTACCCGTCTGCTTAGCAATCAACAAACCTCCTCTCTCACTCCAGGGTTCTGGCCAACAAGCGCAAAGGCATCGGGGGTGACAGGCAAGCAAAGGACAACCATTTTTAAATGTGTAGGGAAACAGAAATCAAAAAGCCTGCTTTAGGCAAACCAGTCTCTTTTGACCTCCATGGTTTAAAATGCAGTGGCCGTAACGCAAGGCTTGTACAGTGGTGTCTCGCCTGATCGCCTAGGGTGAGTACAGATGGCCCCCCAAGCGATCAAGCATGAGGGGATTGTAAAACAGGGAGAAAGCTTGTCTTTTAATCTTTCCAGACTTTGGTACTTGATTAAAAAAAACCTACCTCAGTGTATATTGGCAGACAAGGAAGTGTTAAAATAAAGAGATGGTGCTCTTAGGCATCACCCTTTGGAGCCCTTTGACATCTCCCTTTGATGTCCTTTGACACCACCCTTTAGAGCCTTTTGACAGTACCTTTTGGAGCCCTTTGACATCATCCTTTGGAGCCCTTTGACATCACCCTTTGGAGCCCTTTGACACCACCCTTTTACACCCTCTTTGGAGCCTTTTGACATCACCCTTTGGAGTCTTTCAACATCACCCCTTGGAGCCCTTTGACACCACCCTTTTACACCCTCTTTGGAGCCTTCTGACATCACCCTTTGGAGCCCTTTGACACCACCCTTTGGAGCTTTTTGACATCACCCTTTGGAGCCCTTTGACATCACTCTTTGGAGCCCTTTGACACCAACCTTCAAAGCCCTTGGCCATCAGTTTTTGGCAGCTGCTCGAAAGCTGTTGTCACCCTGGGGCTGCCGAGCTCATTTTACATTCCCAGAGCAGCAACAGGAATTGTTTGGAACCCTTAAGCCAAATGCCTTTAATTCTGCAGCAGTATCACAGATTGCTCATTTTAATTCGCACCCATTCTAGAAAAAGGTAACTGCAGATAAGGAAGGTAAGGTTCCTGGGAACTGATGTGTACCTGTTGAACTTCCGCAGCATGCCTTTGATGTGGTGGAAGTCGGGGCGCTCCTGGGGGTCTTCCGCCCAGCACCGCTGCATGAGGGCCACCACGTCCTCGAGGTTGTAGCCCAGGTTGGCGGAAGGGCGGAACGGGGGGCACTCGCCACTCTTGACTCGCTCGATGATCTCTGAAGGTGGCGGAAGAAGGGCAGTGGCCGTGAACAGCGGGTCAAGTACGTTCAATGCATGGGTTTCATTAAAACAACCACAAGAGGTAGTTTGATTGTCAGCAGGTGCGATACGTCTGCTAATTGCAACCCCCCCCCCAATTAGTTAATTTATTTATTCCATTTGTACCCCGCCCTCCCTGCCAAAAGGCTCAGGGCGGCTAAATTTGTGATTTGCTAAACTGTGAAATTATCTTGCTGCAAATGCATGAATTTATGTAGGCGGGCACTTGGCTGCCGTGGTCATCTGAGGACACCTGCGGAGGGGGGTGGGTCAGGAAGAGAAGCTTTTGTTGTTGTTCAGTCCCACAGTCGAGCCCGACTCTTCGTGATCTCATGGACCGGATCATGCCAGGCCCTCCTATCCTCTGCCGTCTTCTGAAGTTTGCTCAATTTCATGTTTGTTGCATCGGTGACACTGTCTAACCAACTCATCCTCGGCTGTCCCCTTCTTCTTTGACCTTCAGTCTTTCCTGGCATCAGGGTCTTCTCCAGGGAGTGCTCCCTTCTCGTTTGGTGGTGGCCAAAGTATTTGAGCTTCAGCTTCCGTATCTGGCCTTCCAGTGAACAGTCAGGGTTGATTTCTTTGAGAATTGACTGATTCGATCTCCTTGCAGTCCAAGGGACTCTCAAGAGTCTTCTCCAGCACCATAGTTCGGAATAATCTATTCTTCGGCGCTCGGCCTTCCTTATAGTAGAGAAGCTTTACTGGGTTACAAAAGCTGCCCTTGATTTCAGCAGGGCTGGGTAGTGGTGGATAGGCTTACCAGCCTCCAGGTGGGACCCTTTCTTACACACCCAGGGAATTGGTGATCACCACTTTGGGGTCAGGAACAATGCTCCCTCTAAGCTGTGGAGTCTTGTGGGCAAAAATTCTACTCTGTGAACTACCGACATTAAAGCTGCGAGCGAGCGATTTGGCTGCTGCGTAAGTTAATTTGCTCTGGAACCATCCCCTTCCTGAGTTAAGACAAAAAATGTGTGAGCTGGAGGCTAAGAAACTGTGAGCTAGCTCACCCTAACCCAGCATAGAGGGAATACTGGTCAGGAAGCAATTTTTCTCCAAGGCCATGGCTATTTTGGGGCGGGAACGCACAGGAACGGAGTTCCGGCTGGCTCCCGAGTTGGCCACGCCCAGCAGGAACACATTAGCATAACAGGCCACACCCAGCAGCAGAAACTCATTAGGATTGGCTACATTAGGGTGTGTGTGGCCTAACATGCAAAGGAGTTCCTGCTACAAATAAAGCCCTGGTGACAACAAACAAGGTAAAGAGAATAAGAAGCAAAAGGTGGGTGTGGCTGGATGACCACACTTCTGGGAACATGGGGGTGTGGCCTAATATGGTAATGAGCTGTGCTGTCAGGGGCGTGACCTAATATGCTAATGAGTTTCTGCTGTTGGATGTGGCCTATTAAGCTAATGAGTTCCTTGCTGGGCTTTTTCTACAAACAAAAAGCCCTGTCCAAAGGCCAATTTGGCCAGGAATCCTGGAGGATTTTTGCTCCTCTGAGCATGGAACAGGGATAACTGTGTGTGTGTGGAAGTACCTGTGAATTTCCTGCACTGTGCAGGGGGTTGGACTAGATGACCCTGGAGGTCCCTTCCAACTCTATGATGCTGTGGGACCTGGTGCTCTCCCCAAATTTCAATTGATCTCCAAACAACAGAGATCAGTTCCCCTGGAGAAAATGGCCCCTTTGGAAGGTGGTTTCTATGGTGGTATACTCTGCTCAGGCCCCCCCCATATCCAGACCCTGCCTTTCCCAGGTTCTGTCTCCACAAATCTCCAGGAATTTCCTAGCTCACAGGTGGCAACCCTAGGATAAACCTCACAGCCCCTATTTCTGGTGGGAAAGGGGAAAACTGTGGAACTGAACAGTGAAACCGCCTCCTGCACAGGAACCTTGCGGGGATATTTCATAAACCCAGGGCTGCAATCAAGTCATCAGCAGTCAAGGGCAGTGTTCCCTCTAAGCTGAGTCACAGTTTTTTAGCCTCCGGCTCGCACATTTTTGTCTTCGCTCAGGAAGGAGGGCTCCAGTCCAGAGCAAACTAATTTAGGCAGTAGCCAAGTGGCTCGCTCACAACTTTAATGCCAGTAGCTCACAAAGTAGAATTTTTGCTCACAGGACTCCACAGCTTAGAGGGAGCATTGGTCCAGGGACAGTATTTAATCGGTCAATTAACTGGTGCACCAACCGGTTTCCCGAATCTCACCTTTGGGGCTCAGGGCCATTCCTTCCACGTAGAAGACACCGCTGCGCAGCGCGATCTCCTGCAAAATGATGCCGAAGCTGTAGACGTCGCCTTTCTGGGTGCCTCGAGGCAGGGGTGCCTCCATCCGCAAGAGCTCAGGAGCCGTCCACAGTTTTTCTAGGAAGAAACGGAGTCAGTCAAGGCTCAGGTACCCACAGCCAGGTGGGGACCAAGAGAGAGGCAAAGGAAGGGGGACGGGAGCTTGAGGCACAGCACGGCACCAGCGAAACTGACTTTAGCTCTTGTAAGTAAGAAAGGAAAAAGACTGGCACAACGCAGTCTTTTTCCCGACCAAGACTGAAAGCAGTCATGGGGCCGGTATGACTAAACGCTGAGGCACAAGGAACCCTGTTTGGTTGTAGTGGTTAAGAGTGCGGACTCTAATCTAGGAGAACCGGGTTTGATTCCCCCACTCCTCCACTTGCACCTGCTGGATGACCTTGGGCAAACTATAGTTCTGTCAGAGCTGTTCTTGAAAAAGAGCAGTCTCTGTCAGAACTCTCTCAGCCCCACCAACCTCACAGGGTGTCTGTCATGGGGAGGAGAAGGGGAAGGAGTTTGTAAGCCCCTCTGAGACTCCGAGTGAAGGGCGGGGTATAAATCCAATCTCCTCCTCTTCCTTCTGACCTTCCCACCGAAGCCTCACAGAGCACTAAATGGACTTGATTTGATATTGATTGCATTGGATTATTTTTGGTACTATTACCTCTATTGTTCTTGTAAAGCACTCGGAAACTAATTTTACGGAGGCTGCGCCTAATGAATGGTTTAAGCACACACATAAACGGGCATCGATTCAGGTGGGGGCGCCGTGCTGGTCTGAAGCAACAGAGCAAAGTTTGAGTCCGGGGGCACCTTGAAGACCAACGCAGTTTTATTCATGGTATAAGCTTCCGTGGGCACAGCACGTTTCTTCTTCCATTGGGGCCAGGAAGCAATTTTTCCCCAGGCCGGTGTGGCTGGAGATCCTGGAGGGCTTTTTTGGTCATCTTCCGGTCATGGAACAGTGGTCACTGGGGGTGTGGAGGGGGAGGTATTTGTGAATCTCCTGCATCGTGCAGAGGGTTGGGCTGGATGACCCTGGAGGTCGCTTCCGACTCGACGATTCTATGATTTCAATGTATCTGCGGGAGTGTGCCTGCACACAAAAGCTTATACCTTGAATAAAACTTGGTTGGTCTTACAGGTGTCACTGGAGACTCAAACTTTGTTCCGCATAAATGGGCATCGTGGAATGTTCGGCGCTGCCAAGGCAGCAGGCATCCTCCTTAGAGCCAGGCTGCCCCCCCCCCTTTCTTCCTTATAGAATCATAGAGTTGGAAAGGGCCATACAGACCATCTAGTCCAACCCCCTGCCCAATGCAGGACCAGCCTAAGGCATCTCTGACAAACAGGGCTTTGTTGGTAGAAAAAGCCCAGCAGGACCTCATTAGCATAATAGGCCACACCCAACAGCAGGAATTCATTAGCCTATTAGGCCACACCCTGACAGCACAGCTCACTAGCATATTAGGCCACACCCCTGACAGCACAGTTCATTGGCATATTAGGCCACACCCCCATGTTGCCAGAAGTGTGGTCATCCAGCCACACCCACCTTTTGCTTCTTATTCAGTTTACCCTGTTTCTTGTCAAAGCCCAGAGCTTTTTCTGGAGCAGGAACTCCTTTGCATGTCAGGCCACACACCCCTCATGTAGCCAATCGCTAATGAGTTTCTGCTATTGGGTGTGGCCTGATATGCTGATGAGTTCTTGCTGGGCGTGGCCAACTTGGGCACCAGCTGGAACACTGTTCCTGTGCGTTCCTGCCCTAAAATAGCCCTGCTGACAAATATTTGTCCAGCCTCTTCTTGAAAGCTGTCAGTGAAGGGGAGCTCACCACCTCCCTAGGCAGCTGATCCCACCTTTGAACCACCCTGACCGTGAAAAAGTTTCTCCTAATATCCAGCCGATAGCTTTTCTGCATGTAACTTAAACCTGTTGCTTCGGGTTCTCTCCTCTGCTGCCAACAGGAACAGCTCCTTGCCCTCCTCCACATGACAGCCTTTCAGATATTTAAAGAGAGCAATTATGTGTGTCCCCCCTCAGTCTCCTCTTCTCCAAACTAAACCTTCTCCCCGTCGCATCACTCACTGGCAAACAGTGCGTACGAGTCCTCCGTGTCGGGTGCCTGGCGGAAGCTCTCCAGCCCGTAGTCCGTGATCTTCAGCACGAAGCGGCTGTCCACCACGCAGTTGGAGGACTTCAGGTTGCCATGGGACTGGATCGCCCCGCTATGGAGGAAGAGCATCCCCTGGTAAAAGGAGGGGGAAGAACATGCCGGTCAAGAGGCGGAGTAAGGGTGGGCCTGGGGTGGGGGGTCTCACATGGCCATGTAACGTGGCAATAGTTGGTGTGGTCTACCGATCATGGGTGGTCAGAGATGGAATTTACTTCCCACAAGAAGTGGTGGCAGCTACAAGCATAGACAGCTTCAAGAAGGGATTGGAGTAACTTATGGAGCAGAGGTATGGAGGGAGTACTATTATCTGGGGCAAGTGATGCTCTGTATTCTTGGTGCTTGGGGGGCAACAGCGGGAGGGCTTCTGGAGTCCTGGCCCCGCTGGTGGACCTCCTGATGTTTTGGCCACTGGGTTTTGGCCACTGTCTGATGAAGAGTGTTGGACTGGATGGGCCATTGGCTTGATCCAACATGGCTTCTCTTATGTTCTTATGAGCTTAGTCCTGGGACATTTGGCTTCACATACTAACCCAGCCATGGATTCCCACACATGGCCTGGAGCAAACATGGCCGGTTTGACCAGGGATCCTGGAGGTTTTTTGTCATCTTCTGGGTATGGAACATGGGTCACTGGGCTTGTGTGTGGGGGAGATATTTGTGAATTTCCTGCATTGTGCAGGGGGTCAGGCTAGATGACCCCAGAGGTCCCTTCCAACTCTATGATTCTATCCCCGACACGGAACGGTAAAGGAAAGACATCCCCGTTTTAACATGGTAAGAGATGCAGGAATTCAAGGCGCAGGAACCTTCTCACAGAAAGTAAGTCACTATCTTGGCCACTCCCAAAGAAGCTAGGCACAGGGGAGGCAGTGAAGGTGGCTGGTTTGGGGGTGTGGGAGAGGGGGAAGATGATGGAGGAAGAAGCCAGCCCGTTACCTTGACGATGTCATTGGTGAGCGAATAGCGGAACATCCAGTCCAAAGTGATGCTGTCGTTCTCCAGGATATCCTACGAGAAGGATGGGAAGGGGAGAACGAGTTTGGCGTATTTTTCAGGATCTGCCTCCTCACTGAAGCGACCGCTCAGGGCTCCTCCCACCGTCCCCCGTGCAATTCGGTCCTTGAGTTTGACGGCAGTCAATTGGCTTGCAAACTCAAAACCCAGAGATTTTTTTTTTTTAAGTCTTCTGAAATTTCGAAAATTCCAATGTTTAAACTTTGATTTAAAGGGGGACTATACAGGTTCATGGAGGATTGTTCTATCAGTGGTTACTAGCCATGGTGACTGAAGGGAACCTCCACATCCAGGGGAAGTCATCCTCTGAACCCCAGTGCCGAGAGGCAGCATCAGGGGAAGGCCTCGGCCTCTATGCTCCGTTCGTTTGGCCCTTCTGGGCAAATGGTTGGCTGCTGTGTGAGACGGGATGCTGGACTAGATGGACCCTCACTGGTCTGATCTGGCAGGGCTCTTCTGATGTTCTTATTGGGGGAAGGCCTCGGCCTCTCTGCCATGTTGTTGGCCCTCCAGAGGAACTGGCTGAGACCACTGTGTGAGACAGGATGCTGGACTAGAGGGACCCTCAGTGGTCTGATCCAGCAGGGCTCTTCTGATGTTCTTATGAAAGGAAGGCCTCGGCCTCTCTGCGCTGTGGTTGGCCCTTCCAGAGGAACTGGTTGGCCACTGTGTAAGACAGGATGCTGGAGTGGATGGACCACTGGGCTGACGCAGCAGGGCTCTTCTTATGTTCTTATGAGAGGAAGACCTTGGGCTCTCTGCCCTTTTGTTGGCCCTCCAGAGGAACTGATTGAGGCCACTGTGTGAGACAAGATGCTGGACTAGATGGACCACTGGTCTGATCTGGCAGGGCTCTTCTTATGTTCTTATGAGGGGAAGGCCTCGACCTCTATGCCCTGTTGTTAGCCCTCCAGAGGAACTGGCTGAGGCTGCTGTATGAGTCAGGATACTGGACTGGATGGACCACTGGGCTGATCCAGCAGGGCTCATATGTCCTTATGAGGGGAAGGCCTCGGCCTCTCTGCCCTGTTGTTGGCCCTCCAGAGGAACTGGCTGAGGCCACTGTGTGAGACAGGATGCTGGACTAAATGGAACACGGGTCTGATCCGGCAGGGCTCTCCTGATGTTCTTATGATTTCAGAGCATTCTTTATAATTTTTTTTATAGCTTACATTTCCCCCTGTATAATTTTCAAAGCATAAATAACCAGAAATAATTCCGCTTTACCCGTCCTGTTTTGTTTTGGGTTTCCTTTCCTTTCCAGGAAACCCTAGTTCCAAAAAGAATTCTATTTGGCAATACTAATTAAAAAAAACCAAGCACACACATATTAGGAGAACAGACGTTTTGAAATATCTTCCCAGCGAGTCTGAAGTTGGGAGGGGCTGCCTAAAACTGGGCCTCCTCCTCAAATACCTTCCATCAGTAACATAATTTTTAAAAAGTATTTGGCCCGCAGAAGCCTACAGGTGAGTTTTGGGGGAAAAAACGGGAACAGAACTTGGCAAGGTTTCTGCTGACTTGGGTGGGTGGACCCCAAAGGGCTTTGGCAGGTCAGGGGGCGGAGCCTGTTGTCTAAGGGGGTGTGGCCAATCACACACACATACACATTGCATCTGAAGAAGTGTGCACAGGAAATTAGTTGCTGTAGATTTTCTGGGTGGTGTGGCCGCGGTCTTGGCACTGTAGGCCCTGACGCTTCGCCAGTAGCTGTGACTGGCATCCTCAGAGGTAGAACACAGAGAGATGGAGTACTCCATCTTTCTGTGTTATACCTCTCTGAGCATTCCATCTCTCTGTGTTATACCTCTGACAATGCCAGTCACAGCTACTGGCGAAGCGCCAGGTCCTACAATGTCAAGACCACCGCCACACAACCCGGAAAATCTACAGCAACTAATGAACACCGGCCGTGAAAGCCTTCAACAACATATTGTGCACAGGAAAGCTTATAACTTTAATAAAACTTGGTTGGTCTTAACGGTGCCACTGGACTCAAATCTACACACACAGAACAATATTTCACCCCCGCCAAGGGCAAATACACCTAGTTTATTCAAGCACCTGGCACAAAACTGGAGGCAAAAGTATTTAAGATCACCGAAAATACCCAGTTCTTCTACCCCTTGTACCCCCGCCATCTGGACAGCATCCCAGTCTGCTTCATTTTCCCTGTCCGATGATCCCCCGCCCCTCCGTCCCTTCCTTCCTTCCTTCTTTTCTCTCCCCCTCCCTCCTCCCTTTCTGTCTCTCATCTCTTTTATAAGAGGAAATGCTTATTGGCAGCAGCCGGCCAGGAATCTAGGCCTGTCGAAACCGCCACCCCTCCCTTCAAATCCCTCTCGCTTGCCTGGCAGGCCGTAAATCATCCCTCTCGGAATTGGCTCCGGGAAGCGCTTCTCTGCAGAGGGAGTGAGCCGCGGTGCCCCCCCTCCCCGCCCGTCTGTCCCTTTTAATTAAAACCCTCGCCTGCTCCCAACCTCGGCCTTTGCGGGGTCGGATCTGGAAACCAGGACCTCGCCGTCCCACTGTGAAAAACAGCTGGAAAAGAGGTCACGGCAAGCGTCGTCCTGTGCCTCGGAATGAAGACACGATACAGTCCTCCCTCTGCCCTATGTGATAAATGCGATTCCACATAGAAAACCTTCCACGAAGCAAGTAGCTGTGTAGAAGATGTGGAATTCACTGCCGCAGGAAGTGGTGGCAGCTACAGGCATAGGGCGATTCGGCATCTAGCATTTGCTCCACATTTTCTCAACTGGGAGGGAAAAGTGCGGCTCAAAACCACATTCAAACACCTCGGGGCAACGCCGCACTGCCTGCAAAGTCGCTCCCGAACAGCCATAAATCTAGGCAGGAGGTACCATAAAATCCGATGATCAAAGAAAGCGGAAGCAGCGTGGCATGTGGAGGCTACCGTAAAACCCGACAATCGAAGGAAGTGAAAGCAGCGTGCGGTGCAGAGGGGAATTTCTGTTCCGACGTGGGTTTCGTAAAGCAACGGAGGGAAAAGCCAACGCAGAATCAGCCACAGACAGTTTCAAGAGGGGACTGGATAAGCATACAGAGCAGGGGTCCATCAGTGGCTCTTAGCCACAAGGTCTAGATGGAACACTCTGTCTGGGGCAGGGATGCTCTGTATTCTTGGTGCCTGGGGGGGCAACAATGGGAGGGCTTCTGGAGTTCTGGCTCCACTGGTGGACCTCCTGATGGCACCTGGGTTTTGGCCACTGTGTGACACAGAGTGTTGGGCTGGATGGGCCATTGGCCTGATCCAGCATGGCTTCTCTTATGTTCCTATATGGAGCAGAAGTCCATCAGTGGCTATTAGCCATAAGGTACTGATGGAACACTCTGTCTGGGGCAGAGATGCTCTGTATTCTTGGTGCTTGCAGGGGCAACAGTGGGAGGGCTTCTGGAGTTCTGGCTCCACTGGTGGACCTCCTGATGGCACCTGGGTTTTGGCCACTGTGTGACACAGAGTGTTGGGCTGGATGGGCCATTGGCCTGATCCAGCATGGCTTCTCTTATGTTCCTATATGGAGCAGAAGTCCATCAGTGGCTATTAGCCATAAGGTACTGATGGAACACTCTGTCTGGGGCAGAGATGCTCTGTATTCTTGGTGCTTGCAGGGGCAACAGTGGGAGGGCTTCTGGAGTTCTGGCCCCGCTGGTGGACCTCCTGATGGCTACTGGGTTTTGGGCATTGTGTGATGCAGAGTGTTGGACTGGGTGGGCCACTGGCCTGATCCAGCATGGCTTCTCTTATGTTCCTAAGTGCTAGGGTCGAGTCTGCTGGCACCTTAGAGAGCAACAGGATTTTTAAGCAACGAGCCTTTTTAGAGCCAAAGTTCTGTGGCAAAGAAGAAGAGAGAAGAGAAGAGAAGAGAAGAAGAAGAGAAGAGAAGAGAAGAAGAAGAGAAGAAGAAGAGAAGAGAAGAGAAGAGAAGAGAGAAGAGAAGAGAAGAGAGAAGAGAAGAGAAGAGATTGAATTTATACCCTGCCCTTCGCTACCCGAAGGAGTCTCAGAGCGGCTCACAATCTCCTTCCCCTTCCCCTCCCCACAACAGACCCCCTGTAAGGTAGGTGGGGCTGAGAGAGCTCTCCCAAGAACTGCCCTTGAGAGAACAGCTCTGAAGGAACTTGTGACCAGTGTTCCCTCTAAGCTGAGTTAGGGTGAGCTACCTCACAGTTTTTTCACCTCTGGTTCATACATTTTTGTCTTAGCCCAGGAAGGATGGCTCCAGCACCAACTAATTTATGCAGCAGCCCAATCGCCCGCTCACAACTTTAATGCCAGTAGCTCACAAGGTAGAATGTTTGCTCACAAGACTTCACGGCTTAGAGGGAGCATTGCTTGTGACTGACCCGAGGTCACGCCAGCGGCATGCTGTGGCTCCGGAGAAACAGTAGTTGGGAAATTAAAAAAGGAACAAAGAAGTGGGGGAAAGCCAGTGCTCATACTTTTTATTAAAAATGACACGGAAGAAAATGTAAGATGTTCTTCCGGATTCACCAATGGGCCCTTTTTAGCCACAAGACTCCACAGCTTAGAGGGAGCATTGATTGCAAGCACCGTCTTAGAAGAAGGGTTGCCAGCCTCCAGGTGGTGCCTGGAAACCTCCCAGAATTACAACTGATCTCTGGACCCAGGAGAAAAGGGCTGCTTGGGAGGGTGGAATCTATGGCATCATACCCGGCTGAGGTCCCTCTGCTCTCTGAATCACACCCTCCCCCGGCACTAGGAATTTCCCAACCCAGAGTTGGCAATCCTACTTAGATGCGTTTTCTCCCATCTGTGAGAGGTGGGAATGCCTCTCCTACAAAGGGGTAAGGCGGGTATCCGATCCTGTGTGAGAAAGAAGGAAAACTCACTTGTCTAAATGCGTGCATGCACTGCACGCCTCTAAAAGCGAAATATGCTTGTTCCTTTACCAGTGTTTTCCCCCTCATATGCAAACGTATGCAAATTTCTGCCACTAAACCGATCCATTAAGACTCCTGGGATGCTTTCCTGACTTCTAGAACCCCTTCCCTTACCCCCTTCCGTACCTGGAGACTTCCGCGGGTGCAGTACTCCGTCAGGATGCAAATGTTTGGCGGATCGATACAGGCCCCGATAAATCGCGTCAGGTGCTTGTTTTGAGCGTCCCTCATCTGGAAAGGGAGGGGGGAGAAGAGAGAGAGAGAGAGCACACGGTGTGGTCGAAGTGCCCCATGTTGGCAGATGCCCTCTTCCCAGCCCCCAACTACGCTTAAGGCAATTTCGAGGTCAAGGCAACTGTTAATTCATTGTTAGTAGCAACTACAGCAGAGATACACTGACTGTCAGCAGAGATCTCTCTGCAAGAGACCATCTGCCTTCAGCATGGCGGAGGGGGGCAGACTGCACCGCTCCCAAGCCTGGAGCAACACTGACGCCCCCCCCCCCGCCGCATCTTTTTTAAAATTAGATTTCAATTGATATTTGGATTCGTTTTTAATTGCTATCAGCAGGGTTTTTTTTTTTAAAGCAGTTGAAAAGCAGTGCAAAAATACAAGGAATAAAAAAACCGCAATGTAAAATCTTGGCTGTGAATCCCGATCGTATTTAGATCAGGGTTGCCAACCTCCAGGCGGTGGCTGGAGATCCCCTGCTATTGCTCCTGATCTCCAGGCAACAGAGGTCAGTTCCCCTGGAGAAAATGGCTGTTTTGGAAAGCGGACTGTGGCATCCTGCCCCGTTGAGGCCCCTCCCCTCCACAAGCTCCGCCCTTCTCAGGCTCCGCCCTCAAAACCTCCAGGTAGTTCCCCAACCCAGGGCCGGCAGCCCAGTTTCATGTACGTGAAGGGCAGCAGAAGAACTCCCGGGCCTTTTCTTTTTCTGGTTTGTCTTTATCAGGCAGGTTTTGAGTGGTGTCCCGGGCAGACTCACGTTCCTCTAAGTCCCGTTACGTCCGTGAGCTTGGAGAGGGTGTAACACTGCTTGGGACTGCACCGTTTAGGACCTCCGAGTTGGATCTCATGAATCTGATGTTCTAATGAGGGCACAGGGTTGCCGGGTCCCTCTTCGTCCCCAGCGGGGGGCTTTGGGGGGGGCGTTCCCACGGGGGAGGGCATCCCCAGCGTGATGACCTAACGTTGGGGGATGTCCCGGTTCCAAGTCCCGCCCCCGACTGGCTGCCTGCACTTAAAGTGTCCCCTTTAAGTGCACGCAGCTGAGGGCCCCGCTCAGAGATGGGGCGCGGGGCCCGCAGCCACCCCTCTTCTTCCTCTCTCTCAAGAGAGAAGAGAGAGAGGTGGCCGTGAGTGTTGGGGCTTGGGGGCAGGGGTTTCCCCGCTGGCCAGCTGGCCGGTGGTGGGTTGAACCCCCCAAGAACGGGTAACTCCCGCCAAACCTATGAGGGCCTTCGTTCCCGCCGAACTCACACACGGAACCTGATGCAAGTGGGGAAATGTCTACGGTCGGCTGAAACTACCAACCCCACATTTCAAGAGAAAGAGGGGAGGGGGGAACCCCAAACTTCTAAACTGCACTGGAACTTCTACCTCTTGCGGAAACTCTTTCCCCATTTTAAAACCCCCATCCCAGAGCGAGCGAGGCCCAAGCATCTGTCCAGAGACCAGACGGCAGATGGACTACTCCCGAATATGAGTCTCAGTCAGGGCTATTTCGGGGCAGGAACGCACAGGAACGGAGTTCCGGCTGGCTCCGGAGTTGGCCACGCCCAGCAGGAACTCGTTAGCATAACAGGCCACACCCAACAGCAGAAACTCATTAGGATTGGCTACGTTTGGGGTGTGTGGCCTAACATGCAAAGGAGATCCTGCTACAGAAATAAAAGCTCTGGGTTTTGACAACAAACAAGGGAAACAGAATAAGAAGCAAAAGGTGGGTGTGGCTGGATGACCACACTTCTGGTGACATGGGGGTGTGGCCTAATATGCTAATGAGTTTCTGCTCTTGAGTGTGGCCTATTATGCTAATGAGTTCCTACTGGGCTTTTTCTACAAAAAAAAGCCCCGGTCTCAGTCGTGTGTAGGGCAAAATCTACGGACACCCTGCTGTAAGGTTTACTTCAGAAAAAATCGGAGAGTTCCAAAATTTTATTGGTGGGGGTGGGGATGGAAATCAGTTTTCAAATTTACTGGAGAAGAAGGAGGGGTGGCGGAAAGAAACGGTGGGCAAAACCCTGGAGAAATGTTCCCTCTAAGCTGTGGAGTCTTGTGAGCAAAAATTCTACCTTGTGGGCCACTGGCATTAAAGTTGTGAGCGAGCGATTTGGCTGCCGCATAAATTACTTCTCTCCGGAGCCCTCCTCCCTGAGCTGAGTCAAAAATGTGTGAGCCAGAGGCTAAAAAACTGTGAGCTCGCTCACACTAGAGCTTAGAGGGAACACTGCCCTGGAGAACATTTCGTCTTGGATTTCTGTCCCAGGAGTGGGGCAATTCCGCTCTCCCCCGTCCCCACCCCACAGAGAAATCAGAACTCCCCATTTCAGACTGGGAAAACCGGAGCGACCCGTTTCCACACAGGATTCGACCCTTTCCCTCTTCCCGCCAAATCCCTCTCCGTCTTGGCACAGGTACAGCCTGCATTTCTTTTTATTTAAAAAAAAATGGGGGGGGGGAGTGTTCACCGGTGCCAAAAAACTTCCCATCGAGCCGGTGCTCGGAAGGACTCGTTCCCGACTCCAGGGAATGAGGGACCGATCATCAGAATGAAAGGAATTCAAGCCCTGGGCCCAGACTCGTGACTTGGGGGGGTTTGAATGAGGGGCGGGAGCGGGTGGGAAGAGGGATAGATGCGACTTCTTGCAGGAGGGTGGGAAAGTATGCTTTTAGATCCCGTTCTTCCACAGACACATCCCCCAAAAGCTGGGGCAAATAGCTCTCTGTTATTCTTCTGGCCACAATCTTTGCATGTACTAATGCCTGTTTCACAATCGCAATCCCCTTGTTTACCTTCTTCGCTCTCTTACACACACACAGCGCTTTGCTTTAACCAGCTCTGGGTCTTAATTAAAGAGGGGAGCAGATGGCCGCTGCGTCGCTGGTTCCCTCGCTAATGAGTCATTAGCCCTTACACTGCGCGACACGGGAGGGCTACATTCTGTGTCTCTCCCTCCCCACACCCCCTCTCGGTGCCTTCCTCTCTAACTAATGAGCTTTTAGCTTCTGGCAGGAGATGCCCTACTTAGCACAGCACCCCCTGCTGGTGCCCCAGTAAACTGCCACGGAAGGGAAGCTGAACACCAGCAGGAGAGGAGCGGGAAGGTACAGTGAGCTCCCGCTCTGAGGAGCCTGGAAGAAGCGTCAAGGCAAGATAAAGTAAGATTCAGTAGGGTTTCCCGAGGCTTCAGTAGGGTTCCGGAGCTTGCTTGGGCGGTACCATCCTGGCAAGAGCCAACCATGAGCCAACTCCCTGCTCCCAATGCCACTGCAGGTCCCAATCACAGAGCTGGAAGGGACCTCCAGGGTCATCTAGTCCAACCCCCTGCACAATGTAGGAAATTCACAAATACCTCCCCCCACACACATACGCAGTGACCCCTGCTCCAGGCCCAGAAGATGGGAAAAAACCTCCCGGATCTTCCAGCCAAACTGCCCTGGAGAAAGATTGCTTCCTGACCCCAAAGTGGCGATCGGCATTTCCCTGGGCGTGTAAGAAAGGGCCACGAGGACTAAGCACTGACGCCACCCTTCCTGCCCTCCCTCTCGTGATCAGCTAAACTACGAATCCCGCCCCAATCGAGTCGCCCACGGAACACGCGGGGTGCTTACGTGCTTCAGTTCAAACCGTATCTTGCGCGTGAGCTCGATCCGCTTCCGGTTCACGTGCTTCACGGCCACGAGGTTCCCCTGCAAAGAGACACGGCGACTGTTGATGCGCAAATCCATTACTGGCTGCGGAAGGGCAGATCCACCAGATGTTTCGCTCTGACCCGAAGGAACTCACCTAACCACCTGCTCAGGCCAGCCCCGAGTGTTTGCAGATTACACTGGGCATGGGGTGGCCGGCCTCCAGGTGGGTCCCGGGGATCTCTCGGAATCACAGCTGATCACCGGGTAACGAGAATTCAGTTCCGCTGGAGAAAATGGCTGCTTTGGAGGGAGGGTGGACTTTGCAGCTTTGTATACTAATGAGGTCCCTCTCTTTCCCTGACTCCACCTTCCCCAGTCTCCGCCCCCTAAATCTCCAGGTATTTCCCAACCCAGAGATGCCAACACAGGGCAGGAGGCCTGGGCGGGGCAGTCCTCCACCTGGGGCCAAAGACCTACCACTACGGTTGTCAACTCTAGCTTGGAAAAGGCCTGGAGATTTGGGGGTGGAGCCGGAGGAGGGCGGGGTTTGGGGAGGAGAAAGACCTCAGCAGGGTACGATGCCCATAGAGTCCAGCATTCCAAAGCAGCCACTTCGGGGAAGGTGGCCAGCAATGCTCCCTTCTAAGCTGTGGAGTCTTGTGAGCAAAAATCCTACTTTGGGAGCTACTGGCATGAAAGTTGTGAGCGGGCCATTTGGCTGCTGCATCAGTTAGGTTGCTCTGGAGCGAAGACCAAATTCTGTGAGCTGGAGGCTAAAAGACTGTGAGCTGGCTCACACTAACTCAGCTTAGAGGGAACACTGGTTGCCGGGTCCATCCTGGCCACCGGTAGGGGGTGGGGCAGGTAGGCTTGCTAGGTCCTGATTGGGAAACTCCTGGAGATTTGGGGGTGGAGCCTGGGGAGGACAGGGACTCCAGTGGGGTACAATGCCACAGAGTCCTCCCTCCAAAGCATCCATTTTTCTCCAGGGGAACTTTTCCAGCTTTGGGAAAAGTGCAGAAGAGGGCAACTAGAATGATAAAAGGGTTGGAACACCTTCCCTATGAAGAAAGGTTAAAATGCTCGGGGCTCTTTAGCTTGGAGAAATGACGGCTGAGGGGTGACACGATCGAGGTTGACAAGATTATGCATGGGATAGAGCAGGTAGAGAAAGAAGTACTTTTCTCCCTTTCTCACGATACAAGAACTCGTGGGCACTCCATGAAATTGCTGAGCAGTCGGGTTAGAATGGATAAAAGGAAGTCCCTCTTCACCCAAAGAGTGATTAACATGTGGAATTCACTGCCACAGGAGGTGGCGGTGGCTACAAGCATGGACAGCTTCAAGAGGGAATGGGATAAACATACAGAGCAGAGGTCCATCAGTGGCTGTTAGCTTCAAGGTATAGATAGGGACCAGGAGCTGCGGTGGCTCAAGTGGTTAAGACGCTGAACTGCAGGCTGTGGAAGGTCAGTAGTTCAGCAGTTTGAGACCCAAGAGTGCCACATGACGGAGTGAGCTCCCGTCTCTGGCCCCAGCTCCTGCCAACCTAGCAGTTCGAAAGCAAGAAATTGCAAGTAGATAAATAGGTACCACTTAGGTGGGAAGGTAACAGCGTTCCGTGCGCCTTGGTGTTTAGTCATGACGTCTTCGGACAGCGCTGGCTCTTCGGCTTTGAAACGGAGATGAGCACCGCAGCCCTAGAGTTAGATTCGACTGGCTTTCGAGCAAGGGAATCTTTACCTTTACTTTTATAGATAGGGACTCTGGGGCAAGTGATGCTCTGTATTCTTGGTGCCTGGGGGGGAGGTCAACTGTCGGAGGTCTTCTAGTGTCCTGGCCCCACTGGTGGACCTCCTGATGGCACCTGGTATTTTTGGCTGCTGTGTGACACAGAGTGTTGGACTGGATTGGCCACTGGCCTGATCCAACATTGGCTTCTCCTATGTTCTTATGTTCTTAACTAGTCTTTGTGGTCTGGAAAACAGCTGTAATTCTGGGGGATCCCCAGGTCCCACCTGGAGGTTGACATCCCCAAATTAGGGAGATTAAGCCCTCCCCCGTGTATCATGGTCCCAATCCAAATCAGGGGCCCGCACTATTGCATCTTAACTCCAAAAGATACGGGGAGATCAGATCGTGGCTGATCCCGATTGCAACAGTATGTTCCCATGTCCGTGCTCTCTGTCCCAAAACAGCACAAGAGGAAGCAATCAAGACATCCCGCCCCATGAAACTCAATCCCTAGAAGTGAAAAGGCCACGCCCCTTGTGTAGAAGCCCCGCCCCTCGATACCAGGGTGCCTAACCCACCGGTAATCAGAACTCAGGGTCATTCTGTGAAAATTACTGGCAGTAGACTCAAGACGAGGAGCTGTCAGCTTATGGAACTCACTGCCACCAGTATGCGGTGACAACCACTTGTTTACACAGATTTTAAAAAGGCGAGTTGGATGTATTTATGGAGAGCAAGTCAATCATTTGGCAATCAGGCGCAAGAACCGAATGGGGTCTCTGAAGATTGCCTCTGATTCTGGGCTTTGCCAAGGCGCCTGACTATCCTCTGTTGGAAACAGGGTGCTTGTCTATACAAAGCGTTGTTCTCATCCGGCGTGGCTACTTGCATTCTGTCCTGACCGAATCACCTTGTAATAAGCCGTCTTGGCGTAGACCTGGAACTGTCCCTCGGTGGTGAGCAGGGACCCGTAGTTTGAACCTCTCTGTAAGGAAAGAAGGGAAGCAATAAGGGGACTTCCTATGTATGAAGCGCACCTCTCCAGCACCCCAAATCCCCCACAGTTTGGACTTGGCTTGCTTGATTTGCGTAACTTCGTACAGCGTAGTTTCAGGGAGTAGCTACGGTGGTCTTCACTAGAAGAGCAAGATTCAGGTCCAGTAGTAGCTCAAAGACCAACTAGATTTCTGGGGGACAAGCTTTCGAGAGCCAGAGCCCCCTTTCTCATGATTTCGTATGACCTTCCTGCAGATGAGTTATTTATTTTTAAAAGCAGAGCCACCGTCCTGTAGGAAAGGCCTCACCTAGACAGAGCTGCCTAAAGCCAGGGGAGGCTGGCAGTTGAGGCGGTCAAGTCTTTGGCTGAGAAGGCGCAGGTTCAAATCCCCGCTCGGTAACAAAACTCAATGAGCGGCCCTGGGCGGCCCTGGGCTTGGTGACAAAACTCCGTGAGTAACTCCATTTCAGCCTAACGCACGTTACGGGATTGTTATGAGGATGAAATGGGGGTGGCAGGAAGAGCGGGGTTGGAAGACAGAGAGTAGATAAATAGATGATGGATGGATGGATGGATGGATGGATGGATAGGTCTCATGTGAGGCTGAGGAAGACAGACAGACCTACAGTTAGATAGGCAGGGCTCATGTGAGGCTGAGGAAGACAGACAGACAGTTAGACAGACAGAACTTGTGTGAGGCTGGGGAAGACAGACAGACAGATGGTTAGATAGGTAGGGCTCGTGAGGCTGAGGAAGACAGACAGACAGTTAGATAGAGATCATGTGAGGCTGAGGAAGACAGACAGACAGTTAGATAGACAGGACTCGTGAGGCTGAGGAAGACAGAGAGTTAGATAGATAGGGCGGCTCAGTAAGGCTGAAGACAGAGCAGACAGGGCTCTTGTGAGGCTGAAAAAGACAGACAGGTAGGTAGGGCTCGTGAGACTAAGGAAGACAGGCAGACAGACAGTTAGATAGAGATCATGTGAAGCTGAGGAAGACAGACAGACAGATAGGTAGGGCTCGTGAAGCTAAGGAAGGGCAGACAGGGCTCACGTGAGGCTGAGGAAGACAGACAGACAGACAGGGCTCTTGGGTGAGGCTGAAAAAGACAGACAGGTAGGTAGGCTCGTGGAGACTAAGGCACAGGCAGACAGACAGTTAGATAGAGATCATGTGAAGCTGAGGAAGACAGACAGACAGATAGGTAGGGCTCGTAGCTAAGGAAGACAGACAGACAGATAGGTAGGGCTCGTGAAGCTAAGGAAGACAGACAGACAGATAGGGCTCTTGTGAGGCTGAGGAAGACAGACAGACAGATAGACAGGACTTGTGAGGCTGAGGAAAACAGAGAGTTAGATAGATAGGGCTCGTAAGGCTAAAGAAGACAGACAGGGCTCACGTGAGGCTGAGGAAGACACACAGACAGATAGGGCTCTTGTGAGGCTGAGGAAGACAGACAGACAGTTAGATAGACAGGACTTGTGAGGCTGAGGAAAACAGAGAGTTAGATAGATAGGGCTCGTAAGGCTAAAGAAGACAGACAGGGCTCACGTGAGGCTGAGGAAGACAGACAGACAGACAGGGCTCTTGTGAGGCTGAGAAAGACAGACAGAGAGTTAGGTAGGTAGGGCTCATGAGGCTAAGGAAGACAGACAGACAGATAGGGCTCTTGTGAGGGTGAGGAAGACAGACAGACAGGGCTCTTGTGGGGCTGAGGAAGTCAGACAGACAGACAGTTAGACAGGTAGGGCTCGTGAAGCTAAGGAAGACAGACAGACAGATAGGGCTCTTGTGAGGGCGAGGAAGACAGACAGACAGATAGAGATCATGTGAGGCTAAGGAAAACAGACAGACAGTTAGGTAGATAGGGCTCATGTGAGGCTGAGGAAGACAGACAGATAGATGCCCATGGGAGGCCTGGGAAGGCAGGCAGAGGGCACTCACCAACGAAAGGGTGAGCTTGCTGCCCACGCTGCGCAGATTTTTCTCCAAATTGCTCGACTGCACATCCTCCCAGTGAATGCGCCAGAGCTCCGATGCCAGCTCCTTCTCCAGCTTCATTTTCCTGGGGGGAGGGGGGGACACAAGGGTGTGTTTTAAGGGGCCGACGACGGCCACACAATCTGCCTTCTTCGCGACACCCTCTGCCCTCCACGGCAATGTCAAAAGTTCAGAGCCTTGTTTTCTCTTATCATCTCGCATAAACCTTGAACTCATACTTCCCCCCCAGACCATTGTAGTTGACCAGCAACAAACGCAGGAAAAGGGGACATTCTTTGTCTTTACCCGGTCGGTCACCATCAGAGGTTGCAATGGCCAGATTGCTTTTAAGAGGAGACTGGAAAAATACATGGTGGAGGACAGGCCTGACAGCCGTGACAGCTTCAGTGGAACCTCCATGGCCAGAGGCAGGATACCTCAGATGCTGGGAACACACCAAGGGAAAGGACCATGCCCGTCACGCACTGCTTGTGGGAATACAGAGGCACCGGTTTTTCTGGCCTCTGTTTCAAAAGAAGAAGAAGAGCTCTGCTGGATAAAACCAAAGGTCCGGCACCCTCTGGCCAACCAGACGCCTCCGAGAAACCCACAAGCAGGGCAGGAAGCCAACAGCCTCTTCCTGCCGATGGTCACTCAGCCATCGGTGCTCAGGGGGTACACTGCAAGTGAACATGGAGGTTCGTCTAGCCGTCGTCACAGACAGCCTCTATTAACTGGTTCCAGGCCCTTTTTAAAGCTTCTTCAACCATCACAAAATCCGGTGGCGGTGAATCCCCAAGGCTAATTTCGTCTTAGGCGGGGAAAAGTGCTTCCTTCTGTCTCTCCGGAGTCAACTGCCCATAAACTTCAAAACGGGGATACTGAGGTCTGATTACACAGGAGAGGTAGAAAAGAAAACCCTACCGGCCTTGTCTACCCAGACTGGCAGTGGCTCTCCCACGTCTCAAGCAGAGGACTCTCACATTACCTATTTCCTGATCCTTTAAGTTGGAGATGCCGGGGATTGAACCTGGGATCTTCTGCATGCCAAGCCGATGCTCTACCACTGAGCCACAACCTCTCCTTGGGGCTCCCCTATACCAAGCCATGATGATACCAGCTGCTTGGCTTTCCACCCTTTCCCTAAGGATCTCTAAGCGTGGACATAGCCTGTTTCAGCACATTCACACATAGCGCTGTCCATCAGAACCCCTAGATCTCTTTGTCAGAGACTAAATACAGGCCTAGCTGGGCCTTTGGTCTCCTCCGGCTGTTCCATTTTTTAGCCTCCGTCCCCACAAACGGTGCTCACGCTCACCTGTACACGAAGAAGGCGGCGATGGTCACCAGAGAGAGAACCAGGGTCATGGCAAGAGACAGGATCTCCAGCAAGGACAAAGAGGCTAGGCAAGGAAAACAAGAAGGGCCCGTTAGTGAGCTGCTAGCTGGCCGCAGACCAGTTCGAAGTATTTTGCGGCCCCAACGCTGGGCGATTCGGCATCCGGCACGCGCTCCACGTTTTCTCAACGCTGAGGAAAAGGTGCGGCTCAAAACCACATTCAAACACATCCGACACTGTGCGGACTACAGAGTCACCCCTGAACAGCCGTAAATCTATGCAGAGGGTACCATAAAACCCGATGGTCAAAGAAAGAGAAAGCGGCATGCAATGGAGAGGGTACCGTAAAATCAGAGGAAGTGAAAGCAGCGTGCCGTGCAGAGGGGAATTTCTGTTCCGATGTGGGTTTGGTAAAGCAATGGAGGGAAAAGCCAGGGCAATATGTTGTCGAAGGCAGAATCGCCCACTGTCGGCCAGGTCCAAGCCAAGCCCCTGACGCGGGGGTGACAGTGTGAGCCCCAGCTGTAATGTCAGAACCCGCTCCCAAGCCACTAACGGCTGCAGGCCCGTTGCCAATGGCTGTTTAGGGGCAACTTTGGCAAGCCAGACCCGAGAGTGCCGCATGACGGGGTGAGCTCCTGTCTCTAGTTCCAGCTCCTGCCAACCTAGCAGTTCGAAAGCAAAGAAATTGCAAGTAGATAAATAGGTACCATTTCGGTGGGAAGGTAACAGCGTTCTGTGCACCTTGGTGTTTAGTCATGCCGGCCACATGACCACAGAAACGTCTTCGGACAGCGCTGGCTCTTCGGCTTTGAAACGGAGATGAGCACCGCAACCCTAGAGTCGGATTCGACTGGCTTTCAAGCAAGGGAACCTTTACCTTTACTTTGGCAAGCCAGGTGGATCCTGAGCAGGCCCGTCGACGGGATTTTTGTAGCTCGTGGGGCAAAACTTTTTCTGGTGGGGCTGGTGGGGCTGCCATTATTCGTCTGTCTGTCTCCAAACAACTGTACTTTTAAGTAACAATGAAGGCAATACTACTAATAATCACTGTTCCTTCTAAGCGGAGTTAGTGTGAGCGAGCTCACAGTCTTTTAGCCTCCGGCTCACGCATTTCTGCCTTAGCTCAGGAAGGGATGGCTCCAGGGCAGACTAATTTCTCCGGCAGCCCAATCGACCGCTCACAACTTTAAGGCCAGCGGCTCGCGAAGTAGAATTTTTGCTCACAAGACTCCACAGCTTAAGAGAGCATTGCTAATAATGAAATTAAATGCACCACAAACGCCCCCCCGCATAAATGAAATGGAAAACACTTCGCCAGAGCTTTTTTGGTAGAAAAAGCCCAGCAGGAACTCATTAGCATAATAGGCCACACCCATCAACAGAAAACTCATTAGCATATCAGGCCACACCTTGACAGCACAGCTCATTAGCATATCAGCCACACCCCATATTACCAGAAGTGTGGTCATCCAGCCACACCCACCTTTGCTTCTTATTCTGTTTACTGTTTGCTGTCAAAATCCAGGACTTTTTTGTAGCAGAAGTCCTTGCATGTTAGGCTACACAGCCCTAATGTAGCCAATCCTAATGAGTTTCTGCTGTTGGGTGTGGCCTGTTATGCTATGAGTCCTGCTGGGTGGCCAACTCGGAGCCAGCCGGAACGCCGTTCCAGTGCGTTCATGACCTAAATAGCCCTGCCTCCGCCCTCCCTAAGGCAGTGAAATCCCTACCATTTTCAGTAGGAAATCTTGGGGCTGGCCTGAAGAAAGGACGGAGCCCCCACTGTAGCTAAGGGCCAGATCCTGAGAATGGCAGCTTTCACTGGAAGGCACAGCAAGTTCCCAGTCCACAAAGGAGCAGAGAGGAAAGACAACATGGAGAGAAAAAAAATCTCCCCATCTCCCCTCGTTGTTCTAATCTCCCTTACGGGCAAATTTCCTTCACGGGCACATTTGCTGACTTAGTAACAAAGCAAAACACTCCCTTTGTGGGATCAGTGAAGAAATAATAGGGCCGTCCCTAGGGAACACTCTGTGGCCCAGTGCATTCGTTCCCCGGCCTCCCTCCCCAAATGCAAATATGCCTCTCCCTTTTATTTTTGGCTCTATGGTTCTCTTCGCTGCCATTTCCATTAACCGTGGTTCGCTCCAAACCACCAGCTTTCCAGTTGTGGTTGCCAGTAGTCCTTTGGAGGGAACTCTGGTGACCTGGTGCAGACGTTAATGCTACATCGATGCTGGAAATGTTGGAAATGTTTTAACATTCACCACCTCGGGGACCCAGAACTGGTTGGAAAGGCAGCAGAGAAATGTTTTCGGCATTTCCCATAATCTAGATAGGGTTACCAGTCCCCAGGTCTCGGCACGGGTTCTCCTGGTTTTCGCCCCCAAACAGCCACATCCCTGCGTGATGTCCCCAACACGATGACATCACCCAGAAGTGAGGTCATCACATTTGGGGACATCGCGCGGGATGCTGTGGTTGGAGGGCAAAACCCTATGGTAAATTTGGCCTAAAACCAGGGCTATTTTGGGGCAGGAACACACAGGAGCGGAGTTCCGGCTGGCTCCCGAGTTGGCCACGCCCAGCAGGAAATCATCAGCATAATAGGCCACACCCAACAGCAGAAACTCATTAGGACTGGCTACATGAGGGGTGTGTGGCCTAACATGCAAAGGAGTTCCTGCTACAAAAAAAGCCCTGGGTTTTGACAACAAACAAGGTAAACAGAATAAGAAGCAAAAAGGTGGGTGTGGCTGGATGACCACACTTCTGGAAACATGGGGGTGTGGCCTAATGTGCTAATAGATTTCTGATGTTGGGTGTGGCCTATTATGCTAATGAGTTCATGCTGGGCTTTTTCTACAAAAAAAGCCCTGCCTAAAACCATAAGAGTTTTGCCCTCAAACCAGAGCCTTGCCATGCAACATTGCCGGCATGATGATGTCACTTCTGGGTGACATCATTGTGTCAGGGATGTCCCGGAACACCCTTCAAATATCCTCGCCGGTGTGGTGAGGGGGCCCGGCAACTCTAACGTGGTGCCCATGGGCCCAGTGGTACCCTTTAACACCTTTCCTGGTGTCTGCCAAGTGTTTTTAGAAAGTGGCTTCTGCCGGGTGCGGCTTTCGCCCAGCAAGGATTCTGATTGGCCACTGGATATCTGATTGGCTGCCCAGATTTTTTTAAATGTCGCTTTGGCAGCAGCTGCCACCACAGCACAAGGATCTTCACCGTGTGACTAAAGGTCAACTGCAGGAAGCTGTTTCATGCTGACCCCGCCTCCTTCAGCAGGCAATTTGTGGCAGCGGTTCTGTGACTGCGCCCACCACGATGCATCAGAACTCCAGATGTGCCCGCAGGCTCAAAAAGGTTGGTGGACCCCTGCCCTAATCTCTATGGTAAAGACCATAGAGTCTAGGGGAAATGCCTAGGGTGTCATCGTCAGCACCATTTCCCCCCTCCGCCCCTCAAATTAATGACGGCTGAGGCGGGAGGGCATGACAAGCCTCCACCACATCACAGCGGTGTTACAAGAATCGGAATACAGAGCTGGCAAGGGCCTCGAACCACAAGGAAAAGCAGGATATCAACATTTTAACAAACAAAGCAAATAAAATAAATTACTGGCCCGTACCCTCCTCCTAATACCTTTTTGACAAGCTGGATTCTCATTCTCAAAACCGCAGAACGGCACGTCTCTGGGAATGGCGTTTCCTGGCCAGTGGATAGCCCTTCCGGGTACCATCTCTAGTTTCTTGGTCGTCCCGTTGTAATTGATAACAATCTGTGGGATGCGGGAGAAGGAGGAGGGGAAAAAGGTGACAGCGTGGGGTAGTGGTCAGAGCGTCACACGAGGACAGAGGAGACCTGAATTGAAACTCCCACTCAGCCTTGAAGGTTCAGTGGGTGTGACCTTGGGTGAGACAGGACAGGAAAGGTTGACTTCATGCCACTCAGTCAGGGCCGGCCCGTTATTGTTAAATTTCAGACTGTCGCCTAGGGTGATGGCTCGACAAGGGCACCATCCTGGCCGGCCTCGTCCCCTCCGCCCCGCACAGGAAGCCTCCCTTGCCAGCTTCTTGCTCCGTCCCCGGCAAAAGACTCCCCCTCTTTGCAGCCCCCCAGACAGAAAGAGAAGGAGGCGGGGGGGGAATAGCCCGGGACGACGGGAAAGTGCCACTCACCCTCTCCTGCCCCCGCCTCCGCGGTCTCGTTGGAGCTCCTTTTGCAGCCTGACACAGACCCCTCCCCCTCCCCTCAAGCGATCCCACCCCGAGATGCATTTGCAGCTTGCCCCCTTGGCCCGCCTGCCGCAGCTCCGGCACCCGCCCCTGCCCCACCCCACATGGGGGTGTGTGTGCCAGAATGTATCCTCGCCTAGCGGGCGAAAAAACCCGGGGCCGTCACTGCACTCAATTGAACAAGAATCGCCCAGCTCCTGCCAACCTAGCAGTTCGAAAGCAAGAAATTGCAAGTAGATAAATAGGTACCACTTTGGTGGGAAGGTGACAGCATTCTGTGCGCCTTGGTGTTTAGTCATGCCGGCCACATGACCACAGAAACGTCTTCGGACAGTGCTGGCTCTTCGGCTTGGAAACGGAGATGAGCACCGCAACCCTAGAGTCGGATTCAACTGGCTTTCGGGCAAAGGAAAACCTTTACCTTTACCTTTATCCATAAATGGCCCGAGCTTGAATCTCATCCCTATCTAAGCCTGGTATTGAAAACAGCAAAACCTGATTGGCCACTCTGCGTTGACGACCAATCAGGATACTAGAAAGGTGCTGGAGGGAAGAGAATTCATTGGTTGCTATGTTACCGTTCTGATTGGTTATTACTGCAACCCGGGGCGTGGTTATGCCAGCCCGGATAGTTTAAAAGAGAGCCTGTTGCTCTCCTGTTTTGTCGCTGTTCCTGTCTTGTTAATAAAGCCGAATCACTTATTAAGAGCTGCTGCCTTGAGTCTCATACTTAACGGGTCTGATAAACAGTTAAGAACGGCACCTGCTTGCGCGAGGATGTTTTCCGTGATGGCCCTAGTAGGGTGGAACAGCCCCACACTATTGGGCTTTTCCAGGGCCCGGGTGGTTGTTATTGGGAATGAGTTGTTGCTGGGGGTGGCGGGCAGTGCCGTTGCCTGCCTCTGCGTAGCAACCCTGGACTTCCTTGGTGGTCTCCAGGGCTTTTTTGGTAGGAAAAGCCCAGCAGGAACTCATTAGCATAATAGGCCACTCCCAACAGCAGAAACTCATTCGCCTATTAGGCCACACCCCCCATATTTAAAAAAGGATATTATAGCATTGGAAAAAGTGCAGAGAAGGGCAACTAGAATGATAAAAGGGTTGGAACACCTTCCCTATGAAGAAAGGTTAAAATGTTTGGGGCTCTTTAGCTTGGAGAAACGACGGCTGAGGGATGACATGATCGCGGTTGATAAGATTATGCCTGGGATAGAGCAGGTAGAGAAAGAGGTACTTTTCTCCCTTTCTCGCAATACAAGAACTTGTGGGCACTCCATGAAATTGCTGAGCAGTTGGCTTAGAACGGATAAAAGGAAGTCCTTCTTCACCCAAAGAGGGATTAACACATGGAATTCACTGCCACAGGAGGTGGTGGCAGCTACAAGCATGGACAGTTTCAAGAGGGAATTAGATAAACATATGGAGCAGAAGTCCATCAGTGGCTATCAGCCACAGGGTATAGATGGGAACTCTCAGTCTGGGGCAGGTGATGCACTCTATTATTGGTGTTTTGGGGGGGCAACAGTGTCCTGGCCCCACTGCTGGACCTCCTGATGGCACCTGGTATATTTTGGCCGCTGTGTGACAGAGTGTTGGACTAGATGGGCCATTGGCCTGATTCAACATTGGCTTCTCTTATGTTCTTATGTTCTCGTGAGCTCCCTCGGAGCATCTGGCCGCCTTCTGTTGGAAACAGGATGCTGGAAGGAATGGACCTTTGGCCCGATCCAGCAGGGTGGATTCCAAAGACACTATTGGCTGCTCCACCAACCTCAAACTCTCCCGAGGCTGGGTCCATGTCCCACAGTGAGTAGTCCGTCTCCCGATCGCCGTTCTTGTCGATTTTCAGGAACCCCGTGACCCCTGCGTGGTGGAAGGGAGAGAGAGAAAGAGAAAGAGAGAGAGAAACATAACGTTCCCGATCTGAAACTTATTATATGCTCTACATCCTCCCTCCTCAAATCCCTGGACTCCCAAAATGAGAAACGGAAGCCTTCCATATGCTGCATGGCCCCTGTGAACTAGTTTGAGAGCAGGATTTAATGGAGAGGGCTCAGCGCTGGAGACTGGGATTTGGGGAAGTATTTCTGTTATGCTTCTATTCATAGAATCACAAGGGTTGGAAGGGGCCATACAGAGGCCATCTAGTCTGACCCCCTGCTCAAGGCAGGATCAGCCTAGAGCATCCGTGACAAGAGTCTGTCCAGCCGCTGCTTGAAGACCGCTGGTGAGGGGGAGCTCACCACCTCCCTAGGCAGCCCATTCAGACAACTCTAATATCCAGCCGGTCAGACAACTCTAATATGCAGCCGGTGCCTTCCCGCTCTTCATTTAAACCCATTATTGTGAGTCTTCTCCTCTGCTGCCAACAGGAACAGCTCCCTGCCCCCTCTGAGTGACAGCCCTTCCGATACTTCAAGAGAGCCATCATGCATTCTTTAGCTTGGAGAAACGACGGCTGAGGGGTGACATGATCGAGGTTTATAAGATTATGCATGGGATAGAGCAGGCTGAGAAAGAAGTACTTTCCTCCCTTTCTCACAATACAAGAACTTGTGGGCACTCCATGAAATCGCTGAGCAGTCGGGTTACAACAGCTAAAAGGAAGTCCTTCTTCACCCAAAGAGTGATTCACCCATGGAATTCACTGCCACAGGAGGTGGTGGCAGCTACAAGCATGGACAGTTTTCAAGAGGGAATTAGATAAGCATATGGAGCAGAAGTCCATCAGTGGCTATTAGCCACAAGGTATAGATAGGGACTCTCAGTCTGGGGCAGGTGATGCTCTCTATTCTTGGTGCTGTGGGGGGGCAGCAGTGGGAGGGCTTCTAGATGGCACCTGGTATTTTTGGCCGCTGTGTGACAGAGTATTGGACTAGATGGGGCATTGGCCTGATTCAACATTGGCCTCTCTTATGTTCTTATGTTCTTATTCCTCCTCTCCACATGTGGGATGCCTTAACAGTTGGGCTGCCAACCTCCAAGTGGGCCTTCGTAAGGGAAACAACCGTGATAAGGTAACGAAGTCGTGTGTAGAGAAAAATAAATCCGCTTTAATTATCCAGTGCGAAACAATTCATTAAAGTCGTATCCTCTGAAGTAAATTGGCCTCAGGTCTTGCCGACGCTCACAGACCGTTTCACTCAGGGTTTCTAACTTAACGTCGTTTTGTTGTGCGAAAAGGAAGACGGAGCAGACAGAACGTCGCAGAAAAAATACACAAGGTGGAAGGTCTCATCTGATGAAACCCTGAGTGAAACGGTCTACTGAGCGCTCAAGGAGGACTTGAGACCAATTTACTTCAAAGGATACAACTTTGACAAGTTGTTTTTCACTGGATAATTAAAGAAGGCTTATTTTTCTCTAAACACGACTTTGTTATCTTATCGTGGTCATTTTCCTTACAAAGCTCAGCCTGTCCCGTGATCTCTCGTCCTTGACTATGCCAGCCTCCAGGTGGGGTCTGGAGATCACCTGGAACTGCAACAGAAATCAGTCGTCCCCCCCCCGAGAAAACGGATGCTCTGGAGCAGAGGTGTCAAGCTCATTTGTCACGAGGGACGGATCGGACATAAAGGTCATTTTTTCGGGCCAGGCCACATGTGCCATAAAATGTAGCGCTGGAGAGAGGAACTGTACAAAGGACCGCAGCTGGTAAACTCCGAGTTCGTGTATCCTCACTGCTAGGTCCCATGCGCTGGGAGGGGGGTGCAGAGGAAAACTCACAGAGGCGGACTGGAGAGGCAGCGGTGCAGCGCTGGGGCAGACGCTCCCATGATGCTTGACTGCTGCAGACGAGGTTGTTCCGCCACGCTGAAGCCACAATCGGAGTGGCTCTGCCCACTTCCCTCCCAGCATTCCCTCCCTTGCACTGGCTGCTTGCGGGCCGCATAAGAGCCCTGGACGGGCTGGTTTTGGGCCCCGGGCCTTATGTTTGCCACCTGTGCTCTGAAGGCTATAGAGTTGCCAGCTCTGGGTGGAGAAAGGGCTCTTTCTGTAGACGGAACTCCTTTGCATATTAGGCCACACACCCCTGATGTGGCCAATCCTCCAAGAGCTTACAGAGCTCTTCTTACAGGAGCCTACTGTAAGCTCTCGGAGGATTGGCTACATCAGGGGTGTGTGGCCTAATATACAAAGGAGTTCCTGCTACAAAAAGAGCCCTGATGCCTAGAGATTTTGGGGGTGGAGCCTGGGGAGGACGAGGTTTGCAGATTGGAGGGACCTCCATGGGGTATGATTCCACAGAGTCCGCCCTCCAAAGCAACCCACTTTCTCCAGAGGAACTGACCTCTGCCATCTGGAGATCAAATACAACAGTGGGAGATATCGAGGTCCCACCTGGAGGTTGGCAACCCTAGGAGGCTAGCATTATATTCCGCCGGGGGTCCCCGCCCCTCTCCAAACCCCGTCCTCCTCAGGTTCCACCTCCCCCTGCCCCAAATCTCCAGGAATTTCCCAAGCTGAAGCTGGCAACCTTGCTTAACGGGCACATCGAAAGAGACACTGCTGACCGTAGTAGGTCCGGTTACGCATCTGGCGGGTGATGGCGGTGGCGTTGCGGATGGACCCGCCTGTCTCCAGCGTCTCGTTCACGGCTTGGGCGTAGAGCATCACTCCGTCGTGGAAGGCGGCGGCGATGTAGTTCTTCTGGAAGGCATGACAAAGGCCCGTCAGATACCGCAGTGGCGTCGAGGGACAAGCAAAGCGGATGCCCAGCTGGACGAGGCCATGCCCCGAATAAGCTTTGCAACAACATTGTGAGGCAGGACTTTGTTATCTTTCCTAATGCAAATGGGAGGGCCAAAGTGGAACGTGGCTACAGCAGGGATGTATGAATATGGGTTTTGTTTTGGGTTTTTTCCCCTCATTTCTGTGCACCGTCAGGGAAAATCTGCTTTCACCCCACCTGTTTTTTTTTTGACATTTCCCCCTTCCTGAGAGAGCCAGTTTGGTATAGTCATTAGGGGTGTGGACTCTAATCTGGGAGAATCAGGTTTGATTCCCCACTCTTCCACATGCAGCGGCTGGCGTGACCTTGGGTCAGTCGCAAGTTCTCTCAGAGCTGTTCTCTCACGAGCAGTCCTCGAAAGAGCTCTCTCAGCCCCGCCCACCTCACAGGGTGCCTGTTGTGGGGAGGGGAAGGGAAAGGAGATTGTAAGCCGCTCTGAGACTCCTTCAGGTAGCGAAGGGCAGGGTATAGATCCAATCTCTCCTCCTCCTCCTCTTCTTCTTCTTGGTTAGGAGTGCGGACTCTAATCTGGGAGAACCGGGTTTGATTCCCCACTTCTCCACATGCAGCTGCTGGTGTGACCTTGGGTCAGTCACAAGCTCTCTCAGAGCTGTTCTCTCAAGGGCAGTTCTGGAAAGAGCTCTCTCAGCCCCACCTACCTCACAGGGTGTCTGTTGTGGGGAGGGGAAGAGAAAGGAGAGATTGTAAGCTGCTCTGAGACTCCTTCAAGTAGTGAAGGGTGGAGTATAAATCCAGTCTCTTCTCTCTTCTCTTTGTTTCTTTTACCACAAACGAATGGCATTTTTACACAATGTGCCAGTTCTCAAATGCATTTATGGACCTGGCACATCAGGCAGGATCGAAATATGCTGACGCAAAATAGCATTCCTTTTGTTGAATTTTATTAATACGGTCAGGGAACACCAACAAGCGCGCTTCCAAACCAGACGCGGGGAAGCAATACGGGGAAATCGAACTGTCGGACTGAATCAGTGTAGTCACGAAATCCCGCAGCAGCTGGAGACTTTGTGCCGTTTGGATCTCTCGTGTTTTAGTCACTCCCGTACTGGACACCAGCGTCCCCTCTAAGCTGAGTTAGTGTGAGCTAGCTCACAGTTTTTTTAGCCTCCAGTTCACAGATTCTTATTTTCGCTCAGGAAGGATGGCTCCAGAGCTAACTAATTTATGCAGTAGCCAAATCCGCTCGCTCACAACTTTAATGCCAGAAGCTCCCAAAGTAGAATTTTTGCGCACGAGACTTCACAGCTTAGAGGGAGCATTCTCTGGCTTAAAACGGCCCACTGTCTTGCCAGTTTGGTGTAGTGGTGAAGTGCGCGGACTCTAATCTGGGCGACCCGGGTTTGATTCCCCACTTCTCCACTTGCACCTGCTGATGTGACCTTGGGTCAGTCACAAGCTCTGGCACAGCTGTTCCTGAAAGAGCAGTTTGTGTTAGAGTTCTCTCAGCCCCACCTACCTCACAGGGTGTCTGTTGTGGGGAGGGAAGGGAAAGGACAGGGCTATTTTGGGGCAGGAATGCACAGGAACGGAGTTCCGGTTGGCTTCAGAGTTGGCCACGCCCACTACAGCCAAAACCTCTGTTTGCATGGCTACAGAGGGAAGGCCTGGAGAGCGACCTCCCCCAGTGACTCCAAGGCGGGCGGGCCAGGGGGTACCCTGGAAGGATCAGAGAGGTATTTAAATGCCTCCCCGTGCCTTCCCTGGCCTGTTCAAGGGGAGGCTTGCCCAGGCTCCCCACAGCCACGGGGTGCCCTGGCAAGCCAAGGGAAGGCATGGGGTATGTGGCCTAATATGCTAATGAACTGTGCTGTCAGGGGTGTGGCCTATTATGCTAATGAGTTCATGCTGGGCTTTTTCTACAAAAAAAAGCCCTGGGAAAGGAGTTTGTAAGCCTCTCTGAGACTCGTTGGGTAGTGAAGGGTGGGTTATAAATCCAATCTCCTCTTCTTCTTCTTCTTCTTCTTCTTCTTCTTCTTCTTCTTCTTCTTCCTCCTCCTCCTCCTCCTCCTCCTCCTCCTCCTCTTCTTCAAGGTGTGAGCTTTTTGTGCACGCACACTTTGCCAGACAATGAAATGGAACTATAGATCATAGCTGTATATATAGAGAGGATGGCTTGTTAGATTAGCATGCAAAACAGTGAAGATGTTTTTTAACAGATAAAAAGAATGGCAAGCTCGGTTTCTGGTTATCATCCCATTTGGGGTTCAGCTGGGGGGAAAAAACAACACAGGTGATAAATACGTCAGAACTGGAGATCGATGCGCCCTAAATTGTGAGAATCCAGTCATTAGATCCCATCCGTCTCCTTGCTAGCACGGAGGGCAAATTTTACTGCATCTTGGCTGCGTAGAATTTTTTTTTGTCCCCAGAACAGAGAATTACAATGGTTGCAAAAAATTGGTTGCAAAAATATCAGGGTAATATAAGCGGGAAAGTTTAACAACAATTATTAATGTGATAGATGCGGAATAAGCGATTGTAATGTAGAGGACATGGAGTATGGACTCCCGTATCTGTTTGTTCCTTTTTTATTCCGTTATCTTAATTGCTTTTTTATTCTGTATCGTATTCTTTTTCTGTTTTACCGGTTTTCCTTTTTCCTTTTTATTGCTTTCTGTTTTCTGTAAAAAAATAATAACATGTTTTCCAAAAAAAAAAAGAAAAGAAAAGAAATCTACCATTCCAAATTACATTACATATTCAATTATGTTCTTCATTGTTAAGAGCAGTAAACCGAGATTTTTAAAGTAACATTTTGCTCGGTTTGTCTTGGGGGTAACTGGCAAAACCCTAGCTTTGCTTTCACATCTTTTTGTCAACTTTTCCATTTACGAGCTAATTCGCTGTCGTCCATTGATCCGGCCACCGATGCCCCCGTGGAGTCCTGTGAGCAAAAATTCAACTTTCTGAGCTACTCATATTCAAGTTGTGAGCGAGCGATTTGGCTGCTGCATAAATCAGTTTGCTCTGGAGCCATTCCTTCCCGAGCCGAGACAGAAATGTGTGAGCTGCAGGCTACAAAACTGTCAGCTAGCTCACACTAACGCAGCTTAGAGGGAACACTGCGGGCCACCTGATCCCATTCCAGCTCGGCGTGTGTTATCTTGGCTCTGAGTGGCCCCTCCTAAGAGCTGCCCCCCCACCCTCTTTTCTCCTGTAAGCAACCCTTGAGGAGATCTTATTCCGCTTGTCTGAAGAAGTGTGCTTTGCGCACAAAAGCTGAAGAAGAAGAAGAAGAAGATGAAGAAGAAGAAGAAGAAGAAGAAGAAGAAGAAGAGGTTGGATTTATACTCTGCCCTTCACTATCCAAGAGAGTCTCAGAGCGGCTTACAAACTCCTCTCCCTTCCCCTCCCCACAACAGACACCCTGGGAGGTAGGTGGGGCCGAGAGAGCTCTGACAGAAACTGCTCTTTTCCCAGAACAGCTCTGACAGAACTATGGCTTGCCCAAGGTCACCCAGCAGGTGCAAGTGGAGGAGTGGGGGAATCAAACCTGGTTCTCCCAGATTAGAGTCCGCGCACTTAACCACTACATCAAACTGGCTGTCGACTTACACTTAGAACAAAGCTCTGCTGGTCTTCAAGGTGCCGCCGGACTCCAGCTTTGTTCTGTTGATAGCGGAGAGGTTTCCACACAATATGTTCCCCTTGACCCAGCCCTGTTTTATAACCCCCAGGCCACACAATCCCCCTCTGTCCTTACCAGCCCGTCCTCCATGGTGAAGTTGAATTGGGCCCGAGCTGCTTGTCTGACTTCCTCTAGGAACGGCTTGTATTCAGGGTTTTTCGGCTCGGTATAGGTAATGATCATCACAGACTAGGGAAAGGGAAAGAGAAGACGCCCTTGTCAGAATCCGTTGCTACGGCTTATAGCTAGTTCCAGCTCCTGCCAACCTAGCAGTTCGAAAGCAAGAAATTGCAATTAGATAAATAGGTACCACTTCGGTGGGAAGGTAACAGCGTTCCGTGCGCCTTGGTGTTTAGTGATGCCGGCCACATGACCACGGAAACGTCTTCGGACAGTGCTGGCTCTTTGGCTTTGAAATGGAGATGAGCACCGCAACCCTAGAGTCGGATGCGACTGGCTTTCGAGCAAGGGAAATCTTTACCTCTACCTTTATATAAGCTTTTGTGCATGGAATTAAATTTTGTTGGTCTTAAAGGTGCCCCTGGAGTCAGACTTTGTTCTGTTTCTACAGCTTAACGACCCGTTTCCAAGACGCCGTCCTGGATCAGACCGAGATCCATCTGGTCCAGATTTCTCTTTCCAACAAGGCCAGCTCCCTGCTTCCGAGACACTCGCTACAAGCCAGTGCATGAGAGCATGAAGTCCTCAGCCGTTTGTCACCACAATCTGGTTCCCAGAGGTACACTGCTCCTGTCTGTGGGGGTTCCATTTAGCTGATCTGGCTCCTGGCCATCATCCCCTATGGATCTGACATGATCGAGGTCGATAAGATTATGCATGGGATTGAGCAGGTCGAGAAGGAAGTACTTTTCTCCCTTTCTCACAATACAAGGACTCGTGGGCACTCAATGAAATTGCTGAGTGCTCCGGTTAGAATCATAGAATGTTACAGTTGGAAGGGACCTTGCAGGTCATCTAGTCCAACCCCCTGCACTCTGCAGGAGCATAGCCAAAAGATAGCCCTACCTACAACATCCCCGAAAGATGGTCGTCCAGCCTCCGCTTGAAAAAGTCCAGGGAAGGAGCATCCACCACCTCCCAAGGCAGACTGTTCCACTGCTCAACCACTCTTACAGTTAGGAAGTTTCTCCTCTAGCCGGTAACGATTCCCTTGTCATTTCCACCCATTAGATCGAGTCTTGCAGTCCGGAGCAAGAGAGAATAGATCTGCTCCATCTTTTACATGACAGCCCTTTAAATACTTGAAGACTGCAATCATGTCCCCTCTACGTCTTCTCTTTCCCAGGCTAAACATACCCAGAGATAAACGAAGAGATAAAAGGAAGTACTTCTTCACCTACAAAGTGATTAACACATGGAATTCACTGCCACAGGAGGTGGCAGCGGCTACACGCATGTACGGCTTCAAGAGGGGATTAGATAAACATCTGGAGCAGAGGTCCATCAGTGGCTATTAGCCACAAAGTATAGCTAGGAACTCTTGGTCCGGGGCAAGTGATGCTCTGTATTCTTGGTGCTTGGGGGGTGGCAACAGTGGGAGGGCTTCTACTGTCCTGGCCCCACTGCTGAATGTCCTGATGGCACCTGGTATTTTTGGCCACTGTGTGACTGAGTGTTGGACTGGATGGGCCATTGGCCTGATCCAACATTGGCTTCTCTTATGTTCTTTTGTTGATTTTTAAAGGCACATTAGCCAGTTGCTGGTGACAAGTCGCAGGTGCGAACAGCATTCCCAGGTGAGAAAGAGGAACTTTTTGGGAATCTTAAACTGACTGCCCATCCTGTTGACGGACAGAATGGGAAAGGAGTTGATTTTCTCCCTGATCCTTTCAAGGCAGAGTTAAGAGGTGGAATTTCAATCGGTCATCTATTGCGAACAGAGAACCAGCAGTGGTTAATTTTTAAAAACAGAGAGAGACCCTGCAGTTCAGCCGGGTAACGGAGGTTGCTTTTGGTTCTCCCTCAGTTCCGAGGGGAGGGGGAGACATAGATCGGGACCACTTTGGTTCTTGAGAAGCGTCCAGCTAGACCGGAGTCCCCAACCTTCTCAAGCCTGTGGCCACTTCTGAAATGTCAAGAGGGGATAGTGAGGACCACTCCAAAATGGCTGCCACAGGAGGAGGAACTGAACATACCTCCCCTCCTGGACTGGCAAAAGAATCGAAGGGGGAATAAAAAGAAATAAAGGAAAGTGTGAGAGGAAGAGGAAGGGAGAGAGAAGGGGATAAGGACAAGCGGCATGTTTACCAGTCCTTGCCAGGGGAAAACCCTCTCATCTGAATGGGTGTGGAGCAGGGGTCACTGGTTGTATGTTGGGGAAGGTATTGTGAATTTCGTGCATTGTGCAGGGGGTTGGACTAGATGTCCCTGGAGGTCCCTTCCAATGCTATGATCCTAATAAAAAGCCCTGCCTTTATAATGACCCTGCCCACTTTCTGAAAAGCTTGGCTGGCACCAGGGAAATATGGGCATATACCATGGCATCTGGGGCTATTTTTGGGGCAGGAATGCGGAGGAACGGAGTTCCGGCTGGCTCCTGAGTTGGCCACGCCCAGCAGGAACTCATTAGCATAACAGGCCACACCCAACAGCAGGAACTCATTAGGATTGGCTACATGAGGGCTGTGTGGCCTAACATGCAAAGGAGTTCCTGCTACAAAAAGAAATCCCTGGGTTTTGACAACAAACAAGGTAAACAGAATAAGAAGCAAAAGGTGGGTGTGGCTGGATGACCACACTTCTGGTAACATGGGGGTGTGGCCTAATATGCTAATGAGCTGTGCTGTCAGGGGTGTGGCCTGATATGCTAATGAGTTCATGCTGGGCTTTTTCTACAAATGAGTTCATGCTGGGCGTCACGTTGGGGAACCTTGATCGAGCAAAGGATTTGGCTCTGGGGTCTCCAATGGGTAGCTCTCTAACTGCTTCAGATTATGCAGCCCCTAAAAGACCCATAAAGGTCCCGAAGGTTATAAAAGGTCACAAAAAGATCTGCTCTGGTTTGTTTTGTTTTAAGAAAAAAGCTTTTAATTCCATAAGATTTTTCTCCACGCTGCTTCATTTCCGGTGCCCTTCCTGGTCCACGCTCGGCTTCTAGGGCAGCACAAAACTTAGCAATGTACTCCCCCAGGGCCGGGGCTGGGGAGGGTAACTCGGGATATCTTTCATTACTCAGAAGTCGCTCTCGTTAAAGAAAAGGTGTGTGACCCCGGGTTTAGCTAGCCTGTTTCCCAATTACTTTGGGAACCCAAGAAGCAGGGTACAGGATAGCTTTCTCTGGTTCGTCGCCAGTGTTTAGGATTCAAAGGCCTTTCAGCGTTTCCTCGAAGCTGAGTTATTGTGTGAGCTAGCGCACCGGTTTTTTTAGCCTCCGGCTCACGCATTTTTGTCTTTGCTCAGGAAGGGATGCCTCCGGAGCAAACTGATTAATGCAGCGGCCCAATCGCTGGCTCACAACTTTCGTGCCAGGAGCTCCCAAAGTAGCATTTTTGCTCACAAGAAGAAGAAGAGAAAAAGAATAAGAAGAGATTGGATTTATACCCCACTCTTCACTGCCCAAACGCGTCTCAGAGCGGCTTACAAACTCCTTTCCCTTCCCCTCCCCACAACAGACACCCTGTGCGGTAGAAGAAGAAGAAGAAGAGGTTGGATTTATACCCCGCCCTTCACTACCCAAAGGAGTCTCAGAGCGGCTTACAAACTCCTTCCCCTTCCCCTCCCCACAACAGACACCCTGTGCGGTAGAAGAAGAAGAAGAGAGGTTGGATTTATACCCTGCCCTTCACTGCCCAAAGACGTCTCAGAGCGGCTTACAAACTCCTTCCCCTTCCCCTCCCCACAACAGACACCCTGTGAGGTAGAAGAAGAAGAAGAAGAGTTTGGATTTATACCCCGCCCTTCACTACCCAAAGGAGTCTCAGAGCGGCTTACAAACTCCTTTCCCTTCCCCTCCCCACAACAGACACCCTGTGCGGTAGAAGAAGAAGAAGAGGTTGGATTTATACCCCGCCCTTCACTGCCCAAAGGACGTCTCAGAGCGGCTTACAAACTCCTTTCCCTTCCCCTCCCCACAACAGACACCCTGTGCGGTAGAAGAAGAAGAAGAGGTTGGATTTATACCCCGCCCTTCACTACCCAAAGGAGTCTCAGAGCGGCTTACAAACTCCTTCCCCTTCCCCTCCCCACAACAGACACCCTGTGCGGTAGAAGAAGAAGAAGAAGAGGTTGGATTTATACCCTGCCCTTCACTACCCAAAGGCGTCTCAGAGTGGCTTACAAACTCCTTTCCCTTCCCCTCCCCACAACAGACACCCTGTGAGGCAGAAGAAGAAGAAGAAGAGGTTGGATTTATACCCCGCCCTTCACTGCTCAAAGGACGTCTCAGAGCGGCTTACAAACTCCTTTCCCTTCCCCTCCCCACAACAGACACCCTGTGAGGTAGAAGAAGAAGAAGAAGAGTTTGGATTTATACCCCGCCTTTCACTACCCAAAGGCGTCTCAGAGCAGCTTACAAACTCCTTCCCCTTCCCTTCCCCACAACAGACACCCTGTGAGGCAGGTGGGGCTGAGAGAACTTCTGACAGAAACTGCTCTTCTTCAAGAACAGCTGTGCCAGAGCTTGTGACTGACCCAAAGTCACATCAGCAGGTGCAAGTGGAGGAGTGGGGAATCAAACCCGGTTCTCCCAGATAAGAGTCCGCGCACTTAACCACTGCACCAAACTGGCTCCACGGCTTACAGGGAGCACTGGAATCTGGAGGTTCTGTTTAGCCTTCACGGTTGCATGGAGGTGGTGAAAATCCCATCAAGACGCAGCCAAATTAGGGCGACCTGGTAAGGTTTTCAAGGCAAGAGACCTACAGAGGTGGCTTGCCGTTGCATGCCTCTTACATAGTCACCCTGGCCTTCCTTGGTGGTCTCCCACCCAAATACTGACCGGGCCCGACCCGGCTTAGCTTCTGAGACCTGACAAGATCAGGTTAGCCTGGGCCACCCAGGTCAGGCACCTTTATGGGTTAATAGCCCTCCCATAAATTCCCCTCTCAAGCCATCTAATCCAGAGGCCGTATCTCTTCAGGGCAGCCTCCCTGCCCCTTCCAAACAATCCCCCCTCCCCAGCGATTCTCTTCCGGCTCCCAGATTGCTGGGTTATTAATAGCCGCAACCAGCCGGGTTACTCCATCCGGGGAATTATCTCGTTTCCTTCCTCTTCTTTGCCGAACGCTAGCAGAAAAAAAGACGTCAAGCCGGGGCCAGGACTTTCTCCTTTCCTCCCCCCTTTCCCCAATACCCCCTCCCCAAATGGATCTTCCAGTGGAAGGCAAGTAGAGTTGCCAAGTCCCCCGCCCTCCCCGGCCACCAGCGAGGAATAGTAGGGTTGCAAGATCCAGGTTTAGGACTCTAATCTGGGAGAACCGGGTTTGATTCCCCACTCCTCCATGCAGCTGCTGGATGACCTTGGGCAAGCCATAGTTCTGACAAGAGCTGTCCTTGAAAAAGAGCAGTTTCTGTCAGAGCTTCTCAGCCCCACCTACCTCACAGGGTGTCTGTTGTGGGGAGGGAAGGAAAGGAGTTTGTAAGCCGCTCTGAGACTCTGAGTGAAGGGTGGGGTACGAATCAATCTCCTCCTCCTCCTACTGGGGATGACAGGGACTTCAGCGGGGTACAGTGCCATAGAATCCACCTTCCAAAGCAGCCATTTTCTAGAGGGGAGAACTGATTTCTGTAGTCTGGAGATGAGCTGTAATTCCAAGGGATCCCTGGGTCCCACCTGGAGGTTGGCATCCCGAGAAGTAAGCCAAAATCCACTGTGGTGGGGCCTGGGGCTCTCCCGCTTGGACAACTGACCTCCAGCTGACAGAGATCAGCTCCCCTCTAGAAAATGGCTGCTCTGAAGGGTGGATGCCATGGCATTGCACCATGCTGAGGCCCCTCCCCTCCCCCAAACCCCGCCCTCTCCCGGATCCACCCCCGAAGTCTCCAGGTATTTCCCAACCCAGAGCTGGCAACCGTACCGAAATCTGGTGGAAACCGACGCAAGGCCTGCTAGCGACGGGCGTATTAGAAGAGCCCCGCTGGATCCCGCCAAGGGTCCGTCAAAACCGGCAACCTGTTCGCCACAATGGCCAACCAGATGTTTCCTGCAGGCCCACAAACACAGCACGAGGGCAACGTCTGTCTGCTATTGTTTGACACCCCCTCCCCATCCCCAGGAACTGGCAAGAGGGCTATACTGCCTCTGGATGTGGCGGTTCCATTTAGCTGCCATGCCTAATAGCTTTTGCTGTCGAGTCACGGCTGGTTCAGAGTGACCTCGCGGGGTTTTCGAGGCATGAGGCACTCAGAGGTGGATTGCCGTTGCCTGCCTCTGCGTAGCGACCCGGGACTTCCTTAGAGGCCCCCCATCTAAATAGTAGCCAGGGTCAACCCTGCTTAGCTTCCGAGATCGGATGAGATCGGGCCGCCTTGGGCTATCCAGGGTCATGGCTCAAGCCACTGTAGGTGTGGTAATTATGCCCAGGGCTTTTTTGGTAGAAAAAGCCCAGCAGGAGCTCATTAGCATAATAGGCCACACCCAACAACAGAACTCATTAGCATATTAGGCCACACCCTGACAGCACAGCTCATTAGCATATTAGGCCACACACCCCATGTTACCCGAAGTGTGGTCATCCAGCCACACCGACCTTTTGCTTCTTATTCTGTTTACCTTGTTTGTGGTCAAAACCCAGGGCTTTTTTTTTGTAGCAGGAACTCCTTGGCATGTTAGGCCACACACCCCTCATGTGGCCAATCCTAATGAGTTTCTGTTGTTGGGTGTGGCCTATTATGCTAATGAGTTCCTGCTGGGTGTGGCCAACTCAGGAGTCAGCCGGAACTCCGTTCCTGTGCATTCCGGCCCCAAAATAGCCCTGATTATGCCAATTGGCTCCGTTCCCACAACATGGCGAACAGGCAGGAGAATTTGTAGGTAGTGCATACCCAGGTAGGCTCCTGCTATGGAGTGTAAATTCCCAAAAGGGCTTTGCACATATTACACTGGGATGGGGTGCTCAGTGCTAGAACAAATAGTTTACTAATACTTTAAACCAGGGCACTTTTTTTGTAGAAAAAGCCCAGCAGGAACTCATTAGCATAACAGGCCACACCCAACAGCAGAAACTCATTAGCATAATAGGCCACACCCGTGACAGCAGAGTCCATTAGCATATTAGGCCACACCCCATGCCTTCCCTTGGCTTGCCCAGGCATCCCGCAGCTGCAGTTCCTTCCAGGGACCCCCTGGCTCACCTGGAGTTGCCCGGGGGGGGTCGCTCTCCAGGTTTTCCCTCTGCAGCCATGCGTGCAGAGGTTTTGGCTGTAGTGCGCATGGCCAACTCTGAAGCCAGCCGGAACTCCGTTCCTGTGCGTTCCGGCCCCCAAATACCCCTGCTTTAAACTCAGGATAACACAGATCAAGATGAGTAGCCGTGTTAGTTTGCCTGTAGCGGTAGAAAAGAGCAAGAGTCCAGCAGCACCTTAAAGACCAAAAAAATATGTGGCAGGGTGTCAGCTTTTGTGAGTCACCGCTCACTTCTTCAGATACAGCTAGAATGGACCCCCATTCTAGCTGTATCTGAGAGCCCATACCCTGCCACATATGTTGGCTGTGGTCACACGGTCGTTTTGATCGGGTTTCACCGCTGTTCCCTCTCACATTTAAAACTGCTGATCAGATGCCCACATCCGTCTCCCGCACCGAAGTGGGATCACTCATGCGATCCTCCTGGTTCTCTAGCATGTTTTCCGACACCAGGAAAATCAAGTACTTTCCGGGTATTTGCGCTTTGAATCCGCGATTTTGCCTATCTGGACAGCCATCTCTCGCAATGATTGCGATTAGGTTGTCTGAACGTCCTTCTTCCGATAGTTTTTTTTTTTGGTGACTTTCACCACTGTGCATGCGCATATGTGCACATGTGCGCATGCAGATATGCACATGCACAAAGATTTTTTTTAAAAAAAATTGTGCTGTGCTGCCACTTGGGCGGTGCAGCTGTCTGGACAGTGCCTGGAGCATTGTTGCGCAAAGCAAGCAGTTGGGCAAGGGATGTGCGATCATCTGAACCCGCTTAAAAATATCCCCACTCAAGTCTACAGTGGGAACACTTCACAATATGCTTGCCGTGTGACCACAGCCTTTGTTAGTCATTAAGGTACTACTGGGCTGAGGATAAGACAGTTTCTTATACTCCAGGAGCGGGGCCATTGCTTCGTGGTACACAGTTTGTTTTGCATGCAAAGGACCCCCCCTCCTTCCTCAGATCAATCACCAGCATATCCAGGTAAAAGATCTAAGGTGACAGGTGGGCAGCTGCATTGCTCTGCAGTTAGAAGAGCAAGATTCAAGTCCAGTAAGACCAACAAGATTCCCAGGGTATAAACTTTTGAGAATCAAAACTCCTGTCGTCAAGTGACAGGTGTCAAAGAGACCTGCTTGCAATCAGGATAGACAAGGTTATACTAGGTGGGCCATTGGATCTCCTGGTGGGAACAAGGCAATTTTGTCAAATCAGGGTCACCACTCAGTGGTAGAGCATTTGCTTCGCAAGCAGACAGTCCCTGTTTCAATCCTTGGCGTCTCCAGTAAAAAGGTTCCCTTCCGCATTGGCCTGCCACTTCAGATTTTCTCAATGTTCGAGTTGAGGCAATTTAAGTCCATGGCAAAACAGCGGACAATTCTGCACCTAGCATTCGCTCCCCATTGTCTCAACTGGGAGGAAAAGATGCAGCTCAAAACCACATTCAGAGGCCTCGGGGCAATGCCGCACTGGCTGCAAAGTCACCCCTGAACAGCCACAAAGTTATGCAGAAGGTACGATAAAAACCCGACGATCAAAGAAAGCGAAAGCGGCATGCAGTGTAGAGGGAACCATAAAATCCAATGATCAAAGAAAGTAAAAGCAGCATGCAATGAAGAGGGGAATTTCCTGTTCCAACGTGGGTTTCATAAAACAACGGAGAGAAAAGCCAATGCAGAATCGTCCAGCATATAAATAACCCGGGGCAACAGCAGGCTGAAACCGGGCTGACCACTGAAGGGAGGTTGTTAAGTATGCCACTCAACATGATTGATTTCAGCAAAAGTGATTTCAGCTTTATTGTAACAGCAAACTCAACTCAACAACACATACACACACAGAGAATAGTGGAGCTCAGCTCCCTTTTTAAATGATCCGGGCTGTCAAAGCCGCACCCATAAATAAGTTAACAACCAATAAGAAAACAAGGAGAAAGACCAATGAGGTCTGTTCCCTCCAAAATACTATATCCGGTTGTGATTGGCTATTTACACAGCTTCATAGAAACCAACCAATGGGAATGCGATGACTTACAATTCCCTCTTGTGCCTGAAGCTCAACATTGCAAAAGTAGGACAGATTCCTGCTTCAGGACACAACAGAGGTGATGTGGTGCAGAATGGGGGGAAACCCAGAATAAAAAGAAGGTTGAACTTGATTTTAGTGCAGAACCGGGCGGGGGTGGGGGGACAGACGGACGGACGGACCTGGATTAAAAAGGTTGGATTTGATTTCAGTGCAGAATGGCTTGGAGGACACCATGGTGAATGTGGATTAAAGGGAGATTGCAGAAAGGGACCAAGGTTGCAGGGTGTTAGAAGAGCCACTGCAATTTGAACTCAGTAATACCAAGCTAGAGTAACCCATGTTCTGACTCGGTAGGAGGCAGACTGACGGTTGCACAGGAGGGAACTCGACCCCAGTTTGCTCGTTGCCACACAAGGGTATTTAGTCATCTACAGCTGACGGCTGAGCTGATTTTCTGTCAAGCGCCTGAGGAAGCATCAACAAGCATTAGAACTTTAGGGACGAGGATGCTGGCAGGAGAATCTGAGTGTCAAATTCCGCACATGGGCAATGCATTTTTAAACACCTGGCGAATTTCCGCTTCGCCCTCAAAGCTTACATCAGAGCGGGTATATGGGAGAATCATAGAATCATAGAGTTGGAAGGGATCTCCAGGGTCATCTAGTCCAACCCCCTGCGCAATGCTGGAAATTCACAAATAATTCCCCCTCCGCACCACCAGTGACCGCTGTTCCATGCCCAGAAGATGACAAAAAACCTCCAGGATCTCCAGCCAAACTGGCCTGGAGAAGAATTGCTTCCTAACCCCAAAGTGGCAATCAGCGTCTCCCTGGGCGAGTGAGAAAGGGCCAGGAAAACTAAGCACTGAGGCGACCCTTCCTGCCCTCCCTTCTCACAATCTGCCTAAGTTCACAGGATCAGCATTGCGGTCAGATGGCCATCTAGCCTCTGTGTGAAAACCTCCCAAGAAGGAGAGCCCACCACCTCCCAAGGAAGCCCGTTCCACTGAGGAACCGCTCTGACTGTCAGGAAGTTCTTCCTAATGTTTAGCTGAAAACTCTTCTGATTTCATTTCAACCCACTGGTTCTGGTCCGACCTTCTGGGGCAACAGAAAACAACTCCACACCAATGTTCCCTCTAAGCTGTGGAGTCCTGTGAGCAGAAATTCTATCTTGTGAGCTACTGGCATTAAAGTTGTGAACAAGTGATTTGCCTACTGCATAAATTAGTTTGCTCTGGAGCCATCCTTCCTGAGCGAAGACAAAAATGTGTGAGCCAGAGCTAAAGAATCGTGAGCTAGCTCACACTGACTCAGCTTAGAGGGAACATTGCTCCACACCATCCTCTGTATGACAGCCCTTCAAGGACTTGAAGATGCTTATCCTATCACCTCTCCGTTGTCTCCTCTCCAGGCTAAACGTACCCAGATCAGGCAGAGACGCTTACCTTGTAGGCCTCCCGGGCCAGGGCGTCGTTGGCGTCCCCTCGTCGCCAGGGGAGCCGTCGGTCGGGGAAGTGTGAGCCTTGCAGGCTGACCCCGTAGAGGTCGATGTAGAAGAAGGCATACTCGCCCGCGGTGAGCCCCTCACGATGCGCGTAGAGTATGAGTTCGCGGAAGATATCCGGGGTGCAGCAGACATAGATGACTGTGAGGCAGAGAAAGGGGAGGCTGTTGTCAGCAGGGCGGCCATGTTGTTTCGTAGACGGCCGGGTGCCTGAGGATTACAGTCTGAACGGCGCCTGCCACATTTTGGTAAAAAAAAACGCTAAATAGATGACAAATCTCTTTTTATCCCTGAACCTACCATCAGGCTTGAGGCCTAATGGGAAGTATCCTGTCAGGAAATAACCGACCCTGGAAATTCTCCACACGCGCCCCCTCTCCACAACATAAGCAAAAGGCATGTGAGGAATTTACTGATTTGCAGAACCATACCATCTCTATAAAAAGGTCCCCCCCTCCCCGCTGTGCAATGTCTCTGAAGATCAACCAAGATCAAACATTAAAGTAGCACATCGAGGTGGATGCGGCATTCTTCATGGATGCCCCACACAGCTATGGGACCCTCCCCCAGATCTTGGAGACTCCCTGAAAGCGTAGTCTCCCCGCTTTTGGATTGTAATATTAGGGAGGCCCATTTTTTTAAAAACCAGTTTCTCCAGTTTGGGAAATTCCTGGAGATCTGGGGGTGGAGTTTGTGGGGAGCGCCATTTTGGGAGAGGCGGAAGTTCAGTACGTATGTGATGCCACAGAGTCCACGTGCCGAAGCAGCGCTTAGGGATTATGCTCATCTCCAGACTACAGAGATCAGTTCCCCTGGAGAAAACGGATGCTTTGGAGGGTGGACTCTGTGGCATTGTACCCCACAAAGGTCCCTGTCCTCCTCAGGCTCCATCCCCGAATATCCAGGAGTTCCCAAACCTGGGGTTGGCAACCCTACTCCCCCCATCCCCTGCCGTTGGCCGGGAGAGACCTGGCAACCCAAAACAGCCATTTTCCTCAGGGGAATTGATCTTTGTTGACTGGAGAACAGTTGTAAACCTAGGAGAACTCCAGACCCCACCCAGAGGCTGGCAACCCCATTCCCTGCTTCTGTGCCATGAACAGTAACTTAATATGTGAATTTATCATAAGAACATAAGAGAAGCTAATGCTGGATCAGGTCAAAGGCCCATCTAGTCCAACACTCTGTCACACAATGGCCAAAAATACCAGGTGCCTTCAGGAGGTCCAGCAGTGGGGTCAGGACACTAGAAGCCCTTCCACTGTTTGCCGCCCCCGCCCCCCTCCCCCCGGGCACCAAGAATAAGGAGCATCACTTGCCCCAGACTGAGAGTCCCTATCTATACCTTGTGGCTAACAGCCACTGAACGACCTCTGCTCCAGATGTTTATCTAATTCCCTCTTGAAGCTGTCCATGCTTGCAGCTGCCACCAGCTCCTGTGGCAGTGAATTCCACGTGTTAATCACTCTTTGGGTGAAGAAGGACTTCCTTTTATCTGTTCTAACCCGACCGCGCAGCAATTTCATGGAGTGCCCACGAGTTCTTGTCTTGTGAGAAAAGGAGAAAAGTACCTCTTTCTCTACCTGCTCTATCCCATACATAATCTTATAAACCTCGATCATGTCACCCCTCAGCCGTCGTTTCTCCAAGCTAAAGAGCCCCAAGTGCTTTAACCTTTCTTCATAGAGAAAGTGTTCTCCCTTTTATCATTCTAGTTGCCCTTTTCTGCACTTTGTCCAATGCTATAATATCCTTTTTGAGGTGTGGTGACCAGAACGGCACACAGTACTCCATTGATTTATACAGGGGCATTATGATACTCGCTGATTTGTTTTCACTTCCCTTCCTAATAATCCCCAGCGTAGCCTTGGCCTTTTTTATTGCAGTTGCACACTGTCTCGACATGTTTACTTTAAATTATTACCTGCCTTGGTGATGCCTGTGAGGGCAGAAAGGCGGGATATAGGTAAATAAATAAAATGAATAAAATATGCAATGATAGCAGATGAGAATGCTTAATCCCCATGTTAAGAAAGGCTTCACCTTCTGAATCCAGCATAACAAGCTGCCGGTTAAAGGCACAAGAGCAGGATAAGGCCCTATTTGGGGTAAGTTGGCAACCCAATGTATTATGGTGGCGCGTGCTTGGGAAGAGTCACGTGGCCAGGCTGCTTACGGGGGCCATTCTTCTTCAATCTTTTAGCCCCTGAACTACCCCAGGCCGAGGATTACCAACATTTTGTTGGGAAATTCCTGGAGATTTGGGGGTAGAGCCTGAAAAGGCGGGGTTTTGGGGAGGGTGGAACCTTATCCGGGTCTAATTCCATAAAGTCCGCCCTCCAAAGCAGCCATTTTCTCCAGGGGAACTGATCTCTGTCATCTAGGGTTGTCGGGTCTGGGTTGGAAAATACCTGGAGACTTTGGGGGTGGATCCAGGAGACGGTGGGGCTTGGGGAGGGGCCACAATATCCCACAATGCCACAGAGTCTACCCTTCAAAGCGGCCATTTTCTCCAGGGGAGCTTATCTCTTCAGCTGGAGACTGGTTGTAAAAGTGGGAGGCCCCACATGTTAAAACAAAGCACACAACTCCAATATACTACATTGTCTTCATATATTCGTTTAAATCATATCCTTAAATATACAGAGTTGTTTGACTTGTGCACTGTAGCAAGGTGAGCTTTGGTTCCAAGAAAAAATAATTTGCCTGAAGGAGAATTTCTCGAAACGCACAATTTTGCCTGGGAGGCGTGCGGCTTCGATGCCCGCTGTATCTCTTTTCGGAAAGCAAAACAGCCGACAGCATTGACCTCGACGACTGCTGCGTCTCTCATCTGTCTCTCATTAGAAAGCAAGATAGTCTACAGCACCGAATCCTGTCTGTATATTTGTCTCTGTAGCTGTGGACTTTTCTACAAGATATTGGCTGTGATCACATGGGTGAGATAACGTGGGGGGGAGCGTGGTATTTGCTCTGTAGCAATTTGACTGCATTTGTGTGATCACACAGTCCGTGGGAGCTGCGGGGGGCAGCCCGCCACTGCATGATCAGACGCAAACCGTGGGTAGATCAGACGCAAACCGTGGATGAATCGTTGTTGTTTTTTTGCTGTGTGTTTCCAATGCGCTTAAACGGGGGATTGATTAATTGTATCTCCACACTGAGGGCTTCCTATGGCAGTATGCGATGATGCGCATACTGGGAAAGGGGGGGGGAATGGCACAGAGTCGGGATGGCCGGATCCGACCATCCCAACGCCATGAGAGCGCGCTGGTGCGATCTCACAGGAGAAAGTCCATCCGTGGCCCATAGCAACCCGTTTGATAGTGGATTTTCCCTAGTGTCTTTTAACTCCGCTGTTGCGGTGGAGCAAAACGGGTTGCTGACGGATGTGGGGCGCTGACCAGATGTTCACATCTGATCGCACCTGCTAAATCCGCCCGGCATTTGCGCCTGTGGCGCGGCTAATTATGCGTGTGATTGTAGCCATTGTTCTTTACGTTTTTGTTATCAATGTATTATAATTAATAAGATACACTTGGGTCTTTATTGTATATTTAAGTATATGATTTAAACGAATATATGAAGACAAAGTAGTATATCAGTGTTAATGTATTTAGTTTATTGTGTTATTAGATGTGAGCTTAGGTCACAGCTCCATAGAAGAATTCTAAAATACGCAACCGGTCAGTGCTGCAAACAGACCAATCCGGAGAGACCTTGACTTTCGGCGGAAACAGTTCTCATTGGTCCCAAGCACTGTTTTATGACTGGACGTTATTGTTTCAGGAGGTGTGGTTTATCGAAAATGTATAAAATTTTGTTAAAATGGTATACAGAAGATGAAGTAGTTAAAGAGCAAATGATTAAATGGGCAATTAATATGAATAAGGAAATATCTATGTCATCTTGGAAATTCTTATGGGAAAATGCTATGAAAATATCTACATGTACCAACCTTAAAGAAAACTGTTTTAAAATGATGTATAGATGGTATATGACACCAAAAAAGATAGCTAATATAGGTAAAAATCTATCTCACAAATGTTGGAAATGTAAACATGCCGAAGGTTCCTTTTATCATATGTGGTGGACTTGTGATAAAGCAAAAATATTTTGGACTGCAATACATACAGAGATGGGAAAAAAATTGAAATGTACCTTCAGGAAAGAACTTGAAATGTTTCTTTTAGGTCTTAAACTAGAAGAAATAAACGTGAATAAAAGAACTCTGATATGGTACATGGTAACAACTGCTAGAATGATCTATGCTCAAAATTGGAAAAATGAAAAAATTCCTGATCTCTGGGACTGGTTAAGAAAACTACTATTTATGGCAGAAATGGACAAATGGACAAGAAAACAACTTAGAAGCAGAAACTGTTTTGGTAGACTGGAATGACTTTAAAGAATATATACAGAAACATTGGGAAATGAAGGATAGCATATTTAGCTTGGAAAACTACTAGTGATGTAACAAATGTATACAAGCAATAAGTACTAGTAGTAGTTGCAAATAAGTAAACTGCGTTACCTGTAGAATTTATATGATAACAGTGAATTAATATGTATTATGCATTGATAAAATGGTGGAAACAATGCTGGGGGCCAACAGGGAGGGGAAGGGGAGTTTGGAGAAAAGGATATGATTTATATTATTTTAGCTAAATTGTGAAGTATTGTATATCCTAATAAAATTTGTTTGTTTGTTTTTAAAAAGAGGTGTGGCTTTCCTAGCTCAAAATGTATATAGTTGTCTTGTTCTGTGTGCTGTTTGTTGTGTTCTCTGAGCACTTGTTTGAACGCTGCCTCGATCTCAGTACATAAGACTGGCGACGAGGACGGGATTAAGTGGGTAGGCAGAATTGTGTGTTTTGTTTCAACACGGTGCTTCCCCACGTTTGCTCAGCCTTGCCGCGTTTCCCCTGTGTTTGTTGCCCACCTGGAGGCCGGCGACCCTGCGGTCGTCTGGAGATCGGCTGCCACTTTAGGAGTTCTCTGGGACCCACCGAGAAGTTACAACCCTCACCCTAGCTCTAAATGCAAGTGGCATTATTAGGATTCCAGTGGTTGTCTCTTTTGTCCTGAATGGGAAAGGAGGAAGAGGAGGAGGAAGGGACAGCCCCAGTAGCAACTAAAAGAAAGGGCCCCTCTGGGCAAGGAGAAATGCCTAGGAAATTGCAGGTGGACTGTGCCAGAAAAGGAAGGGAAGGGGTAGAGATACTGGATGGAGGGCCCTGGAGAGAGAGAGAGAGAAAGAGAGAGAGAGAGACGGGGGGGGGGGAGGCTTGTCTGGTTCCAGCATGGTCTCTAGACTTGTGCCTTTCCTAAGTCAGTTGCCCCCCTTCTGGGAGAGGAGTGACCAGGCCTGTAGCCAGAATTTCTTTTTTAATTTGGGGGCCTTTAAATAAGTTGGGGGGCACCCCCCCAAGGCAGTACCTCAAATAAAAATTTAAAATGGAAGTCAGGGGACCTGGGCTGGATGGGGAGTCGGGGGGGGCCTGGCAGTAAGTCGGGGGGGGGCCAGGCCCCGAGATGCCCTACTGTAGCTACAGGCCGGGGTGTGACCCCAAAGCATTTGGGGGGGTTTGAAGAAAGAGCTGCATGGGCTACATGCCACATATTGCAGTCTCCTCCCCCTTCCCTCCGCTCTGCGAGTTCAAATCCCCCCCCCAGGGGGTTTCCGCATCCACTTTTCTCTAGATTCCTTCCTTTCTGAATTCGAAAGGAAAGAAACAATCTCCTCCACCTCGCCCCCCCCCCCAACAAAAGCTGGGCTCTGCAAACAGCAGTGCCTCGCCAAATTCTCTCCGCCAGGAACCATTAACACTGGGAGGAGGAGGTTGCGAAATGAGGCCTAGTTGTTTGGGAGAGAGGCAAGTTTCACAAGGGCCCCCCACCCCACCCCCAGCAAGCCACAAATCGCCCTCCCCTTCCCAGCAAGAAGGGATGCCAAGCCGGCACACAGCGAGTGCTGACAAGAGTCACACACACTTAACCTCCCTCCGCACAAAAAAAACAACACCCTCTCTCAAAATCTAGAGTGTGCACTTTCTTCCACTTGAACCCGGGGAACTCCGGCCTGCCAAAATCCGGTCTCTGAGAAACTCCACGAATGCTTTTGTTGCAATAAACCTTGTTTGTCTTTCAGGTGACGCTCTGGGTTCCTTTTTTAATTTGCGCCTCGTCCCCTTTCAAATCCCTCGTTCTCAAACTGTGCGCCGGAACACACAGGAAGGCAAACAAATTAAATCGTTTAAAAGGTCCCCCAGCCGGGCCCAGAGTGCCAGCCCGCCGAGGAGACTCTCCACTGTGTCTCTGCTGGATTTACTGACCTTCGGCCTCCTCTCAGGATTGAGGAATGTCTCTGAATCAGATGAGCCTGAATTATTCAATCACTGCCCATGGAAAGACTCAGGAGAATGACACAGTGAGGCGGCCTGCTGTGTCTCTGTGTGATCCACTGCTATGGCCTTGTGACTTAACGATCGGCCTCTGTACGGGTGGGCATTTTGCTACAGTTCTGTGTCAAATGGGGTTATGGAATTTACTCACTGGCCTGACCCAGGCTGGCCTGATCTCATCAGACCTCAGAAGCTAAGCAGGGTCAGCCCTGGTTAGTCTTTGGATGGGAGACCATCAAGAAAGTCCAGGGTTGCTATGCAGAGGGAGGCAACGGCAAACCACCTCGATTTGCCTCTTGCCTCAAAGAGAAGAAGAAGAAGAGTTGGTTTTATACCAGGCCCTTCACTACCCAGGGTTTACAATCCCCTTCACTTTCTCTCCCCACAACAGACACCCTGTGAGGTAGGTGGGGCTGAGAGAGCTCAGAGAGAACTGCTCTTGAGAGAACAGCTCTGAGAGAACTCGTGACTGACCCAAGGTCACCCAGCTGGTTTCACATGGAGGACTGGGGGAATCAAACCCAGTTCTTCAGATTAGAGTCTGCCGCTTTAAACCACTACACCAAGCTGGCTCTCAAAAACCCTACAGGGCTGAAAACCTTACAGGGTCGCCAGTTCAGTCGCTCATGATGTAGAGACTCATAATCCTCTGCCTTCAGAAGAGGCATAGCCGGAACAGCAACTCATGCAGAAATACGGTAGGTGTACTCCTTTCAGGGTGGGTAACCATGTCTTTTATATCCTCTAAAAGTAAACCTTTCTCAATGCGAAAAGTAGCAGAAGTCCATCAGTGGCTATTAGCCACAGGGTATAGATGGGAATTCTCAGTCTGGGGCAGGTGATGCACTCTATTCTTGGTGCTGGAGGGGGCAGCAGTGGGAGGGCTGCTAGTGTCCTGGCCCCACTGCTGGACTTCCTGACAGCACATGGTATTTTTGGCCGCTGTGTGACAGAGTGTTGGACTAGATGGACTAGATGGGCCATTGGCCTGATTCAACATTGGCTTCTCTTATGTTCTTATGTAAAATGTGCCACAAATTGTATTTCTGGGTTGGGGGAGACCACTTAAGACAGGGGTCCCCACGTTTTTGCGACCGACTTTTTAATTCTAGTGGGCCCAATGGGTACCACGTTGGTGACCCCCTGACAAGCTATCAGAAGTTTGGGGATACTGCCATACGGAGGTCACCCCAGGGCCTGGTCACCTCCGGTGAGGAAGACAACCAGTTATGGAATCTTTTGCCGACTTGCAACGGTGCCGATCCGTCTTCCTGCCCTTCAAGCTTTCAAGGTGTCACAAATGACAAATGCATTTCCTGGTTGCTGGGAAGACCATTTCCAAGAAGGTTCTGTAGGGAAGACCGACAGAGCGCCCGGCCGCGATAAAAACCCTGGCAACCTGGCCTCCCGTTCCTCCTGCGTGCCCTGCAATGCGGGCCCCCTCCCAACTTGGCTGACCTCAGGACAGAAGGGAATGCTTCTGACCTGGCGTATCGGGCCGTAGGAGGAAAAGGAGCCGCCAGTGCGAGTGCGAAGGAGGGGACGCGTGCAGGTACAACTCGGTCACGGGGCCTAAGGGGGGAAAAAACCAAGAATTCTTTCTTCTACGCTAAAGATCCTCCTTTTGCATTGGTTCACTTGGCACCGAGACGGTGGATTACGAGCCAGACCCCGTGCTAAGCAGATGCGCTTGGGCCGAGGCACGGAGGAGCGACGGCGGCGGCAGGGAACGTCTCTAGCCAGGTTTCAAGCTGTTTGGGGGCAGAGGAACCCCGCCAGGAAAAGAACATGGCAACCCTTCGCCTAAACGGGGGCCGGAGCGTCGTTTGCAGGCGCGCACAGGCCCAGGTCGGTCCCCTTCTTTAATTCGCCCTCCGCCGGGCCTCCGGCCAAGAGACATCCTGTTATTTTCCGGCTGCGTGTCCTTCCCGCACCGGCAGCCGAGGTCAGGGGACACGTTCTGTCCACAGGGCGGGGGCACGGCATCCTTGCCCCCCCTGAGCCAGCACTTTCCTGTTTTGCTGACACGCCATCTTCTCCTCCCACCGAAGCCGGCGAAACGGCCTACCGTGCCCCGAAGCATCTACAAGATTGGGCACTTCTCCTAGGGTTGCCCGGTCTGCCTCAGGAAATATCTGGGGGGGGGGGGTTGGGGGTGGAGCCAGGAGACTTTGGGGGTGGAGCCAGAATGTGACATCACTCTGGGAGAGGGGAGGGAAGAAACACAATTGAACTCCAAAGGGAGTTCTGGCTGTCACATTTAAAAGGACCACATTCCTTTTAAATGCCTTCCCTCCACTGGAAATAATGGAGGATGGGGGGACCTTATTTGGGGGCTCATAGAATTGGACCCCCTGGTCCAATCTCTTTGAAACTTGGGGGTTTCTTGAGGAGAGGCACCAGATGCTATGCGGAAAATTTGGTGCCTCTTCCTCAAAAAACAGCCTCCCCAAGAGTCCCAGATACCCACGGACTGATTCTCCATTATACCCTAAGGGGACCGGTCTCCATAGTGTATAATGGAGCACCCACCGCACATTTCCCTCCCCTCTCCGGTTTCTGATAACCCTGAAGTGGGGGAGGGCCTCCAGGGGATCCCCTGTCCCCCAACTGGGAATTGGCAACCCTATCTTCTCCTCAGCACAGATTTCCACAGATCTCGAGGTGATAGAGATCAGTTACTCTGAAGAAAACAACAGCTTGGAGGCTGGACTCTATGGGATTATACCCCGCTAAGGTCCCTCTGTTCCCCCAAACCCCATTCTCCGCAGGCTCCACCCTCAAAATCTCCTGGTATTTCCCAGCCTGGAGGGGCAACCTTAATGTTCTTGTCCCTCGCAAATCCCTATCTCCGTTTGGACGAGTCCCCAGCCCTTTTTGAGCCTGTGGGGATCTCTGGAAGTCTGAGACCAGGAGGTAGGCCGTATCACAAAATGGCCACCGTGGGAAGTGAAGCCAGTCACAAAATGGCTGCTTTGGGAGATGGAGCCAACCGCAAAAAGTCCGCCACAGAAGGCAGGGCCATACACATAGAGGAAGCCCACATGCAGGTAGTGATGCCAGCCTCCAGGTGAGACCTGGGGACCCCGGAATCACAGCTCATCTCCAGACGACAGAGACCAGTTCCCCCGGAGAAAATGGCTGCTTCGGAGGGTGGACTCTGTTGGCAGTGTACCTCACTGAGGTCCCTGTCCTCTCCAGGAGTTTCCCAACCTGGATCTGGCAAGCCTACCTCCCTGTCGCCTGTCAGTGGCCGGGGGGAGACACGGACCTGGCAACCCTACAGAAAAAGGCGTCATTTTTAAAAATTACCTTCAGCCTGACCAGGATAGGCCAGGATATCCTGATCTCATCAGCTCTTGGAAAGCCAAGGAGTGTCAGCCCTGGTTAGTACTTGGATGGGAGACCACCAAGGAAGTCCCGGGTTGCTACACAGAGGCAGGGAAGGGCAAACCACCTCTCTTGCCTTGAAAACTCAAGCGCGGGGTGTGTGTGTCACCATAAATTGCCTGCAACTCGATGCTGTAAGGCTGCGAGCTGTGGGTCGGGAAATAGCTGGAGGCTGATAACACCACGGCACTTTCCACCACATATAAGAAACGGGTCTCCGGCCAAGATCCTTGCTACAAGACCAGGGTGCGAGAACGCTGAGAGAGGACCCTGAAGAATGAGGGCAAAAGCCCTTCCCTACTGGACCCCCCCCACATCAACAGTTATTCAGAAGTATGCTGCCTCTGAACCTGGAAGTTCTATTTAGCCATCACGGTTAACAGATGAGACAAATTATCCTCAGGGAATGTGTCTAATCCCCTTTTAAACCCCCGTCTAAATTGGCAGCCTTGTCACATGGTCCAATTCCAGAAATCAATCCTGCACCGTATGAAGAAGTACCTGGACGACCATCTTTTGGGTATGTTGTAGGTATGTAGGGCCAGGGCTGTTTTTATAGCAGGAACTCCTTTGCATATTAGGCGACACACCCCTAATGTAGCCAATCCTCCAAGAGCTTACAGTAGCCCCGGTAAGAAGAGCTCTGTAAGCTCTTGGAGGATTGGCTACATTAGGGGTGTGTCACATAATATGCAAAGGAGTTCCTGCCACAAAAAGAGTCCTGTGTCGGGCTATCTTTTGGCTATGCTCCTGCAGAGTGCAGGGGGTTGGACTAGATGACCTCCAAGGTCCCTTCCAACTCTAACATTCTATGATACCTGACAGTTGATTCCCTTGGGAAGTCCTGAGTTCCAGCTTGAAGCCCCATGATAACTGTAAATGAGAGCCAGTTTGGTATAGTGGTTAAGAGCAACCGATTCTAATCTGGAGAACCAGGTTTGATTCCCCACTCCGCTGCATGAAGCCAGCTGGGTGACCTTGGGCCAGTCACAGTTCTCTCAGAGCTGTTCTCTCGAGAGGAGTTCTCTCAGAGCTCTCTCAGCCCCACCTACCTCACCGGACGTCTGTCATAGGGAGAGGGAGGGTAGGCGATGGTAAGCCGCTCTGAGACTCCTTCGGGTAATGAAAAGCGGGGTATAAAAACCAACTCTCTTCTCTCTCTTTCCTAAGAGGAAAGGCTGGAGAGTCGGGGCCTTTCCGGTCTAGAAAAAAAAAAGATGGCTGAGGGGAGATGAGATAGAGGTTTATAAAATTATGCATGAGGTAGAGAAAGTGGGGAGGGAGAAGGCAGCGTGGTTTAGGCCGATCCTGTCAGGTCTCGGAAGCTACGCAGGGCCAGCGCTTGGAAAAGGGAGAACCACCGAAGAAGGCTCTGCAGAGGAAGGCCATGGCCAACTACCTCTGCTTCTCACTTGACTTGAAAGCCCCTTGCTGCGGTCACCAGAAGTCAGTTGTGATTTGTGGGCACTTTACACACACGGGGGGTGGGGGGGGAGAGGGAGAGGGAGGCTTATGGCAACCCCATAAGGAATACAAGGCAAGAGACAAATAAAGATAGTTTGTCATTTCCTGCCTCTGCGTAGCAACCCTTGACTTCCTGGTGGTCTCCCATCTAAGAACCCTGCTGGAGGGCCAACAACAGGGCAGAGAGGCTGAAGCCTTCTCCTGATAAGAATGTCAGAAGAGCCCTGCTGGATCAGACCAATAGTCCATCTAGTCCAGCATCCTGTCTCACACAGTGGCCTCAGCCAGTTCCTCTGGAGGGCCAACAACAGGGCAGAGAGGCTGAAGCCTTCCCCTGATGTTGTCTCCTAGCACTGGAATTCAGAGGTTGACTGCCTCTGGATGTGGAGGTTCCTTTAGCTTCCAAGATCAGAGTAGCCAGGGCCATCCAGGTCAGGGCCAAGAAAGTGGAAAAGGAATGCTGGACTAGATGGAGCCTCACTGGTCTGATCCAGCAGGGCTATTCTGATGTTCTTCTGAGGGGAAGGCCTTGGCCTCTCATGCCCTGTTGTTGGCCCTCCAGAGGAACTGGCTGGCCACTGTGTGAGGCAGGATGCTGGACTAGATGGACCCTCACTGGTCTGATCCAGCAGGGCTCTTCTGATGTTCTTATGAGGGGAAGGCCTCGGCCTCTCTGCCCTGCTGTTGGCCCTCCAGAGGAACCGGTTGAAGCCACTGTGTGAGGCAGGATGCTGGACTAGATGGACCCTCTCTGGTCTGATCCAGCAGGGCTCTTCTGATGTTCTTATGAGGGGAAGGCCTCAGCCTCTCTGCCCTGTTGTTGGCCCTCCAGAGGAACTGGCTGAGGCCACTGTGTGAGACAGGATGCTGGACTAGATGGAGCCTCACTGGTCTGATCCAGCAGGGCTCTTCTGATGTTCTTATGAGGGGAAGGCCTCGGCCTCTCTGCCCTGTTGTTGGCCCTCCAGAGGAACTGGCTGAGGCCACTGTGTGAGGCAGGATGCTGGACTAGATGGAGCCTCACTGGTCTGATCCAGCAGGGCTCTTCTGATGTTCTTATGAGGGGAAGGCCTCGGCCTCTCTGCCCTGTTGTTGGCCCTCCAGAGGAACTGGTTGAGGCCACTGTGTGAGGCAGGATGCTGGACTAGATGGACCCTCACTGGTCTGATCCAGCCGGGCTCCTCTTATGCTGTTGTGGGAGACAAGATTCTCCCTCTGTGTCTTCCCACCTCATACATAACTTTATCAGCCACCCTTATGCCTCCCCATCATCTTTTTTCTGAAGTAAACAGTTCCAAACGCATTAGTAGTTCCTTGTGAAGAAAGCACGCCTTGTACCCCTTGATCCTTTCGATGCCTAATCCTCCGAAAAGCATCACACATGGTATAATTTATGTGTCAGAACAGCAGACACCCAAGAGTCCTGACAGCAAGGACCGAGGGCTGATTCCCGGTGCCAGGAGTGGCAGCTCTGCATTTCGCTTGGTGGTGAGAAAGTCCGGGGAACATTCTTGATGGGATACGGAGCAGCCCCAAAAATAGCTGCCGCCGAAACAACAACAGGATCCACGCCAGTCTGAGGAAGCGATCCCAGCTGAGTGGGTGGTCTTAGTGGGTTTATGTGTGTATGGGGGAGGAGAGAATGAACAAGGAAAGGGGGGAAGCCCCCATGGCGGGCTTGCTCTCTTTCTGCCCTGCATGCTTGCCGACCTCCAGAGCCTAGAAATCTTGTGGAATTACAACTGATTTCCAGACTACAGAAACCAGCTCCTCAAGAGGAAATGGCTGCTTCGGAGGGTAGACTGGATGCCATTATATCCCACTGACTCGTCCCTTCCTGCCCTCCCGCTCACAATCTGCCTAAATTCGCAGTGTCAGCAACTGTCAGATGGCCGTGGAGCCTCTGACTGAAAACCTCCAAAGGAGGAGAGCCACCTCCCGAGGAAGTCTGTTCCACTGAGGAACCACTCTAACTGTCAGGAAGTTCTTCCTCCTGTTTAGCTGAAAACTGTTTTGATTTAATTTTAATCCGTCGGTTCTGGTCCGACCTTCCGAGGCAACAGAAAACAACTCCGCACCATCCTCTAGATGACAGCCCTCCGAGTGCTTGAAGATGGTTATCATATCATGGCCCCACTGCTGGACCTCCTGATGGCACCTGGTATTTTTGGCCTCTGTGTGACAGAGTGTTGGACTGGATGGGCCATTGGCCTGATTCAGCATTGGCTTCTCTGATGTTCTTATGTTCTTATGAGAACATAAGAGAAGCCAATGTTGGATCAGGCCAATGGCCCATCCAGTCCAACACTCTGTCACACAGTGGTACCACCAGGAGGTCCACCAGTAGGGCCAGGACGCTAGAAGCCCTCCCACTTGTCTCCCCCCAGCACCAAGAATTCAGAGCACCACTTGCCCCATCACTTGCCTCTTGGTTGTCTCCTCTCCAGACTAAACATTCCCAGCTCCTTCAACCTTTCCTCATAGGGCTTGGTCTCGCAGTGTTCCCTCTAAGCTGAGTTAGTGTGAGCAAGCTCACAGGGTTTTTAGCCTCCAGCTCACACATTTTTGTCTTAACTCAGGAAGGACTAACCCTCTCCAGACTAAACATTCCCTGCTCCTTCAACCTTTCCTCATAGGACTTGGCCTCACAGTGTTCCCTCTAAGCTGAGTTAGTGTGAGCTAGCTCACAGGGTTTTTTTAGCCTCTGGCGCACACATTTTTGTCTTAACTCAGGAAGGACTAACCCTCTCCAGACTAAACATTCCCAGCTCCTTCAACCTTTCCTCATAGGACTTGGCCTCGCAGTGTTCCCTCTAAGCTGAGTTAGTGTGAGCAAGTTCACAGGTTTTTTTAGCCTCCGGCTCACACATTTTTGTCTTCTCAGGAAGGACTAACCCTCTCCAGTCTAAACATTCCCAGCTCCTTCAACTTTTCCTCACAGGACTTGGTCTTGCAATGTTCCCTCTAAGCTGAGTTAGTGTGAGCTAGCTCTCGGGTTTTTTTAGCCTCTGGCTCACACATTTTTGTCCTAGCTCAGGAAGGACTAAGCCGGCTCACACATTTTCGTCTTAGCTCAGGAAGGACTAACCCTCTCCAGACTAAACATTCCCAGCTCCTTCAACCTTTCCTCACAGGACTTGGTCTCGCAGTGTTCCCTCTAAGCTGAGTTAGTGTGAGCTAGCTCACGGTTTTTTTTTAGCCTCTGGCTCACACATTTTTGTCTTCGCTCAGGAAGGATGGCTCCAGAGCAAACTAAATTTATGCAGCGGCCCAATCGCTCGCTCACAACTTTAATGCCAGGAGCTCACAAAGCAGAATTTTTGCTCACGAGACTTCACAGCTCTGAGGGAGCATTGGTCGCCAGACCCCTCACCATCTTCGTGGCTCTCCTCGGGTCACGTTCCAGCTCGTCAACATGTCATTTTATTGTGCGCGTTTTAATTTCTTAGCCGCCTTGGTGCCCCCTTTGAGGACAGAAAGACGGGGTACCGTTTTTTGTAAAATGCATCTCAAGACGGAAACAAATCCCACATCCAAAGTGAACCAACAAGACTGAAACCCGTTCTCCCCCCGCCCCCTTGGGGATTTGCACTGGAGGGATTGTCCTCGCTTCGTTTCCGCACAATCATTAACAGACATTAATTAACATGGCTTACTGCTCCGCCAGCCCCCTGTTTCTGAAAACACCGTGTTCCAGGAGCGGTTGGACTTCCTCTACTGCCTGTTTCGTCTCTGCTTTACAAATCCTTTCTCCCACTGAGCTCTACCAGGGGGCTGGCTACCCGTTAGCGAGGGAAGGGCAGTCTGTACGGGCTCAGAAACACTCTGGCAGCTCCCCCCAACCTGGCATGTTTCAAGATCTGAAACAAGATCAGATCAAGGAATGAAAGCTCTTCCGTGGACTGGTAAAGAGAGGCTCTGGATTTACTGGGGAGTTGGGCCCCAAAGGACGTGAAATGGCATTTGCTCGTATCCACTCCCCTCCAGTTTTCCTCTCCTCTTTTTATTGTCTTACTCCATGTTGAATTTTCAGAAGTCTGCTTCTTATGGGCACAGAACTGTCCCTTTTGAACATAAGAACATAAGAGAAGCCAATGTTGGATCAGGCCAATGGCCCCTCCAGTCCAACACTCTGTGTCACACAGTGGCCAAAAATACCAAGTGCCATCAGGAGGTCCAGCAGTGGGGACAGGACCCTAGAAGCCCTCCTACTGTTGCCCCCCAAGCACCATGAATACAGAGCCTCACTTGCCCCAGACCGAGAGTTCCTATCTATACCTTGTGGCTAATAGCCACTGATGGACCTCTGCTCCAATCCCCTCTGAAGCCATCCATGCTTGTAGCCACCACCTCCTCCTGTGGCAGTGAATTCCATGTGTTAATCACTCTTTGGGCTTCTGTTACTCTGGAAAACGTTTATAGTGCACCCTTCCAGCAAGAAGCTTATGGAAGTGTGTGTGGTTCTCTCCCTCCATTTTGGGTTGACAACAGAGGCTTGCCAACCAGGGAGGAGGAGGAGGAGGAGGAGGAGAAGAAGAAGAAGAAGAAGAAGAGGAGGAGGAGGAGGAGGAGGAGGAGGAGGAGGAGGAGATTGGATTTATACCCCACCCTTCACTCAAAGTCTCAGAGCAGCTTACAAACTCCTTTCCCTTCCCCTCCCCACACACCCTGTGAGGTAGGTGGGGCTGAAGAGCAGCTCTTGAGAGAACAGCTCTGACAGAACTATGGCTTGCCCAAGGTCATCCAGCAACTGCAAGTGGAGGAGTGGGGAATCAAACCTGGATTCCTCCAGGTTAGAGTCCGCGCACTTAACCACTACACCAAACTGGAGGGCCAGAAAGTCTCCCATAATCACAACTGACCTCGAGACGACAGAGATCAGTTCCCCTAGAGGAAATGGGTGTTTGGGGGGATGCGCTGTACAGCATTATACTCCTCTGGGGTAGCTCTCTTTCCCCAAGTTCTGCCCTGCCCATCAGCCATCATCAAATCTCCAGGAGTTTCTCCAACCTGAAGTTGACTTCCTTAGGAGAGAGGGTTTGGACAATGGTCACCCAGTAAGCGTCATGGCTGTGTGGTGATTTGAACCCTGGGAAAGGGAAGAAGAAGAAGAAGAAGAAGAAGAAGAAGAAGAAGAAGAAGAAGAAGAAGAAGAAGAAGAAGAAGAAGAAGAAGAAGAAGAAGAAGAAGAGGAGGAGGAGGAGGAGGAGGAGGAGGAGGAGGAGGAGGAGGAGGAGGAGGAGGAGGAGGAGGAGGAGATTGGATTTAAACCCCGCCCTTCACTACCCGAAAGAGTTCACGTCCTTTCCTCAATAGACCATAAATCCTGGTTCAATCCTGTCTCCGAAGTTACATTCTACACTACATGCAAGTTGACCTCTGTAATTATCTTGGGGTATTTTTTGGTTCCACATTACACTGAGATCACCCCGGTTTCATCCCACACTTGTCCCGGGATAAACAGATGCTGTTATAACCGTGGATAAATGTGAGGTATTGTGTCGCAAGTTGAACTCTGATACAACCAGGGATGAGATCTAAGTGCGGAAAGGACCTCAGAGTGGCCTACATTATTCCCTTCTCCTCCCCACAACAGACACCCCGTGAGGTAGGTGGGGCTGAGAGAGCGCTGAGGGAACTGCTCCTGAGAGAACGGCTCTGAAAGAACTTGTGACTGACCCAAGGTCACACCTGCAGCTGCATGGGGGAGGAGTGGGGAATCAAACCCGGTTCTCCCAGATTAGAGTCCGTGCTTCTAACCACGACACCAAACTGGCTCACCCACAATATGACACGCTACCCCCCTCTGGGCCACGCCGGTTCTCGCTGGGTGCCTTCAGACACGGAGTTCCGATCTCCAGAGCAGCCGACGCCAGAGTCCTCGGCCTCTCGCTTATTCCCTCCCCAACAAAATCCCAGCTACCTTTCAAAGAAAATAGATCCTGGAGCCAAGGCCCAAGCCAATTCCACACCCCTCCATGGAGACGTCTCCTCTTCCAGCTGCTATCATTCGCAGCCGGCCGTGAACACCCCTCCAAGGTCGGGACCCTTGTCGCTATTAAATCTCCCACACGCAACTCAGGAGAAGCCCTGCCCCACGCAGTTTACAGTTCGTCATCCTCTACGATTAAACTGACTCGGGAAGATGGGGGCCCCACGGTGTTCCCTGGGCCTCGGCAGACATCCCACCCTGGGCGGGGATTGTACAAGTGGCTATAAGTAGGGATTCCACCAATCCAGATCCGCTTGAAGTTTGGTGTGAGAGCCAGTTTGGCGTAGTGGTTAAGAGCGTGGACTCTGTTCTGGGAGAACCGGGTTTGATGCCCCGTTCCTTCACGTGCAGCTGCTGGTGTGACCTTGGGGCGGTCACAAGTTCTCTCAGAGCTGTCCTCTCATGCGCAGTTCTCGAGAGAGCTCTCTCAGCCCCACCTGCCTCACAGGGTGTCCGCTGAAGGGAGGGGAAAGGAAAGGAGATTGTAAACCGCTCTGAGACGCCTTCAGGTAGTCAAGGGCGGGGTATAAATCCAATCTCTTCTTTTGCTTGTTTCCACGGCTGGTTCTCAGCTTTAGAACACAGAGCAAAGTAACGTGAAGAGGCATCCGTCTTCTGAGCATGCACAGAGTGCCCTTTCGTCAAGACTGGCCAGTCTCCAGGTTGGGAAATCCCCGGAGATGTGGTAGGGGCAGAGCTTGGGGAGGGTCCGTGACAGTGTATCATGCCATAGCGTCTCCCCTCCAAAGCAGCCATTTTCTCCAGGGGGAACAGTTCTCTGTCATTTGGAGATCGGTTTCGATTCCAAGGGGTCTCCAGGCTCCGCCTGGAGGTTGGTAACCTGTGACCACCGCCACCAGCACCGCCCCTGCCTATTTATTGGGGGTTAGGGGGCAGGGTTCTGACATTAGACAGCTGTTTTCCAGTCTGGGGCCTCTTCATTTTGGACATTAATCACGGGAAGGCAGATCTTTGGAAGACCGGACTCCCAAATGCGCGCACCCCTGGACACCTCCGATTCCATGACATCATGCGTCAAAACCACTCCTCCCCCCTCCTCGGACCAAAGGGCAGAAGGCAATAAATCGAGATGCCTTATCAGCTAGCCGTGAAAGAGGCCAAGCCGGTACGCATGAAACACACACGCCCCTCCCGGGTCAAGCCTCATCTCAGCCGTTCAGGGGCGAGGGGACCAGTGTTCCCTCTAAGCTGCGTTCGTGTGAGTTAGCTCACCGTTTTTTACCCTCCGGCTCATGCATTTTTTGTCTCGGCTCAAGGACGGAGGGCTCCAGAGCGAACTAACTTATGGAGGAGCCCAATTGCTGACTCACAACTTTAATGCCGGCCGCTCTACCCTGGGTAAACCGGCATCTCTAACCCCAGGCTTCTTCTAGACATCGCAATGACCTGCCTCGCAGGGCTGTTGTTGGAAGGAAGACCCGTGACGACACACGTGAGCTTTTAAAAACGTGACTTCACATCCGCTACCCGAGCCATCTTTTCCAACGAGAAGCCCGTTGCTTTGTTTCTCAGCCTCCGACACCCGGCCTGTTAAGTGGAGAGAGTGACGTTGGTCTACCTGACAAGGCTGTTCTTGGGAAGAGTGGAAAACACACACATGAAGTGGTGCGTAAAAAGGCAAAGGTTTCCCTTGCTCGAAAGCCGGTCGGATCCGACTCTAGGGGGGCGGCGCTCATCTCCGTTTCCAAGCCGAAGAGCCAGCGCTGTCCGAAGACTTCTCCGTGGTCATGTGGCCGGCGTGACCAGACGCCGAGGCACACGGAATGCTGTTACCCTCCCAACGAAGCAGTACCTATTTATCTACTTGCAATTGCTTGCTCTCGAACTGGAATATTTGCCACGGGGGTCGGGGGGAGACATAAATTCTCTCTCTCCCTCTCCCTCTCTTACATGTGCACACACACACAAATTCCACAGATTGTTCTCATTTAAAGGCAAACACATAAGTTTATGATGTGCCCCCATGTCGGGCATACCCAGGGAACTCAAAACTTGATCAGACGTAAGCAGAAGCCTGTCTTCTCCCTACCGTGCACCCCGCCCCCCAGCTCCAAAATACTCCTTCGCCCGTCTGGCTGCTGACACCTCCCCTCCCATGCATTTAACTCAATAAACAGAACTCAATAAACAGAAATGCCAGGCCTCAAGACATCTGGGAGGGATTCTGACCGCAGGAAGCCCCTCTTACATAACCTTAGATAAGCCGAGCACGTCTGGGTATGGCTCATCAGGGGAAAAGGCGCTCTGCTTATGCCCAGACACACTCTCCGGTTGCGGGATGGCTCAGCCCTTGCATGAAATACGGGTGTTTGCGGATTGAAACTTGGGCCATAGGAAGTTCTGAAGAAACGCAGGAGTTGGTACTCAGAATTCTCCCTCGGCCGGCCCAACCTCCGAAGGATCGGCAGTGTCCATACACTAGAAGAGAATAGCCAAAGGCTCAAGAGTGGTGAAAGAGCCAGTTTGGTATAATGGATAGGAGCGCGGACTGCAATCTGGGAGAACCGGGTTCGATCCCCCACTCCTCCACATGCAGCTGCTGGTGGGGCCTTGGGTCAGTCACAAGTTCTTTCAGAGCTGTTCTCTCAGGAGCAGTTCTCGAAAGAGCTCTCTCAGCCCCACCTGCCTCACTGGGTGTCTGTCGTGGGGAGGGGAAGGGAAAGGAGATTGTGAGCTGCTTTGAGACTCCTTCGGGTAGTGAAGGGTGGGGTATAAATCCAATCTCTTCTTCTCCTTCTCCGCCTACTGCACCCTGCCGTGTGGAACTCACTGCCACCGGGTACAGTGACGGCTGTCGGGTTAGATTAGTCGGAAGCGGGGGGTGTGTGTGTTGGAGAAGAGCTCTGTTTTGGTGGGTGAGCCCGGATAACTAGATGGAACCTCCATGTTCCAGCACAACGTATCTCAAAATGCCAGGTGCTGGGGATGGATAATGGAGGATGGGGTGGTGTTGGCGCCTTCGCCTCCTGCTGATGTGGTGGAAAAGCGCCGTCAAGTCGCAGCTGACTTACGGCGACCCCATGGGGTTTTTGAGGCAAGGGACGTTCGGAGGCGGTTTGCCCTTGCCCGCCTCTGAGTCGCGACCCTGGTATTCCTTGGAGGTCTCCCATCCAAGTACTAGCCAGGGCTGACCCTGCTTAGCTTCCGAGATCTGACGAGTATGGGTGGCTGAATTGGGGAAATTCAACATGCTACGGAGCGGTTTGGGGACTGAATTGGACGGGGTGGGACTTTTTGAGGTGGAAAGAAGCGGCTGACGACAGCGGAAGATTTTCTGAAAGGGTAGAAAGGACTACGAAGGGTCCAACTTTGCTGTTTCTAAACTGATATGTGCCGGGGCAGAACTTTGTTTCAGATCAGCCCTTAATCTTAAAAAGTCATCCCCACTCATCGCAGAAATGAGGACCCTGCTTATCTTACAAGTTCTGATGAGACTGGGCTAGTATGTACTCTTAGGCTGCTATAAGTAGCTTCTAGTTTTACAACAGCCAGTTTGGAGTAGTGGTTAAGGGCCGCGGACTCTAATCTGGGAGAACCAGGTTTGGTTCCCCACTCCTCACATGCAGCCAGCTAGTGTGACTGTGGGTCGGTCATAAGTTCTCTCAGAGCTGTTCTCTCAAGGGCAGTTCTCGAAAGAGCTCCCTCAGCCCCACCGACTTCACAGGCAGTGTTCCCTCTAAGCTGAGTTAGTGTGAGCTAGCTCACAGTTTTTTTAGCCTCCGGCTCACACATTTTTGCCTTAGCTCAAGAAGGATGCAGTAGCCAGATCGCTCGCTCACAACTTCAATGCCAGGAGCTCACAAAGTAGCATTTTTGCTCACAAGACTCCACGGCTTAAAGGGAGCACTGGTTGCGGGTACCTGATGGCGAAGGAAAGGTTTTCGGCACATGCTCAGAGGTACTCTCATCGGCATTGTGATTTCACATGCTCTGGCTCTGGAAAAGGACCGAGGTTGGGATGAAGACCTGGCGGCGGGGGGATGGTGGGGCACAGAGGACCCAGGCTGGGGAGGGAGAAGGCGTATTGTCGGGGCCGAGATTCGGGGCTCGTAACCAAACCGGAGCCTAATCTGACAGAGCAGAATTCCAGGGTTTCAGTGGCACCTCCGAGACGGACGCAGTTTATTCCAGCAGAAGCTTTTGTGAGTCAGACTTCGCTTCATCCGATGTTCAGCCGCTAGGCAGGAGTATTTATATTCAAAACATCTTGGTAACGTTTCCCCCACACACACACACACACATCTTTCTGCTGTCTGCAACCCTGAACAGAAATACCTCTGCCTACAGGATGCATGTTTCATGTGCTTCTCAAAAGCTTCCACGGGAATAAATTTTGCAGGGCTAAGGGGTCCCTGGACTTCTGTTTTAGAAAAAAGAGCATGTGTCTGAGCATACACAGAGAGCTTTCCTCTCCCCTAAACCATGGCCAGCCTCTACACAATCTGGGGTTAGTCGTGGGGTCAAGCCCTGCCTGTTCCACCAGGGCGGTCGCTTTTTAAAAATCAAAATTTGGACAGGGGGAAGGGGGGTCGCCGAGGGAGACGGGACTCACTCCTCGCCTTCGTCCTGATGTCCCGGATCAGCGCGCTGTAGTTGACCTCCGAAAATGGATTCTCCTCCACCGTTATATTGATCATGTCCGGCAGGATCACGTAGAGCCCTTCCACGGCAAAGTAGCACGGCCGGTCGTCCGTCTTATTGTCCCGGTAAAGGAGAAGGGCTCGGCTGGTCCAGTTGAAGTGCTCGTGGAGGTAAACGGCAAACTCGCCCAGCTTGCCGTGGCTGGGACCGGTGCGCGTGGTGGAACCGTACTCGCCTTTGTCGCCGAAACCCACCGCCTCGGCCCCGGCGGTCACCAGCGGGATCTTCCAGTGCCTGGTGAAACGGGCGATGGGGGCTGAGGTGTAGACGCAACCGGGGCCCATGAAGGCGTCCGGGTCGTAGCCCATCTTGAGATCCACAGCCGACAGGGGGGCCACGGCGTCGGAGCAGACGCCGCGGTCGTCCTCGCTGGTGTTGAAGATGGACCACACGGTGTGGTTGGGGAGGAGGTCGGGCTGGTCGTTGATCTTCCGGATGGCCAGCTGGATGGCGGGGCCCACCCGTGGCCAGGCCCACGGGTACGTCGTGTTGTGCTGGGGCAGGACCACGGCGATGGTCAGGTTGGCCCCGGCCGCTGTGCCCAGCTGGGAGAGGGCCGCTAAGAGCCACAGCATGACCTCACGACCCGTGCGTGGCCCTCCTCCCGGCAGACATGCTCGCCGCAGCCCGGACCCATGGAGAACCACACCTCTGGCGCCTCCTCGCTGGCCCGCGGCCCTCATTCCCTGATATGTGCCCGACTGGCACTCCCACAGTTTAGGACGCCTTGACGGAGAATCTGCCCTCCTCGACGGCCTCTCTCGAAGCGGTGCCTTTTTATCTCAACCTGCCCTCCCCACCCCAAGAACTACTCTAATTCTAGACTGCCCCTCGCAGAGAAGCACCTTTATAAATCCACACGGAATGGGCAGAGAAGCATTTTGCTAGGACCTTGTGCTGGCACTCCCCCTGGCACCCCCCGAATTGCCTCCTCTGCCCTCCAGAGACCATCCTTCTAACTCCCCTGCATCTCGCAAACCACCTTCTGGCTCCCCCACCCCAAGATTATCCACCTCTGCCCTAAATCTGTGTCTCTGTACAACCCCAATGTCTCTTCAAGCCTCTGACCCCCTTTCCCTAAAACTAACCCTCCCCTGTCCCTGGTTCCTACCAACTTTTCCCGCTCCCCGGACGTCCCGGCAGTGCCGCCCTGTCAGGTCCCACCCCAGAGTTCTCCAACCTCTGCAGAGCTGCCTGCTCGCCTTCTTCCCGTAGCCCAGACGGTGCCGGAATGAGCGCAGCACTGGAGGGGAGGTTTATCTACACAGCCGGAGTTGCTTTTCCTTCCCCTCATTCAATGACAAAAAGGCTGTTATCACCGACAAAGGCGGCTTAACTCCTTCTTGCCCGGGACTCCCCTTCCTTGGGATTAGAGGAACCACAGCAAGGTGGGGGGGGGGCACACGGTACGACCCTTCGAGGATCAGCCCAGACAGCAGCATAATTCCGGGGGGAGGAGCCTCCCCCTCCAGATGTTTGCCTGTTATTAATTATTATCGCCATCCTCATCAGCAGCAATAATTACTTTTAATGCAATCACAGTCCGGCACCTGGTTTTCGAGATTCTTTAACCGGCAATCTTTCCTTTCCTTGTTTCTTAAGCAACAAGGTACAGGGGCGTATTCCGTTATTTTGCAGCGTATTCCGTTATTTAAAGAAAAGAAATAAATCAACTGAAATTGTGTAGAGGCTGTACGATTTTTTTTTTTTTAAAAAAAGAACCTCCCCTTTGCAGAAGAGCCGGTAAACCAAGCAGGGACAGATGAGCAAACAAAATCGGACCGGGTCCCTGCCCCAAGGAGCTTCCAAACTTAAATTTTTAGTGGTGGGTCTGGACAGACAGACAGTCGCAGACACACACAAGACAGGGAGGGAAAGGGAGAGGAGACAGGCAGAGAGAGGGTTGCCAACCTCCAGTTGGGGCCTGGAGAGTTCCCACCATTACAATAGATCTCCAGACAGCCAAGAGCAGCCCCTCTGGAGAAAGTGTCTGCTTTGGAGGGTGGGCTCTATGATTTGATTTATTCGATTTATATCCCACCCTGGCTGCCGAAGCGGGCCCAGGGCAGCTTACAAGCAATTCAAAAATACAGTTAGATACAGTAAAATACAATAAAACCTAGTCTAAGCTTTACATTTACATTAAGATAACAGTCAATTAAAAACAGATACATAAAAACAAGCGGAGCAGTTCTTGTAAACATGGTTTAGGTGACTGTTAGATGTTCCATATATCGCACCCGTACAGAGTCAGTCTGGTGTAGTGGTTAAGTGCGCGGACTCTAATCTGGAAGAACCGGGGTCGATTCCCCACTCCTCCACTCGCAGCTGCTGGATGACCTTGGGCAAGCCGTAGTTCTGATAAGAGCTGTTCTTTGAAAAAGAGCAGTTTCTGTCAAGAGCTCTCTCAGCCTCGCCTACCTCCCAGGGTGTCTGTTGTGGGGAGGGGAAGGGAAGGGAGTTTGTAAGCCGCTCTGAGACACCTTTGGGTAGTGAAGGGCGGGGTATAAATCCAATCTCTTCTTCTTCTTCTTCTTTTTCTACCTCACAGGGTGTCTGTTTTGGGGAGGGGAAGGGAAAGGAGTTTGTAAGCCGCTCTGAGACATCTTTGGGTAGTGAAGGGCAAGGTATAAATCCAATCTCTTCTCTTCTTCTCTATAGTTCTCGTTTATTACATGGCGAGCACAGGTCAGGATTACAATGGTAGGCCCCGGGTTACAGGCCAGAAAGGCAAGGCACCGGGACATACCCTGGTGCATACTGCGGCTCCTTAACTGAATGTCTGGTGGAAGAGCTCCGTCTTGCAGGCCCTGCGGAACTGCAATTGGTCCCGCAGGGCCCTGACCTCTACCAGGAGTTCGTTCCACCGGGATGGAGCCACCACCGAGAAAGCCCTGGACCTGGTTGCTGCGAGCCTGACATCCCTAGGGCCTGGGAGGGCTAACCAATTTTGTGCCTCTGAACGCAGTGCTCTCCGGGGAACGTGTGGGGAGAGGCGGTCCCTCAGGTACGCCGGACCCTGACCATATAGGGCTTTAAAGGTTAAAACCAGCACCTTGAAACAAATGGCATTATATCCTGTTGAGGTCCCCGCTCCCCAAACCCTGCCCTCCCTAGGCTTTACCCTCAAAATCTCCAGGTATTTCCCAGCATGGATCTGGCAACCCTGGATACAGAGCAGGGGGAAATTACATATGAATGTGAGTTACACTTAGGTCTGTAGTTCCACTGGGGAGGGGGTTAGAGTTGAAGGGTTAAGCCAAAGCCTTGGTGGGGGGGAAATTGATTTTGAGAAGGGATTTGGAGGAAGAGAATGGGGCAGGCCCACGGTACGTGGCACTCGGCGGGATCCTGCTGAATTCCTGGTTTCGAGAACCCAAAATGAGGGAAACGGGTAGGGCAAATTGGAATGTTCTAGAAAGTGACCATCAGTGGGGTGAGACTGTCGGATGCCTGCTATTGTGGCAAAATGGCCACACTGTGGTAGATGCTACATTAATAACCTAACAGCTTCCCCCCATCTTCAAGGTTTTATTTTGAAGGCAGGCTCCCACTGTTTTAACGCCTTGCGCTAATTTTGACATGTGAGATCTATTTCAGTCACACACACAAAAAGAGAAAAGCCTACATAGGTGTAACTCAAACAGTCATATGTAAGTAAGCTGTGGGGGGTGGAATTACTCCCCAAACTTTTTAGGTAAATATTTGGAGGAAGAGAGGAGGAGGACGAGGAGATTAGATTTATACCCCTTCCTTCACTCGGTGTCTCAGAGCGGCTTACAATCTCTTTTCCCTTCCCCTCCCCACAACAGACACCCTGTGAGGTAAGTGGGTCTGAGAGAGCTCTTTCAAGAACTGCTCTTTCGAGAACAGCTCTGAGAGAACTTGTGACTGACCCAAGGTCACTCCAGCAGCTGCAGGTGGAGGAGTGGGGAATCAAACCCAGTTCTCCCAGATCAGAGGCCGTGCTCTTAACCACACACCAAGCTGAAGAACACACAGACATCAAGTGAAGGGTTCCCAGACTCCAGGTGGGACCTGGAGTTCTCCCTGAATGCCAGCTGATCTCCGGACGACGGGAATCCATTTCCCCTGGAGAAAATGGTAGCATTGGGAGGCAGATTCTATGGCATCACAGCCCTGATGAGGTTTCTCCCTTTTCGAGGTTCTGCTCCAGGGATTTCTCAAGCCAGAGTTGGCAACCCTATGGGAGATCCACAAAACCTTCTGCTCCCTTATTGTACATTCAATAGTTTCCCCACTCTGCGTGAAGCTCACTGCCCAACTGTCAATCCCTCATAGCCTGGCCTACTTCACAGGGCTGTTTGTGTGATGTGAGGGTAAAGCCCCTTTGAGGAGGAGGAGGAGGAGGAGGAGAAGAAGAAGAGGAAGAAGAGGAAGAGGAGGAGGAGAGTGGATTAATACCCTGCCCTTCACTACCCAAAGGTGTCTCAGAGTGGCTTACAAACTCTTTTCCCTTCCCCTCCTCACAACAGACACCCTGGGAGGTAGGTGGGGCTGAGAGAGCTCAACAGAAACTGCTCTTTTTCAAGAACAGCTCTTATCAGAACTACGGCTTGCCCAAGGTCATCCAGCAGGTGCGAGTGGAGGAGTGGGGAACCAAACCCGGTTCTCCCAGATTGGAGGCCGCGCAGTTAACCATTGCGCCAAACTGGCTCTTATAGGGCTGCCAGGTCTGGGCTGGGAAATTCCTGAAGATTTTAGGGGAGGAGCCTGGGGAGGGTGGGGCCTGGAGGAGGAGGAGGAGAAGAAGAAGAAGAGGAGGAGAAGGAGGAGATTGGATTTATACCCCACCCTTCACTTGGAGTCTCAGAGCGGCTTACAAATTCCTTTCCCTTCCCCTCCCCACAACAGGCGGGGCTGAGAGGGCTCTGAGAGAACTGTTCTTGAGGGAACAGCTCTGACAGAACTATGGCTTGCCCAAGGTCATCCAGCAGCTGCAAGTGGAGGAGTGGGGAATCAAACCCGGTTCTCCCAGATTAGAGTCCGTGCACTTAATCGCTACACCAAACTGGCTCCTCAGAGGGATATAATGCCACAGAGTCCACCCTCCAGCCCAGGCAAGCCCTAACTCGTCAGATCTCGGAAGCTAAGCAGGATCAGCCTTGGCTAGTATTTGGAAGGGTGACCTCCAAGGAATACCAGGGTCGTGATGTGCAGGCAGGCAATAGCAAGCCACCTCTGAAATGTCACTTGCCTCAAAAACAAGCCTTGATCACCACCTAGTGGTGCATAACTCTAAAAGAGCTAGAACTTCTGCCTGCCAGACAATCTTCGGGTCTCCTGGCTTTGCTACACGCAATGCCATACGGTAATATTAATAATAAGTCCACCCTCCAAAGCAGACATTTTCTCCAGGGGAACTGATCTCTGTCAGCTGGAGGCTAGTTGTCATTCCCGGAGCTCTCCAGCCGCCACCTGGAGGTTGGCACGCTTAGGGAAGAGTGAGATGAAGGTGTAAGAGACAGAGAACTGATTAAAGGGGGGCAAAATAGAACCAACATTTTGCTCCCTTTTTCTCCGATCAGTACATATAAATACAGGATGATAAATTAAGTCAAATCATATGGAGCTCCTTTCTACACAACTGCTTTTTTCCCACTGTTGTAGAATTCTCCAGGAGACTGTGAGCTGAAAGAGGGAAGAAAGTTTGCAGTGATTTTTTTTCCTTTCCACATTTTGGTCACAATCTGTAAATATTCACAAGCGTATTCCTGACAGCTTCAGCCCAAGACTCATAGAATCACAGAGCTGGAAGGGATCTCCAGGGTCATCTAGTCCAACCCCCTGCACAATGCAGGAAATTCACAAATATCTCCCCCCACACCCCCCAGTGACCCCTCTTCCATGTCCAGAAGATGATAAAAAAACCCTACAGGATCTCCAGCCAAACTGGCCTGGAGAACAATTGCTTTCTGACCCCAGAGTGGCGATCAGCATTTCCCTGGGCGTGTAAGAAGGGGCTGCGACAACTAAGCACTGAGGCGACCCTTCCTGCCCTCCCTCTCATGATCTGCCTACGTTCACAGAATCAGAATTGCTGTCAGATGGCCATCGAGCCTCCGACTGAAAACCTCCAAAGGAGGAGGTTAGGTAAAGGTAAAGGTATCCCTTGCTTGCTCATCTCCGTTTCAAAGCCGAAGAGCCAGCCCTTCCAAAGACGTTTCCGTGGTCATGTGGCCGGCATGACTAAACACCAAGGCGCACGGAACGCTGTTACCTTCCCACCGAAGTGGTACCTATTCATCTACTTGCAATTTCTTGCTTTCGAACTGCTAGGTTGGCAGGAGCTGGAACTAGAGACGGGAGCTCAATCCGTCATGCGGCTGAACTCGGGTCTCGAACTGCTGAACTACTGACCTTCCACAGCCTGCAGTTCAGCGTCTTAACCACTTGAGCCACTGCAGCTCCTCACGGAGGAGGTTACCTGTGAGTAAATTTAGAACAGTTCAAAGGAAGTACTTCTTCATCCAAAGATAAATTAACAGCTGGAATTCACTGCCGCAGGAAGTGGTGGCAGCTACAAGCATAGACAGTTTCGAGATGGGATTGGATAAACATATGGAGCAGAAGTCCATCAGTGGCTATTAGCCACAACGTATAGAGGGAATACTCTGTCTGGGGCAGGGATGCTCTTTACTCTTGGTGCTTGGGGGGGGGGCAACAGTGGGAGGGCTTCTGGTGTCCTCCTGGCCCCACTGCTGGACCTCCTGATGGCACCGGGTATTTTTAGCCACTGTGCGACAGCGTGTTGGACTGGATGGGCCATTGGCCTGATCCAACATTGGCTTCCCTGATGTTCTTAAATCCTATTGAACTTAGCAGCAGGACTGACCTCAGAGTAAGTACGCTCCAAGGCACCTCTGATCCTAAACATACTTATCAGAGTAATAATTCCCACCACAGGAGAATTGCTTAGCATGACACAGATTTTAGGTGGCACTCTGCATACTCCAGGGTTTGCCTGCAAGTAAATACGTGGCGTGGAGAGAAGCACTGGTCACAAGTTACAGTTTGGGGTCCCAGCTCTGGGTGGGAAATTCTTGGAGATTTGGGGGCAGAGCCCGTAGAGGGTGGAACCTGGGCAAGGGAGGGGCCTCAGCGGGATACAATGCCCTAGACGCCATCCACCAGGGCAGCTATTCTCTCCAGGGGAACTGAACTCCGTAGTCTGGAGATCACTTGTAATAATGGGAGGTCCCCAGGCCTCGCCTGGAGGCTGGCAACCTTACTTACAGTAAACTTACTTGCCTGTCCATGTGCATATCTGTTTGTAAGAAAGAGCTAATGCACGTTCATTTTAGGAATTAAACCAGAGACCAGTATGTGGACCGATGTGATCTGTGTATCACACATTCCACTGAACATGAAAATGACTCAACATGTGCACAAAGAACAATCAAGTGTACATTGTATGCGGATTGTATGTGTGTTCACTGAAGGGCTGCCACGTCCCCCCTGGCCACCAGCGGCGGATGGAGCACAGGGTTGTCAAATCCAGGCTGGGAAACTCCTGGAAATTTGGGGACAGAGATTGGGAAGGAACAGGGACCTCACTAGGGTCCAATGCCATAGAGTCCACCCTCCAAAGCATCCATTTTCTCCAGGGGAACTGGAGTCTGGAGATGAACTGTAATTCTGGCAGATCCCCAGGTCCCACCTGGAGGCTGGCATGCCTAGTTCATTGTAACTTGTGAACACGGCTGCAAGCGAAGGCGTTGTGGTCATTCGTAGTGCTCCGATGTGACCAACTGTGTACCTCCCCTTCACAATGTTCTACCCAAAAGCTTATACCCAGAATAAAGCTTTGTTGGTCTTAAAGGTGCCACTGGACTCAAACTTTGTTCTGCCCTGGAATGGGAAAACTTTTGGGGGGGTTACATCACTTCAGGCTATAAATGGGGGTTCACGAAACAGACGAAGCCCATGTTGAATCAGTCCAATGGCCCATCCAGTCCAACACTCCAGGCCATCAGGAGGTCCACCAGTGGGGCCTCTTCATACAAACGTGGGAAGAAACATGCACACACTCTCCCTCCACAAAGAAAACTAGCATGTCAGAAGGGTTATAACCTAGTCCATGTCATGCCAACGATATTCTATTCAGGTATCTGAAGAAATGAGCGGTGATTCATTAAAGTTCATAACCTACCACAAAATTTGTAAGTCTTTAAGGTTCTACTGGACTCTTGCTCTTTTCTACCACCGTATTCTAGGCACTATGTGTTAAGTATGAGACTCAACAAGGATTTCAGCTTCAAAAGTGATTTCAGCTTTATTTGAACAGCAAACTGTAAGTCAGGAACACACCACAAGAAACAGTGGAGCACAGCTCCTTTTTAAACTCTCCCGGGCAGTCAATGCCACACCCATAATAAGTTAAGGACCAATAGCAACACAGAGATATAGGCCAATCATAACACAGGGATAAAGGCCAATCAGGACCGTTCCCTCTTTGCAACATATTTACAAGATGATTGGTTCTGTACAGAGGTTTCTTAGGAACCAGCCAATAGTAATGCCACAGCTGAAGAGCCACATTTGAAATCAAGCTTAACATAGGAATGTATAGCCCAGATTCACATTCCAATACATAACACTATGGTTTATTACGACTTCAGAATAACCCTGACACTTTAGTTTTCTATAAGCAGGGATTTTTCTTTCAGGGCCGGGGAGGCAATATCCAGTCCCCCGCAGTCTGAAATGGAATCCCTCATCCCCGGCCAGTAGTCAGGGGATCTGTGTACAACCCAGACTGAAGTTTACACCACGGTGAGAGGTTGCCCGCAATTTCATAATTTAAGGCGGCTTGCTACCATTTTGTTTTCACCGCAGTGGTAAACCTGTTTTTAGACTGTACCATTTCTGACTGGCAACCCTAGGTATGATGCTGTGTAAAGTCCACCCTCCAAAGCAGCCATTTTCGCCAGGGGATATGATCTCTGTAGACTGGCGATTAGTTTAATTCCAGGGGATCTCTAGGCCTCACCTGGAGGTTGGCAACTCTCGTTCTAGGGTTGCCAGATCCCTACCTGGCATCCAATATGGGGGGAAGGCTGTGTCTCTGGGGGCCATAGAGTTTTAAGCCCGAATGCTAGAGCGTCCCCCGACGACGTGCCCGGCACGATGACGTCGCCTTGGGGGACGTCATCGTGCTGGGCACGTCGGCCCGATTCAGGCACTTTGGGGGCGGAGTTCCGCCCCCCAGTGGCCAGATCTGGGCCGGCGGGTCAAGGGCCCTTAGAGCGGGCAACCCCGCCCCCCGGGGGAGCCGGCAGCCCTATCTAGTTCATATCCTAGTTTTCTTCACGGAGAGAGTTTTCTGGATGTGTGTGGAGACATTCTGCCCTGACCTGCAGACTGAAGTGGTCTGGCCCCGATACGAGTGTAATACCTCAGTGAAGGCAAAGCTACCCGTAATGCTGGCAGGCAGCCATTTTGCTTTTTAAGGGTCTGCCCCATTCATGTATCCGGAGAGATGCAGGGACTTCCGGTGAAAAACAATACCAGTCGTTCACTTAACACTTAGAGATCAGGCGTCGTTTGTCGTTTCTCTGCCAAGCTGTTCTTGAAGGTATTCACTCCCACTTTGGCAGTCTGACGGAGTGTGGGGAGTGAGGATGGAAAAGAGCAGAGAAGGGGTCAGGTCTCCTCCGGCTCTTCATTATGGTGTTGTCTTTTGGTGCAAACAGTATTATACCTGTTTTCTCAGACCTGTTTTCTATGGGAGGGCCAACAACAGGGCATAGAGGCCAAGGCCTTCCCCTGATAAGAAGAAGAAGAGGAGCAGGAGGAGGGGAAGGAGACTGGATTTATACCCTGCCCTTCACTCGAAGTTTCAGAGCGGCTTACAATCTCTTTTCCCTTCCCCTCCCCACAACAGATACCCTGTGAGGTAGGTGGTGCTGAGAGAGGTCTTTCGAGGACTGCCCTTGGGAGAACTGTGACTGACCCAAGGTCACACCAGCAGCTGCACGTGGAAGTCAATGCTCCCTCTAAGCTGTGGAGTCTTGTGAGCAAAAATTCTACTTTGTGAGCTCCCGGCATTAAAGTTGTGAGTGAGGGATTTGGCTGCTGTATAAGTTACTTTGCTCTGGAGCCATCCTTCCTGAGCTAAGACAAATATGTGTGAGCCTGAGGGTAAAAAACTGTGAGCTAGCTCGCACTAACTTAGCTTAGAGGGAACACTAGGGAATCAAACCCAGTTCTCCCAGATTACAGTCCGTGCTCCTAAACACTACACCAAACTGGCTCTCACGCCAAACTAGCTGCTGGATCAGAGCAGTGGTCCATCTAGTCCAGCATCCTGCCTCACACAGTGGCCTCAGCCAGTTCCTCTGGAGGGCCAACAACAGGGCAGAGAGGCCGAGGCCTTCCCCTCATAAGAAGATCAGGAGAGCCCTGCTGGGTCAGACCAGTGAGGGTCCATCTAGCCCAGCATCCTGTCACATGCAGTGGCCTCAACCGGTTCCTCTGGAAGGCCAATAACAGGGCAGAGAGGCTGAGGCCTTCCCCTCAGAAGAACGTCAGAAGAGCCCTGCTGGATCAGACCAGCGAGGGTCCATCTAGTCCAGCATCCTGTCTCACACAGTGGCCTCAACTGGTTCCTCCGGAGGGCCAACAACAGAGCAGAGAGGCTGAGGCCTTCCCTTCATAAGAACATCAGAAGAGCCCTGCTGGCTCAGACAAGTGAGGGTCCCTCTAGTCCAGTATCCTGCCTTACACAGTGGCCTCAACCAGTTCCTCTGGAGGGCCAACAAAAGGGCAGAGAGGCCGAGGACTTCCCCTGATTAAGAACATCAGAAGAGCCCTGCTGGATCAGACCAGTGAGGGTCCATCTAGTCCAGCATCCTGTCTCACACAGTGGCCTCAACCAGTTCCTCTGGAGGGCCAACAACAGGGCAGAGAGGCCGAGGCTTTCCCCTGATAAGAACATCAGAAGAGCCCTGTTGGATCAGACCGGTGAGAGTCCATCTAGTCCAGCCTCCTGTCCCACACAGTGGCCTCAGCCAGTCCCTCTGGAGAGCCAACAACAGGGCAGCGAGGCCGAGGCCTTCCCCTGATGTCGCCTCCTGGCGCTGAGATTCATACATTAGCTGCCTCTGGAGATGGAAGTGCCCTTTAGTCACCATGGCTAGTAGCCACCATGAATTTGTCTCATTTCCTTTTGACGCTTATGCCTGTTCTCATTGAGAACACACTGAGGGAACATTCAATACTTTCAACCTGCTACAGCCTGGAATTTCCTTCCGTGGATTTGGGCAAGTGGAACTATGCAAAGAGCAACATTGCCACCTAGGGGTCCAGATGAGTTCCCCCCCCAGTGATTTTAGTAAAAAAGAACTCCGCTTTCAGATTTGTTCACAAGGGGCACAGCCGAAAGGCTCCAGGTGTGAGATGGAACGCCCTGTCGCCTTCCCCGACTTAACAGCAGGAACAAAACTGAAAAGCAACCTTGCAGGCTGCAATTGAGAGCCAGGCAGTTGAAGGATAGGAGAGGCTGCGTGAAACTTCCTCACTTGACATTTGCTCAGATTTGCATTTTTATATAACTGTTTTCCCGTCATCTGTTTGGTGGGGAAATACCAGTTTATCTGTCTCCTTCCCTCTACCTGGGAAGAAAGGTCACTTGAGGAAGGCAGTCTTGAGCAGACAAAATGGCGGAACAAAAAAAGTGATGGATGTAGGGTTGCCAAACTCCAGGTGGCGGCTGGAGATCTCTTGGCATTACCAATGGTCGCCACCAAATAGAGATCAGTCCCCCGGGGAAGACGATTGCTTTGGACATTGGTCTCGGTGGCAGGATGTCCCGTTGAAGCCCTCCCTCACTACCCAGGGTCCTACCCAGGGTCCTACCCCTCCAAATCTTCAGGAATGTCCCAACCCAGAGCTGGCAACCCTAGGCCCCGGTCACACGGGCCAGATAATGCGGGGGGGGGGAGGTGTGGCTGTTCGCCCCGGAGCAAAATAAAACACGATAGCCCGATCACACGGTCCCCCGAGTTGCCAAGCTTCGGCTGTTAGCTGCCGATCACACAGCAATGCTGAAGCGTGGCAAAGAAGCAGCGCGGCACAACCACACAAGCCGCACCGCTTTTGGTTTCTTGTTTGTGCACATGTGCCGTTCCGGGGGCGGGGCTGCTGTCAGTGTCGTGTTTGTGCACATGCGCAGTTCGGCATTGGTGCATTGGTGCGCATCCTATGGAGACTTACAACATCTGGTTTGCGATGGGACGTGGGCGGGCACCGGATGCCGCGGGATACTAGCGCTGCCGCGATCAGACGCCTGCCTTTGCCCTGCATTTACCAGATACTAGTGCACTTTCCTAGGTACTTTTTATCTCCACAACTTTGGCGGGACGCCACGGGTTGGCCACGGGAGCGCTACGCTTCCCAGATGTTGCGGTATGATTGCGCCCCGAAAATCCACCTGACCTTCGTGCCTTCAGCGCGGCAACTTATCCATGTGACCAGGGCCCTAGTTGAAAAGCCTCTTCTGCCCTTTCTCAGTTTGGACTAGCAGCCTCCAGAGGCTGCTTTTGGCTAAAAGCAAACAAATGTCTAGGGAAAGAACATGTGGCCCTATGAGAACTGGTGGGGAAATACTTGGGAGATTTTGGGGGCGGAGCCTGAAAAAGGCAGGGTTTGGGGAGCAAGGCCACAGATTCCACCTTCCACAGCGGCTTTCCCTATGCCCCAAACTGGGAAGAAACCACGGCCGGATCGCCCATTGGGCGAACTAGGCGCTCGCCTAGGGCGGGCCGGCCTCAGGGGCACCAAATGGCGCCCCACTCCCCCCCCGAAAGGCGCCCCCCGGCGCCTGCTGCCGCTAGACCCTCCGCCTCCTTCCTGGCTTTCCTGGGGGCCCCGTAGCTGCGGAGCCTCCAGGAAAGCTGGCGCTGGGAGGGAGGGGGCGGCGGCTAGACCCCCCACCCCCTTCCCGGCTTTCTTGGGGACCCCGCAGCCGCGGAGCCCCCAGGAAAGCCGGCGCTGGGAGGGAGGGGGCGGTGGCTAGACTCCAGGAAAGCCAGTGCTCCACCGCCGCCCACCGGTCTCCAGGCCCCGCCGGGAGGTTGGCATCCCCAGTGGGGGGTGCCCCAGGCTGTCCTGCCTAGGGCGCCCAGACACCTGGAGCCGGCCCTGGAAGAAACGTGGCAGCTATCCCATAATCCCTTACATGAGGTGGCAGAGACACAATTTGTGGCTCGCCAGGGCAAAGTACTGGACAGCCAGGCCTGGAAGCTTGACCACCCTGTCCTCTGCTGGTCTAACGCCTGGTTCATGCAGAAGAACACGGTTGGTGGGACGGGCTGCATGAGTTGCGAACCTCCAGGTTGGGGGCTGGAGTTCTCCCAGAATTCCACCTCATGTCCCGACGACAGAGATCAGTTCCCCTGGAAAACATGAGAGCTCCAGAGCAGAGGTGTCATACTCATTTGTTATGAAGGCCGGATCTGACATAAATGTCACTTGGTCAAGCCGGGCCATGTGTGCCATGAAATGTAACACTAGGCACCGGAGATATAAACTTAATAAAGATGATTTCAGATGCTGAATGGCAATAGCTGCCATTATTGGATTAGGTGTGACATGCAGAGAGGTGGAGATATCAGCATTGGTAATGAGACAGGAAACCTAGGTCTCAGTTTAGTCCAGGAGGATTCAGTCCAGGAGGATACAAAGGATAAATGGGGAAAAGTCTCAAGAAGTGAGCAGTGACTCACAAAAGCACATACCCTACCACAATTTTGTTAGTCTTTAAAGGTGCTACTGGATCCTTACTCTCTCTACTACTATTAGAATCTACAACATTCGGGGGTTTCGGTTTCGGCGTTGCGAATGGCGGCCACCTTTCGGGACGCTCCCGAAGGTAGCTAGCCCACACGCAGTTTGGGGGGGTCTTTGCATGTATGCAAGACCCTAGTGAGCCTTAGGTAAAGGCTCCGAACCGGGGGCGCTTTGGGGAGTAGCCTCTTTGCCGGCAGACAGCCGGGAAATTGAGGCTTTCTCCCCGCCCCAATCGGCCCCGCTGCGTCGTGCCCGTAATGGGACTTAGCAGCGCCTCCGAATTCCACCAGGAGTGAAGAAAGCGGCATGAATTAAAATAAAAAGAAGAATTGCATCGAATCGTGAGTTGAAGATCTAATTTGAAGCGAGAATTTAAGCCCCCCGCAAGCGTATAAGCGAAAGGGAGGAGGGAGGAGTCCCCGCCCCTTTTGAGAAGCGAGATCTATAAAGGGAGCGCGAAGAGGGGGTAAAGAGAAAAAAGTGTTGGTGAAGGTACCGTTGGGGCTTTGCAGGCGATTACGACATTTTCAGCTTCTTGGGGGATGCGGCACGAACTTTGAAAAAGTAAATAAAAAAGAAAATGTCGACGCTGAAAATGGTCCTGCACAAACCGGAAGAGAAGAGGGGAGGGACTTCTGGTCCGGGTAACCCCCCCAAGAGCTTGCTGTCAATCAACAGGAAAACGAGTTACTGTGGCCCCTGCTGGAGCAAATGCAGAAAATTAGCGAAACTTTGCTTAAAGTGGAAAGTGTTCTCATCAGTCGGCAAGAACAAATCTCGGAAACAACAAGGAAGGCTAATCTGACGCTAATCTTTTTGGGCGAGAAAGAAGAAGAGAAAGAAGATCTCAGTTTTACCTTGACGAATGACTTGGCACCACTAACTGGCAGTGAAGCGAACGAATTAAAAGAAGAGGTGGATATGGCTCTCAAAGCCTACTCCGCTTTTATAAAAGAAAATAATCTGCCAGGAGAAGGGGTTGCCGAGCCGAGCAGGCAATACACCAGAGATCTAATTTCGTCTGTAGTGAGTATGGAGCCCGTAAAAATTGATGGTCGGAAATATAAGGAAAAAGAAAAGCGAGAGAAGATGGAATCCATTCTTAAAGCAACAAAACTTCTGAAGAGACACGCCAGCATGGAGGAAGCAGTTCTCAAGACCTGGATCAATGCAAGTAGCGAAGAAGACAGCAGCCCAGGGGAAAGGGGTGACGGAACGAGAGTCATCAAGATTAAAAGGACTCAGCTCTTAGTTGATGAGACCTAAGAAGACATTTTGAGCAGTGACTGTTCGTGTAACATCTGAAAGGAGCTTTTCCATAACTAACCCCAATGGACTTTACTAACTTCATTAACAGAGTTATTTTGGACTTCGGATTGTTAAAAAGAAGATCTTCTAATCGTGATGGATGCTAAAAATAATACTAATCAAACTAACCTTTATTAACAGAAAAATTTCACTCCATTCTTTTTCTTTCTCCAGCTGTCTACCCTACCCTTTTCTTATAAAAAGAATAAAATTCTCTCCTCTTTAGGAGAGTTTTACTAAAAAAAAAAAAAGAATCTACAACATTCAAAAAACCAGTGGGGGGACATTTTAACCTTCCAGGACATTCAGTTGCTGACCTAGGGGTAGCAGTTCTCTTACAAAGGAATTTCAAAAGGAGATTAGAAAGACAGACGGCTGAATTGCAACTGATTATGAAGCTCATGACAATAGAAACTCCTGGACTGAACGGAGACCTAGGTTTCTTCTCTCATTACCAATGCCTGCTATTGTCTTTTGGCATCTGAAATCACTTCACTCTTCAAGATATAAGGGCAGATGGACTCACATTCCAGCTGTATCCGAAGAAGTGAGCAGTAACTCATGAAAGCTCACGCCCTGTCACAAATGTTGTTAGTCATCAAATATGGAAAATAAATGTGAAAATAACCAGGGCGGTTGCATATAGAGAAAAGATGTATAAAATGTTTTATAGATGGTATATTACCCCGGATAGGTTATCAAAATTTGATGAAAAATGTTCTAATAAGTGTTGGAAATGTAATGTCAAAGTGGGTTCGTTTTATCATATGTGGTGGACTTGTGAGAGGGTCAAAAAATATTGGATATAGGTGCATAGATTGATGAAGAATATTATAAAAAGTACTATTTTGTTTAAGCCAGAGGTATTATTGCTGGGAATACTTCCAAAAGAGATGCAGAGAGAAGAGAGATATTTGATAACATATATAGCAACAGCGGCTAGAATTTTATATGCAAAGTACTGGCGAACTATGGTGGTACCAACTGAACAGGAGTTGATTGAGAAGATAATGGAAGCAGCAGAAATGGACAAACTGACTTTGATGTTGAAAGGATACGATGAATCAGCCTTTACAAACACTTGGCAACGCTTTTATGACTGGTAGGATCGGAGAAAGAAGGATGGAGAGAAATAAGAAGGAATGGATATTATTAACTTTATGTTAAACTAGAATTGAATAAGTTAGAAAGTTAGAATTGGTGGATACAGAAGCAATGGTATAATACTTAGATCGGTAAGGTGGGAGGGGTAAAATCGGATGCGATGTGATGAGAATTGTACCCCCCGTGCATGTTTAATGTTGTGGTTGTCTTTTGTTGTGTAGTGTGTATTGTTATGTGTTCGGTGTGTTGTCTATTATGTTGTGTAATGTGGTAGTCATGTCATTGGTGGAAAAATAATAAAAACGCCTCTTTTGGGGGCGCTTTTAAAAAAAAACACAAATGTTGTTAGTCATTAAGGTGCTGCCGGAGTCTTGCTCCCTTTCACTAATAAGGAACGCAAGTTGTGCTGTTAGGTCGCCCTCCCTGCATTAGAAATGGAAAGGGAGATCCCTGCAAGTGCCATGGAATGGTCTCTCTCACACACTTTTACTTGGGATAAAACGTCTTTTGGTCTTTAACACGGGACTCCCCACCCCTCAATACCTGGAATAAAACGTTTTTTGGTCTCTGACACGGGACTCCCCACCCCTCAATACCTGGAATAAAACGTTTTTTGGTCTCTAACACGGGACTCTCCATCCCTCAATACCTGGAATAAAACGTTTTTTGGTCTTTAACACAGGACTCTCCATCCCTCAATACCTGGAATAGAACGTTTTTTGGTCTCTAACACAGGACTCTCCATCTCTCAATACCTGGAATAAAACGTTTCACACTAGAGTGCGCAAGGCATACACGCAACAAAAGCATCTCCTTGTTCTGAGTGCGCTAGCAAAGTGACAGAGTTACACAGAGCCATTTGTCCATTTTAAACTAATAGGACAGGATACAGTTTACTGGCCTACCATACCAGTGAATATCTATCCATCAGGTACGATGTCACAGAGGCCATCTTCCAAAGCAACCATCTTCTCCAGGGGAACTGATCACCTGGGGATGGCAACCCTACGCTCCCAACAAATCTCCATGAATTGCTTGACCTGCAGTTAGTAAACCCTATTTTCAGGTTGACCGACTCTTACCATGAGCTTTGTTTGCAAGGCACACAGAGAAGGCGCTTCGTTCTAGACTTAGGAGTGCAGGAAACTGCACTGTTGCATGAGAAGAGGGGAGAGAAGTACTCGGAAGCAGGAGCCTCAGGCTTGCCAAGAACTTACCGTACGCCGGCGGGGGACGGATACGTCCTGACAGGACCATCCCCGGGGGAAGGAAAGATGCGCGCACAATGCCGTCACCGGTTAGTGATGCCGGGCGACGCTTTGGCAATGGGGATGGAAACTCGAGTTTCCAGCCCCATTAAGAACATAAGAACATAAGAGAAGCCAATGTTGAATCAGGCCAATGGCCCATCTAGTCCAACACTCTGTCACACAGCGGCCAAAAATACCAGGTGCCATCAGGAGGTCCAGCAGTGGGGACAGGACACTAGAAGGCCTCCCACTGCTGCCCCCCCAGCACGAAGAATAGAGAGCATCACCTGCCCCAGACTGAGAGTTCCCATCTATACCTTGTGGCTAATAGCCACTGATGGACTTCTGCTCCATATGTTTATCTAATTCCCTCTTGAAACTGTCCATGCCTGTAGCTACCACCACCTCCTGTGGCAGTGAATTCCATGTGTTAATCACTCTTTGGGTGAAGAAGTACTTCCTTTTATCTGTTCTAACCCGACTGCTCAGCAATTTCATGGAGTGCCCACGAGTTCTTGTATTGTGAGAAAGGGAGAAAAGTACTTCTTTCTCAACCTGCTCAATCCCATTCATAATCTTATAAACCTCAATCATGTCACCCCTCAGCCGTTGTTTCTCCAAGCTAAAGAGCACCAAACATTTTAACCCCAAGCGTTTTAACCTTTCTTCATTGCCAGAGCATCACCTGGCGTCACTTCCTGGTGACAGCATCGTGTGGCGTGGGTGTTGCCCAGGGGAAACTGTGCGTCCCCCGCCGAAATACAGTAAGTACTTGGGAACCCTAAGGAGCCCCCCGCGCTTCTCCAGTCCCACTCTCCTCCCTGGACCCTGCTTCCAATTGAAGTACAGGTAATACTAATCTTGACAGACCAGAGGTCACCATGACTTACGTGCAATTCTTCTGCAAAGGGAGAAGAAGGGAGGCATCGGATTTGGCCCCACCGCCTGGGGCAGCCGTTTCAAGGTGGTGCTCATCAACCCCTCTTCAGGATTCCAAAGGTGCCCAGGAACTTCCCCACCCAGTCGTCAGCCCTGTGTGGTGATCTTGCTGTTGGCACACTGACGTAAGCCCCACCCCCCAATGCTCCCTCTAAGCTGTGGAGTCTGGTGAGCAAAAATTCTACTTTGTGAGCTACCGGCATGAAAGTTGTGAGCGGGCGATTTGGCTGCAGCATAAATTAGTTTGCTCCGGAGCCATCCTTCTTGAGGTAGGACAAAAATGTGTAAGCCAGGGAGGAAAAAAGGGTGAGCTAGGTCACACTAGCTCAGCTTAGAGGGAAATGGGAACACTGCCCACCATTGGAGAGAGCCCTGCACACAGAATATTGGTACACAAGGCACAGGCTGTAAAAGTTGGCTTTGCACTAGAGGTCCTGGCCCCAGCCCTGAAGCAAGGGAAATCGCCCCACAGGGGAGAGCATGGGGCACCAAGTCCTGCCCTTACTTCCACCAGGAGTGGGGCAGAGATGGGTTTCCGGTATTTGCAAGGAGCCACCCTCTGTGCTGGCAGGATGCAAACTGAATATGAGTTTGCATAGGTTTGTTTTTAAAAAAATTAGAATAGCATTTCCCTCTTAAATAAAAAACCCTCAGTGCAACAACAAAAACTGATTATTTGTATTCAATTCCAGTGTCCTGGTTGTGAATTTTAAAAGTGCAACAGAAGACTTTATTTTAGGAAAAGATTTTTCAAAATGTCATACCAGCTAGCAGAGGATGGTTTCGATCCATCGACCTCTGGGTTATGGGCCCAGCACGCTTCCGCTGCGCCACTCTGCTAGTTGCGACTGACGTTTACATTAAGGCTCTATGAAGGTTCTGTACGGCTGCACGCATGCGTACTAAATTATACCTTCTTCCTCTTTTCTCTCCGCTCCGCGTCCTTTTCTCCCCCTACCGGCCTCCAAGCAACAGCGCTTCAGGGAACACGCGTGCGCACTCATCACCCGCGTTGTGGTTTGCTCCACCCCGTCACTTCTCCTCAGCACCTCATTGGTTAGAATTCCCGCTTCCGACTTTGCAATTGGTTGACCGGCGCTTAATACCTGGTTTAGTGGGAGGAGAGAGCGAGCCCGCAGGGAGCGCGTTTTGAATGATTGATGGGTCAACAAGACCAATAGAACAAAAGAACCTCACAGGGAAAGGCGGGCTGTTCGCACGCGACTGGCCGGAAAGGGGAAGGCGAGCCGTCGGCCAATAGAGACGGCGCTTGTTGTCGGCGTTAGCCAATCACGGCGACGCTTGTAGCAGGGTGGGCGCCGAAGTAGGCCGGGCGGCTCGTCTCTCATTTTTTTTTCCTTCAGCGGGAGCAGCGGCGGTTATTGTTCGGCGGAACCATGAGGCGAGCAGCGGGAGACGGCGGGGCGGGAAGGGAGGGACGGAAAAGGGGTGCTAAAGGTGGAGGAAAGAGGCCGCCGGCCGGTAGGAAGGCGGTGGCTCTTCGTCCCCATGGGAGCGAAGGACGGACCCTCCATGTGCCGAGGCAGTCTATCGCCTCGAAGAAGGGCCGGAATAGGAGGGTTGTTGGTGGCCGGTGTGGCTGAGAACAGGGACAGAGCAGCTATGGTACTGAGGAGGGAGGCATGGGTGCCATCTCCTGGACGGGAGATTCCTGGAGATTTGGAGGGGCGGGGTTCGGGATGGGAGAGACCTCAGCCAGGGTGTAATGCCGTAGAGCGCCTTCCAAAGCAGCCACTTTCTCCAGGGGGCCTGATCTCTGCCGTCTGGAGATCAGGTGTAATCAATGTTCCCTCTTAAGCCGTAGAGTCCTGTGAGCAAAAATTCTACTTTGTGAGGCCCTGGCATTAAAGCTGTGAGCGAGCAATTTGGCTACTGCATAAATTAGTTCACTCTGGAGCCCTCCTTCCTGAGCTGAGACAAAAATGTGCGAGCCGGAGGCTAAAAAACTGTGAGCTAGCTCACACTAACTCAGCTTAGAGGGAACGCTGGTTGTAATGCTGGGAGGTTTCCAGGCATGACCTGGAAGCTGGTAACCAGCGTTCCCTCTAAGCTGAGTTAGTGTGAGCCAGCTCATAGTTTTTTAGCCTCCGGCACACATATTTTTTTATCTTGGCTCAGGAAGGGAGGGTTCAGAGCAAAGTAATTTATGCAGTCGGCGAGCTGCTTGCTCACAACTTTGATGCCAGTCGTTTCACAAAGTAGAATTTTTGCTCGTCAAGACTCCGCAGCTTCGAGGGAGCGTTGCTGGGAACCCAAGCGTGCTCCAGCAGTGCAGTCCTACGCGGTGTTAGCCTTGAATTCGTTTCAGCAAGCTTAAACTCTGAAGTATCAGAAAAAACCTAAGAGGGGGAAAGAAACATAACCCAATAAAATTGAATCAAGTACCAAAAAGGTAAGTGCGGGGGGGGGACCCCGGTGGAGGGCCAATAGTTAAAACCTTGTATAGATTTGTTATAACTAAAAATACATGTATTTATTTTGAGAAAAGTTAAAACGCATAAAGAGCCCCATGAAAGCCTTGTCATTTGTAATTATTAACGAGGCTTTCATTGGGTCCTTATATGTTTTTTAACTTTTCTCAAAATAATTACATGTATTTTTACTTATAATAAGTTTATATGAAGTTTCAACTGTTGGCCTTCCACCGGTTTTTCCCCCTTACCTTTTTGGTTCTTGATTAAACTGAAATATCTCTAGCATTGTTCTGCTAGTAGATCTCAGAATTTAATAATAAGGGTGAGGCAGGGTGTCTCTTCAGAAGGCCTGTTCAGACACACTGTAATGAACATGTGTGCATCCTGTTTGTACACATCTGATCTGTTTGCAAGTTACAGTGCACACACAATGATTTGTGTATGGGATACACTTGATTTTTGTTTATATACATGCATTAGGTAATTCTTGTGTTAGATTCAATGCGTGTAGAGCTGAATGTATAATACAAATCCCTCATTTATCCAGCCACTGGTTTGCTGTTTCAGTTGTGAAAGAAACGTATGTTAGCTCTTTCTTATGAGCAGATGTACACTTGTTAACAGGGTTTAAGGAAAGAGCCAACATGTGTTCACTTTGCAAGTGAAACCAGGGACCAGTACCTGGATAAATGTGGGGTTTGTATCACTCATTCAGATGTTTGTACATTGATTATAACATGAGAATTACTTAACCCACATTAAAAAGCAAGTTAACACAGATGGTGAGTGCATTCACTGTAACTTGGAATCAGCTAGAGGGGGTGGGGGAGTTTCCATAGTATACATGTACACTTTTTAGCTGAATATAAGCTGTGCATTGAAAGGTATGGGAAAAAGTCATTTGGGCCTAGGTGGGGGGTAGGGTGGGACGTGAGGGAGGTGATACATAGGTGAGGAACTATGACCGAACTTTGGATCCTGAAGTGCTGGCATTTGGGGGAGCAGTCTGGGGGGTCCATGGGAAATTAGAGAGTGGTGTAGAGACTAAATAATGGGTAGCCTTTTCCAAGGAGGGTGCCTTAAGGTGCCATTAAACTTGTGGGTTCTAAGCAGCGCTTCAGGGACTGGGGAGGAGGCACCAAATGATGCAGGAGGAGTAAACGGGGTGGAGAATGAGCTGTCTATAAATGGATCCCTGGGGGAAATACACTGAAGGATAGATGCTTGCAAGAAGGTGGGACCGCGAAGCATGTATGTTAACGGCATTCCCACGGGACCAGAGAGGGAGTAAAGGGTGCTGCATATTGGTGGGAGGTTCATCATGGCTCCTGTTTGTTCTGAACCGCACTCTTTTTTCTCCCCGTTTTTCTTCAGGGGCGACAGAGGCCGTGGCCGTGGCGGGCGTTTTGGTTCCCGGGGAGGTGCCAGCGGGTAAGTCCAGCATGGGCCGCGCGGTTCTTCAGGACCATAAAGCACGGCAGGTTGAAGCTCTGAAACGCTCAGCGAGGCCTGTTCCACCACGTACCACCCAAGGAAACAGTTTCCCCGATCGCAGGAGTGTCGGGGTGCCACACAGCAGCAGGGATGCCAGTGCCACAAACCAAAGGAGATCGGTCCTACCTTTAGGCGGCTTTGTCCTCACCCCATCTGTTGCTTGGCTGGCACTGGAGCCTTGCAGGACGTGGGGCTCTCACTCTGGGGCTGGCGCTCCTGGCTGAAGGTGTGACCGCAGCTCCTTGCTGTGGGGGGGCCTTGGGAGGTGTCACCTTCCCTTGACTGCCTGCAGCACTATTTATAACTCGCTGACCACCTGTTCCATCGCAGTGCCTTTCAGCTGTGGTTGTCAGGCTGCCTGAGCAAGAAATCCCCTGCTTGCTTGTGGGATGGGTGTAGGGCCCAATCCTGGCAGTACATAATCTCCCGTTCTGTTTTGTATGTGCGATTTCCGGTTAAAAACTAAGAAAGTAAACATGGCCTGGGCGATGTCTGTAATGGCCAGGCAGCCCATTATGCTGTTTGCAGATCCCCTCCTTCCAGTGTTTCAGCTCAGTTTAACTCAGCAAGGGCTAATTTAATCATTATGTACATTTTTCCATTATCATTCAGACACTTCTTAAATAAACGGTGCTTATTTTTGCTGTGACTGAAGACAGGTATTGATTTAAAGTTGAACACCGCCTTGTCTGAAGAAGTGAGCGGTGACTCACAAAAAACTCACACCCCGCCACAAATTTTGTGAGTCTTTAAGGTGTTACTGGACTCTTGCTGCTTTCTACCACCTTAGAAGTCTGCAGGGTTTCTTAACTATTAAACTGTAGTATTTTTATAATTTTGGAATAGCTAGATTGGAGTCCAGTAGCACTTTAGAGACCAGCAAGCTTTTTAGGGTGGGACCTTTTGAAAGTCAAAGCTTCATTCATCTATGGCGGGCAATACCTGGGGTGATATGCCAGACTTTGGCCCTGGTATGAAGCCATAACATAAGTGCCCTAATTGCCCTGATGACTGATGAAGACAGTTTCTCATCTGTTCCTTCTCTGCAAGGGAAAGTAGTTTTGCAACGTTCATTAATAAGCTCACGGGTTCAGTTTCAAGTGATAGCATTTTTGCAGTAAGCTCAGATTTTGCTATAAATACCTTATTTTGGGAAGAGGTTATACCTGAATTTTAAAAAAAACCAACACAAGTAAGATCAATTTGACTAAGACGGGTAGCAGTGTTAGTTTGTCTGTAGCAGTCGAAAAGAGCCAGAGTCAAAATAGATAGAAATAAACAGTCAGAAAAGAGCAAGAATCCAGTAGCACCTTAAAAGCTAATAGTCACTTCAGATACTCTGAAGCAATGACTCATAAAAACTCCTAGGTAAAGGTTTCCCTTGCTTGAAAGCCAGTCGAATTCGACTCTAGGGGTGCGGTGCTCATCTCCGTTTCCAAGCCGAAGAGCCAGCACTGTCTGAAGACATTTCCGCGGTCCCTATTGATCAACTTGCAATTTCTTGCTTTCGAACTGCTAGGTTGGCAGGAATAAAAGCTCCTTCCCTGCCACAAATTTTGTTAGTCGGTAAGGTGCTACTGGACTCTTGCTCTTTTCTATCTGTTTGGCTGTTTATTCGTTTAGTAAGTTTTTATCCCACCCTCCTTCCAAGTCTCTCAGGGTCGCATAGATTATTTTCAGCTTCTCTGTTTTATTCTCACGACGATCCTGCAAAAGGGTAGGTTAGGCTGAGAGACGGTGACTGGCACAAGCCTCATGGTAGGATGGAGATTTGAACCCGAGTCTCCCGGATCCTGAGCTCTGATATGTGAACCAGTACGCCACACTTTGAAAATATTTTTTGTCTATCCTGTCTGAAGAAGGGTGTGTGCCCACGAAAGCTTATACCTTGAATAAAACTTTGTTGGTCTCAAAGGTGCCGCTGGACTCAAATTTTGTTCTTCTGCTCATGGCTACCCCACCTGAATTTTGTATATCCTGATTCTTTTGACAGAAGGATTCTCAGTCCTGTTTTTTTCTCAGTTGGGCATCCTTCTGTTCCGGTTGCAGAAGGAAGAAACTGATTTGCTGCTTAAATTAGCTTTGCATGGACCTAAAAACATTCCCTTGTTGTGGTATATCATCTTGTGGGCTAGAAAGCAGGGCTGGAGACCGGTTGATAATGAACAGTGCCGAAATTGTCTGCTGCACAGAAGTTACAGCACGGCTGGTTCAGCAGTTCTTTCGGGTTTGGGTTTCTATGTGCGTTGAATCAGAAAATTCTGATTTCCCCCTTCCCAGCTATTAGTGGACCGGCAGAATTATTTTTTAATTCGCTCTGCCCTGCTGAATAGAGAGAGAATCCTGTCTAAGTAAACATGCAGAGGATCGGGCTATTCGGTTTAAATACTTCCTCACTGTGAAGGCTGTGGATGAGTCCCTGTACTGTGGTTGGACCTGCCTCAATGGATTAGGAGGGTAACTTTGTTGTGTGTAAAACCCAGCCTGGTCTCACCCCTTTTTTGTTTAACTGCATTCCAGGTTCCGGCCCTTCGTGCCTCACATCCCATTTGACTTCTATGTGGTAAGTGTGCCCAATGCACAAGCTTTGTGCTCTTGGTTTGAAACAATTTACAGCAAGGGTGTGTGTGTGTCTGGCCCCACCCCCCGGAACTGTCTGGATAGAGTATGAGTTGCCACGTCCTTCTCTCTGCTTGTCATTGGAAGGCCTGATCATTTCAGGGAACAATTTTGGATAGCAATGGAATGAGCAACGATGGGCTGGCAACTGAGCTAGGGATGGCGACCCTTAGGCTTAGTCAACATTAGTGTTATTTGTTTATATTTATTGAAATAGCTTGTATCCTGGACCAAAAAACAGTTGTTCAAAGTAACCAACAAATAAAAACATCTCCCAAACACCAAGTCACAATCCCCGCCCCCCCCAATTTAATTTAGATGAATGCCCAGCAAAGGGGATTGATGCCCAGGGGAAGTGGTCCTGAGTGTGGGGTACCAGATGTGTGAAACCTGTGGATTCCCCCATCCCATTCTTTTGGGATGTTGGTTCTTGAGCTGAGACCGCTATTGGTGGCCGTTTCACACATGTGGATTATGATTGGACGCTGCAGCCCCCGAGCAGTCAGGATGCACATGAGAACTCTCAAGCAATACCGCTGGACACCCTCTTAGTGCCCTGTGCACCTGTGTGCGACTGTGGTGGAGGAAAGCACCGTCAAGTCACAGCTGACTTACGGCAACCCCGTGGGGTTTTCAAGGCAGGAGACGTTCAGAGGTGGCTTGGCATTGTCTGCCACCTCGACATGATCTTGGTATTCCATGGAGGTCTCCCATCCATTCACTAGCCAGAGCCAACCCCAATTAGCTTCTGAGATCTGAAGCCCATTTGGTTTAGTGGTTAAGTGCACGGGACTCTAATCTGGGAGAACCGTGTTTGATTCCCCACTCTTCCACATGCAGCTGCTGGTATGACCTTGGGTCAGTCACAAGTTCTCTCAGAGCTGTCCTTGAAACGGCAGTTTTGGAGAGAGCTCTTTCAGCCCCACCTACCTCAGAGGGTGTCTGTTGTGGGGAGGGGAAGGGAAAGCAAGCTGCTCTGAGACTCCCGAGTGAAGAGCAGTGCATAAGTCCAATCTCCTCCTTCTTCTCTTCCTCCTCTTTGGTGTTGAAGTGCTATACTGGTTTAGCAGTATAGTGCTTAACTTAGAACGTTCTCTCAGCCACACCAGACCTCACAGGGTGTAAGCTGCTCTGAGACTCCCAAGTGAAAGACGGGTATAAATCCAATCTCCTCTTCTTCTGATGAGATCAGGCTAGCCTGGGCCATCCAGGTCAGGGCGTGTGTTACTGTATGTTCATAAGAAATGTCTTCTCCTGTCTTCAGTGCGAGATGGCTTTCCCGCGTGTCAAGCCGGCCCCGGATGAGACCACTTTCAGCGAAGCCTTGCTGAAAAGAAACCAGGATCTTGCTCCAACTTCAGCCGAACAAGTGAGTCCCGCCGCGCCGCTTCCAGGAGACGGTGCTCTGAGGCTTTTGCTGTGCTCGCGGCGGCCAGGCCAGTGGGCCTCGGGTCGATTGGATTATTTTGCAAAGTGGCTGGCTTGCTTTTCCAGTGCCTTTATAAGAATACGCAGAGAGTTGCACGTAATGGAAACCAGGAGCCCACCCTCCATGTGACCTCAAAAGTTTAAAATGAAGAGGGAGTTGCCAGGGTCAAACCTGAACCTTATCAATGGCACCATTCAAAGCGTTTTTTGGGAAGAAAATGTGCTCTTTCTCCAGTCGTGTGCCAATGTGCAGAAGTGTCTCTCTTCTGGTCTCCAAGGTGTTACGGTCTTGAATCTAGCTGTTCCGCTGCAGACTGAATCTGTTACCCTCTGCATCTCTCTTCTGTGCGGGCTGTTGTTGCACGAGACATGAGATGATGCTCATCTTAACGCCCATTTAGCATCTTGAGAGCCGGTTTGGTGTAGTGGTTAAGTGCGCGCGGACTCTAATCTGGGAGAACCAGGTTTGATTCCCCACTCCTCCACATGCACCTGCTGGTGTGACCTTGGGTCAGTCACAAGTTCTCTCAGAGCTGTTCTCTCAAAGGCAGTTCTCAGAGAGAGCGCTCTCAGCCCCGCCTACCTCACAGGGTGTCTGTTGCGGGGAGGGGAAGGAGATTGTAAGTCTCTCTGAAACTCCTTCGGGTAGTGAAGGGCGGGGTATAAATCCAATCTCTTCTTTTTTTATTTCGAGCTTTTTGTGATAACTGAGGGAGACACACTGCATTGGATCTGGAGGGTCTGCTTCACGAACGGGGCCACCACCTTTCCGTGGGAGAAGTCTTCTTTGCTTCTTACACTATGGGAAAGTGCCGCTGTTAATGGAACGAACCCGTGGGGTGGCAAGCCAGTTTAAAAAAATAAATCAGGAATGAAGTCCAAATAGTGGCGATAATTTCATGCCTGTTTCCTTTCCCCTCCACCACTAGGCCTCAATCCTCTCTTTGGTGACCAAGATCAACAACGTGATCGATAACTTGATCGTGGCTCCTGGAACATTTGAAGTGGTGAGTCTTCCTCCCCCGGCCCCGGTTCACGCCGGTTCTCTGCATTAGGGCTGTCCAGCTGGGATTTCTCTCTCTTTCTGCTCACATCACAACTGCGTCAAGCCCAGAACGCTTTATATTTTGGTCAGGCTATGAAGTATTTGTGGAGGGTCGTATTTTGGAAGCTAAGCAGAGCCGGCCCCGGTTAATACTTGGATGGGAGACCACCAAGGAGGTCCCGGGTTGCTGTGCAAGAGGCAGGCGACAGCAGACTACCTCTGTTCATCTCTCTCCCTGGAAAACCTGCGGGGTTGCCCTAAGTCAGCTGTGACTGGATGGTACTTCACACACAAGCACAAACCTGTTCCATTTATGAAAAAGCCACATAGTACTTGTAGAAAAGAGCAAGAGTCCCGCAGCATCTTAAAGACTAACAAAAATTTCTGGCAGGGTAGGAGCTTTCGTGGGTCACTGCTGACTTCTTCAGATCCGAAAAAGCGAACCAGTGACTCACAAAAGCTCCTGCCCCTGCCACAAATTTCGTTAGTCTTTAAGGTGTTGCTGGACTCTGGCTCTTCTCTGCTGCTACAGACAGGCTAGCACGGCTAACCGTCTCGATCCATCTACATAGAAAAATACAGAGCATCACTTGGCCCAGACAGAGTCTCCCATCTATACCTTGTGGCTAACAGCCCTTGATGGACCTCTGCTCCATATGTTGATCCAGTCCTCCCTTGCTTGTAGCTGCCACCACCTCCTGTGGCAGTGAGTTCCACGTGTTAATCACTCTTTGGGTGAAGAAGGACTTCCTTTCAGCTGTTCTAACCCGACTGCTCATTAATTTCATGGAGTGCCCACGAGTTCTCATATTGTGAGAAAGGGAGAAAAATGCTTCTTTGTCCACGTGTTAATCACTCTTTGGGTGAAGAAGGACTTCCTTTCAGCTGTTCTAAACCTACTGCTCATTAATTTCGTTGAGTGCCCACTAGTTCTCGTGTTGTGAGAAAGGGAGAAAAACGCTTCTTTGTTTACCTTCTCTGTGCCATGCCTAATTTTGTAAACCTTGGGACCTAATGATCTAACCTGAGGGGATCATGGGTCAAAGACCCCTGCTGGACGTATCAGCACCCTGGATCGCTCTGTTACGGTCAGGAAGCCAGGCGTGAGCATGCTGCAAACAGAATCCTCTGCAGCCTGCACGATAAGCTGTGCGACGGCAGGTCGGAGGGGGAACCCGGCCCTCCCCAAACCCCGCTTCCTGCTTTCTCCCTGCCAGCAAATCGAAGAGGTGCGCCAGGTGGGCTCCTATAAGAAGGGCACCATGATGACTGGGCATAACGTGGCCGATCTGGTGGTGATCCTGAAGATCTTGCCCACACGTAAGTGCACGCCTGTCACGGCGGGGGATGATGGGGGGCTGAACACGGAGGGCCTCCTGACCCTTCCCTTCCTTCCCCAGTGGAAGCTGTGGCCGCCTTGGGAAACAAAGTCGTGGAGAGCCTGAGGGCACAGGATCCTGCCGAAGGTTGGTACGGGGTGGTCCGGAGTTGTGTGCTTTCTCTTCTCCCTCTCCCCTGCCTGCCCCCACCCCCCGGGGTGTCCACGCCGGTCAGTAATGAGTTCAGTTCGTTTGGAAGAGCAGAAGGAGCCCAGGCTGTGCCAGATCCGGCCCACAAAACTGAGTGCTGTAGGTTGAAGTATGGTTTTGCTCTTTTTAACCGTTAAGCCTGAAACACCTGAGCTGGACTATTGGGAAGCTTTAAACCTGTGTTTCCCAACCTGTGGGTCACAGAGCCACTGAATGTGGGTCGTGAACCAGCCCTCCCTAATGGCTGTCTCTGTACTTTCCTTCCTTCCTTCCTTCCTTCCTTCCTTCCTTCCTTCCTTCCTTCCTTCCTTCCTTCCTTCCTTCCTTCCTTCCTTCCTTCCTTCCTTCCTTCCTTCCTTCCTTTCTCTCTCTTTCCTTCTCTCTCTTT